>OY856187.1:201226889-201934148 GCA_963693315.1 Diogma glabrata
TTTTACGTCAATCACATTCAAAAACTCGCCATTCATATTTGCTGTCTATACTGCGACTCATTATTATTTGTTGAGCAAAAATTTAAAGCAACCAGGTAAGTAGTAATCATTTTATTGATGAAATTGTATCGCAGATATTTCTGTAACCCCCGTCACAAAATGCATAGAAAATTTCATCCTACATGAGGTAGACAAGCTTTTATTTTGTATTGACCTTACAAAAGTAAGGTTATAGGATTAAACGATTCTTGAAAAAGATTCGTGTGAATTAAAATAGACCTTGCGTTAAAATATAGGCTGATTTATTTGTGTAACATCCCGTCACACCCGGGTGTAAGTTGTTACAATTTTCTTTACTAATGTTATAATTTTTTAAGTGCACAATAGGAATAAAATACGTTCCTTTGTGTGTTCCTCTATGTGTGTCTATGTGTTCCACTTATCCAATATCCCTGTGTGAAAAAAATTGATAGCTTTTTCAGACAAATGCCAAGTTCAAAAACAGATTTACTATTTCCAGTATCTATTACAGTGAGAGACTGGAGGGTAGGCTTTCTTTGCCACTAGTTATAGTAAGGGCGCTGTCGATGGCTGCGTGCAACTGCGAAGAATAAACTTTGGCGGACAATAAAGTCTCGGTGAAATTTTATCAACATATTCTGGTATTATTATGAATATTTGTCTTCAAATCCAAAGGGTGCGCGTTAAATATCATTTCCTCAATGAAAATGACATTCATGATCTTTAGTAAGTAGAGTACCGATTAGAGAAGTACCGAAATAGAGTGCACGAGTAAAAGAACCGATGGAATAGTGGAATACTTTAACGATGCTACCTCAACTGCAAAAACAGCACTATTTTAGATACTTGACTGGAAATTCCATTTCATATGGTCTTACAGGGAGTTCAAACTCCCAAAAATGTCTTTTGTTTACAATATACATACTGCTACACTTTTGATGGAGCAAATACTTTAAATTGTACCGCAAAAATTATGCTTGCGTATTTATATATAGATTGTCTTAGATTCTTTTGTTTAATTGCTCATAAAAAATCATATTGATTAAACATGTATTCAAATTTCAATCTAGTGAATTATAATTCTCAAATGACTAAATTGATTTTTGCAGTGCTGTTTAGACATTTTTCAAATCTAGACATAACTAACTTTTAATATTTCTCCACCTTGAATTTTGAAATTTTTTTGAAAACATAAAACAACATAAAAGAAAAAAGGGTCATAAAATTCGGCTTAGTTTATGGTTTTATTTTAATAAAATTATCTAATTCAACATAATTTTCATAATACGTAACATAATTTTACATAAGTTTTCTAATTTGTAATACAATTTATAGATATCTTAACCCCATTTCGGGCAATATTCAACGTCAATAAATATTATTTTATTTAATAACTCGATAAAAGACATATTGCAGTCACTGCGGCTTATAGACTAAAATCTGTAAAAGTTCTAAAGAATAGTTTATTATAAGATTAGAGTATATGCCAAGTTTTAAATTTTACTGTTACAGTTACTTTGGCTTAAACTAAACTGGCTTAAACTGCCTTAGTTACTTTGGCTTGAACAAAAATGATTATTCAATGACAAATATTACATACTATTCAAATAGGAAAAATATCGCAAGTTGGCACAGATTATTAATAGGGAAGCTTTAAAATTTAGTGAATATTTCGTTTAATTAATTTAAACGCATAATTTCTAAATGGGACAAAGATCACTAGACGTATCGGATTATCTTGCTATTGTTTTTAGCAAGCAATGTTACATTAGAATTGACTATGGTGGCTCATTTTAATATGATACAGTGCAGTGCAGCAAATGTGTTAGTAAACATCTATTATTATTACGCTTTTTATGAATTAATGGTAATTAATTCATAAAAATTTATGAATTTTTGAATTTATGAATTGGTAATTCCTTATCATTAATTCATAAAAACCGTAATAATAATGGTAATTTACCAATAATGGTTTACTACAAAAGTAAATAAACGTTTATTTTGTAACGACTGGCTATTTTGAATATTTCTCTAAAAGTAAGAATATTCATATAAAAAGAAATTCGATAATAATTTGCCAATTTATTTCAATTCTGGCCATTAAAAGAAACAGACATAAAAGCGTTTATATATATATATATATATATATATATATATATATATATATATATATATATATATATATATATATATATATATATATATATATATATATATATATATATATATCAATAATATTTTAACAATTTTTTAGTTAATTGCACTCAATTCCAATTAATAATACATTCTTGTTTGTAAGAAGAAATAGAAATTTTTGCTATGTATAGCTCTTAATGTTATATGTAGATAAAATACAGTTTTGTTCATTTGTAAATAATAAGGATAGTTGTAATAGATTTTTATTGGATGATATTTGGAAGAAGAAATTATTAATTTATGTACAGTGATAAGAATAATAGAAAAAGAAATAGAACACTGAAAAAATCTTACTATATATACGGGACCGTTTTTGTTTTGGTCGGCAGATTAGATTACGTAAAATAAACACAACTAAATAACACATTTTACTTGTGATGTGCCTTAGTTTAATTTTAATTAAAAAAATTGTTTGTGTTATAATGTGATTAATTTAGTTTTAATCAATATTTTATTCAATGTTGAGAATTGAGTTGTGTTTTTTTGTTGAGCTAATGAAGTTAAATTGATTTGTTAACAAAAAATTACATAGGAAGTAATAATTGATTCTTTTAATTGGGAGTTTATTCTAATGGAGTTTATTGTTTTACATCAAAAGAAGTTAAATGTCTCATTTTGGTAGAACAACAGTGGCTGGAAGAGAGGAAGCTATTAGTGAAGTTGATTAAAAAAAGGATCTTTGAAGTTAGTGGATTAAGTACAAATCAATCTGGAATTTTTTGTTTAATTATCCATTCTTTAACAAAAAATATAAAAAAACAAAAAAAAGAAAGATTTACGTCCATCAACACCTTTGAACGTATGTTGTTGTGGAACCTTGGTCTTAAAACGTTTTTATGTGTTATTGTGACACATATTGCAGCTCCTACTACACAATACATTTTATTAAAAAAAAAGTGATTGAATTTTAGTTATATATTGCTTAGGAATTTTCTACTAGTTTGCTAAACGCGTGCTTTTATGTATTTTTACTCAAGATAAATCTATCAAATATGTTAACCATGAAAAATTAGTGTCGGTCTCGGGTCTCTTTGAAAGAAGTGAAACTTTATAGAAAATGCTTAGGTTCCCAAGAAAAAAAGAAAGTTTGTTTTTGATTGCCAAACATTTACATTCGATTATAAGCAGCGTTTTTTTTTGTATCAAACTGCTGCGAAATGCACTGTATGGATTTAATTAAATTGTACGTAATCAATGTGTGGGATATTCGATAATTTATAGAAACATGTAGCATACAAAATTGCAACATAGAACGAATTTGATGTAAATAAGAAGTATGTATTTGTTTTATTGGGTATTTTTGAGAACAATTAAACTCAAGTAGGTAAGGAAGTAATTAGATTTTTTTCAATTCAAGGGTATGGATGGAAGTTTCTCAGAAAAAAACTCCACTTCTCATTTAACGTGCTTCGGATGAATTCGAACCTCCTCTTCCTCCTCTTCATTGCCTTGTTCGAATCCTTAGGCATTACGACAAATGACGATTGCGGTCGTATTTTTAAGTTGTAAATTGAACCATTTTTTTAATAATACCGTTTAAATGAAAAAAATCAGAAATAAAAAATTTAAATATATGACTTATATGAAGAAAATAATATTAATTTTAATACTATGAAAAAATAAATTTATATATCAGTAAACCGACATGAACCAAGGCAAATAAAAAATATTAAAATATATAATAATTTTTTTAAATCACTAAAATCATTTATTCAAAGTGCCCGTTTTTTGTATTTGTTTTCATTCCCTTCTCTAAAAAATTTCTTTCGCATATTATTGTAGACGAAAATAAATTAAAATTCATCAATTTAATATTACGACAGTATTATTTCATAAAAAGTTAGATAAAACATTTTATAAAATGTAAAAATGCTTTTTATTTTTGCATTCTTATTATTTCTTTCGTTTTTGTTTATTATTATTGTCAATAAATAAATTTCGTTAACTTTAAAGTCCGAAATTTTAATGAATTGCTTAAATGTTTAAATTTCAATTATATAAAATAAATTAAATGAATTGTTGTATAAAATCATTATGGTTAAAATTAATTCATTTGCTTTATATGATATCAATGACAAATTGCAAATATTTTTTTTCTGTGACTTTTGGATTCTAAACATTTTTTAAATATGTAAAATAACATAAAACCATAAAAAGCATATAAAAGCGTAAAAAATTATTTATTTTTCAAAAATATGTTTATTTTAGTTTTTTAACAACCAAAATGGTTTATATTAAAAGAAATAAAAAACAGCTGATATTATGTCACCTAACTTAGCCCCGCCATTTTTAAGAAAATTAAAAACAAAGATTGTGCTGTATTGTGCTACAGTTGTGCTGGATGTGCTACTCAGAAAGAATGCCATATTACTAATGGAAAAAAGTTGGTACGCTTAAACAATTTTTCGAGCAGAAGTTAGCCCCGCCATTTTGAAAAATCTGAAAAACAATGGTTGTCCTGTATTGTCTTAGAGTTGTGCTGGTTGTGCTATTTAGAAAAAATTTCATATCCCTAGTGGAAAAATTTTATAACACTAATATCATTTTTTCGAGTAAAAGTTAGCCCCGCCATTTTAGAAAAAAAGAAAAACAAAGGGTCTGCTGTACGGTGTTAGAGTTGTGCTAGTTGTGCTATTCAGGAACAAATTTGTACCACCAGCAGAATAATTTAAACACGCTGAAACGATTTTTCGAGTAGAAGTTAGCCCCGCCATTTTGAAAAAAATTAAAAGCAAAAGTTGTGCTGTATTGTGTTAGGGTTTTGCTGGATGTGCTACTCAGAAATAGTTCCATATTATCAATGAAAAAAAGTTGGCACGCTAAAACGACTTTTCGAGCAGAAGTTAGCCCCGCCATTTTGAAAAAAATGAAAACCAAAGGTTGTGCTGTATTGTGCTCGAGTTGTGCTACTTAGATAAAAATTTTGTAACCCTAACAGAATTTTTTTACAAAGTTAGCATCATTTTTTTCGAATAGAAGTTAGCCCCGCCATTTTGGAAAAAATCAAATACAAAAGAAGTGCTGTATTGTGTTATAGTTGTGCTGGTTGTGCTGGTTGTGCTACTAAAAAAATATCGTATCACCAACAGAATAACTTAAACCACGCTAAAACCATTTTTCGAATGGAAGTTAGCCCCGCCATTTTGCAAAAATCAAAGAAGAAAGGTTGTGCTGTATTGTGCTACAGTTGTGCTTGATGTGTCACTCAAAACGAATCCCATGTCAACAATGAATAAAAGATGGCACGCTAAAACGATTTTTCGAGCAGAAGGATATTTTCGAGCAGAAAGCATTCGAGCAGAAGCTTAAGCAGAAGTTAGCCCCGCCACTTTGAAAAAAATGAAAAACAAAGGTTGTTATGTATTGTACTCTAGTTGTGCTGGTTGTGCTACTCAGAAAGAATTGCATATAAGCAATGAATAAAAGTTGACTAGCATACTAAACCGATTTTTCGAGCAGAAGTTAGCCCCGCCACTTATAAAAAAATAAAAAACAAATGTTGTACTGTATTGTGCCTGAGTTGTGCTGGTTGTGCTACTCAGTCAAAAATTTCGTATTCCTAACGAAAAATTTTATAACGCTAACATCATTTCTTCAAATAGAAGTTAGCCCCACCATTTTGGAAAAAAATTAACTAAATTGAGTGCTGTATTGTGTTAAAGTTGTGCGAGTTGTGCTACTTCAAAACAAATTCGTACCCACCGACGGAAAAATTTAAACACGCTAAAACGATTTTTCGAGTAGAAGTGGCGGGGCTCATTTAACAGAGCATAATAAAAGGATGTTGTGCTGTATTGTACCATAGTTGTGCTGGGTGTGCTACTCAAGAAAAATTCCATATCACCAATAAATAAATGCCGACAGGCTAAAACGATAGTTCGAGCAGAATGCGTAGCAGAAGGCTAAGCAAAAGTTAGCCCCGCCATTTGGCAAAAAAACAAAAAAAAGGCTGTGGTGTATTGTTCTATTGTTGTGCTTGTTGTGCTACTCAAAAAAAATTCCATACTACCAATGCAAAAATTTGGTACGCAAGAACGATTTTTGGATTAGAAGTTAGCCCCCGTTGTTTTCGAAAAAATGAAAAACAAAAATTTTGTATATGTAGAGGTATAAAATTTTGTTTGAGCTGGCTGCTTAGAAATGATTATATATACCCAATGAAAAATATTTTTACGCTAGGATCATTTATTCTTGTAGGAATCAGTGTAATCATTAATTTATAAGTACTAATAATGTAAGTGACACCTTGTGTCCTAAAGCATAAATGAATCTTGTCGGTTTTGTAATATAAAATAAGGGAATCACAAAAATGGCAGGGCTAACTTCTACTCGAAAAATCGTTTTAGCGTGTTTAAAGTTTTCCGTTGGTGGCTACGAATTTGTTTTGGAGTAGCACAACTCGCACAACTTTAACACAATACAGCACTCAATTTAGTTAATTTTTTTTCAAAATGGTGGGGCTAGCTTCTATTTGAAGAAATGATGTTAGCGTTATAAAATTTTTCTGTTAGGAATACGAAATTTTTGTCTGAGTAGCACAACCAGCACAACTCAGGCACAATACAGTACAACATTTGTTTTTTATTTTTTTATAAGCTGCGGGGCTAATTTCTGCTCCAAAAATCGGTTTAGTCTGCCAACTTTTATTCATTGTTTATATGCAATTCTTTCTGAGTAGCACAACCAGCACAACTAGAGTACAATACATAACAACCTTTGTTTTTCATTTTTTTCAAAATGGCGGGGCTAACTTCTGCTTAATCTTCTGCTCAATTTTCTGCTCGAATGCTTTCTGCTCGAAAATATCCTTCTACTCGAAAAATCGTTTTAGCGTGCCAACTTTTATTCATTGTTGATATGGGATTCTTTTTTAATGGCACATCCAGCACAACTGTAGCACAATACAGCACAACCTTTCTTCTTTGGTTTTTACAAAATGGCGGGGCTAACTTTCATTCGAAAAATGGTTTTAGCGTGGTTTAAATTATTCTGTTGGTGATACGAAATTTTTTCAGTAGCACAACCAGCACAACTATAACACAATACAGCACTTCTTTTGTTTTTGATTTCTTACAAAATGGCGGGGCTAAGTTCTATTCGAAAAAAATGATGCTTACTTTGTAAAAAAGTTCGGTTAGGGATACGAAATTTTTGTCTAAGTAGCACAACCAGCACAACTCGAGCACAATACAGCACAACCTTTGGTTTTCATTTTTTTCAAAATGGCGGGGCTAACTTCTGCTCGAAAAGTCGTTTTAGCGTGCCAACTTTTTTCATTGATAATATGGAACTATTTCTGAGTAGCACATCCAGCAAAACCCTAACACAATACAGCACAACTTTTGCTTTTAATTTTTTAATTCAAGAAAAAAAGAAAGTTTGTTTTTGATTGCCAAACATTTACATTCGATTATAAGCAGCGTTTTTTTTTGTATCAAACTGCTGCGAAATGCACTGTATGGATTTAATTAAATTGTACGTAATCAATGTGTGGGATATTCGATAATTTATAGAAACATGTAGCATACAAAATTGCAACATAGAACGAATTTGATGTAAATAAGAAGTATGTATTTGTTTTATTGGGTATTTTTGAGAACAATTAAACTCAAGTAGGTAAGGAAGTAATTAGATTTTTTTCAATTCAAGGGTATGGATGGAAGTTTCTCAGAAAAAAACTCCACTTCTCATTTAACGTGCTTCGGATGAATTCGAACCTCCTCTTCCTCCTCTTCAGTGCCTTGTTCGAATCCTTAGGCATTACGACAAATGACGATTGCGGTCGTATTTTTAAGTTGTAAATTGAACCATTTTTTTAATAATACCGTTTAAATGAAAAAAATCAGAAATAAAAAATTTAAATATATGACTTATATGAAGAAAATAATATTAATTTTAATACTATGAAAAAATAAATTTATATATCAGTAAACCGACATGAACCAAGGCAAATAAAAAATATTAAAATATATAATAATTTTTTTAAATCACTAAAATCATTTATTCAAAGTGCCCGTTTTTTGTATTTGTTTTCATTCCCTTCTCTAAAAAATTTCTTTCGCATATTATTGTAGACGAAAATAAATTAAAATTCATCAATTTAATATTACGACAGTATTATTTCATAAAAAGTTAGATAAAACATTTTATAAAATGTAAAAATGCTTTTTATTTTTGCATTCTTATTATTTCTTTCGTTTTTGTTTATTATTATTGTCAATAAATAAATTTCGTTAACTTTAAAGTCCGAAATTTTAATGAATTGCTTAAATGTTTAAATTTCAATTATATAAAATAAATTAAATGAATTGTTGTATAAAATCATTATGGTTAAAATTTTTTTTTTTTTTTTTTTTTTTAATAAAATGTGTTGTGTAATAGGGTTTAGAATATGTGTCACAACAACACATAAATACCTTTTAAGACCTAGGTCTAGACCTGGGTCCCACAACAACTGGCGTTCTGAGGTGTAGATTAACGCTTTTTTTAAACATCTGTGGGTTGAAGCCACCTGAGACTAAGTGTTCCGGCAAACTATTCCATTTGTACGCAGTTCGGACAAAGAAGTCTCTCTGCGATCTGCCAGTATGACAGCGCGGGATCTTTACCGTTTCACTGGTTGCGGCAGCCGATTGCCGAGTGGAACGGGGGTAAGAATAAGTTTGAGGCATGATGCCGCTGATTTCATCTGAGCACTGCTGATGACGATATTTGTAAAAAACAACGAGGTCAGCAACAGTGCGACGATGTTGTAGGGAATCAAGTTGTGATGTCAAAGTTCGATCACCTACAATTCGTATAGCTCGCTTTTGAACAGAGTCCAAGAGGGCCAAGATGGAAACAGAGGCAGCACCCCAAACTTGACAGCAGTACTCCATACAGGGACGAATATAGGACTTATAAACATGGAGCAATTGGTATGGAGTGAAAAATTTTTTGCATCTATTTAGGAGGCCGAGTTTTTTAGACGCGCTTTTTGCCATCGCCATTACATGATCGTTCTAGAGTAGGTCATTTGAAACTGTGACACCCAATAAACGAATGTTTTTACATTCACCTATTGGTTCATCACACATACTAAATAAAATATCTTTGGGGAACTCGGTCTTTAATCTGGAAACAATCAACAGCTGTGTTTTGGTGGAGTTGAAATTGACAAGGTTTTGGTCACCCCAGTCGGCGACTTTATTCAGGTCTTTGTTCACGTTTATGGCAGCGTCTCTCCGGGCAGGATTAATTCGTTCGTGCATTTTACCTTTTGAAGGAAGGGGCTCGAACGACTTGTGCAGAGTACTATCATCTGCAAAACTATTTATTGGGTTGCTGGTGATTTTCAACAATTCGTTGATATAAATCAAAAATAGGGTTGGGGACAATACTGAGCCTTGGGGTACACCAGCGTTAATTAGTTTAGACTCAGAAGAATATCCGTCTAAGGTTACCGAAATGTATCGGTCGGATAGAAAATTTTGAATCAGCTTCACAACATTGGGATGAAAACCGTACGCAACGAGCTTGTTGATTAAGTTGGCATGCCAGACTCGATCGAATGCCTTGGAGATGTCTAAAGCGATAACGTATGTTTCACCACCTTTATCAAGTATGCTGTTCCAACAATGCGCTACATAGTTTAATAGATCGGTAGTTGATCTTTTGTTTCGAAAACCGTATTGGCTGTCGGATATTAAATGATTTTCTTCCAGAAATTTTGAAATATGTGTATTAATATAATGCTCATAGACTTTGGATAGGACCGATAGTAAAGCTATTGGCCTATAATTTGAGATATCGGATCTTGGTCCCTTTTTGGGGACGGGCTGGACATTTGCCAACTTCCAGCACGAGGGAAATATACCAGATTTGTAGGATTGGTAGAATATTTTAGTTAAAGTTGGTGCAAGTTCTTTGGAAAAGGTTTTTAAAATAATGGGTGGAATATTGTCCATTCCTGATGCTTTGTTGATGTTTAACCCCTTTAAAAGTTTAGCGACTATTTTGGGTTTGAAGTGAAGTTCATTCATATTAACTCCTGAAGACTGGATTTGGGGTATTTCTTTAGGAGTTTCCAAAACAGTGGAGTTCAGAGCAAAGCGTTCAGCGAACAAGTGAGCTTTTCTTGCGGGATCATTGACGATTAAATCACCATCAATAATAGGGGGAATAGAAAATTTTGTACCAGAATTTAAAGAATTAATGGCACTGTAGAAACTTTTGTCAGAAACAGACATAGACGTAAGTTTTGAGGCTTTCGCTCTGTCAATTTCGGACTTTTCGTTTGAGATAATCTGATTAGATATTTTGTTGGCCTTTAGATATTGGGATCGATTAGTGGGAGTTTTGTTATGAATCCAAATATTAAATGATCTACGTTTGTTTCTAAGTGCCGTTTTGGCAGCTTTCGAATACAAGTATTTTTGTTTGGGTTTTACTATGGAGAAAGGGACAAATTTATTTATAGCAAATTGGATGGTTTCTGTAAAGTTTTGAGCAGAAACATTTACATTGTCAGTGTAAAAACAATGACGGTCGAAAGGGAAACCATGGAAAAAATTTTGAAGACCACTCTTATCCATTTTTGAGTAGTGAAATATTTTACGGGGTTTGGGAGCTGTAGTTTTAAGTAAATCAGTTTTGATAACTGATGAGATTAAATAATGATCAGAATTTCCAATACTACCTTTCGCAACATCGACACTCGTAATATCTGGCATTGTGGTAAGATAGAGATCTAGTAGAAAACTATTATCACCGCCATTACGGGGAGTGAAAGTCGGGCTTTTTACAATTTGGAATAGGCCCTGAGACGCGGCAAAAATTTCTGCCAGTTTTCCACTATTGTCAACATCGTCGGTCGATTTGGAGAATTCCAACCATGATTTGTTGTGGACGTTGAAGTCACCGGTAACGATAACTTCACAATTAGGGGACTTTGCTCTAATCTCGTCCATAATTTTTGTCAGTATATTAAAAAAGTTTGGGTTACGTTTGTTGGGGGACCGGTATAAAGCTATTGTAAAAAAAGTCATTTCTGGAAGACAAATCTTTAAAACCATTGTATTGAAGCCGTCACCGTGTAGTTCAAAATTTGGAAAGCGCGTGTACGCAACACTCTCATGAATGAATGCGCATACGCCCTGATGGAGTTTGAAAGCTGATTCGAGCCTATATTTGGAATTAAGCGATTCTATAAAGAGAAAATTTTCAGAAACTTGTGTTTCTGTAAGGAATAGAATGTTCGGTTTGTCGTGCTCAAGATGATGTTGCACGTGGTCATGGTTAGCGTTCAATCCGCAGATGTTTTGAACATGTATTTTAAAATTTTTTATTGATTCATATATGTTTTGTCCCTGCAAATTCCGTGGACATGCCGCTTTATGGGCGGGTGGATTGCGCAAATTTGCTTTACCACTTGCAGACTTATTTTTTTTCGGTTGTACTGCCATATATATATCAAAATGTTTATTTTATTTTTTTGTGTTTTATTTTAAAATGCATAACTAAGTAAAAAATCCTATCATACTACAAAATATGACATATGCCAATATTTCATGATAAGATGAAGAAATAATAACAAAATAATAAGTGAAAAACAAATTGTGAGAAATTTGCAGAAAACAAAACAAAACTAAATGCCAATAATCCAGCTGATGCAGCGCACCCCAGACGCACCGCCCACCACCTCAATCGAGGCACAAAGCCCACACATAACTACGTGTTGGTTCGATTCCTCGGAAGAGCTAATGAGCGGTACCGCTACGGAACGCTGCCCAGCTAAGACTGGAAGTGCTGCCGTTGACTAATTAAAGTTCGTCCGCCAGCACCCTAAGATATCATCTTGGCTAATGACATCTCCTGCCATTGCCAGTGGTATGTGATATCTCACGCTAACTCATATGTCAATGGCAGGGACTGGAGTACGCAGGGTAGTCAGACCCGTAGATCAACATTGATCATAATCGATCAAAATCGATCCCTCCTGCGGTAAAATTAATTCATTTGCTTTATATGATATCAATGACAAATTGCAAATATTTTTTTTCTGTGACTTTTGGATTCTAAACATTTTTTAAATATGTAAAATAACATAAAACCATAAAAAGCATATAAAAGCGTAAAAAATTATTTATTTTTCAAAAATATGTTTATTTTAGTTTTTTAACAACCAAAATGGTTTATATTAAAAGAAATAAAAAACAGCTGATATTATGTCACCTAACTTAGCCCCGCCATTTTTAAGAAAATTAAAAACAAAGATTGTGCTGTATTGTGCTACAGTTGTGCTGGATGTGCTACTCAGAAAGAATGCCATATTACTAATGGAAAAAAGTTGGTACGCTTAAACAATTTTTCGAGCAGAAGTTAGCCCCGCCATTTTGAAAAATCTGAAAAACAATGGTTGTCCTGTATTGTCTTAGAGTTGTGCTGGTTGTGCTATTTAGAAAAAATTTCATATCCCTAGTGGAAAAATTTTATAACACTAATATCATTTTTTCGAGTAAAAGTTAGCCCCGCCATTTTAGAAAAAAAGAAAAACAAAGGGTCTGCTGTACGGTGTTAGAGTTGTGCTAGTTGTGCTATTCAGGAACAAATTTGTACCACCAGCAGAATAATTTAAACACGCTGAAACGATTTTTCGAGTAGAAGTTAGCCCCGCCATTTTGAAAAAAATTAAAAGCAAAAGTTGTGCTGTATTGTGTTAGGGTTTTGCTGGATGTGCTACTCAGAAATAGTTCCATATTATCAATGAAAAAAAGTTGGCACGCTAAAACGACTTTTCGAGCAGAAGTTAGCCCCGCCATTTTGAAAAAAATGAAAACCAAAGGTTGTGCTGTATTGTGCTCGAGTTGTGCTACTTAGATAAAAATTTTGTAACCCTAACAGAATTTTTTTACAAAGTTAGCATCATTTTTTTCGAATAGAAGTTAGCCCCGCCATTTTGGAAAAAATCAAATACAAAAGAAGTGCTGTATTGTGTTATAGTTGTGCTGGTTGTGCTGGTTGTGCTACTAAAAAAATATCGTATCACCAACAGAATAACTTAAACCACGCTAAAACCATTTTTCGAATGGAAGTTAGCCCCGCCATTTTGCAAAAATCAAAGAAGAAAGGTTGTGCTGTATTGTGCTACAGTTGTGCTTGATGTGTCACTCAAAACGAATCCCATGTCAACAATGAATAAAAGATGGCACGCTAAAACGATTTTTCGAGCAGAAGGATATTTTCGAGCAGAAAGCATTCGAGCAGAAGCTTAAGCAGAAGTTAGCCCCGTCACTTTGAAAAAAATGAAAAACAAAGGTTGTTATGTATTGTACTCTAGTTGTGCTGGTTGTGCTACTCAGAAAGAATTGCATATAAGCAATGAATAAAAGTTGACTAGCATACTAAACCGATTTTTCGAGCAGAAGTTAGCCCCGCCACTTATAAAAAAATAAAAAACAAATGTTGTACTGTATTGTGCCTGAGTTGTGCTGGTTGTGCTACTCAGTCAAAAATTTCGTATTCCTAACGAAAAATTTTATAACGCTAACATCATTTCTTCAAATAGAAGTTAGCCCCACCATTTTGGAAAAAAATTAACTAAATTGAGTGCTGTATTGTGTTAAAGTTGTGCGAGTTGTGCTACTTCAAAACAAATTCGTACCCACCGACGGAAAAATTTAAACACGCTAAAACGATTTTTCGAGTAGAAGTGGCGGGGCTCATTTAACAGAGCATAATAAAAGGATGTTGTGCTGTATTGTACCATAGTTGTGCTGGGTGTGCTACTCAAGAAAAATTCCATATCACCAATAAATAAATGCCGACAGGCTAAAACGATAGTTCGAGCAGAATGCGTAGCAGAAGGCTAAGCAAAAGTTAGCCCCGCCATTTGGCAAAAAAACAAAAAAAAGGCTGTGGTGTATTGTTCTATTGTTGTGCTTGTTGTGCTACTCAAAAAAAATTCCATACTACCAATGCAAAAATTTGGTACGCAAGAACGATTTTTGGATTAGAAGTTAGCCCCCGTTGTTTTCGAAAAAATGAAAAACAAAAATTTTGTATATGTAGAGGTATAAAATTTTGTTTGAGCTGGCTGCTTAGAAATGATTATATATACCCAATGAAAAATATTTTTACGCTAGGATCATTTATTCTTGTAGGAATCAGTGTAATCATTAATTTATAAGTACTAATAATGTAAGTGACACCTTGTGTCCTAAAGCATAAATGAATCTTGTCGGTTTTGTAATATAAAATAAGGGAATCACAAAAATGGCAGGGCTAACTTCTACTCGAAAAATCGTTTTAGCGTGTTTAAAGTTTTCCGTTGGTGGCTACGAATTTGTTTTGGAGTAGCACAACTCGCACAACTTTAACACAATACAGCACTCAATTTAGTTAATTTTTTTTCAAAATGGTGGGGCTAGCTTCTATTTGAAGAAATGATGTTAGCGTTATAAAATTTTTCTGTTAGGAATACGAAATTTTTGTCTGAGTAGCACAACCAGCACAACTCAGGCACAATACAGTACAACATTTGTTTTTTATTTTTTTATAAGTTGCGGGGCTAATTTCTGCTCCAAAAATCGGTTTAGTCTGCCAACTTTTATTCATTGTTTATATGCAATTCTTTCTGAGTAGCACAACCAGCACAACTAGAGTACAATACATAACAACCTTTGTTTTTCATTTTTTTCAAAATGGCGGGGCTAACTTCTGCTTAATCTTCTGCTCAATTTTCTGCTCGAATGCTTTCTGCTCGAAAATATCCTTCTACTCGAAAAATCGTTTTAGCGTGCCAACTTTTATTCATTGTTGATATGGGATTCTTTTTTAATGGCACATCCAGCACAACTGTAGCACAATACAGCACAACCTTTCTTCTTTGGTTTTTACAAAATGGCGGGGCTAACTTTCATTCGAAAAATGGTTTTAGCGTGGTTTAAATTATTCTGTTGGTGATACGAAATTTTTTCAGTAGCACAACCAGCACAACTATAACACAATACAGCACTTCTTTTGTTTTTGATTTCTTACAAAATGGCGGGGCTAAGTTCTATTCGAAAAAAATGATGCTAACTTTGTAAAAAAGTTCGGTTAGGGATACGAAATTTTTGTCTAAGTAGCACAACCAGCACAACTCGAGCACAATACAGCACAACCTTTGGTTTTCATTTTTTTCAAAATGGCGGGGCTAACTTCTGCTCGAAAAGTCGTTTTAGCGTGCCAACTTTTTTTCATTGATAATATGGAACTATTTCTGAGTAGCACATCCAGCAAAACCCTAACACAATACAGCACAACTTTTGCTTTTAATTTTTTTCAAAATGGCGGGGCTAACTTCAACTCGAAAAATCGTTTTAGCGTGTTTAAATTATTCTGCTGGTGGTACAAATTTGTTCTTGAATAGCACAACAAGCACAACTCTAACACCGTACAGCAGACCCTTTGTTTTTCTTTTTTCCCAAAATGGCGGGGCTAACTTTTACTCGAAAAAATGATTTTAGTGTTATAAAATTTTTCCACTAGGGATATGACATTTTTTCTAAATAGCACAACCAGCACAACTCTAAGACAATACAGGACAACCATTGTTTTTCAGATTTTTCAAAATGGCGGGGCTAACTTCTGCTCGAAAAATTGTTTAAGCGTGCCAAATTTTTTCCATTGGTGATGTGGCATTCTTTCTGAGTAGCACATCCAGCACAACTGTAGGCACAATCTTTGTTTTTAATTTTCTTAAAAATGGCGGGGCTAAGTTAGGTGACATGCTGATATTTTAATTCTTTTGCGTAAAATAGAAATTAATTTGATTGTAATAGATTATGAAATAATTTTTTTTTTCTTGTATTTTATAAATATTTTGATTGTATTTTATTTTAGATATTTTTTAAAAAAAGTAAAAAAACATTTTCACTCTTATTTGAAACTAGGGGCTTTCTCCGCGAGCTACGCCTTTTCTTTCCCCGTACGCTAACACCCTCTTCCTGTTTTCATCCAATACAACTACTATCCATCATAATTCAACCACTTTTAATCTATTCTGCATGCACCTTCTGCTAAACTAATTTTACAAAAAATACATAGTGAAGTGTACTTTAAATTTTATACGATATATATTTCAAATTGTTTCGCTAGGCAAGTTCAATCACAAATGAATGGAAAAAATAATAAAAAGATAATACTGAAATAGCAGCTTTTGTTTTCCCTTATGTTTCCCTTACAGAAAATGAAATGAAATGAAAATGAAATGAAAACTATGCAAAAATTATTATGGAATACCAATACACATTATAAGATTTTTAGCACTACCTATCAAATAAATAATTAATTACCTTATTAATATAAAAATTATATAAATTTTAACGAAACGGCTAAAAGACAATAGAAATAATTTTAAAAAACTACATTAGCGATAAATTTAAAATTTAAATGCCGTTAATGGAATTTTTATGAATAACAAGGAATAATTTTTATGGTATTAAAAAGAAAATAATAAAGAAAAACAATAAAAATAAATATAAGGTCCGCGTTGAACCCCGGAAACTTCTGACAATCCTCTACGTCGATAAGCACAACGAAATTTTGTACTGCATATATTGAACTTCTATTTATTAAATCTATTTAAATTATTAAGTTTATATAAATGAATATTATAACACAAACTGTCTTTTGCACCCAAAATATCAAAAGTTCACAACGTACATTCTTTTTAAAAAATGTAAAAATCTATATTTTTCTATGCTGACCTATCTTGTTTCTTCTATAGGACAATTTTCTGGTTCTGATTCTTGCCGAAATATGTTTTTGATTTATTTAACTTGATTTAAGTAATATTAAATCTATTCCGTTTCAACCAATTATTTCTAATTATTTGTAATCGTCTAATTAATAACCTTATTATAAATACCATTTACCAACTTTACTATTTAATGTATAAATTATTCCTAAAAAAATAGCATGTTCTATGAAACTTTCAAAATTCTAACTTTTTTTCAAAATACATATTACATATCTTGTGAGTAATTGAAAATCAAAAAAAATTTAAAACAAAAATTACCATTCAATATTTTATTGAAAAAATTTAATTCCATTCAAAAACAAACAAAAACAGAAAATAGATATTCATTCCTTGTTAAAAAAATTAAAACAAAAGGTACAACAATCATCAACAGAAAATAGAAAAAATGAATAAACAAAACAACAACAAAATTATTAAAAACGGAATAGTCACAAAACATTTCTTCTAAAAAACTGGAGAAAATATTGTAGATGTCATAAAAATCCCCTGAATGCATTCTAAACTTTACTTCGTATTAACGTCTCACTGTGCTAAAAGACAATAGCAATACCCTTAAAAGAACTACGTTATCGATAAATTTAAATACCGTAAAATGTCTGCAGTCTTTGCACTTTGTTTAAATCAGTATTTTGAGTTAAAGATGTCAACTCATATTGCAAGAGAAATATTTGCCCAAATAGTATTTTCTGTTTTTCCTTATTTTATTTCACGGAAATGAAATTATGGAAAATAATGATCGGAAATCCACTATTATATGATTTTTAGCAATGCCTGTCAATAAATAATTTATATTCTAGTTAATATCGAAATGATAATAATTTGAACGAAACGGAATAACTAGACAGTAGCAATAACTTTAAAAAGTATCGATCAATTTAAAAGTCGTAAAACGAATTTTTTATGTATTTATGAATAAAAACAATAATTTTAATAATACTGAATCTAACTAAATATGGGGTGCAATTTATGAAGTTTTTTTGCTATCCATATAATTGTCGATCGATCTAGTTTCGAACCGATAAGAATTTTTTATTAAACTTTAAAAAAAAGTATATCATTCTCATCAGGGCTAGCAGACTAGATGCACTACCAAAAAAAGTTAACGCTTATAAACCGAAATTGGTCTACTGTTCTATCGAAGTATAAGCAAACAAAAAAATATCATAAACAAATATTTATTAGATTCAGGTTTTTTCAAAAAAGCAAAAGTTTACAAATTTGCGAGAAAATAGAGAATAAAATTCATTAAACATGAACCCAATACAACGTTTCATCCTTCCGGTAGAGTAACATATATTAATTAAAATTAAATTATTTTAAAATTCATTGGTAAAACTGGCAACCCGAACAAAAAAAACAACGAATTTTATTTTTGTTGTACCATTAATTCCATAAAATTTGTTCAATTTCAATGCCTATTTAAATTTTTGGTATTTTGAGAATGAAATAATGAAAGAGATCAAATTTTATACTAATGAGAATTGAGAAATAAAAAAAAATCATAATAAAACTAATTTTTTTCACAATAGAAATGAAATTCAATTTCATCGTAGTATCCTTGCTTTTTTCAATATTCGAGAGAATGACATGCGCAATAATTTAAATTTATTGTTTTTTATTCAGAGCAAAATTGTTTTTTTTATAAAATACAATCAAAAAATTTATTTTAGAATTCAATACAATCGCATAAATTATTTTATTCAGTTACGCATCATTCACACAACAGAATAAAATTAAAAGCTATTTATTTTATTCAATCAATACTAATAACGCACACAATTAGGGTTGTGAAAAAACAAAAGTAAACCAATATTTATAGTTGCCGGCAGGATAAAACAGTTTATTTAAATGTATTGAACTCTGAAATTAATTTTTTTGATTATATTTTATAAAAAATCAAAAAACATTTTCGCTCTCATTAAATAAAAAACAAACAATGCAAATTAATGCGCATGTCCCTCTCTCAAATAATGAAAAAGGCGAAGGCTACTATGATTTAATTGAATTAAATTTCCATTTGGAAAAAAGTGGTATTTTTTATGATTGTATTTTGACTTCTCAATTCTCATTAATATTAGTACTTATAATTTTGATGTTTTCATAATAAGTCATTTCATTTTCAAAATACCAAACAATTAAATAGGCATCGAAATTGAATAACATTTATTTAAATGTTTGGAATTAATGGTAGAAAAAAATAAACTAAAATTCATTGTTTGTTTTATTCGTTTTACATATTTTACCATAAATTTGAAAATAATTTAATTTTAATTCTTTCGAAGCATAAAACATTGTATTGGCTTCGTGTTTAATGAATTTTATTCCCTCCCTAATTCGCAATGCTTGCTTGTGCCTCGCTCACATTGTAAACTTTTGCTCTAAAAATAAAATGTAGCATTAAACACTTGCACAATAAATTACTATTATTTCATATTAAGAGTAAGAACAGTATTATTTTATTGTACTCCTGTATTTGAGCATATTATATTTTTTATATTAATCGCTCTGAAAGATCAGATCAATTAGATCAATTAGTGATATAAGAAGCGTTTTAAACTTTATTTCGTTTATCCCTGTTGTTTTAAATTACATTATGTATGTAATTGTGACCACGATTTAACCTGCACTTTCACCCATCTGACCATCAAAATAATTTTGCAGGGCCCGCTATAGATTCTTAAAATATTTTTTGGTCCGTAGCATGAAATCAGTTGAGAAACACTGAACTACACAACCGTACTTGGACCGTTGACTTCTGCCAAGGAAATCTATCTTATTATGGCTCACTCAGGTGTATAATTTCATCAACTATTACAAACGTGATTCTAAAAAAATTTCAAATTTTGGTGACATCAGAATTCAAACTGAACAACTTCTTCTATCTAGCAAGCAAGGAGGGAACCACCAATATCATATTTGACATCAAAAGAGACTATATGGTACTAATAGGTACTAGTGTTTCTTTAGGTAACTAAACTGTAACTAGAATTACCCTTGATTACTAAGTTTGATTTAAATCAGAAAATTACAAGTAATTGAAACTTAAATCACAAAACTTGAACGAAAATAGATTTACATCTTTGTTAGATGATGATAGATGTTAGATAATAGATGATAGATTTACATATTTGTTAAGAAGTGGTCTGTTTTCCAGTTCAATTGAAGTTATTTGAGGTTCAACAAGGTGTAACATTAGCAAAATTAAAAATGTAAAACTTTAACCTTCACATCTTATTTATCTTTTGTTATTTAAAAGGTTAAAATAAATACGTACAGAATTACAATAAACATCTTTCAAATAAAAATAATTTCAAATATAAAACTTATTATTTTTAATGACTTCTTTTATTAATATGATGTTACGACTTTGTTTTCTTTTATTTTAACGATTGATGAGGTAATCCATCAATTGAGTTGGAAAGTTTATAATATATAATTGTGTTCTTGATTTTTATACAATTATTAATCTTGTTTATCCAGTTTGTGGTTGTGCAATTTCTAATTAAACCAAACAATTTACAAACCAAACCCGATGTCTATCACGTGTTTGATATATAAAAACTATGTGTAGATGTTATGTTATATCATGCGATACTCGTAGTTCCTACATTTTGTTTATCTTCTTGATGCATTTCCATTTAAATAAAATAATAATCTGTAAACTGATCAAACTAGATCTAGTTCTCAATATTCAGCGTTTTTGCTTCATTAGCGTAACATTTTATATTTTAGTTGACAACATAAAAAACTTCTAACATCTAAACAAAATCATAATTACCAGCTTACAGTTAGATTTGTAGAGTAATAAAATTATTTATGGACAAAATAATCCAAATTTTTTTATTATTATTTACCAATTATTATTTAAAATCATGTTAGCAAGCGTAGAGTAAAAAGGATCGCCAATTTCTACATTATTGTACTAGCATATGTTGATATGGGTGATGAATGTACAAAATCCTACGTCTAGTACGACATACATGAGTAATGCTAAAAAACTTCATAATATGGCAAGTAATTGCCGCCATAAAACCAACACAACGCAAGCATTTCTTCTACATACTAGCGGCTACTTGGAGCAACCATTGTGCTAGATCAAGTAGCTCACTGTATAAATTTAAAACAGGTTATTCTTGAAACCTAAAGCTTTTCATCTTTTTTCACATAAAACATAGGTCAGGCGATAGACTAACTGGAGGTTTTTGTAAAACAGATTGCAAAACATTTGCATTTGACTTTCTCCACATAATCCCATAAACTATCATTTCATCAACTCCCATTAATATGCGAAGATACACTGTAAGAGTTCCCACTCAAACATTTTACATCGATTCATGATATTTACGCACCTACTGCAGATAAATCAGAAAAGATTACAAAACCTAGTTTTCCTAACTCAAATTGATCAACAAGAAGAATTTATCCCTTCGGAACGATATATATATATATATATATATATATATATATATATATATATATATATATATATATATATATATATATATATATATATATATATATATATATATATATAAAAATTGTGGTGGATAACTGCAATCGTCAAATGGGTAAAAGGGTGGACAAACTGGCCTAAACAGCTTGCATCATAGCAATAACAACTTTCGCGTAGCTGTACTAACTATAATTTATAATTTAATTATCTCTAGAGTCTAGATGTTTTTGCTCATTAACGACCAACGATTGACGAATCTTATCAACATTCGAGAAGAATGTCGTATGAACAATTTATGGTCCATTATTCATTAAATTCAACCAAATTAGACGTTTTGGTCAGAAAGGTAAATTATAATTAAAAATGGAAGCTGATTAAAACAACGACAAAATCCTTCCATTCTATCTAGAAAAATTTATTTCACGTCTATTTTTAATATCTAAAATCCCTATAAAATATAAGCAACAGTTTTAATGGTTTCGTATTACAAAGTTTCTTTTATCGAATTTTTCTCAATTTCAATCAAATTTTTATACTAAAAATGAAGGTTCGTCGCTTTCTTGACTCTTTTGTAACGAAATCATAAATCAAATATTAATAATATTAAAACTGTTAAATAACTTGATAATTATTTAACGTTTCATGAATATCAAATTCATTACAATCTTTTTAATGATTATTTTATCTATAAGCAAATATAAAGAAGAAAGTTCAACGAACTTCAAAAACTACAATCAAAATAAAATAAAAAATAGCAAAACTAAAACTTAAATATGGGTGGAATATTTTAAATAATTTAAGAAATGCAAAATGTTATAAAAAGCGCAAGTCATTAATCATAGCAAATAAATCAGAATCAAAATCTAACTAATTTACGTAATTTTGCAATAAATATAAATGAACTTCAGTTCATATTAAACCCATGCAATATAGTTGTAGATTTATGTTGAAAAAAACTGGTTTTGAAATTTTCGTTTCTGCTACAAAAAATGTTCCGTTGTATGTATACTGTTTCCACTTTCATGTTTTGATTTTTAGATTAGAAATCATGAATGTAAAAAACAATCATTTTATTCAATTGAAGAGTCATCTGGAAAATAATAGTGTACTAAAACTATTCACCTTATTACTATTCGGTTATTTTATCTAATTTATGTGTGTTCAGACCATTATAATAAAATAGATACAATTATAGATAATTCCAAAAAATATTGTCCAACAAAATACGAACAATATTATTTATGTACATAAAACTGGTCTAGAAATTTAAATATCTTGATCGACAATTGTGTGGATGGCAAAAAAAAATTCATAATTTGCACACCACATATTTTTGGATTCATTTTTCTTGAATTGATATTGAATTATTGGGGATTTTCATGGGTAATTAACCTCAAGTAATTAAGGAAAATAATTTGAATTTTTTAATTCGAAAGTATGTTTTAAATTTTTCGTAAATAAAATCTTGATTTCTCTTATGCGTGTTGCAGACAGTATTTGAATCTCCCTCATCAGTTCACACTAAAAAATGCTATAGAATTAAAAATTGAAAAAAAATAAGTAAATAATGATGGCGTAGTGCATAGTGTGTCGATTCGAAAGATTCGAATTAT
This sequence comes from Diogma glabrata, assembly GCA_963693315.1. Classification (NCBI taxonomy): domain Eukaryota; kingdom Metazoa; phylum Arthropoda; class Insecta; order Diptera; family Cylindrotomidae; genus Diogma; species Diogma glabrata. The sequence continues at coordinate 201,249,955 of OY856187.1, forward strand.
AATGGGGTAGATTCAAATCCTGTCCCATTGAAACCTTCGAATTACTTTGGTTAGTTACTTGAGGTTAATTGCTCAAAAAATACTCAATAATTCAATATCTATTCAAAATTCAAGCCTATAGTGAAGTAAAAATTCTATAATTCAAAAGGCTAAAATTGAAAAGATTTAAGTTATTAAATTGAGAAAAGTTAAAACTCTGTAAGAAACTCAAAATTTTCGTCGCTGGTCGAGTGAGTTAACTGGTTTGAATCCTGTTTCAGTCCGTCATTGAGATCAAAATTTTTATAACCGAAAAATTTTTTTCCCTTTTCAAAGCAAATTTAATTAACTAAATCCATAGATTTTTTTGTGTGTCGTATATTTTCCATATATAGGAACGTAGACTGCCAACAAGTGTCCCTCACCGGTGTTAATTTCATCAATTCACTCAAGTTTATAGTAGATTTTCAATTGAAGACTTGATTTAATCGATTAGTTTTATATGGGTGATCAGCTCATAGTTTTGCCAATTTATCAACTATATACATTAGTTGACTATCGGTTAATTAGAAAACCGATGTATTGATGGTTGTTAATGTGTTGCTTAAAAACGCTTTGACCTAGATGGCAGTTGAACCCGGGTCCTACGGGTTCAAAGTCCAGCGTCCTAGCCATTAGAACACTCAACACACTCTAAAGATTTAGTTAGTTAAATTTACTTTGAAAAGGAAAAAATATATTTCAATTTAAGCCTATAATTTAAGTCAATTGTAAGTTCCATTTTCTCCGTTGTTCCACTTTAACAAAATTTAGAAAATCTATAAATACATTGAAAAAATTGGGTGCTCTGGTATCAACGATGTTGATTAGTTTGATATAAAATTTGCTTTATCAAATGAATGTAGTTAATCCCAAAACATCCCTTAGATATCATCTTGGATAGTGCTATCTCTCCCAACTATGGTATGTGATACCTCACATGGTAAATGGTTTGTGACACCTCACGTTAACTCATATGTCAATAGCTGGGACTTAAACAAGCTGTCACATCCGTAGATTAAAAATAAAAAATTTACAAATCAACAAAAACTGATCCTTCCATGCGGAGTGAAATTAAATTAAGTTAACAAAATCAAAACAAAATATTTGCGACGCTGCCGCATAGTCTGACGTCACAACCAGATCTGTCGATATAGTTTTCTGAACATCTAGTGAGCTTATATTCGTTAAATACTTAATTTGCTTACAAAATAACAACAATTTTAATTCCACCAAAACACAGATATTGATTGTTTCTAGATCAAAGACCGAGTTCCCCAATGATATTTCAATTAGCTTGTGTAACGGCGAATGTGACAGCGTTCGTTTATTGGAAGTCATAATTTCTAATGACCTACTCTGGAACGATCATAAAATGGCGATAGCAAAAAGCACGTCAAAAAACTCGGACTCCTCAACAGATGTAAAAAATATTTCACTCCGTACCAATTACTCTAGATTTATAAGTCCTATATTCGTTCTTGTATGGAATATTGTTATCAAGCTCTTTTGGAATCGGAATTTAACATCAAATCTTAATTTCCTACAACATCGTCGCACTTTTTCTGATCTCGTTGTTTTTTATAAATACCGTCACCAGTAGTGCTCGGACGAAATCAGATCCATCATGCCTCAACTATATTCTACTTTTCTAAGAACACTCTTTTTCTAACAATCTGATATTTAAATTGGACATCAGGTTTCCCGAAATTCTAGCTTTAGAAACAGGAAACGCACAAACTAGGACACGTTGAAAGGTTTTCTGGGAGACTCGCTCCCAGTTGCAGTCCCAAAAACTTTTAAATTTTGATATATTGGTAGACACATTAATTGTTTCTTTCAGAGAAGCCTCATTTGGGTCATGCGCTCTCAGTATACTGAAGGGAACGCCAGGGTTAGGATATTAGGGTTGTATTGGACCTGGAATCCTATTGAGCAGTCCTTAAAAGTTATAAACATAAGATGAGAAATGCGAAAAACTATTCCTGGATGCGCTACTGTAGTTAAATACAACGGGCCACTAATGCATCAAGACTTCGCAAAGTATTACTAACTAGTCACACTGTCCCGAGTTATCTCCAACGACTGGAATGGACCAAGTAGGTGGTCAGTAGGTCTCTCTCTGTGCACTGTTCTTAGAACTTCTGTTAGAAACTCATTTTTTGGGCTGCTCCAAAACATATGCGGTCATGAAGCCTAGTAACCGGGCTAATCAGAACTTTGGCGAACAAATTATTATTACAAGCAAAATCTTATAGACTATTTAAACTTTAAGCCCTTTAAGTCTGTAGATCCGGATGCAGACATTCAAAAAACCATTGAGCTAACCATGCTGTGGTTGCTAGTGATTTTATGGAGCTGCCTTGTACTATGACACATTCCTAGAAAATGAACCGAGGTAAATGTTATCTTTACTTTGGAAATAAAATAAATTAATAAATGAATAAATCTCTCGTAACCACTGAAAAGAATGATAGAAGATTCTTTGAGAGGTTTAATCGAACCTACAAGGCTGTCATCATCTCAACATGCATACCGCAAAAGCAAGTTTGTCGAAACAGCCTTGCATTCTCTGATACGTCCAATTGAAAAATCTTTGTACTATAATGAGTATTCTTTTTTACTTTCTGCGATATAGAACGAGTCCATAACAACGCCAGTCCTGTGGCGATAACACATACGCCTGTGGATTTGGGAGTGGAGGAATCACTGGCTACCTGATTATTAAAGGCAAGGCTCTCCGACCCTGTATCATTGAGTACTTTACTCATAGGTTCGTAATAAGAGGCACACCAGAAGGTGGAGTATTGCCACCCTTTCTTTGAAACTTGGGCATTTATGATCTGTTGCTAAGCCTGAGAGGGCTCAGCCTAAGCGTCACTGACAGGGCTTATTACATAAAACTCATTCTGAATAGTAAACTAAGCTGAACACATTATTTTCTAAAGAGTAATGAAAGCTCTTATAGCACTTTAAAAATGCAAAAGCGCTATTTGACAAAGATAGGGTCTTGAGCCCTACGTTGTCCACTGGATATACAGCTCGATTGTTCGAACAACCCTGTTGTATAGGGTCGGGGTTTGATGGCTGGTAGCACTAGAAATGCATTTTACTTCTTTCAACATCCTAGCCGCCAGTACGGCTGTTTAACTGTAGTTTACTAGTATGTGGAGCTGTAGCAATAAAGGGCACTCTTAATTTCTGGTATAAGTAGAAATATTCCTTCGACCATAGACTATTGCATTACAAAACCATTCTCTTCACGAAAGAATTCACTTGTATCTAAAAAAAGTATTGTGACGCTGATGCATATGCTAACTTCACCACAGCTCTGGAAACAAAATCTTCTGGACATAATGAGCTAATTTCAAAAAAACTTTTGTTAACGGCTAACCAATGTTATATATTTCGCGTAATTCTAATTATATCAATATAAGAGACTGTAGTATCCCAACAAACATAAATCCTGTAGTATTTCTCATACTACAAGTAAAAAAAACTTTTAACGGCAGTGACAAACCGAAAGTTGGGATGCAGAACTGTTGTGAACCGTACTAAATGCTTATGTACCAAGTTTCATCTAATTCGATTATCAGGTACAGGTACTGTAACTGATAATTGTATTGGTATTGAGATTTCAAAAAAACAGGTGCTCGAAGGGCCCCCGTACCATTTTGTTCAATATCACTCAAAAACTAATCAGCCCCTTGTCATGCATTTCGAGTTTTACTCAATAAAAACAAAAATATTAATATCTAAGGAAATCCTCTAAATTTTGTTTTGGTTCCGTCTTTATTTTAATTTATACTCTATATTAAAGTTAATTTATTCTTTTATTCATAAACCTTCCTCAACCATAATAATAATACTTGGGTGTTACAGCTTAATCAAAAGAATTTTAACATTTTCTCTCTTAATTGCTTTGTTGCGTCACACAAGCAGTAATACATGTTTTTATATTGGTTAATTCAAGGAACTCACGACCACTAGACGGCTCGACCCCATTGGAAGTTCTTTATTTTCTCTGAGATGATAAAAAATATATCAAAAATCATTTCGTGGAACAAACTTTATTTTTCGTTTGCGGTTCTTCCTTTACGGCTAAGGATAGTTATCATAGATGAAGAAATATTATTGTATTCAATTGAATGTATTTTCTTCGTTTTTTAGGGTTCCGTACTTTAAGAAAGTAAAAATGGTAGCTTATTGGTGAGACTTCAATTCCGAATTTCCATACATAATCGATTTTCTCACAAATTACAGGTGCTATTAACTTGAAATTTTCTACAGTTTTAAAAGGTATTTGTCCACGTCTACTGAAAAATTGTAAAAAACTTGTTTTTATGAGTATTTTATTGGCATAGATAAGGAGATAGCAAAACAAAAGTTTTTTTTAATGATTTGAGTTTGATTTAGAAAATTGAAAAAGATTGAAATATTTGGAAAACAAAAATTCAATAAATTATCGACTGCTTAGTTTTTGAGTTATTACCTTTTCCTGTACTATACTTCGGTCATTACAAAAGAAAAAAGTCAGGCAAGTGCGAATATAATTCGCTCGCTGAGCGTTCCGTGTATATAATATTTGAGAAAACAACAGTTTTTGTTTGCATAGTTTCACGTTGGGTTGCATTTTACCCAAAGCTGTTTATGGTGGCTAAATAAAGCCAGCTAATAAATAACGCCAGCTTATAAATTATTTATATTGGAAAATATATTATCAATTGTTGTAGCTTCATGAACTTGGTTCATGAATTTTTCTTTATAAATTTTTTTGTAGAAAATACTTTGAGAGCCAGTTTTGAGGATTTTTATTGCAACCAACGGAAAAAAGTCCGAGCGGCAGGATGTCCGCTAGAAATAGGTAGATTTCGAAATCAGACAGTTTTGTGTACAAGTAGAATCTGATGTATCAGATTAGTCTAAACAACACAAACTAATTTAAAACAGATATCAAACAAATTTTAGAAAGAAAATTAGCTACATATAAGCAAAACTACATCTATCCAATTTACAACAAACAAATATCAAATTTATCACAGAACATATGTGTAACAATTTATGACACTATATGAAAAACACACGGCAAACCTACTCTATATCATATGTCGTGCAATTACTGCAAAATATCAAAATAGTTTATTTCTAAGAAAAAAAAAATTAATTTCTTCTATTCAAATCTTTTTATTTTTTTTTTTCATTGACTGTTATAAGGTTTTTGCAAATTGTTTTTCTTAGGACTTGTTGCAAACTTTTTTGTTGAAGCCGACGAGTCAAAAATCTCTAACTACAGCGGTTTATGTTTATAAGAAACGGATTAAAATGTTTTTCTCCGATAGACAGCAAATATAAATTTTGCAGACTTATTTCAGTCAGCAAAGTGGCACTTTTCCTGCCTAGGTAGCAAAGCAAGTACTTTGCTGCCTAGGCAGCAAAATAATTAGACTTCATAGAAATAAACAGATATTTTTCCACGAACCTGGCAGAAATTTTTTAATTTGTCAAACTATAATTATTATTACATCTTCATAACAACTAAATTTTCCAACAATTGCGATTTTTGTTTTTCATTTTTAAAATGTTGCTTTATTTTTAAAGTAATAATTATTAAATTACATATCATTGTAATTAATCGGAGAAAAGATTATATGTTCAACTCGGCAGCAAGGTAGATTGACTGCCTTGGCTGAATTCCTAGCCTCGCTGCGCTCGGCTATGAACTATCAGCCGCGGCAGTCAATCTACTACTTTGCTGCCTAGTTAAACAAATAACTATTCCACAGATTCTAAATTTGTGAAGTTTTTAAAAATATTAGTATTCAAACGGCCGTTATAAAAAAAACAATTTTTGTCTAATCTAGTTTCTTAACCATGTGTTGGATTTAGCTGATTTACGAATTTGTCCAAGATATTTATAAAACGCACATTTTTAAAAAAAATTTTTTGATCTGGCTCCACAAATGCAAGAGTGCCGATTGTTTCAAACGCATTTTGTGTTTTAGAAGCTTTTTTGTTGGAGCCGCTCACTCAGAAACTTCCAACTGCAGACGTCTATTTTTTGAAAGAAATTGATGAAAAAGACTTCAATAATTCTAAATTTGTGAAGTTTTAATAATATTAGTATTCGAACGGCCGTTATAACAGATCTAAAAAACAGACTTTTTTCTAGTATAAAGCCTCTAGTTTCTTAACCATGTGTTGGATGTGGCTGATTTACGAACTTGTCCAAGGTATTTATAAAACACACATTTTTAAAAAAAGATTTTTGATCTGGCTTTACAAATGCGACCATGAGAGTGCCGGTTGCTTAAAAAAAAATTTTTTTTGCAAACTTTTTTGTTGGAGCCGCTCACTCAGGAACCTCTAACTGCAGAATTCTATTTTTAGAATAAATTGATAAAAAAGATTCCAAAGATTCTAAATTTGTTAGTTTTTTAAAATATTAGTATCCAAACGGCCGTTATAACGGTTTTAAAAAATCAAATTTTTTAGAAAAAAGGCGGTGAAAAACACGCGGAATCATCAAGGTCTGGAAATGAGGTTTTAATTTTGTATATTTAGGTATTGGAATTCGTTGACATCAATAAAAAAAATTTTCTGCGTTTACAAAACGAAGCGCAAGGTTACCATTGGAACAATAAACAAGCAACAATTCATCCTTTCGTAATATATTACACGGATGCATATGAAAAATTTCAACATACCAATTTCATTATAATATCGGATTGCCTTACTCATGACGGCGTTGATGTGAATCTCTTCATAGATAACTTAATAGATTTTTTAAAAACAAAATTTCAAAAAGTTTCAAAAATTATTAATATTTCTGATAGCACTGCTTTACAATATAAAAATAAAAATAATTTTTCTACGATCCTGCATCATTTGAATGACTACAAAATAGCATGTGACTGGCATTTTCATGCAACATCGCACGGTAAAGGACCTGGTGATGGAATTGGAGGAACAGTAAAAAGAGAAGCAGCTAGAGCAAGTCTTAAGAAAGAATACGACAAAATTATATCAACACCTCTGGAGTTATATAGCTGGGCAGCAGCTCCAGGCAATTTTTAAGATAACATGCTTTTTTCTATGTAACGGGGGCAGGTTACATTGCAAAACGAAATCAACTAGCTGATAGATACGCCAATTTAAAAACAATTCCTGGAACACGAGGATATCACTCATACATTCCTACAAATGATATATCAATCTTAGCTAGACGTTATTTTAACTCTACGGAATTCAGTAATGTAAAATTAAATAAATAATAAAAAATGTGTAAAATATTTATTTTGAGTTAAAATTAAAAATTTATTATAAAAACACATATGCAAATCCAAAAAAAACTGTTAATTTTTTAACTCCACTTTTTTTTATGATGAAAAATTTGCAATGAAATTAATAAAAAAAACCAAAACTTTTCCCCTCCTGAATTTTTATATAATGTTAGTAACATATGTACCTTTCACATATTAAAAAATCACAAATTTAAAATAATAACATTTCTAGAAAACCGAATTTCAATTTTTTACCGTTATTTTTCGAAAAGAAAATGTTCAAGGTCATATAATGTGAATTGTTATTTTGATTAGCTCTGTTCAATACCTACATTTTGAGCTATATAACATTAAAATCAGTTCAGTAGTTTTGACTGTAGAGCCATTTCAATACACCAGGGTCGAGAAATTTCTTGATTTTTCAACACCCTGTATCTTAAGACAGGGTTAAAAATAAAAAAATAAAATCGCGGAAAATTTTTTTTATTGATGTCAACGAATTCCAATACCTATATATACAAAATTAAAACCTCATTTCCAAAATTGCATGTTTTTGTTGATTTCGCGTGTTTTTCACCAGGCGCTAGTTTCCTAACCACGTGTTGGATTTTGCAGATTCACGAACTCGTTCAAGATATTAGTAGAACACACATGTACAGAAATTTTTTTGATCTACCTCAACAAATGCGTAGAAAAAAATCAATCTTTCATACGACACCCCACTCAACAAGGTCAAAAATAATTCTTTTTCAAAATTTTCACCCTCAACTCCCTCAAAATAACATTTAAAATTATGAGCCAACCGCTATAGTTTTTTAACATTTTTTACAACATTTCCATAACCATGAATTTTTTCAAATTTTTTTTTTTGTAATGATCGAAGTTAAAGGGGGGGTGAAAAGAAAAAACAACACTCGTTTTTGGCAATATCAAAAAATCTAAGCAGTCGAAAAATCATTGAAATTTTTTTGATCTTTGCCAATTGCAATTTAAACCTGTCGATGATTTTTTGAAAATCGAAACCGGTCGTTAATAAAAAATAAGTGAATAAAAATTGGTGTTTTTGTAATTATTAAAAATATTTAAAACATATATTTTGATCTTTTTTGATTTTTCTAAACCAAACTCGATTCTTACAAAAAACTTTTGTTTTCCTATCTCCTTATCTATGTTCATAAAATATAGATGAGAACTAATATTTGATTTTTTTTTTGTTATCAATAGGCGTGGGAAAACACGTTTAAAAACTGTAGAAAATTTCAACTTGATAGCACTTATAGTTTGTGAGTAAATTGATTATGTAGAAATTCGGACGGACACCAAAGTCTCACCAATAGGGTACCGTTTTTACTTTTTTAAAGTACGGAACCCTAAAAATTGAAAAAAATCACGGTTATAGGAAATGTTGTAAAGAGTGAATGAAAGTTATAGCGATCATTTAAAATGATATTTGGAGCGGGTTGAAAGTGTATGTAATTGTAATATATCTATACTATTTTTGTATATAGAAAACTGAAAACTAAATATTTTTTGCAATTCATGTAAGCTACGTTTATTTTGATACATCACAAAATCCTTAAAAGACTTAAGCCAATAATAGAAAATAGAAACCTCATACCTTCGCATCAGTTTGGTTTCAGAGAAAACCACTCTACCATCGAACAAGTGCACAGGATCACGAATATTATTGAAGAAACGATTGAAGCCAAAAGGGTATGCTCCGCAGTCTTTCTTGATGTTGCTCAAGCTTTTGATAAAGTTTGGCATCATGGCTTAAAGTATAAATTGCATAGAGATCTGCCCAAACAGTTTTATGAAATTTTAAGCTCTTATCTGGATGACCGACACTTTAGAGTCAAATATGATGATAGTTATTCAACATTGAAAAAGATTGATGCAGGAGTTCCGAAGGGTAGCGTCCTAGGACCGGTACTATACCTGCAAGAGATTTGCCTGGCCTAAGCAAAACAACTATTGCAACCTTTGCAGATGATACCGTAATTTTGACCACCGGAAAAATCGTAGAAGAAGCAACTAGCAAACTGCAATACGCTACTAATAAAATCCACAGCTGGACAAAAAGATGGCGAATTAAGCTAAATAAAACAAAATCCTCTCATGTTAACTTCACTAACCAAAAAGTAAGCCAAATACCTCTGAAAATTAACTCAACACAAGTTGCTTATGCAAACACAGCAAAATATCTAGGCATGACTCTGGATGCTAAACTGAGATGGAAGGAACATGCTAAAAAGAAAAAAGAAGAACTGAATTTGAAATTTAGAAAGATGTACTGGTTACTTGGTAGAAACTCAGTACTATCTATTCAAAACAAACTGCTTCTGTATCGTCATATACTGAAACAAGTGTGGACGTATGGTATCCAGCTATGGGACTATACTAAGAAATCGAACGCGAAAATCATCCAGTTGTCCCAAAACAAAGTGCTGCGTTGCATTGTTAATGCCCCGTGGTACATCAGAAACGAAGACATCCATAGGGACCTAAAGATAGAGTTCGTGAAGGATGAAATAAAAAAATATGCAATTAAACAAACCACGCGTATTCGCGTACATGAAAATATTGAAATACGCCAGCTAATGGATGTGCCAGTTGCTGACAGAAGGCTTAAAAGAACGAAGCCACTAGATTTGATTTTATAATCAAAAGCATACTTAATAAAATAATGTAAATGGGACTAACCAATGGGTTACACCCCAAAAAATGTGCTTTAAATATGAAATGTAAATTACTAGATGAGCGTAGCACAGTTGTTCTTTTATATTAATAAAAAAAAATCACAAAATCTTAGTCTAGGATTATCACAATATGTTAAACGAAGTAAACCAATCAGGATCTGATACTTCTATGCCAAATATTGCCGAGCCGGATGGTATAAATATGAATTGCACCAATAAAATTATTAATGGAAATTTTTAAATTATATATTAGAAATTTTTTGAGACAAAATCATAAAAAAATATTGCGACGCTGATGCACGGCTGACTTCACCACAGCTCTGGAAACATAGTGTTCTGGTTATATAATGAGCTAATATCCATCAAATACTTTAATTAAAAGAAAACCAATGTTAAAGAGTTCGCGTAGTTCCAATTATAAAAATATTAAAGAAAGCAGTAGTATCCCAACAAACATAAATTCTGTTGTACGATAAAAAGTAAAAAAAAAATTAACGACAAAAATTAAGTGTCAAACCGGAAGTTGGGATACAGAATTGTTGCGAACTGTACTAAATGCTTATGTACCAAGTTTCATCCAATTCGATTATCAGATACAGATGTTATTGAGCTTCCAAAAAAACAGGTGCTCGGAGGACCCCCTACAACTTTGTTCACTATCGCTAAAAACTAATCAGTTCCTCGCCATACATACTTGCATCTTTTACCAAAGTATCATCAAAATTCATTCACGAACGAATGTTGTAACCTCCCAAAAAACATTGAAATAATAAACAGATGCTCGGGAAGCCCCCGAATCACTTATCCCAATATTGTCCAAAAACTAATCAGTTCTTTGTAATTTCAGTCTCCATCTTTTTTTAAAGTGTCATTAAAATAAATTAATGAATGAAGTCTGTATGGTCCCAACAAACTTAAAAAACAAAGTGTAAAAAGTCAGCATTTGTATGGTAGACCCCCGCCACTTTGATCAATGTGTCCCAAAAGATGATAACTATCTTCTCACACCAGTTGGAACCTTTTTCATAAGTTTCATCATAATCACTTCATTATTGTAGACTGTAGTGTGCATAAAGACACTGAAGAAACTTCAAAGAAGTACAAAAAAAATTTTTACCGGAAGTGAAAAACCGGAAGTTGGGATGCAGAACTGTTGTGAACCGTACTAAATGCTTATGTACCAAGTTTCACCCAATTCGATTATCAGGTACAGATGTTATTGAGCTTTCAAAAAAACAGGTGCTCGGGACACCCCAGACCACTATGTTTACTATTGCTCAAAAGTCAATCAGTTCCTTGCCATACGTATTTGCATCTTTTTCCAAAGTGTCATCAAAATTCATTCACAAACGAATGTTGTATGCTCCCAACAAACATAAAAAACATTTTTAAAAAATTTTAATTTGGTTAAATTAATTAAAATAATGATGGTTTGGTCTCCAAGTTGTTTAAATTAATTTAATAATGATTTATTTAAAATAAATTTTATAATTTTTCTTTTTACAACTTTTTTAGTAAATATTTTGTAGCATGTTTCAACCATAAGGCGTGCTAAACACCTGAGCTAAACTATGCGATATATGCGAACTATGTTTTTGAAAAAGTAATGTTTTAATGCGCATAAAGCTTTTTTAAAAATATGTAATGTTTCCGTTTTTCTTTTCTTTTTTAAATGTTTTGTTTCCGTAATGTTTTTTTCTATAATTACGTTATATACATCATTTTTTAAAAACATAGTTCGCATATTTCACATAGTTTAGCTCAGGTGTATAGCGCGCCTTAATGGTCATTCTCAAACATTTGAAAATATTATGAATCAAATAAATCATTTTTCATTCAACGAAATATTTTGTTTGATAAAAAGCATACTAATGACAATTCAACTCACTAAATAAAGATTCGATAAGGTCCAATAAAAACGCTTCATTTACTATTTTTTAACAAATCAAAACGAATTGTTTCGATTATTTTTTTCTGGTGGGAAGGAACAGCGAATATTTTCGAATATTTTCCGCCTACTTAATATATTAATTTAAAACAAAAATTCACATACAAAATTATGTGAAAATGCAATTTGCAAATAGTAAAAATGTTTATGTTTATTTGTTTCAAAAATAAATTACAAATTTATAACATTTATGCGCCTACTAAGATGAAATAATATTTTATTATGTATGATAATAGCCGCTTTCCAATCGAGTGAATTGCTGAATGATTCACTTAAACTGAATTGTATTCCGGAATTTGTATGTTCCAATGGTAATATTCAGTTTCCACTGAACGTAAACTGAGCTACTACAGAACTGAATTGAATTGAATAAAGTGAAGGAAAAAATAGGTTCATCAGTTCAACATATTCATATTTTTTATTTACGGTTTGTGGTCAAACGTTAAAAATAATAAAAAAATAAATCGGAACATATTTGTTTGTGTCTAAATTTTCGATTTTGGTTATGTATTTTTCCAATGTCAAAAAATTGCTGTTTTTTGATGTTTTGGCTCTATTTTTGATGATTTACTGAATATTAGACCAATTTAGTTTAAGTGAATCATTCGGTAATTCACTCGATTGGAAAGCGCCTTATGTTGTATGAAATAATGTTACTATTTCTGTTCGTTAAATTGTCTGCTAAATACAACTCGTCACCAAATTATTAGTCGATTATTTTTCAATATTACCACTCATGCCATTTGACCTCAAATGACATTCGTAATAATGATTATGAAAAATAATCGACTATTATTTGACAACTCGTGATATTATATATGACAATTCAACTCACTAAATAAAGTTTCGATAAGGTCCAATAAAAACGCTCCATTTACTATTTTTTAACAAATCAAAACGAATTGTTTCGATTATTTTTCTCTGTTGGGAAGGAACAGCGAATATTTTCGAATATTTTCCGCCTACTTAATATATTAATTTAAAACAAAAATTCACATACAAAATTTTGTGAAAATGTAATTTGCAAATAGTAAAAATGTCCGTTTTCATTCATAAATGATTGTATGTTTATGTTTATTTGTCAAAAATAAATTACAAATTTATAACATTTATGCGCCTACTAAGATGAAATAATATTTTATTATGAATGATTATGTTGTATGAAATAATGTTACTATTTCTGTTCGTTAAATTGTCTGCTAAATACAACTCGTCACCAAATTATTAGTCGATTATTTTTCAACATTAATTATGGCATTACTCATGCCATTTGAGGTTAAAAACCTCAAATGACATTCGTAATAATGATTATGAAAAATAATCGACTATTATTTGACGACTCGTGATATTATACAGGGTGGGTTTTATAAAAAATGCCAGGCCTTTATCTCGAGAACCATGCTAGATGGGACAAAATAATCCAAGCTGATATTTGTTAAGCGTCGAGGGGGACGTCCAATGGTAATATTGTGTTCACGCATTATCGTGAATTGTTAAATAGTTTACCTGAAAAATCAAAATATTTTAAATTAGGATCAAAACAAAACCAATTAAAGATTTATAAAATTATGCAAAACATTACCAAAACAATCCTTTTGAAATGTCAACGAAACTTTCAATTTTGAATTGACGTGTTCGGTATATTTTGATCATTCATTCGATATTTTCAATTTTCACATTGAATTTATGTGTTCGTTATTCTATATTATTAATTCGATAGTTTCGAGATCGTTGGTAAACTTGACAGCTGTGATTTGTAGAGTTTTGGCTTTCTATAAAATGGACTGTTTTTGGTAGTTTTGCTCTCTTATTCTTACGAATTTATACCTGAATAGTATAGTCAATAAAAAGTGTTGTTTGTATTACCATGTAGTTGGTTGAGTATGAGCTAAGCTCTCTCTTTTAGTTTTAAGTGAATTTTAAATATTTTGTATTTCCATGTGTTAAAATCAGTAATTGTAAAATTAATAAATGAAGTTTACATAAAGTTGTGTGCATCAGGTCAGTTTTTTAATGTATATATAAATTAACCAAATAGTTTTTTCTTTGTTCTCTGACAAATATTCGTCGAGTGTGCATGCAGTAAAAAAAACCTCGTATAAGTTTCATCGATTGGAACGGCTGATGTGTCCATGATATTTTCATTTCATATGTACATAACTTCAACTATTATATGAGCTGATATTTTTATCATTGTATAGTTCATCTCATATGTACATAATCTCAACTATTATATGATCTGATGTTTTCGTCATTACTTCAGTGAATCATCGCAATTACATAACTTCGAATATTATATGAGCTGATATTTTCATCGTTGCATAGTTCATCTCATATGTACATAATCTCAACTATTATATGATCTGATATTTTCGTCATTACTTCAGTGAATCATCGCAATTACATAACTTCAAATATTATATGAGCTGATATTTTCATCATTGCATAGTTCATGTCATATGTACATAACTTCAACTATTATATGAGCTGATATTTTCATCATTGCATAGTTCATCTTATATGTACATAATCTCAACTATTATATGATCTGATATTTTCGTCATTACTTCAGTGAATCATCGCAATTACATAACTTCAAATATTATATGAGCTGATATTTTCATCATTGCATAGTTCATGTCATATGTACATAACTTCAACTATTATATGAGCTGATATTTTCATCATTGCATAGTTCATCTCATATGTACATAATCTCAACTATTATATGATCTGATGTTTTCGTCATTACTTCAGTGAATCATCGCAATTACATAACTTCAAATATTATATGAGCTGATATTTTCATCATTGCATAGTTCATCTCATATGTACATAATCTCAACTATTATATGATCTGATATTTTCGTCATTACTTCAGTGAATCATCGCAATTACATAACTTCAAATATTAAACGAGCTGATATTTTCATTTCATATGTGCATAACTTCAACTATTATATGAGCTGATATTTTCGTCATTACTTCTGTTAATCATCTCGTTTGCATAACTTCAATTATTATATGAGCTGAGATATTTTCATCATTGCATCATTCATCTCACTTACATAATTTCAACTATTATATGAGCTGAGACATTTTCGTCATTGCTTCAATCAAAACATCTCATATGTACATGATTTTCAACTATTATATGAGTCGATATTAGTCTCTGTATTTCTCTGGGTCTCACATTACCTTGATATTTGCATCACGGTGTTGGAAGTTGATGTGCCAACCAACTCACATCAAAATATATCGTCAAGAAAAAAAAATACAGTCCACCTCTCATCGACGCCGCATCATTTGGTCCTTCGAGTCGGATATATACGCAGCTCGTCTCAAAATAACTTCGGAAGAAATAAGACCAACCAACGTTTTTGGATAATTTAAGGTACCATTTAGTATAATTTATAAGTAACTTAATTATTTAAATTTTCGTCAAATATCATTAACACTATGCATTTCTCTAGCATTTATATTGTCATTGTTTATTAACACGACTTGCGTGATCATATAATCGTGACTTTTTCGGGACATTCACTACTACGGGGTGTACAATATCGCTCAGTCGATTGTTTAATTGTCTATGGTGGATGACTTGTCGGATTGTTCCATTCTATTGACATATTCCGTTCTGAACAATGTTCATCCGTTTTTCTCTTCGATATTAATTTTCCATAGGTTAACATGCCGGATTCCCCTGACGTACACCTCTTGAAAAAACAACGTCGTACAAAATCTCGTGATACCTGAATGGAATTTGAATTCCAAAATAATTTTGTTGTCATCGTTAATATTTTTAAAAAAATCTTTATACATCTCGTCGTATTCTAATGGAATTTGAATTCCAAAATAAATTTCTTATTTTCATTAATATTTTAATTCAGTTCGTCGTACTTTAATGGAATTTGAGTTCCAAATAAATTTGTTGTCGTCGCTACTATGTTGCAAATTGTCATTCATTTTTCGTCGTGCCTTATTGGAATTCGATTGTTCGTTAATAATTGGAGTCATTATTCGTTTCGTCGTACTTAGTAGAATGTGATCTCCAGATATAATTGTTGTCTTCGTTAATATGTTCAAAATCGTTATTCGTTTTTCGTCGTACCTTGTTGGAATGCGATTTTCGTTAATAGTTGGAGTCACTATTCGTTTTCGTCGTACTTAGTAGAATGTGATTTCCAGATACAATTGTTGTCTTCGTTAATATTTTAGAAAACCGTTCTGTCGTATTTTTAAATCATTCGTCGTACCTGATTAGATTAATTGTTATTTTTAGGATTCTGTTATATTATGTATTATATTCATCGGATTCTAGTAGATTAAATAGCATATTCATCGGATGTTCCAATATTAAATTACCAATTTATTCATCGGATCATTTCAAAATCACCGTTTTTAGGTGTCGAGTAATTAATTATTTAATCCACATGGAAGTTTTGATATTGGTTTGTCCAACATTCGCTGGTATTTGGATGTGTTAGCTTCATTAATTTTTCGTCGTTCTCCTTGTTGCTATCATAATTCCAACAGATGTTCACTCTTGTCTCATTCTTCGTTGCCTTGGCAGAGTGTGCCTCACAGCCCACCTTCGTCGTATAGTCGTTGAGACAAAATCAAACAAATTTCTTCAATGTGAATTAGCTCTGACCTTGCTAATAGGCTCACATGCCTCATTTGTAGTAATTGGTTATTCGTCATATCTTACTAGAATTCGTTTCTCAATTTAATGTTCATTAATAGTTGGAGTCATTATTCGTTTCGTCGTACTTAGTAGAATGTGATTTCCGAATAAAATTGTTGTTCGTTAATATTTTAGATATTTTTCTCGTACGGTTCGCCGTACCCTAACACCATTCATCGTATTTTATTAGTTTGATTGTTATATTCTTAGGAACCTGTTAAATTATTTTATACCCATTAAATTCTAGTAGATTAAATACTATTCATCGCATGTTACATTATTGAATTACCAACTCATTCATCAAATCCTGTCAAATTCATCGTTATTAGATGTGAAATAATTAGTTATTCAATTCACATCGTTCATCAGTTAACATGGAAGGTTTATATTGGTTCGTCGAACATCCGCTGGTATCTGGATGTGTTAGCTTCATTAATGTTTCGCCGTTCTCCTTGTTGCTATCATAATTCCAACAGATGTTCACTCTTGTCTCATTCTTCGTTGCCTTGGCAGAGTGTGCCTCACAGCCCACCTTCGTCGTATAGTCGTTGAGACAAAATCAAACAATTTTTTCCAATGTTAACCAATGTATACTTGCTAAATGGCTTACATGCCTATTTTGTATTCAATAGTATCCGTCATTAGAATTCGTTTTAATTCAATATTTGGTAGTTAATAGTTCGGTAGTATCTTAAGTCGTTATAGGTTTAATTATAATTTAGTAAAATGGTTGTCTTCAGTAGGAATTAAGGTCATTAGTTATTTTCACGTGTCCTAGTATCTTAAGTCGTTATAGGTTTAATTATAATTTAGTAACATGGGAGTCTTCAGTAAGAATTAAAGTCATTAGTTATTTTCACGCGTCCTTCGTCTAGTTTATGTTACAAACCGAAAATGATTTCGTTTGAATTAGAATTTTATATTTTGTAATTTCCGTCTGCCAAATTGATAATTCAGGTTGTAGCACCGAGCTTTAATCGTTGACATTTAACTTTTGCAGGCCCCCTCTATTAGCTCAAGATGCGTGCTCAAATGCAACTGACAAATGGTTCATATGCATGTTCGCGTGTTTCGTCTCAAAGCAGTCCAGTTGGAAATCGGTATTAACTCATCAGCTGACCCTTTTAGAGCTTGGTTTCGTCGTATGTATGGTTCACGTAGCGGATTGTGATGGTTTTAAAAATTCTGCTTCCACAACATTGCCAACTTCATTGAAGCTCGTAATCTTCAGCATATCCAACAAGCAGCATTCATGTGGTCTACTCTTCGTCACAGAGTGTGTCCGACAACTCAATTTCGTTGTACAATCGTTGTGTCATTTTAAATTGAGCCTATTGTCATCTCCATTAACCCAGCTGAATCCATTCTGAAACGCTCAGTAGCACGAATCAGCGTAATCTCACATCTTGATGTTGAAGATTTGCAGCAGTTTGTTGTATCAAGTAATTACAAACTAGTGGTGGATTATATTTCACTAATTAATATTTGCAATCGTCCACGTACCTCAAGCAACAATGTTCTGCGACCAGTCTGTTCAGTCTGACAAGTCACTCACCTCGACTACAGTGATCCCTGAATATTCATACACTTAAAATTTACTTTAGTTGCTGTCCGTAACTGGTTTTAAGGGATTACGTAATTGCAACCATGTCACAGCCTGGACCGTTTCATTTTGTTAAAGTAAATACTTTAAGGTCGCCAGTATGTTCACGCATTATCGTGAATTGTTAAATAGTTTACCTGAAAAATCAAAATATTTTAAATTAGGATCAAAACAAAACCAATTAAAGATTTATAAAATTATGCAAAACATTACCAAAACAATCCTTTTGAAATGTCAACGAAACTTTCAATTTTGAATTGACGTGTTCGGTATATTTTGATCATTCATTCGATATTTTCAATTTTCACATTGAATTTATGTGTTCGTTATTCTATATTATTAATTCGATAGTTTCGAGATCGTTGGTAAACTTGACAGCTGTGATTTGTAGAGTTTTGGCTTTCTATAAAATGGACTGTTTTTGGTAGTTTTGCTCTCTTATTCTTACGAATTTATACCTGAATAGTATAGTCAATAAAAAGTGTTGTTTGTATTACCATGTAGTTGGTTGAGTATGAGCTAAGCTCTCTCTTTTAGTTTTAAGTGAATTTTAAATATTTTGTATTTCCATGTGTTAAAATCAGTAATTGTAAAATTAATAAATGAAGTTTACATAAAGTTGTGTGCATCAGGTCAGTTTTTTAATGTATATATAAATTAACCAAATAGTTTTTTCTTTGTTCTCTGACAAATATTCGTCGAGTGTGCATGCAGTAAAAAAAACCTCGTATAAGTTTCATCGATTGGAACGGCTGATGTGTCCATGATATTTTCATTTCATATGTACATAACTTCAACTATTATATGAGCTGATATTTTTATCATTGTATAGTTCATCTCATATGTACATAATCTCAACTATTATATGATCTGATGTTTTCGTCATTACTTCAGTGAATCATCGCAATTACATAACTTCGAATATTATATGAGCTGATATTTTCATCGTTGCATAGTTCATCTCATATGTACATAATCTCAACTATTATATGATCTGATATTTTCGTCATTACTTCAGTGAATCATCGCAATTACATAACTTCAAATATTATATGAGCTGATATTTTCATCATTGCATAGTTCATGTCATATGTACATAACTTCAACTATTATATGAGCTGATATTTTCATCATTGCATAGTTCATCTTATATGTACATAATCTCAACTATTATATGATCTGATATTTTCGTCATTACTTCAGTGAATCATCGCAATTACATAACTTCAAATATTATATGAGCTGATATTTTCATCATTGCATAGTTCATGTCATATGTACATAACTTCAACTATTATATGAGCTGATATTTTCATCATTGCATAGTTCATCTCATATGTACATAATCTCAACTATTATATGATCTGATGTTTTCGTCATTACTTCAGTGAATCATCGCAATTACATAACTTCAAATATTATATGAGCTGATATTTTCATCATTGCATAGTTCATCTCATATGTACATAATCTCAACTATTATATGATCTGATATTTTCGTCATTACTTCAGTGAATCATCGCAATTACATAACTTCAAATATTAAACGAGCTGATATTTTCATTTCATATGTGCATAACTTCAACTATTATATGAGCTGATATTTTCGTCATTACTTCTGTTAATCATCTCGTTTGCATAACTTCAATTATTATATGAGCTGAGATATTTTCATCATTGCATCATTCATCTCACTTACATAATTTCAACTATTATATGAGCTGAGACATTTTCGTCATTGCTTCAATCAAAACATCTCATATGTACATGATTTTCAACTATTATATGAGTCGATATTAGTCTCTGTATTTCTCTGGGTCTCACATTACCTTGATATTTGCATCACGGTGTTGGAAGTTGATGTGCCAACCAACTCACATCAAAATATATCTTCAAGAAAAAAAATACAGTCCACCTCTCATCGACGCCGCATCATTTGGTCCTTCGAGCCGGATATATACGCAGCTCGTCTCAAAATAACTTCGGAAGAAATAAGACCAACCAACGTTTTTGGATAATTTAAGGTACCATTTAGTATAATTTATAAGTAACTTAATTATTTAAATTTTCGTCAAATATCATTAACACTATGCATTTCTCTAGCATTTATATTGTCATTGTTTATTAACACGACTTGCGTGATCATATAATCGTGACTTTTTCGGGACATTCACTACTACGGGGTGTACAATATCGCTCAGTCGATTGTTTAATTGTCTATGGTGGATGACTTGTCGGATTGTTCCATTCTATTGACATATTCCGTTCTGAACAATGTTCATCCGTTTTTCTCTTCGATATTAATTTTCCATAGGTTAACATGCCGGATTCCCCTGACGTACACCTCTTGAAAAAACAACGTCGTACAAAATCTCGTGATACCTGAATGGAATTTGAATTCCAAAATAATTTTGTTGTCATCGTTAATATTTTTAAAAAAATCTTTATACATCTCGTCGTATTCTAATGGAATTTGAATTCCAAAATAAATTTCTTATTTTCATTAATATTTTAATTCAGTTCGTCGTACTTTAATGGAATTTGAGTTCCAAATAAATTTGTTGTCGTCGCTACTATGTTGCAAATTGTCATTCATTTTTCGTCGTGCCTTATTGGAATTCGATTGTTCGTTAATAATTGGAGTCATTATTCGTTTCGTCGTACTTAGTAGAATGTGATCTCCAGATATAATTGTTGTCTTCGTTAATATGTTCAAAATCGTTATTCGTTTTTCGTCGTACCTTGTTGGAATGCGATTTTCGTTAATAGTTGGAGTCACTATTCGTTTTCGTCGTACTTAGTAGAATGTGATTTCCAGATACAATTGTTGTCTTCGTTAATATTTTAGAAAACCGTTCTGTCGTATTTTTAAATCATTCGTCGTACCTGATTAGATTAATTGTTATTTTTAGGATTCTGTTATATTATGTATTATATTCATCGGATTCTAGTAGATTAAATAGCATATTCATCGGATGTTCCAATATTAAATTACCAATTTATTCATCGGATCATTTCAAAATCACCGTTTTTAGGTGTCGAGTAATTAATTATTTAATCCACATGGAAGTTTTGATATTGGTTTGTCCAACATTCGCTGGTATTTGGATGTGTTAGCTTCATTAATTTTTCGTCGTTCTCCTTGTTGCTATCATAATTCCAACAGATGTTCACTCTTGTCTCATTCTTCGTTGCCTTGGCAGAGTGTGCCTCACAGCCCACCTTCGTCGTATAGTCGTTGAGACAAAATCAAACAAATTTCTTCAATGTGAATTAGCTCTGACCTTGCTAATAGGCTCACATGCCTCATTTGTAGTAATTGGTTATTCGTCATATCTTACTAGAATTCGTTTCTCAATTTAATGTTCATTAATAGTTGGAGTCATTATTCGTTTCGTCGTACTTAGTAGAATGTGATTTCCGAATAAAATTGTTGTTCGTTAATATTTTAGATATTTTTCTCGTACGGTTCGCCGTACCCTAACACCATTCATCGTATTTTATTAGTTTGATTGTTATATTCTTAGGAACCTGTTAAATTATTTTATACCCATTAAATTCTAGTAGATTAAATACTATTCATCGCATGTTACATTATTGAATTACCAACTCATTCATCAAATCCTGTCAAATTCATCGTTATTAGATGTGAAATAATTAGTTATTCAATTCACATCGTTCATCAGTTAACATGGAAGGTTTATATTGGTTCGTCGAACATCCGCTGGTATCTGGATGTGTTAGCTTCATTAATGTTTCGCCGTTCTCCTTGTTGCTATCATAATTCCAACAGATGTTCACTCTTGTCTCATTCTTCGTTGCCTTGGCAGAGTGTGCCTCACAGCCCACCTTCGTCGTATAGTCGTTGAGACAAAATCAAACAATTTTTTCCAATGTTAACCAATGTATACTTGCTAAATGGCTTACATGCCTATTTTGTATTCAATAGTATCCGTCATTAGAATTCGTTTTAATTCAATATTTGGTAGTTAATAGTTCGGTAGTATCTTAAGTCGTTATAGGTTTAATTATAATTTAGTAAAATGGTTGTCTTCAGTAGGAATTAAGGTCATTAGTTATTTTCACGTGTCCTAGTATCTTAAGTCGTTATAGGTTTAATTATAATTTAGTAACATGGGAGTCTTCAGTAAGAATTAAAGTCATTAGTTATTTTCACGCGTCCTTCGTCTAGTTTATGTTACAAACCGAAAATGATTTCGTTTGAATTAGAATTTTATATTTTGTCATTTCCGTCTGCCAAATTGATAATTCAGGTTGTAGCACCAAGCTTTAATCGTTGACATTTAACTTTTGCAGGCCCCCTCTATTAGCTCAAGATGCGTGCTCAAATGCAACTGACAAATGGTTCATATGCATGTTCGCGTGTTTCGTCTCAAAGCAGTCCAGTTGGAAATCGGTATTAACTCATCAGCTGACCCTTTTAGAGCTTGGTTTCGTCGTATGTATGGTTCACGTAGCGGATTGTGATGGTTTTAAAAATTCTGCTTCCACAACATTGCCAACTTCATTGAAGCTCGTAATCTTCAGCATATCCAACAAGCAGCATTCATGTGGTCTACTCTTCGTCACAGAGTGTGTCCGACAACTCAATTTCGTTGTACAATCGTTGTGTCATTTTAAATTGAGCCTATTGTCATCTCCATTAACCCAGCTGAATCCATTCTGAAACGCTCAGTAGCACGAATCAGCGTAATCTCACATCTTGATGTTGAAGATTTGCAGCAGTTTGTTGTATCAAGTAATTACAAACTAGTGGTGGATTATATTTCACTAATTAATATTTGCAATCGTCCACGTACCTCAAGCAACAATGTTCTGCGACCAGTCTGTTCAGTCTGACAAGTCACTCACCTCGACTACAGTGATCCCTGAATATTCATACACTTAAAATTTACTTTAGTTGCTGTCCGTAACTGGTTTTAAGGGATTACGTAATTGCAACCATGTCACAGCCTGGACCGTTTCATTTTGTTAAAGTAAATACTTTAAGGTCGCCAGTATGTTCACGCATTATCGTGAATTGTTAAATAGTTTACCTGAAAAATCAAAATATTTTAAATTAGGATCAAAACAAAACCAATTAAAGATTTATAAAATTATGCAAAACATTACCAAAACAATCCTTTTGAAATGTCAACGAAACTTTCAATTTTGAATTGACGTGTTCGGTATATTTTGATCATTCATTCGATATTTTCAATTTTCACATTGAATTTATGTGTTCGTTATTCTATATTATTAATTCGATAGTTTCGAGATCGTTGGTAAACTTGACAGCTGTGATTTGTAGAGTTTTGGCTTTCTATAAAATGGACTGTTTTTGGTAGTTTTGCTCTCTTATTCTTACGAATTTATACCTGAATAGTATAGTCAATAAAAAGTGTTGTTTGTATTACCATGTAGTTGGTTGAGTATGAGCTAAGCTCTCTCTTTTAGTTTTAAGTGAATTTTAAATATTTTGTATTTCCATGTGTTAAAATCAGTAATTGTAAAATTAATAAATGAAGTTTACATAAAGTTGTGTGCATCAGGTCAGTTTTTTAATGTATATATAAATTAACCAAATAGTTTTTTCTTTGTTCTCTGACAAATATTCGTCGAGTGTGCATGCAGTAAAAAAAACCTCGTATAAGTTTCATCGATTGGAACGGCTGATGTGTCCATGATATTTTCATTTCATATGTACATAACTTCAACTATTATATGAGCTGATATTTTTATCATTGTATAGTTCATCTCATATGTACATAATCTCAACTATTATATGATCTGATGTTTTCGTCATTACTTCAGTGAATCATCGCAATTACATAACTTCGAATATTATATGAGCTGATATTTTCATCGTTGCATAGTTCATCTCATATGTACATAATCTCAACTATTATATGATCTGATATTTTCGTCATTACTTCAGTGAATCATCGCAATTACATAACTTCAA
Organism: Diogma glabrata; assembly: GCA_963693315.1. NCBI lineage: Eukaryota > Metazoa > Arthropoda > Insecta > Diptera > Cylindrotomidae > Diogma > Diogma glabrata. The sequence goes on from OY856187.1 coordinate 201,274,155, forward strand.
ATATTATATGAGCTGATATTTTCATCATTGCATAGTTCATGTCATATGTACATAACTTCAACTATTATATGAGCTGATATTTTCATCATTGCATAGTTCATCTTATATGTACATAATCTCAACTATTATATGATCTGATATTTTCGTCATTACTTCAGTGAATCATCGCAATTACATAACTTCAAATATTATATGAGCTGATATTTTCATCATTGCATAGTTCATGTCATATGTACATAACTTCAACTATTATATGAGCTGATATTTTCATCATTGCATAGTTCATCTCATATGTACATAATCTCAACTATTATATGATCTGATGTTTTCGTCATTACTTCAGTGAATCATCGCAATTACATAACTTCAAATATTATATGAGCTGATATTTTCATCATTGCATAGTTCATCTCATATGTACATAATCTCAACTATTATATGATCTGATATTTTCGTCATTACTTCAGTGAATCATCGCAATTACATAACTTCAAATATTAAACGAGCTGATATTTTCATTTCATATGTGCATAACTTCAACTATTATATGAGCTGATATTTTCGTCATTACTTCTGTTAATCATCTCGTTTGCATAACTTCAATTATTATATGAGCTGAGATATTTTCATCATTGCATCATTCATCTCACTTACATAATTTCAACTATTATATGAGCTGAGACATTTTCGTCATTGCTTCAATCAAAACATCTCATATGTACATGATTTTCAACTATTATATGAGTCGATATTAGTCTCTGTATTTCTCTGGGTCTCACATTACCTTGATATTTGCATCACGGTGTTGGAAGTTGATGTGCCAACCAACTCACATCAAAATATATCTTCAAGAAAAAAAATACAGTCCACCTCTCATCGACGCCGCATCATATTGAATGACCTTGAAACTCATAAGTATTGGAGATATATGCCAAAATAGGTTTTTTTTAAATTAGAACCTATACATTTAATATTTTTTTTTAATTAAGTAAATCAAACTACACACTTTTTGCCTACAAAATTTTTTTGTAAAGTGTACGATTTTGTAGATATGATGAAAATTGATTTGCACTAAAGCAAACGTGTCTTCGCTAAGTTCTTCAGAAAAAAAATAAAATTTCGATAAATTAAAACAAAAATAATGAAAATCATTCATTAATTTAAATATTATTGCATTGTGGTCTACTGCGTGAAATTGATTTTCGTTTTTTTTTTTGATTTATTGAAATTTTATTTTTTTTCTGAAGAACTTAGCGAAGACACGTTTGCTTTAGTGCAAATCAATTTTCATCAAATCTACAAAATCGTACACTTTACAAAAAAATTTTGTAGTCAAAAAGTGTGTAGTTTGATTTACTTAATTAAAAAAAAATATTAAATGTATAGGTTCTAATTTAAAAAAAACCTATTTTGGCATATATCTTCAATACTTATGAGTTTCAAGGTCATTCAATATTACCATTGGACGTCCCCCTCGACGCTTAACAAATATCAGCTTGGATTATTTTGTCCCATCTAGCATGGTTCTCGAGATAAAAGCCTGGCATTTTTTAAAAAACTCACCCTGTATATGAAAATTTTTTTATTTGAAATAACTTGAATAAAATTTATTTTATATTTTATTATTTTGTTTTTCCTCAATTTACCCCGTTTAATTGAATATAATTTTTATTATTAAATCTATATATTTCGGGCTAGGCCCATCTTCAGGATTATTAATAAAAATAATAAAAAATTATATGGAATTCTAAGACACTAGAAATGAATGTATTCAATTGAATAGAATGAAAAATTGCTTTGAAAAGTGAAAGATCCGTAACAAAAGTTTTATCTCAATTCCGGTCGGTTCGGGGAATCGAACCGGCGTCCCTCTGATCAAAGTTTATATGGTTAACCATTTAACCAACTCGACCAGCGACGAGATATCTCGTCGCTGGTCGAGTTGGTTAAATGGTTAACCATATAAACTTTGATCAGAGGGACGCCGGTTCGATTCCCCGAACCGACCGGAATTGAGATAAAACTTTTGTTACGGATCTTTCACTTTTCAAAGCAATTTTTCATTCTATTCAATTGAATACATTCATTTCTAGTGTCTTAGAATTCTAAACTACATAATGGTTAGATCCATTGCTAAACTCTTAATAAAATCTTGAAAGAAAAAAATTATATCACAATAAGAAAAATAAAATTTTGACATAAATTATATAAACAAAAAAACGATATACAATTTAACATGAGTTACTATGTTATAATTAACTTAAAAAATGGTAATCAAGTGAAAAGCTTAAAGTTACTTTAAATTTTAGAACAATCGGATTAAATTAAAATAATTATTCGAAAAATCCTTCTTATCACTTTTAAAATTACAAATTGTTTCCTCATTTTTTATGATTTGGCACACCTCGTGTATCTGTAATTTAGTTTTATTTCTTTCCTTAGCCAAAATTTGAACATCATCGAATTTAAATTCATGTTTATTTTCTATAGAATGTTTAGCAAGTGCAGAACAATTATTAGTAACTGAAGTTTTTTTAGAATCATATTTATGTTGATCCATACGAACACCTAATTTTTGAATTGTTTCACCAATATATGTTGTGTTACAGTTATTACAATCAACCTTATAAATAACACCACTATGTTGTTCTTTAGGTATTTTTGATTTTGAATTTGTAAAATTATAACTATTTTTATTTTTAGGCCTCATAGCCATTTTAATATTAGGAACAAACTGTGAACAAGAGCGAGAAAGTGTTTCGCTTAGACCAGGAACATAAGTTAATGATGCATATTTATTTAAATTTTCATTATTTGATACCATATTATTAGCTGTTTGATCAAGTGATAGATAATTATAACTATGACCCAATTGATTTAAATTAGTATTACGAACCTGACTAATCATTTTATCAATTAAACTTTTAGGGTAGTTATTAGTACGAAGTATGTTATAAATTATTTTTAAATTATCATTCCAAAAGTTTATATGGCTATGTCGAAATATTTTTCGAATAAAAGATTTAGCTACATTTATCTTCATATTACGTGGATGTGTAGAATAGTAATTTAATAATCGATTAGAAGCAATCTCTTTATGATACCAATTAGTTATAATCATTCCATTATCCAAATGATGAATACTTAAATCCAAATAATTTAATATGCTATTTTGTTCAACTTCATATGTGAATCTGATTTTAGGATCATACGAATGCAATGCATCAAGGACCATTTGTATTTTATTCTAGGAATAGATGTAACATGGTCATCAACATATGAATACCAAAAAAGTGGAGTAAAATCAATTTTAAGTAATGCTTGATTTATGACATCATCAAGAACACATTGTACCAAAATTGGTGCTAAACTAGACCCCATAAATAAACCATTCTTCATTTTCATAAATTTTTCTTCATATTTAAAGTAGTTACAATCAATCAAACAAAAACTTAAAAGATTCAGAAATTCTTTCTTAGGAATTTTTGTATTTGTACTAATGCATTCATCAAAATCTCTTTCAATTATTTTTAATGCCAATTGGGGTGAGATATTTGTAAAACAGTTAGTTACATCAAATGAAATCAATTTAAATTCTTCAGGAATATTTTGTTTGATAATTTTCTTAACAAATTGTGTAGAATTTTTTAAAGTATATTTAGAAGTAAACGAAACTCTCAAAACTCTTGACAGAAATCTAGCCAATTTATAACATGGAGAATTTATAGTAGAGATAACTGGACGTATATTTCTATTAGGTTTATGTATTTTAATTTGACCAAAAATACGAGGAGGAATTAAAATATAAGTTTTGAGATTCTTAGCCATTTCTTGTGTAATATATTGGTGCGTTTTATTATTCAATGTACTAATCAATCTATTATTTTTTCTTTCAAGTTGCCGTTGGATCAATACGTAATACCTCAAAACTCTCGTCATCATTTAGTAATTGATTCATTTTATCTTCATATTCAGATAAGTTAGCAATAATTGTAATATTACCTTTATCACTTGTTGAAATGTGGATATCTGGATTTTCCTTTAAGAACTTAGTTGTTTTTTTCATTGCCATTAAAAGGAACTTATCAATACGATTAAATTTTGTTTTATTTTTTATATGATTTGTGATAATAAACAAATTTGAGAACTTACTATTTTAGTTTTATGAATGAAATATGTTTTTTACAGAAATTTTAATTGAATTATTCCAAAACAGAATTGTATAAAATATATTTTATTCGCCTATGTATTAAAGTGTTACTTTATTACTGGGATTTGCGGCCTTAAAGTGTCACTTTTTAGCCATATATTTTGTTGTCATAACTACGTCCAAAAAAGTAAAAAACATTTGTGTTTGTTTAAATTCTATAAAAAATAGAAATTTTTATCAAAGCAACCCTTAAAATCAAAATTTCATTATCCAATTAAAATAGTTGTTATCATTTGTTGTCATAGTTATACAATAATTTGGAAAAGAAAACAAATATTTTGTCAAAGGTAACTTGTTCCACATATTTATATTTCAAAATTTATGCAAATTTATAATTTTAATTTAGAATAAATATTTTTTTTTAAATATTTTCCTTGCGGTGAATAAAAAATAGTATATGATGTACGGACGTAATCTATTTTGGACTTAATGTGGGTACAAATCTCGGCTAACGCCTCGATTTGCAAACTCCACATACGTCCAAAATCTTTAGCTTTACGTCCTAGCATCATTGTCATTTCATCATCATTGTCATTTAAAATCAAATTTAAATTTGTTTTGAATCCTTTGTAAATTTCAAATTCTTCAAGAGATTCCATTAAAACACCTTGATTACATAAATGTAAAGCCTTCAGATTTTGTTCGAACCTTGTATAATTATGATTGTTATCGACTAAATGGTTTGCAAAAATAGATTTTAAGTTTTGTTTGTTTTTCTTCATTGGAATATGTTCTTTGAATCTATCTTTGAAGCATCTTCTGGTTTTGCCGAGGTAAAATTTTTTTAGAAGAATCCAGTGGCGTAGCTAGAGGGGGGGGCGAGGGGGCGGTTCACCCCGGTTGTCACCCATTTTGGGGTGACACCCAACCGTAAAAAACTTAAACAAACCATCACAATGTTTTCAACGATAAATCACTTAGAAACCATTTTAACCAGGTTATCTGTGGCGATCATTAAAACTAAAATCATTTCTCAAAAAAATACAAAATTTAGCAGGCGATGATTTCGTTAACATTTAATAAAAAAACAAAAAATATATATTGATTATTCGGATTTTGTTTTTTCCAAATTGTTTAAGTTCTTATTTTTAGTGATTAAAAATGTAATTCTCTAATAAATTATATTGCATCGCCTCGCCAGTTTGATAAATACAATAAGGCAAATTTTATGTAACTTATATAAGCTACTTCGTATAAATACAACTAAACTCTGAAATGTTATTGTGTTTTGAGGGAATCTAATTTATATTCGTGCTACTTAATAATGGTCCAAGACCATTAGTGAATGTGGAAGCTGCTGTACCTGAAGAAGTTTGGTAATAAATTTAATTCATCATATGGTTGATACAACAACATCTTATCTGCTGCCTTTTGTGTTTACTTAACGTGAACATTATAATTGTTAAATCATAATGAAGATTCAGCCTAATCAACGCATTCAAAGTAACTCATTATATTGGATACAACATCTCCAACAACATCTCGTATCATCATATTCATCTCCTGGAAAATTTAATGCCACTAGCAGCCAGCCTCTTTATTAAAATCTATCTCCACTCAACGCAGCATCATCTAAAAGTGGTAACCCCGACTAGGAACAAACCTTCCAATGGAGTCAACTTAAAGAAGTATCAAATTTATAATTTAATTTTTTTTTTTCTCTTTCTTAATTTAAATTAGGGCTTGCTTCATTTTGTTTTAAATAATTTAATTTTATTATAATATTTTCTTTTTTTTTCACAGCGATACAACACTTTTCCCGTAGTGACCACATATTCTTCCAACTAGTCGTTTCGACTGTTAAGCCATAATCTATTTTTCTCCTAGCGACACATTCTTCTTTTTTCTCTCCAAATTCTTATTTTCCGGCTATCAAGCCACGCCAACTCCTGTTAGTGCGATCAATTTTTTTTCTTTAAATTTCTTTTTGTTTTTTTAATCGATACTATGGGCCGAAGCTGCACAACTCTTTTTTTTTGTAAGACCTACTTCATTCTCCGTTACTCATGGGCCAAATTAATCACGTTCTTCCTTCGTAAGACCCACTCCAATCTCCTTAACTTATGGGCCTTAAATTTTTCGAATTTTCTGATTTTTTAATTTCTATCCCGAACGTTACCCATATGTTACCATAACATGAACATCTCCTAACGTTAACCATCTATCTGTTGACAAAACAGATATGGTCCTTATGGATATAAAAATCAGATTTCATCTAATTAAGCAGAACCTCCAAATATCTGATCTTAAAGGAATATCCCCAACGTTACCCATATGTTTTCACAACATGAACATCTTCTGACGTTAACCATTTATCTGTTGACGAACAGGTATGGTTCTTATGGATATTTAAAACGTCATCTCGTCGTTAATCAGATATTTCTTCTCGAAGCGATCTTTTTCTATGGTACACGTCTCCAAGGTAAACATTGGTCTCAGTCAACTTTGTACTGTCAGACTTTACCATACTTGTGTTACCATGTGCACTCCTTTTCTTACTCTAACAGGGCTATTCTGACAGTCGTATTTTGAGTCGTACGACACGACAAAACGAAAATGGTATTCTGATAGTCGGTTCGATACGACAAATTTCGTTAAATACGACAAATTTCGTTACATACGACTGAGGTGAATAAAAATGACATTCTGAGAGTCGTAGTAATCGTCTTTAAATTTCAAAAATAAACAATTTTTGTCGTAGCCATTTTTGAATACGACTTTCTTTCCTTGGTGAATTTTTTTTCAATTTAACGGTTAAAATTTGGAAATATAAATCTGTGCTCTCAAAATGTAAGTATAAAATACAATAAAATTTTATTGTATTGTGGTAATATATATTTATTTTTACTGTTACAGGGATTCATCAAACGGAGATAAGTATGTTTTGTTAGATGTATAGTTATCTTATATTTTGTTATATGTATATTATAAATAGGAGTAACAAAGTAACAAATAAAAAGCAGTTCGAATGTTTGTGCAAAATCATGGAAAACCACCCAGATGTAGCAAGAGGAGGCTTCAAATTTGGTGAGAGCCGAGGCGATAATAAAAGGTACTGGGAAAAGTTTGCCTCGGATCTCAACAAATTTGGACCTCCTATTAGAACTGGAGAAGGGTGGTTAAAAGTAATATGCTGTAGTTTGTTTAAAATTAAGCTTATATTATCGAATTATTTCTTGTAATTGGAAATGAAAAATCAGAAAAAAAATCATAACCAATAAATCTGAAAACATTTCCACTGGTGGAGGTATTTTCAGACAGCAAAATCTAACACTTTTAGAAGAAACAGTGGTTAACGTATTAAGCCTGAATACAGTAGCCAATCCACCAGGCCGCGTTTTCGGTCTAAATTCGTTCCAATCTGATCAAAATAAATCTCTTAGCAACGAAACTGAGCATTTGGATGAAAATATTTCATTTGAAATTGAAGTAAACAACAAAAATACAACTGATTTATCTTCGGCACCATCTACTACACTTGCCTTCAAAACAAAATTTAAAGAAAAAAGAGCACTTAGAAAAATTAAATACTATAGAAAATTTTAATAGAAGTCACAACGACTTGTTGACACAAATTAGTGAATCTCTAAAAAAATTGATAAAGAAAATTCTGAACAAACAAGATATACAAGAAAAATGTATGAATTAAAAAAAAAAATATGAGTTATTAAAATCAAATATCAAGGAGGAGCAGAAATACAGGAAGCTTAAATATGAAATTTTAAGCATAGAGAAAGAGATAGCATCAAAAAAGCTGGAATCGATGCAATGGCAAGGTAGGTATGGTTAGTTAAAATTAAACATTTAAGTCTACATTATATTTTTTTACAGAAAATTAATTTAATGAAATTATTATTATTTATATTATATTGAAATTATTATTATTTATATTACAATAAAATTAGCAAATGGCATTCATTATATTGTTCCTAGTCCTTATTGCCACTTGATTCAAGTTGCTGCCACCACTTTCTTCGGGTTCTAATGTTATATTATCTTCCACATTATTATCAGCAGTCAACTCATCGAATGGAACCTTGAATTTAATGCATATGTTGTGCAAACAACAGCAAACGTTGATGATGGATGTGGCCTTTTCGGGAGCATAATGAAGTTCTTGTGCTGCCAGAAGGCATCGGAATTTTCCTTTCAACACACCATTTGTTCTCTCGATAACATTTCTTGTTTTAGCGTGTATTTTATTAAATTTGTTTTTCTTTATATCAGCAGATGATCGAAATGGTGTTATTAGATATGGCAATAAAGCATATCCCGAATCACCTGAAAATTCATAAATAACTATTATAAATGGAAAGCATTCATATTATGAAGTTGTATATCTAATATGGTTATTTTAATTAAAATAAAAGATATATTGTTTACACCTAATATCCATGTATTTGTTTCTCCCTTTTCAAAGTTTAGTTTCATTGAGTTATTTATTTGACTTTTGCCCCATATAACTGAATCATGACATCCGCCAGGATGTCTACCATCCACATAACGGATCCTCATTTGATGATCACAAACCTTTAATATTTAATGAATTTAATATAAAGCATAAATATAAAGCAAACGGTGTATAATATCTTCTTACCACCATAACATTTTAGCTGAAGTTTACTTTCCTATTTAAATATAAATTTTTATTTTCAACTTTGGCTGGAGTTATTATTTTTATATGTGTGCCGTCGACACATCCAATTACAGCTGGAAAGCCAGTTGGAGAATAAAAGTAATGTTTAGCTTCATCCTTCTCTTGTGCCGTCATTTCAGTAATCCATAGTAGACATAAATTGTTTTCAGTAACTGTTAGCACTTCCATTAATATTTTGGAAAATGTTGATTGAGCAACTCCGGCACACCAATCAATCCCAACAGCCTCCTGATAGCTGCCAGTAGCAAGAAACCTTAGTACCGAACTAAGTTTTACAATGGAACTGACAGAAATTCCTGTTGGTACCTTTAGGTGTTTCTCCAGTTCTTCTAAAATATAAGCAAACCCTTCCTTGTTTATTCGGAAATAACTTATGAATCTGAAATAAATTGCAATTTTTATACTTGTGTTATTTCATTTAACCAAACTTCATTCTATATTTGAACTAATACCTAACCTCTGGTATTTCCAAGGGGTTTGCATTATCCCTAATTCTCCGTCTTGTAACTGCTAAATTGCTCTCCTGCTCTTCTATTTCTTCTTCCAAAATTAAAAAATTATTGTTCGTAAACATTCCACAACACAACTTTTATTTTTAAATTTAAAAAAATTAATTTATTTGCTTATAATTAATTATAAGCATAACGAAATTTTTTGATTTTTAACAGATTTCGTCTGTCAAATTTCAATTTTTGTTTGTGGTGAATAATTTGTAATGGTGAATAATTTGTCGTTTCGTACGACTATCAGAATACCATTTTTGAGGCCGTACGAAACGAAATTAGTGTTTCACGTTAAATACGACACGACAATCAGAATAGCCCTATAAATTTCTGCTTATTCTTGCTTTTAACAGCCACTTTTCGAAAAATTTATACATGCTAGTATTGTCTCAGTCAACTTTGATCTGTCAGACATTCAGCATCACCGACGTTACTTTTCTGCTTCTTGTATTTTAAACGAACCTTTTAACCTATGGTACACATCTCCAAAAATATTCGTCTCAGGCAACTCAGCTCTGTCAGACCTATATCTCCACTCGTGTTACCATAACTCCATAATTGTTCGTTTCTTTTTTTTTTGCAGAACTCCATTTCGCAAAACCCATAATTTTTTCTCCACCAAATGGTATCGTTTTCTAAACAACATCTCCAAACTTTTTCTTATTCGCTACAACTACTTAAGCAAAACTCTTTCCTTCTTTCCTCCTCAACTCTACATAATTTCTTTATTTATATCGTTCCATCTTCGATGGCACTAGGGGGGGAGTGTTGTGGCGAACATTAAAACTTAAATCATTTCTCAAAAAAATATAAAGTCTAGCAGGCGATGATTTCGTTAACATTTAATATAAAAACAAAAAATATATATTGATTATTCGGATTTTGTTTTTTCCAAATTGTTTAAGTTCTTATTTTTCGTGATTCAAAATGTAGTTCTCTAATAAATTATACTGCATCGCCTCGCCAGTTTGATAAATACAATAAGGAAAATTTTATGTAACTTGTATAAGCTATTTCGTATAAATACAACTAAACTCTGAAATGTTATTGTGTTTTGAGGGAATCTAATTTATATTCGTGCTACTTAATAATGGTTCAAGACCATTAATGAATGTGGAAGCTACTGTACCTAGAGAAGTTTGGTAATAAATTTAATTCATCATATGGTTAATACAACAGCATTTTATCTGCAGCCTTTTGTGTTTACTTTACTTGAACATTATAATTGTTAAATCATAATGAAAATTCAGCCTAATCAACGCATTCAAAGTAACTCATTATATTGGATACAACATCTCCAACAATATCTCGTATCATCATATTCATCTCCTGGAAAATTTAATGCCACTAGCAGCCAGCCTCTTTATTAAAATCTACCTACACTCAACGCAGTATCATCTAAATATCCATATAATTTTAATTTATAAATTGTGATAACTTATAAATGTGTCCAATAAATGTGTTATTGGTTCAAAAAGAATCTATTCTACTTTTTAAAATTTTTGAGTTATTACGTGAAATAAAATTCTAACAATATTAATCGAATCAACATGTTGAGCATTATATACCATCACCAAAATTACTCATTAGCTTTGAATATTCCTATAGATACCATATTGACTTTTTTTTACGGTATATTATTTAGTATGCAAGAATGATTCTTTAACGACCAGGTCTGAAAACACATATGCTGAATAATGTATAGGAAAAGTGGTTTACGTCGATAATGTGGCACCCTTTGTCGATAGGGTGGCACCAGAGGCGTCAATTGGGTAGGGCTGGGGGGGGCATTGGGAGAGAAGTTAAGTGATCAACAAGAAAATGTAGACATTAGAGGCGCTGCACAGAACCTTATCCATGCAGCATGTGATTTAACGTTTCTTTGTTATCTTTTGTTTTGGAATGATATTCTAAGGGAAATAATATCTGTGCTCAGATTGGATTGCAAAGCAAGGGCTTGAATATTGATTAATTAGTTACAAAACTAGAGTCAATTCGTAACAAAGTCACATTGTAGAAGAGGCAATAATTCTTTCTGCGAAAAAATCGGAGGACTATGACATTTCAATAGAAAGCCGAATTCGTCGTAAAAACGTAAAAAACGAATGGCTGGTGAGTTTGCCCCTGATGTTGGACTAACACTGAGAGTTCAACTTAAAAAGGACATGTTGGAATGTCTTGACCGATTCAGTGTTGAACTCCGAACTAGACTTAAGTCAGTTCAAGATTTAGCTTCGTTGTTCGAGGTCGTGCAGACAAACACTTAGCTTTTGGCGAACAGTGAAGAGTTGAAATTATCTGTATTAAAATTTACCAGTTTTTATAATGAGGTATCGGCAACAGAACTCTTCATAGAGATACCAAGGTTGAGGAGGCATTTAAAAGCGGCCAATGTTACAGTTTCTAACTGGGTGTACCTGGACTTTTTAAAATTCATCGTAGAATGGGATTTTTCAGAATTTCTTCCGAATCTTACGGTCGCACTAGATTTATTTATCACTATTTGCGTATTAGTGGCTTCGTGTGAGAGGAGTTTCGGCAAATTAAAATGAATTAAAAATTACTTGCGGGCAACAATGACCCACTGTAGCTTATATCAATAATAATGCTCATTTGTATTAATTAAAAAAAATTATATATTACGTTTATCGGCTTTTTATTATTATTGACAGTTTTTATTTTTGGGGTGACACCACAACATCCGCCCCGGGTGCCACCCATGCTAGCTACGCCACTGCAAGAATCACATTTTATTTTATAAATTCCCGAACAAGATTCTAATTTAACATTTAATTTTGGTTTTAACAATTTATATAAATTATTGTTTGTGCGAAAGGATATTTTATATGTATCTTTTTTAAAATGGTTCCGTAAAATATTAGGTACGATATTTGTGTATTCAGTGGCGTAGCTAGCATGGGTGGCACCCGGGGCGGATATTGTGGTGTCACCCCAAAAATAAAAACTGTCAATAATAATAAAAAGCCGATAATCGTTATTTATAATTTTTTTTAATTAATACAAATGAGCATTATTATTATAAGCCCGCAAGTAATTTTTAACTAATTTTAATTTGCTGAAACTCCTCTCACACGAAGCCACTAATACGCAAATAGTCATAAATAACTTTAGTGCGACCGTAAGATTCGGAAGAAATTCTAAAAAATCCCATTCTACGATGAATTTCAAAAAGTCTAGGTTACACCCAGTTAGAAACTGTAACATTGGCCGCTTTTAAATGCCTCCTCACCGTTTGTATCTCTATGAGGAGTTCTGTTGCCAATACCGCATCATAAAAACCAGTAAATTTTGATACCGATAATTTTAACTCTTCACTGTTCGCCAAAAGCTAAGTGTTTTTCTGCACAACCTCGAACAATGAAGCTAAATCTTGAACTGACTTCAGTCTAGTTCGGAGTTCAACACTGAATCGGTCAAGACATTCCAACATGTCCTTTTTAAGTTGAGCTCTCAGTGTCAGTCCAACATCAGGTGCAAACTCACCACCCGTTCGTTTTTTGCGTTTTTATGACGAATTCGGCTTTTCATTGGAATGTCATAGTCCTCCGATTTTTTCGCAGCAGGACCTCTTCTACAATGAGACTTCGTTATGAATTGACTCTATTTTTGTAGCTAATTGATCAATATTCAAGCCCGTGCTTTGCAATCCAATCTGAGCACAGATATTATTTCTCTTAGAATATCATTCCAAAACAAAAGATAGCAAAGAAACGAAAAATCACATGCTGCATTGATAAGGTTCTGTGCAGCGCCTCTAGTGTCTACATTTTCTTGTTGTACACTTAACTTCTCAATTTCAGCCACAATCCCATCAAAATTTTCGGCCAATACTTTTACTGCAGCATAATGAGCATTCCAATGCGCTGTTAAGAGTATTTTAACAGTTGCTTTGTTGTGTTTAGCAAGTACTTCCCAGCGGCTAGTCGAAGCAGAAAAACATGTAAAAATGGCTTCCACTGACGAGTGTTGGCCGTATAAATTAATTGAATGCTCTTTGCAGCCCACAAAAATTGCTTTGTTATTTTTTGCTTTAATAATAGCTTGCACTTCTCCATGTATACTACTCATAACAGCTGCATTATCATAACCTTTGGGAGTGACAATTCATAACATCTATACCATCATTTTCAAGATTTTTACACTGAAAAAAACATGTCCTATTTCCAATCGAAATGCAGTTGTCTCAACCTCACCGTGCGGGCAGATATGGCGAATCGAAATACGAGATTGGTTCAACAACCGTACAATGATAAGCCGATGCAGTTGAGACAATCACATGAAATATTTATGTGAAAATAAAATATAGTTCAATTAATCTCAAATACTTAAATTTTAAAATGAAAAATTCATGATATAAGGCCAAAGAAATATGTTTTCATGGAAATAGTTATTAACTTTATTCAACTACCGTTATATTGGATAGCACTTTATATTTTAATTACACCTCATTCTGTTATCAGGAAAATGTTACTGAGTACTGATTAGTCGTCCCAATCACGGTGAAATTGTTTGTAAATTGGGTGTACTGTCGATTACTGTTTTTAACTTTTCTCACAACTATAAGTAAAAATTAAAAACAATTACAAGCATTAGATCCTATGAACAAGCGTTCATTTTAATATTTTTCCAAATATTTCTGGGATTGCATGTCCCCCTCTTCAGTGTCCTATAATTAATGAAATATTATGCTATTATTTACGAACAAAAATACACAAACAACAACAATCACCTTATTGTAGGCTACTTATCTCATTTTTTATAATACAATTGGTTCTAGTATGTTATAACTATGTATAGTTGACATAAATTGAATCAGAGTAAACACATTAAAAACTTTTTTGAAAAACTAAAAATCACAAAACTATACTATGCGAATAAATTAACATAAAAACTTTTTAAAAAAATTGATCTAAATAAATATCTAAAAGACAACGATTTACACTATGACAATTGACATGGCGCTTTTTTCTCTTTTTTACAGATTTTGTATCGTCAATTATATTTAAAATAAATTATGTTTATCTATGAATAATTAACTAACAATTATGGGACCTCATAAAAATACTATGGAAAAACAATTTGAAAAATATTCGGTTATAATCTAATATTATCGGTAATGTTGTTCGTTTATGTTATCCTGTTATTTTCTTTTCTTTGTAAATATCTTTTCTTTGCATGAAAATAAACTGCCATCTTCGAGATGAGGTTATCATTACTTCAATTTTTTTTCAGTGTAAGAATTTCATCGCTTAAATCAGCGGCTTTTTTCCATGTAAAGGAAAAAATCCAAGGAATGCTTCCTTGATTTCCACTTTACTACCATCAATTTTCACATAACGAATCACTTCTGACATTTGATCAATATGTGAAATGTCAGGTGTGCTATCAAACATAATTCCAAAATATTTAACCGATTTAATTTCGTTGACAAGCTTAAACTTTACGTGGATCGCTAAAACATTTATGAACTCATTTTGTTTTACCTGGTGACAAATATGATACTTTTGGTGATTTACCATGCTCCAAATTCAAAATGTGTTCTTTTAACACTACATCATACTTTGACAATAGTTTGGTTAGTTCTAAGAAATTGCCTTTATTTGAAGAACTTTGTCCTTCATCATGTCCATGAAATGCTGGGTTTTGTTTAGATAAAAACAGAGTTATATCCAATAATCTTGATAAAAGATGTTTCCACTTCTGTTTTTTATTATATATTAATTGCAAGGCTGCGTCTCGTATCGTTTTATGAATTTTTAACCTCATTTCCAAAGTTTTCCACTTTTCAAAATTCTCCAGATGTTCATTTGAAGTTTCATGGTCGGCCACTTTGGGATTTAGTTTCCACCGCTTCTGATATCCAGTAGTAAATGTTGATTTTGTATTATTATTATTGGTGACAGCAAATACACGACAACAGAAGCAATACAGGACGCAAGTTATTATTTACAAGAGAATAAACAATCCATGGCCGTAGAATTTTTTCACCATTATTCATCATTTTATAAAACCATTCTTTAGAAAGATGGCGAACATCACCTTTTATGTCTAACCCGTGTCTAGATACAGTAACAAACGACCCTTCTCTATTTTGAAAATGTTCACTTTCTTTTTTTATGATTTCAATGCGAACATTACCAGAGACGAGTACATTCCAATGTGATACATCTCTTAAGTCCTGAAGTGATTCACCCATGCAAATACTGTCTTCGATAGTAGAAGCATTAGCGGCATTATCACTGTCATTTTCATTATTCCTTTCTAATTCGTCATCATAGGTTATCATTATTAATTCTGTATTGTTGTTGTTACTTTCCGAAGATGAGCCAATATTCTCTGAAACATTTGTTGCATCAACGTGATAATCAGTTTCTTTTGATGAACCTTGGATATCATCGGGTTTTGTAACATATTTATAGATTTGGTCTTTCTCTGCTGGAACCAACTTTTTCTTTTAAAAGTATGAACTCCTCGTGGCATATTTATTTTTTGGGATATTTGCTAAACGAAATCTAAAAAAATATTTTTAATTATAGTATAGGTATCAGCAAAGCATTAATTCTAAATATATTTGTAGGATACATAATAGGTACATAGTTCATAATAAGTACACTGTGTTAACGACTAAATACATCGCCAAGAAAATTAATTTATTTAAATTTCCTTGTAACAACTTATATTAAATAATATTTGATAAAATGGTATATACAAATCATAGCCTAATACTATAAGGAACTATTTAAAAAAATATAAGTAT
Organism: Diogma glabrata; assembly: GCA_963693315.1. Classification (NCBI taxonomy): domain Eukaryota; kingdom Metazoa; phylum Arthropoda; class Insecta; order Diptera; family Cylindrotomidae; genus Diogma; species Diogma glabrata. The sequence continues at coordinate 201,290,303 of OY856187.1, forward strand.
GAAATCCTAAAAGATATTTTATATAAAGAATTGAAACCAAAATTAAATATCCAATTAGAATCATGCTCAATAATTTACAAAATCAAATGTGATTTTTGTGAAAAATTTTACATCGGGAAAATCGGAAAATGTTTTAAACACTGATTTAAGGAATACCTTCCTAAGAAAAAAAATAAACAAAATTTAAATTTTATTTTTGCGAACCATTTACATAGTTAATAACAATAGCTACACCACTTTTAAAAAAAAATTGAAGGCTTTACATTTATGTAGCCAAGGATCTTTAAAAGAATCACTTGATGAGGTTGAAATTTTCAAGGGATTTAAAACCCAACAAAATGTAATTTTAAATGATAAACTTTCATATATTTCAAATATGTAAATATATAAAACTGAAAACAAACAGTATGAGTATGTATCAACCTACAAAAATTTGCAAAACTGCAGTTATTGCATAACTGCCATTTTATTCCACAGTAATTATTTTTGTGTCCATTGAAAAACGATCTACTTCAATCTATTCTTTGAGTTTCAAGATAAAGGAAAAAAAAATTATTTTGAGATCATTTAAAAACACGGTAATTTGATTGTTTGTTAGTTTCCTTAGGTGTTTGCAATTAATTTGTTTGAAATGTAAAACATATATTAGGTAGTAAGGTTAAGCGGATATTTTAGAAATAATTTTGGAATAGAGACATTGTAACTCAAGGGTGCCACCCTATCGACAAAGGGTGCCACATTATCGACGTAAACCACTTTTCCTATACATTATTCAGCATATGTGTTTTCAGACCTGGTCATTAAATAATCATGCTTGCATACTAAATAATATATCGTAAAAAGCGGTCAATATGGTATCTATAGAAATATTCAAAGCTATTGAGTAATTGTGGTGATGGAATTCAATGCTCAACATGTTGATTCGATTAATATTGTTAAAATTTTATTTCACGTAATAACTCAAAAATTTTAAAAAGTAGAATAGATTCTTTTTGAACCAATAACACATTTATAGGACACATTTATAAGTTATCACAATTTATAAATTAAAATTATATGGATAACCTGGTTAAAATGGTTTCTAAGTGATTTATCGTTGAAAACATGTGATGGTTTGTTTAAGTTTTTTACGTTCGGGTGTCACCCCAAAACGGTTTCGAAGTGATTTATCGTTGAAAACATGTGATGGTTTGTTTAAGTTTTTTACGTTCGGGTGTCACCCCAAAACGGTTTCGAAGTGATTTATCGTTGAAAACATTGTGATGGTTTGTTTAAGTTGTTTACGTTCGGGTGCCACCCCAAAACGGTTTCGAAGTGATTTATCGTTGAAAACATTGTGATGGTTTGTTTAAGTTTTTTACGTTCGGGTGTCACCCCAAAACGGTTTCGAAGTGATTTATCATTAAAAACATTGTGACGGTTTGTTTAAGTTTTTTACTTTCGGGTGTCACCCCAAAACGGTTTCGAAGTGATTTATCATTGAAAACATTGTGATGGTTTGTTTAAGTTGTTTACGTTCGGGTGTCACCCCAAAACGGTTTCGAAGTGATTTATCGTTGAAAACATTGTGGTGGTTTGTTTAAGTTTTTTACGTTCGGGTGTCACCCCAAAACGGGTGACACCCGGGGCGGACCGCCCCCCCCGCCCCCCCCTAGCTACGCCTCTGTGTGTATTCCATTGAAACATATTTTATATTATTAATATTTTGATTGTTTAATTTGTTTAATTTCTTTGAAAGTATTTTATCAATCAATTTAGAATCATATCCATTATCTAAAGCAATAAATTTTATAGTGTTTAATTCAACTTGAAAATTTTGAATATTGATTGGAATAGTTAGCAGGCGAGGAATAAGTGAGTTAAATGCTGCTGCTTTTTGTGAATTTGGGTGATGTGATGTATTATTTATTGTAATACTTGAAGTTGTAGGTTTTCGGTAAATACTGTATTCAAATTTATTATTATTTTTCAAAATTGTTAAATCCAAAAAATTTATTTTATTATTATCTTCAATTTCTAGAGCAAATTTTATATTTGGATGAACATTATTCAAATAATTTTTAAAATTTCGATTTGTCTAATAGTACCATTAAATAAAATGAAGGTGTCATCAACATATCTTGAGTACGAAATTATTAAATTTTGTTGCTTATTTAAATTTGAGTATATAAATTTATTTTTGTAACATATGCATAAAAAATATTCAATTTTGTTCAAGAATAGAATAAAAGAAAAATCTACTATTCCGCACATATGACCACAAAATATTTTGTATACCTGGCACGCACGCCGCCTGCATTTGAGATTTGTAGTTAAATCTATCCTATATATAATGTTTTTATAGCACTAAAGTATCAAAAAAATACTTTAAATAACATACCATATTGTAAAAACAACTTAAACACATTGCATCATTTGAATTGCAAGAAAAAACAATATATTTGGGTTTTCAAAGTTTACAATTTTGAAAGCTCTTAGTTGGATTACTATGTTTTTTTTATTAAGCCGTAGTTGGATTCTTATGTTTATATTTTCGAGCTAGTATAATTTACAACTATTACAACAAAGATGGCGCACTTTAATTATTTAAATATCTTAAATTTGTTTATAACTTTGTTAAATGAATGGTTAAATTAATAATAAAATAAATATTTATAAATTTTATGCACTTGCTACAAAAAATATAGTGTATTACTAGTGCGAATGCGTTTTCCAAACGTGAGTTATTGCAGCACTCCCTACGGTCGTACTGCAAACTAACTCTTGTTTGGAAAACGCATTCGCACTAGTAATACAATCTACTATTATAAAATAATTTAAGAAATGATTAGCGAGTAATCCGCTTAATGGAGATCCAACTGCAAGCCCCTTTTCTTGAATAAAAAAATTATTATCAAAAGTAATAGTATATTATTTTATTAGGAGGAGAAGTATGACTTTCCATGGCGCGTCTGCGTTTACCCACCAAACGCAGTGAGGCCGGTAACAGAAGGCAAGCCATGGAAAGTTACTTCTCCTCCAAATAAAATATGTTATTTTTTCTTCAAACGCTTTAAAATATGCCATGTTTTTGTGGTTTTGATGCTCAATACTTGTTTTAATTTATGCAAACAATAAATATCTAAGAAGGCGTGATTTATAAATATGAGCAGTTTCGATTGTTTACAAAAAAATGTATTGACATATATAAATTGTTCATCGTTGTTGTTAGTTGTGATTGGTTTAATAAATAAAAATGACCTTTAAAATTATATTTGTATGTTATTATTTTAGCGGTATCATAGCAACACTTTCCCTGACTAGGCGGGAAAAGGAAATGCTTTCCCTGACTAGGCATGGAAGTTGCATTGCTCCGTAGCCAGCTCAGTATAATTATGACCTAATTATTTGACGTTTGAAGAAAAAATAATTTTGTTGCAAAATGATTCGAATTATATTAATCAATTCATTAATTTTAACAATTATTTTCTTCTAATATGTTAATAGTTTCAGTAACTGGAATATTTGTATACATATTGGATATATCTAAAGATATCATTTTATACTGAGATAATAAATTAATATTATTTAGTTTTTCTATTAAATGTCGATTGTTTTTAATAGATTGGTTATTGATAAATGTAATATTGTTATTAATAATTTTGATTAAAAATTTTGCTATTTTATAAGAAGGTGCAGTTTTGTAATTGATTAGGGGTCTTATTGGTATATCTTCTTTGTGAATTTTTGGTAAAGCTTTAATTTCGGGTGCTCTTGCATGAATCTATTTTAAAGTAATTTGGGTGTGATGATTAAATAAATTTGTGCGTTTATGCTATTCATGTGCTATTCATCAAAACATGAAATTGATGTTATATTGATGAAATATTCAATCAAACAACGAATAAAAAATCAATAACGAATAAAAAATTTAATGAATGTAATGATTTTGTTACTGCTGTTTTGTGTAAAGATTCAAAGCGGGAGTGTTTCATGTTATCCTGTAAAAATTGTCCCGGATATGATGAACTAAAAAACAAACTAATCGCAGAATTTAATGATATTGGTGCAATAGATATTTGACATAAGGAATGGAACACAACAGATCGATTCAATTTAGTCAATCTTATGGGTAATTTCATAATTGTGTGTGTTTATATATATGATTAATTCGATTTATATAACTTCATAAGCTCATCAGTCAACCGTATAAACAATTTTTAATTTTGTTGTGTTTTATATTTTTAGATATGATTTTATGAATGTTGGTAAACATTAGGAAAATGACCTTGTGATGGTATTGGTGGAACAGTAAAAGGAGGTGCTTACAGAACAAGCCCGAGAGATGACCATTCAGATAACCACACTCGAGAATTATTTAATTGGGCAATTACATAGAATACTAAGATTGAAGTTTGCTTCACAACAATAGAAGAACAGAAGCTCGCACACTCAAAAAAAATTAACGAAAATTGTAATAACGCTGTTTATTAAATTTTATAACCAAATTATTTATGAAATCTATAAATTTTTACCTAAATAATACGAAATATTTATAACATCTGTTTATCGTTTGATAACCCATTAATGTATACTATAAAACAGCATTTATAAAAGAATACTCGTATATTTTTTGTAAGTTTATGTATTTTATTAAATTATTTTTGAAAGTATAAACAGGATTATAAAATTTTCAAACAAAATTCATAAATGAATTCGTGAATATATATAGTTATAAATATATAGTTATCAATTATTGATAACTTTGTTCAATACTTCATAAACTCCTATTTATAAGATTAATAAATGGCGTTTATTAGCGTCAACTCATTAACAAATTCGTAGATTTAATGTAATTTTTTATACATATCATAACTTTTTTTCAGTGCAGAAATTCGGCTTAATAATCGATACAAAACGCTGAACAGATTACAGGAACCCATTTATATCATGCTTTCATTCCAAAAGAAAACGAATAAGTTTTCACTAAAAAATATTCAAATACTACAGATTATACAAATATTGTAAAGAATTCAAAATTGTTAACTAAATGAAAACATCTTGTAATATTATATGCAAACATATTATGTATAATAAACTTGTGAAACGTTTTATTACAAAAATATGATTTTTTATTGAAATACATTCTGTTCTCATAATTTTTAATATGTAATTAAATATTAAATTAATAAAATAAAATAATAAAAATGGGTATAAATCAATAAATCAATGAATTTTCAACCCAAAAATAAATACAATACAATACAAATAAAATATGAATTAGAGTTTTACTGTAATATTTTTTTTCTCCATCCTATCATGCAATATTTATTATTTACCTAATCTTTATCCATTCTTTATAAAATTCAAATAAAAAATGAGCAAACAAAATACGAGTCCATTAACTTATCAGAACGCTGTTTGTTGTGGGACGTAGGTCTTAAAAGGTGTCTATGTCTATGCATTGTAGTTCTTATTGCACAACACACTTTATTAAAAACAACATGTTCACAAATTACAACAACAATATTGTTTACGAAAACTTTAACCATCATGATTTATAATTTAGTGTATGCATAACCAAATTTTAAGATCGATCGACTATAATGAACCCATGATTGACTAGTCCCACATTACATGGTTAAAATTTGTCATTATTTTATCACATAAGTAATTTAACTAAATTAGCTAACATACTAAAAATATGATATATTAAACAAAGACAAATATTTCCCAAATAACTTAAAAAAACAAAAACTTTCAAATCATTTTTTAAAAAAAATTTACTGTAATACATCTTATATGAGCAATTAATCACAAACTTAGTTTTAAAAATATATTCAGTTGGAATAGACCACAATCGTTGAATCCATTAGTACAGCGGTTAAGTTACATCTGAGCCATTCGGGTATCAAGGTAAGCCTATATAAAACATACTTTGATTTGCAAGTTAAGTGATGATTTTTTATTAGAAGAATAAATGGTTTTATTTCTAAATATAAGAGTGAAAATATCAGTTCAAGGATGGTTCATGAGTACTCGTTCACGCAACACGAAAGATGGTTTCCCTTTCTCTGCATATCAAGAGAAGGAATAGTAGTAGCAAAAACTTATTTTTATTGTAAGCCTTACGTGATTAGCCTCAGGCTTTTAATTTTATTTGACTGTGCAATAACAGTTAAATTAAATTAAAAAACGACAAATTTGTGATAAGAATTGTCCTAGAACCACCATTGATGTTTATATTAATGTTCTAATAACTGTTTTACACACCCTAAATTCAACAATTTAATAATTAAAATTATTTCTGAATTCATTATAACTTTAGTTAAACAGTTAATAATTTTGAACTCTCCCTTTCTTTTCTTCGATCTTTCCAATATTTCTTGTTTTCAATATCCTTCTAGCTCCCATTCGTGTATGGATTATACAAAAATGCATATCTTAAATCCTTTGCGTGATCTAAATTCAATTCTGCTGTCTTCATAAAACCAATACACTTGAACAAATTATTAAATAATGAACCCAATTTTTAACTCATGTAAAAGTTTTAAATAAACTTTTATCAATTCAAGGTCAAAAGTTTTATATCATTTTGATTAATTATAAAAATGTATGTAATTTTTTTATTCAATAAACAATTTAAAGTTTTCGGGTTATTAAAAGTGAAAGTGGATATTAACGGACTGAATACACCAAGTTATATAAATTGCATTTTATTTACTTTTAACAAGCTTTTGAGTTTTAATGAAAAAACCCAATATGTTATCTATTTGAGAGGCTATATTATCCTATGTTTAATTTGCTATGATTGACCATTAATCGAGAATATCCTATTTCCTTTTTTTCAGACAAGTTAAAGATTACCAAAAAACAATGAAGCCAATTCTGCTTTTACTCATAATTTTTTTCGGAAAAATATCATCACAAACCACAGCAGATCTTATACAAATCTTTCAAGACTGTCACCCAAGCGCGCCAGACTTCGATGAGTGCATGCTTCTAGCCTTCAATAATTTAAACCAATTTTTTAAGACAGGTTTTCCAAGCTATAACATCGCGCCTTTTGATCCACATAAATCACAATATATTGAATTAAACCGTGGTGATTCAAAAGGACTAATTGGATTTAAACTTATATTAAAAAATGCTTCTGAATACGGTTGGTCAGAATCGAATGTTACAAAATATCGAACTGATTTTGAAAACAATAAAATAATATATTCACAATATTTTCCGGAGAAAAGTTTAGATGGAAATTATGAAATTACAATAACAATCTTTGGAAAAGAAATCGTAAATCATGGATTTTGGAATTTAACTCTATATGATTATAGCCAAACAACAACGGTGACAAGAATTGGTGATAGTGGAAGTTTGCTAAAAGTTCGTATCGAAATCGATCGAATAGGCGATTTAAAAATATTTATACAAAATTTATTTGGTGGAATAAAAAAGATAGAAAATGTTTCTGAAATCTTTATCAATCAATTTTGGAAAGTAGGATTTCCATTTCTAAGACCAATAATTAATGAACTAGTTAGTACTGCATTTACAGATATAATGTCAGAATCATTTCGATTTTTTCCGATATCACAATTTATAAAAGATTAATTAATCTAGCAATATTTTATGCTAAGTTCTACTACTAAACTAAACGAATTGAAAAAGCAATAAAATTTACGATAAGCGTAATTTCATTCATAAATATAGGATAAATAACTTAAAACAAATGGAATGGAATGTACTAAACAAGAACCATGTGCGATTTGAAAATCTTTTACATTTGTGATATTAGAAATATGTTCTATATACAATTTTTGACAGATGAATCATTATCATATGTTAAGAAAAAAATATCAAAATAAATGTTACATGTAATTGAATTGTTGTGAAATAAAATTATTTATTTATAAGAAAAAATTTTTATTTTGACTTTAGAATTAATGGATGCCGAAGAAGTTGATTTTGATGTTGCAAGTGTTGTTGTTCAACCAATTAATTATGAATGTAACTTTTATTTCTAAATTATTCTATTTTTTGTAGGTTATGTTATAATCAAATTTTTTTTTTGAATTTTAGATCTGGACCATACAGCTGATGTTCAGTGAGTATTAATTATGTACTGTATAGTTTCATTTTGAACAATGACAATTTCTTTTTAAAATGTTACTTTCGAATTCTTAAAATTTTATAATTACACCGAAAGATGAAATTGTGTTAACCGTGACAGTTCACTGTGCCGGTTTTGTATTGTTTGTCACTACATGAACTTTTTTGTACTACATTTGTGTTATCATCATGATCTATAAAGTAACATAAGCCGATTTCGTTCTTGTTGTTGTAGCGCCGAGTGCTGTGCCAATCTTACGGCTCCGAATCAAAATTCAGGAACTTTGGTACGTCAGGTCGGTCAAGTTTTCTAAAAATTCGAATGATGTTTAATAAGGTATCATTTTAAGGATGAGCTCTTTATGACAAGCATTTCAATATGTCCTCGTACATGTGATCTGGCTGAGCCATCAAATGACAGCCGGTTCCGTTTTTTTCATGTTGCATTTTGTCTTGTTTCTAACTTATCCCAGCGAGTATCATCGACTTTTGTATTCCATACGGGTTCAGCGTAATATATTAAAGGGGTTCCTATTGCTTGGTTTGTTGTAGGTTTGTTGAAGTTTTATTTTTGCCTCATAAACTTATTCTGTTTTTTAATCTAGGGTTGTCTTGTTGTGCATGATCATTGAATTTAACCAGTGGGTCGAATGTTATCCCAAACAGCTTCGGGGTTTGACCGTATAAATGAACATGTCAATGCACATGTTAAATGTCATATATTCCTTTGTTCATGTAGTGAAAAGTGTAGAAGAGATGTGGACTTATCAGTAGAGAGTTCCAGTTTTCTGGTTCCAAACCATTCATTTAAGGGTGAGATACTGTCGAAAGCATTTGATAATTCGAGAGAAACTAAGATTGTTCTAGCACAGAGTCCTTTTTGGTTCACACTTTTGCTAATTTTTACATTCTGTGAAGGACGGTGGTTGTACTATGTGCTGTCCGGAAGTCATGTTGGTGTGGTGCAAAATTGCAAAATCTTGTCAATCAAGAGAGCAGAGACCCTATTATGAAACTGATACATTTTTTGCGATTGAGCGAATGCAATCCGCCTCTAGAGTTTAAGGAAATTGTTACATGCCGAACTACAACAGTGGTATCCGTTTCCTATTGATGAATCGCATTTGTCAAATTTGTTTTCGCAAAAATCCGCCTTCGCATTTTATAATATTACTTAATGTTCTTTCTATTGTTACGAAAGTTTCTTTCTATTGTTGCGAAGTGGTTCCTAATACCACAATGCGATATTGTTCAGAAATGCGATATCGTATATTTTTCATAATAAGGCCCTAGAAGTGTTTCAATCAGTTTTGCGACATATGAAAGTATGCAGATCGATCTGTATGATTCTCCTTTTTCTTTAGTTTTCTTATTTTTTAAGATAGGTGATGGCGGCTGTTTTCCAAATGTTTGGTATCTGGAGAGTATTTAGAGATATGCTGAGTATAGTATGAGTCCTAAAAAAAACGAAATGTGACATTTCAAATTATAGACCAATAGCCTTACTCCCAGTCCTGTCTAAAATATACGAGCACTATATTAATTCACACATATCCAAATTTTTGGAAAACAACCATTTGATATCTGACAGTCAATACGGTTTTAAAAACAAAAGATCAACAACCGATCAATTGAACTATGTAGCACATCTTTGGAATAGCATACTTGAGAAAGGTGGTGAAACGTACTTTATCGCAGTAAACATCTCAAAAGCATTTGATCGAATCTAGCATGCCAACTTGAGCAACAAGCTCGTTGCGTACGATTTTCATCCCGCAGTCGTGGGTTTGATTCAAAATTTTCTGTCTAACCGACACATCTCGGTATCTATAGATAGCTTTTCTTCTGAGTCTAAATTAATGACCGCTGGTGTACCCCAAGGCTCAGTTTTATCTCCCACTTTATTTTTAATTTATATCAACGAACTGTTGAAAATCACCAGTAACCTAATAAATAGTTTTGCAGATGATAGTACTCTGCACAAGTCGTTCGAGCCCCTATCTTCAAAGGGTAAAATGCACGAACGAATAAATCCCGCCCGGAGAGACGCTGCCATAAATGTAAACGAGGACCTAGAAAAAGTCGCCGATTGGTGTGACAAAAATATGGTCTATTTTAATTCCACCAAAACACAGCTATTGATTGTTTGCAGATTAAAGACCGATCGATTAAACTCGAGTTTCCCAACGATATTTCAATTAATATGTGTGACGACCAAATAGACAAATGTGAAAACATTCGTTTACTGGGAGTCACAATTTCCAATGACCTTACTCTGGAACGATCATATAATGGCCATGGCAAAGAGCGCGTCAAGAAAACTTGGCCTCCTCAATAGATGTAAAAAATATTTTACTCCGTATCAATTACTTCACATTTATAAGTCCTATATTCGTCCCTGTATAGATTGTTGTTGTGAAGTTTGGGCACTGCATCTGTTATCATCCTGGCTCTTCTGGATTCTGTTCAAAAGCGTGCTATACGAATTGTTGGTGATCGAAATTTAACATTAAATCTTGATTCCCTCCAACATCGTCGCACTGTTGCTGATCTCGTTGTTTTTTATAAATATCGTCACCAGCAGTGCTCGGATGAAATCAGATCCATCATGCCTCGAACATATTCTTTTCCCCGTTTTACTCGTCAATCGGTTTGTGCAACTGTCGAGATTACTCACTGGCATAGTAACAAAATGCAAATAGTATTCTTTGTGCATACATTGTACAAAAGGAATGCTTTGCCTGAATCAATAGTCTCGAGTGCCTACAATCCACAAACATTTAAAAAAAGCGTCCACCATCACCTCAGAACGCATGTTGTTGTGGGACCTAGGTCTTAAAATGTGTCTTTGTGTTGTTATGACACATATTGTAATTCCTACTACACAACACTTTTTATTAAAAAAAAAATAGTATGTGAGGTAGTTCAATTCCTTGGCTCTCCAATAGGTTTGACTATAAGATCGCTGAGATTCAATCGTGCCCAATAGTTTTTGATTAAGTTTGCGGAGTTATCTTGCCAATGGTGGGGATCATTTAACGAACAAGAACAGTCGTAAACGTTGTCATCAACCATTAGATGCACGCAATAATCAGAAAACTAGTATCGAAAGCGCGCCAAGCTGGCTTTTCAGTTTTCACCCACCAGCCACAATGATCAAAACAACAAACCTACTAAAACCGAATGCGGTGTGCTAGTCGTATTGTGGATCTACATCCAAGAGCTACTTAATATGAAGAATTAATTTCATCCTATTTGAGTAATTGCTCCGTCAACTGATATTATTTATTATTATTTATTATCTCTCACAGCTGTAAAAGTAAATTAAAAACGGCAAAGCACCTGTTTTCGATACTATATGATTTGTGCTTTAAAATCCGGCACCAAAAAAACTACCAACTGAATCAACAGATTTTGTTTCATTACATAATAAGTTTACTTTTTTTGTAATGGAACTGCAACTAAAAGCGTCTATTGTGCCATCAGTTTGCTGGGCACTGGATATAAAATGCTAGCTAGTGTTGTGCTTGCTCGACACCCTTTTCTTCGAAAGCCATCGGTGAATGTTCTAATTGTTTTCGCCACAACCGATCATTTTGCGGATGATTTTAGAACTATGTTTAGAATATTGATATTAACAGTGATTTCAAACGATCATATAATAGTATTATCCTCTACAAAATTTGCTCCGACAAAATGTTAAATAGTAAAGGAAATTTCAATCTTTAAGATAACATCTGGTGTTCGACAAGATGATACACTCGAGGTTGGAGAGCACAATACCCAACAAGTTCTTGACCATACAGGTGATATTGTATAGTCTCGCTCTCACGCCTCTGCAAAATTAAAAATTAAACCAAATCCCGGAATGTATCTCCTGGCAATTATACGCTAGAGACTTCGAAGTAGAATAAGTGTTATTATTGTGTTTCGAGTTTTTTTTTTTTTTTTTTTTTTTTTTTTTCAAAATATCATATATCAATTTCATTCAAATATGTGCATATAATGTTTTTTAAATCTGCATAATTTATCAGATATTTGCGATTTTATCAAAAATTCAACTTCGATGATTTTACGGCACGTGTTCTTTTAATTTAAAAAAAATTTGCCCTCGTGGTTTTTTGACCAAAAAGAATTTTTTTAGGGGTGTCTAAAAAAATTTAATTTTTAACGTTAGTCTAATACTCATAAATAATATTTTTGAGAGTCTGCCAATGAGGAGAGGCAAATCTAGTCGTGTGACGTCGTCTTAATTTAAGTAGCATTGCAATTTATTATTCAATTTTACAACGCACAGTTTTTCAAATATTACAAAAAATGTACGATTTATTTAAATCATGACTCATGTAGGAAGAGGCCAGCTACCCCTTAATTCTTACTTGATAAAGCACAATATTCGAAACACAAAAATCATAGTAATAGCATAGAATAACTATACTATGGTAATAGAATATAGAGAACTATACTATGGTAATAACTATTCTATGGTAATAGACAGAATGATAAATTTTTAATGCACCTATAGCGAAGAATCAAATGTTGACATATCTATTTTTTGAGGAGCTATGAGTGAGCACGGGTACAACAATTTCTGTTTTAACACACTCGAGTGACATTTCATTTGAAAGATCATCGAAAATCAATTTAAATCAAGTGCATATGTGCCATTATTATCTACAGCCTTTTGCAACTTTAGTTTTAAATTAGTTTTAAATTTCACCGATTCCATCGATGTCGAATTTGTGTGGCTTTTCGGCAAAAACTTGATAAAGTGATTTTCGGTGACTTTTCTTTTGTCAGCAATTTTTTTTCCATCAACAGAGTTTTGCTGAGGAATAAATAGTAGTTAGATGGAGCAAGGTTCGGGCTGTATGGTGGTTGCATCGAAACAGCCCAAGCAAGCCCAGTCATTTTTTAGCTGTTCATCAAAGATGTGTGTGGTCTGGCATTGTCATGATAGAATACAACACCCTTTCTATTGATCAATTCTGGACGCATTGTTTGTATTGCGTGCGCTAATCTGGATAGTTGTTGGTAGTAGAAGACCGAATTGATCATTTGGGCTGGAGTACCGCATATTGAACCATTCCAATTTAATTCCACCATATACACACAGCATACCGTTATTAGACTTAAATATTTGGCCATGATCGTGTGTGTTTAATATCATCGTATTTAACCTATTTTTCATCACGCGTGATGATTCGCTTTAGAAATGGCTCGATTTCGTTACATTTTGGCAGCTTTCACTAATAAAAATTCACTAATTCAAATTTCTTTGAGTTAATTCATGCAGCATCCCAACATCGTGCTTCTTTGCGTAGCCAGCCTCTATTAAATGATCCCAACCTGTCATATAGTTGATGTTTATTGTATACTAAATCCCGACAACTTGCATGCCGATCTAACTCGACCAGTTGCAAAATTTTATTAGCTAGTGACTGGCCGGCCAGAGCGAGTGAGGTCCATCTTTAACACTAGCAAAAAAATGGTTTTTGTTAAAAAAATCGAAGTCAGTAGGTCAGTCGAAGGACAATATTATTTTTAAAAACAGACTGAACTTTAAAACGAAATGAAACAAATTTTATTTTATTTGTTATTTTTATATAGAATAAAACTTTAAATAAATGAATTTTTATTAAAACATCTTTGATGTTATCTCGTATTCTCTTAGCAACTGTTAATATTTGTAGATCATCCGATAAATTTACCAAACCATTTTCGTTTTCGTTCTCCTCATAATATCATTGTATGAAACTTTAAAGTCTAAACAAAGTGAGTGTGAGTGAGTGTGAAGAGTACAACAAACATTAAATGTACGAATGGCTTTTTCTGGTGCATAAGCAGTTCTCTCCCGGCTAGTAAACAATGGAAACGTCATTTTAAAAAGCCAAATACACGTTCAAAAACGTTTCTTAACTTTGAATGTTCTGAATTAAACTTGGCTTCAGGAAAACCTACCTATGGTGGAATTAAATTGGAATGGTTCAATATGCGGTACTCCAGTCCAAATGATCAATTCGGTCTTCTACTACCAAGAACTAACCAGATTAGCGCAAGCAATACAAACAATGCGTAACTACTCCTCGATATGGACTCCTGGCAAACTTGCCTTATTTTTTGGCGTCACGTTTCTCTGCATCGGTGAAAAATGTTATGGCAGTTGGGCATATTATATTTCGATGGTCAAACAAACTTCAGTCAAGACTTCAGACATCGTCTGCTGTGCCATAAAAATGCTGGCTCCGGTTCCATGTTGGTACCCTACCTCAGCTAGAAAACGTAATGCCCCAACTAACTTTAAATTATTTGGAATTGCTATTAATCTTCGTTGCATTTTTAGATGAGGCTCCATTTGATTCAGTTCCTACGGCTTCCTACGATAGCCTAAAATCTGCGTTGACGAGAATTATTAACAAATTGTTTATTCCCAATTTAATCATCGTCTTACTATTTGTCTGACACTGCCAAAATATCTGACTGACTCCGAAGAAATCTTGTTTCAATAGCGACGGCTCTTGTTTCTTCCGCACTATATTTTCTTCACATGGAAACCAAAGTGCAACCCTATCCATGATATTTCTTTACATAATTCACAAACAATAACTCCAAGAATATAAACACACGAAAAAAACCACACGTTTTAACATAAGCAGAGTCACAACCAAAATGTTAGTTGTGATTCTGCAGTTGGTTACAATCACATTATCGATGTTATAGTAAAAATACAAAATCGAAAGTCATATGCGGAACCAATTTATTTTCCCTGCGCGATTACTGTTGTTATTATTAAGTTCCAGTTAGTTAACAAGCGTTATGCCTTGCGAGAAAAGCGTTCTTCTTTTGAATTTGAAATCTGAAAAATTAGAATGTCTAACTAAATATAAAATAAATTTTAGAAAACAGAAAATAAATTTTTGAAAACAGAAAATAAATTTAGAAAACAGAAATTTTGTTTCTTGTTATCTGGGCCTACATAAAATCGCCGCCTGGAAATCACAACGGTTAAATTCCTTCTCCATCACATGTAATTGCGAATTCAGGCGTATATTCTCTGCCGGCACTGCTTAAATGAGCACATAAATAAATGCTTTTTTTAAAAGCAAATTAGAGGTACGGTGTATCCAAAACTGTTGTAAAATTTACAAGGTTGGTAGCACTGGTTAACCCAAAAAAACCCACAAAACTTAAAACCCGGTTTGAGCACCTATTAAAAAAGTTCCAATTTTGTAATTGAATTTTAACACTTGAACAAAAAACCCACCTAAAAACCGGAAAAAACCTTAGCGGATCGAATTTTTTTTTAGGACCGAATTTTTTTTTTAGAATTTACCAGTCTATTTGTTCCAGTTTTTTTTAAAACAGGGATGAAGTGGAGCCAGAGTTTAACTGTTCCGTTCTTATTTGTAATAGGTTAGATTAGATTAGAAAGGGATGGACGGGTTGCGCAAAGCGGAAACTTGTCCTGGTACGGAGACTACGGTCCATAGCGCCTGACTCGGACATCTGGCCTCAACAACTATTCCACAAACCTTTTTGTCTGGTTAATGAAATCCAAGACCGACTGTATTAGCGACAGTTTGATGGTGCTGGTTTCTACAGTGTTAGATCCAAAAGTCCCAGCTTTGATACTATAGAAGGCCATGCATGCACACAAAAAGTGCTCAGAGTTTTCCTCCTCTTCAAGACAACAATCACAGAGAGGACTTTCTATAAGTCCCATGGTAAAAAGGTATTTATTTAGATGTCCATGTCCTGTTAGGACACCGACCAGAGAACTGAGAGTTTTCCTCGTCAGGCTTAAAAGAAAATTAACTGTTTTTTCTGAAATGCCCAAATACTTCTTACTTTGTCTGCCTGTTAGTGACGCGTCCCACGAAGCATTCCTCTTAAGGTCCGCAACATCCTTAAATAATAACAAGGAAAACTTTTTGGATATCCTTAAGGCGGGTTCTGGCCCAGCTAATTTCAGAACCGCTCCCGCCTTTGCAAGTTCATCCGCTTTTACGTTGCCCGAAACGCCACTATAACCTAGAACCCACCGCAGTGTGACAGTGTTGAGTTGCGCTATCCTACAGGGATTTTGTCTACACTCATTGAAGAGTTTTGAAGTACTTGCCGGGTTTACCAGTGCTTTAATAGCTGTTTGGCTATCCGAACAGATGAAAATTTGTTTCCCCTGCAAGCGAGTTATTATGTGCGTGCATTCATTGATAGCATACACCGCCGCTTGAAGGACTTTGCAGAACCGACCAAGCGAAAATTTATTGGTACTTATTGCTACGTTATTTGATTCCAAGTACACCCCAGCTCCTGCATTTCCATTCAACAGTGAGCCATCCGTATAGAAAACGTAGATCTCGTTGGAGGACCAGTGGACCAAGATTCCTCACATTCCTCTCTAGAAGATATGATCAGTTCAGTTGACTTCTCATAGTTATATACTTTGGTCATGACGTCACTATGCATATCGATTTCGGGACAATCTCTCCGAAATCTGTCAAGTATGTAACCATGACCGCATGTTTTCCCTCTGTTTACCCACGTTCCTGCCACATGAAGTCTGGAGACAGTCTTTTTAGCCATATACTTCTCATGCAGATGGAAAGGAGCGAGACCCAACATGGCCTCCAACGACAATGTTGGTGTGGTGCGCATTTAGTCACTGATACCTACACATGCTATTCTTTGAATTTAATTTAACTTGGCACAGATGTATGGTTTCTTCGTCTTTAGCCACTGTTGTATGGTTACAACACGTGCAAAAGCAGATGTTGGTCTAATTATTGATGTGTAGATCCATAGTATGATTTTGGGACTAAGACTCCAATAACGTCCAAAGGATCGGCGGCATTTGCCAGAAAGAAATGACAGCCTTATCAATTATTTTGTTAAATGAGTGTTCCAATTTAACCCTTTGTTGAGAATAATGCCTAAAAACTTAACCTCATCTGAGTAGCTTATCTGCATACTGAAAAGAGACAGACTTGGTGTTGCAGGCACTTTTCTCTTATTGGTAAATAAGGCCACCTGTGATTTGGATGGATGGACCGATAGCCCTTGCTCCCCGCAACAATCGTCAACCAACTTTAGTGAATTTTGCATCAGATCCACCAGAGTTCGAAGGTCTTTACCAATTGCCAGTATGACAATATCATCAGCGTAACCCTGAGAATACGGTCCCGATTGATTCAGTCTTTTAAGAAGACTAGCAACTACAAAAGTCCACAGGAAAGGTGAGAGAACAGCTCCCTGACGACTGCCTCGTTTAACTAAGACTAAAGCTTAACAGTTGTATAGCCCATTTCATATAGTGATGCCGCCGTGAGCACCTGAGAAATTGCCTTCTAAATGATCCGCAGCAGTTTCTACCGAATTTCCAATCTGGTATGCATGCTGATTGGTACTTAGTGGAAACTGTAGTAAAGCGGTGTCCCTAATATAACGGCCAACCAGTCTTTCCATAGTTTTGAGGACAAAGAAGTTGAGACTTATTGGTCGAAATGACTTGGCTTCACTATAGTTGGTTTTACCTGGTTTGGGTATGAAAACAACTCCAGCTTTTCGCCACGCTTCTGGGACATAGTCATATGCCAGATATGCCTTATGAATATTCTGCAATGATTCAATGTGGCCATCCAAATTATTCTGCAGTATGCATGGATAGATACCATCAGGACCCGGCGATTTAAACGAGTTGCAGTAATCTATGGCCCATCTCAGAGATTAATGTTCACCACATTCCAAGCCAAGATCCAACTATCTTTGTTTGGAGTAACAATTAGTTGTTCCTTTATTTCAGAAGTGGAGGGTAGTGGAACTCCCTCTCGCGCACCCCAGATGCTGTATTTATATTCCCTCTGACTAATACGATAAAAGATCCTGTCATCGGTATTATTTGTTCGCTTGGCTTTCTTTAAAAGTTTCCTGACTAGATCTCAACTTTTTCAGTTTTCTGTTCCACCAGGGTGAGTTTCCTTCATGATGGAACGCTCTGAGTGGACAAGATTCTTCAAAAGCCTTGACCATACACTTTTGAATCCGATACGCAACATTGTCAATGTCTTGTATACAGTTGATCGATGGATCAACGTCCACCAGAAACATTTGCCTAAAAATTAATCTGTATATATCCCAATCAGTTGATTTGGAATTTCTAAAACTTTCTTTTACCAACATGTCGGCTATAAATTCAAAATTTATGCAATTGTGGTCTGACGTGAGAATATCTTGCGATACTCAATTTCAATTTTGAACCCTTCCCGCCAAACTAGGCTAGCGAGGGTGATGTCAGTTACTTCATCCCTAATTGCATTTGAAAACGTGGGAGAGTTCCCCTTATATAGAATTTCTAGATCTGTACCATGAAGAAACTCGACGAGGTCTGTTCCACGTCTATTGTTATCTGAACTGCTCCAAATTCCATTATGCGTATTTGCATCGCACCCCAGAATCAAGGGCAGGTTCTTGTTGTTGCAGAATAACCACCACTTAAACCAGATCTTGGGTTAGAATGGTTCCATCGTACGGTAGATACAAGGAAGCGACGACTACATCAGTTTTAACACTCTCGATCTTCACCGCAATTTTAACGGCATCTTTGCCACTACATTGGGGTATAAGGATATCGAAAACGTCTCGACAAGTAAACGCACGATCGAGAGTTCTCCGTAACTGTACCAATAAACAGGGCAGGGTGTTTACAATACAAGACAAGTATATGATTTTTATTTACTCATGATTCCTGAATCAGAACTATATGTGTATGCTGCATAACAATTGCTTAACATAATTCAGCGGAAGTAGATATGTTATGCTGCAAGTTTATTATCATGGCACCAACCAGATTGTATGTGCCTCCATCACATGACAAATAGTCCTTGTGTGACCTGATTTGTATTCTGATTTGAGGAATTACACTCCACATCCACTACCATTTTAAATGTTTACAATATTTGTAGCAACTCAATAATTTAAAGATTTCAGTATAAAAATAGAGCAAAATACGAATCAACCAACTCAAAGCTCAAATTCGAGTAGATTGCTCGAGCCATATATCTTACAAACGTTTATTTTTTTATTGTAGATTACACGCTTGGGGTACAACATTAAAAGAAGCCTTCGAACAATGTGGCATCTCAATGTTTGGTTATATGACTGAACTAGAAACTGTCGATATATCGAAATGCTATAAAATCAAAGCAGAAAGTGATGATGTTGAAGGATTACTATATCGTTACCTAGATGAATTGCTATATTTGTTTTCGGTTGAACCAAATTTAATATGTAAAACCTTGCAAATTATTAAGTTTGATTTAGAAAATTTTAAATTGGAATGTTTGTGTTATGGAGAAGAATTTGATTTAGAAAAACATCCCCAAGGTACCGAAGTTAAGGCAATTACATATTCGGCGATGAGTATTGAACAGAAACCTGAATTAAATCGTCACGATGTTTTTGTTATTATCGATATTTAGTATTGATGTAGTTTCTATTTTTCTTTTGTTTATTGTAAGATAATAAAGTTTATATGAAGTGACATGATATGATTACACTGATGTATGTATGTAAACTATTTTTGATTTTAACATATACATAGATAAGGTTAATATAATTAACTAAAACACGTTGTAATTTATTATATTGACTGTTTAATAAAAATTTATTATAAGTATATTAAAAACAAATTTAAATTATCAAAACTAAAGTGTCGGCTTTTTAAAAAAGGCTGGCATTTTGAAAACCTGGATAAAAAAGGATTGTGCCGAAGATACAATTTTACCTTAAAAATAAATGCTCGTTTTTTTGTTTATTTCTGTTGTAAAGCGCCTTTTGCAATTCCGGCAATACAAAACCCGTTATCATTTATTGATTCTTTGTTTCAGGTTTATTTATTTGTTTCATGAAGTCATGTTAAGCTTCTTTGTTTCGTAGATTCACTTAAAATATGTTGACAGAAACAAAATTTAATAACATTAATGTATTTATCTTTACAATTATAAATGAATACAACTACCTTTAACACCAGACCAAGCCAAACAACTTTACAAACTCGTCATCAAAATACACGTCCATAGATCCTTTGACAAGGCGTTGCTCGTTTGAAAATGACTTTCGGATAATCATGTTCATATCTTTTACCTAAAGAATGTGAAAATAAAGAAAATTATTATAGTCACTTTATAATCTTTATCACGCACAAAATGCTATTTACTAGTCTCAGATATTCAAGATATTAATTGCTTCATAGCTTCTCTGCTACAAATGTTTATCGGTTTTTCTGGAGGAGTCGCCAGATTATTTAAAGCCACTCGGTCTAAAAAAAAATCTTAAAAAATTCTCTAATTTATTTAATGAATATATATATTATTAGTTTACCAATTAAACAAAAACAAACATTGCAATACATTAAATATTTAATAGCAAATGACGAGTGTTTTTGTTCAGAAAATTTCGTCAAATAAAACTAATATTTTATTATGTGTTTGAAATTGATCTGACTTAGATATACTACAAATCAGACACACGTCTTATCTCTATGAAAGTTATACTCAGAGTAAAACCGAAGCAAAATCGGCTAAAATGTGGTAAAGACACAAACTCGTCGCCACTGCTTTGCGGCGACCGCCCTACGGCAGTCACACCCACACGAGTTATTTTTTAATCTTGCATGACGACTAGCGCACGGCAATTATATGAACAGCAAGTGTCTACCAATCAAGGCCTGCGGAGCCCCTTGACTATAGCTAGTCTGTCACATAAAAGTCACAGTCACGATGTACTGCTCGGGATATCTGAATCATTGTAGAACGCTGTCCCAGGCATTTATTTAACTGACCAAAGAGCACTAAATCATAAACAAAAACATTATGAAGCCATAAAAAACAGCTGCATTCTTTGGCTTAACGACGCGGACTATTGACGCATTAAAACAAAAACGATAATAGTATCTACTATCTAGTTGATTTAAGACTTAAGCTCGATCCGTTTACCTTATGAGAACGAGTCGTAAAAATGTAGTCTTCCTAATAACTAGCCCAGAAGACCTATTCTACGACTCATAATTAAGAGTATCAGTAGAAATAATCAATACAGACTTTTTCTCTTGTTCACGCCGCTTATTTTATTTGAAATGAAAATAATGAAAACAGCAAATTAAATTGCCGGTCGACATTTTGTCATGCGCGTGTATGTCGTATTTCATTTTTAGAAGCAAACTAATCCCACAAACCTTTTTTAGAACAACGTCGTTAAAATAATGGTAGACTTTAATTAATTCAATTAATTTTGCTCATTTATTATAATAATATATTATAACTATAATAAATAATAGCTTATCCTATTTCTTACTCAAAGAAAATATTTTTTCAAACCTTTGTCATTCATCTGTTTACAATAAATTAAAATTAAATTGTTTATATCATATTAATTTAAAGATAAACAAATATAATCTAATGCAACAAATTTTTCAAATCTTGTTTTTTAAATTTAGGGATATTTCAGGAGACAGATTAAATAAATAAATTTAAAAACATAACACAACCAGATAAAAAACCAAATAAATTTGTAAAACATTAAAAAAAAAATCTCACACTCCTCATCTCATATATTCATCCATCTACTTTCATATAAACAGTTATTATCCCTTTTTCAGACTCAGACTAGAGTCTGAGATAAACAAATTTGTATTACCATTTACATATTCGTATGTGGTTGTTCTCTTCAAAACAGGAAAAGAATAAAAAAAATTAATATTTAATTTTGTGTCCCCGAGAGTCAAAAGACTAGACCAACAAAATTTTAAATTGGTCGATTGTATTATAAAAAGAAAATCAAAGAATATAATACACATAAATAAAAAGTTAACGACACAAATATACAATATACATATTATGTTCAAAAGTTTCTTAGGCAAAGTAAACGTGTTATTCTTATTACTGCCTTTGACTGCAATTTTAAACTTTGTTTTTTTTTCTTCCAAAAATAATAACACATAAACATCTTGCTTGCATTTCAATGATTTTAATAATGAAAAGGAAAATTTCGGCAATAATTACAAAAGAAATAAAAGAAAACAAAAGTTTAAAGGGAGTTTACCGTAATAAATATCAAAATAAGGATACATTGTGTCAACTACTGTACATTGTACATATATATAGTAGAACCATTCAAATTGAAAATAGTTGATTGTGTATAGCCAACAATTAATGCTGCTAAGATCTATGGTTAACTATTTAAGAAAAAGACATTAATCCCTTGCCAACACCCATTTTAACTACAAAGCTTAGTTTTTTACACCTTAACCTTAAAAACCAATTAAATTTTCATGGAGGGGTCAATTTTTTTATATGCAATTTTTTTTTATTTTTGATCTACGGGTGTGACAACCCAGCGTACTCCAGTTCCTGCTACTGAAATACGAGCTAACATGACATATCACATACCATTGGCAATAGCAGTAAAATATTACTAGCCAAGGTGATATCCTAGGGTTAAAGTAAAGTAAAATAAGTTGTTAGAAAATAAAACATTTTTATTCTCTTCCATTTAATTATATCAGCTTTTCTTGTATGTTTTTTCGATAATAATAGTATGTATTATTGTATTGTTTTCTAACCTATAGCCTAATGAACTTAACCTATTGTCTAATGAAAATTTTCCTATAAAAAAATTATCATTATTCAATTGGTCAAATTGTTTTGATTTCATTAAAATTATTTTCAAATTATAATCACAAAAATCAATCAAAAATCAAATTTTAAATTAAATTTTCTTATTTCGTTTAGTTGAACTTGGTTGATTGTATGAGATGGGCGTTTTTTATCATCAGGGCTTTTTTGATAAGAAATTTGATTTATCAATTAAAACAATAAAGATTTATTGTTTTAATTGAAGAAAATGTTTTTATTTTTTATAATACACAATTCTTTGTCAGAGATTAAAGTATTGTAATCGATTCGTGTTTAATGAATTTTATTCTCTCACAAATTAAAATTCTCGCTCGTGCCTCGCTCAAATTTTAAACTTTTGCTAGAGAATAAACTATTTCATTATACACTTATTGATTAAACTACTATTATTAAATTATTAAATTTAATAATTAATTAATATCCTAGGGGGCTGACGTATGAACTCTATTCAGTCAACTCTCTATTCGTTCATGCCACTACCTAGCTGGATTATTGGCAACCACATTTTAGTTTTGTTCCTGTAATGTCAGTTCTTGATGTTCATCAAATATATTAGCATAACCTTCCTTGTATTCTATTATCTTTGTATTGTAACTTTGCGTGTATTCGATTATCGAGGTGATGAATGGACAAGAAAGAAAAATACATAAAATTGATCACGCTAATTAAATTAATTAAAGTTTATATAAATAACAACATCAAATAAGTCTTTTATTAACATTACATGGTGTCAGAAGTGGCAAATGTTTGTTTAAACATTTGTAAAGTATATGTGAAGAAATAATTATTCGCTAAAACGAAAAATATTAGCAAAGCTGAGAAACATAACCTCAAAAAAAATTAAATCAAAAAAAAATAATGGCAAATTTTCAGATTTGTTCGCCAATTGAGTTTGATTTTAATAATCCAGGAGAATGGCCAAGATGGTTTAAAAAATTTGAGAGATTTTGCTCAGTAAGCGGGGTGGAAAAGAAAGAAGATTCTGCTGAATTGATACATTATTATATTATTTGGGAGACAAAGGCGAAACATTATTGGAATCATCCAAAATCAAGGCAGAAGATGGAACAAAAACCAAATATAAAGATGTTGTGGATAAGTTCAATGAATATTTTAAAATTGAAGTGAATACTTTTAATGGGAGCAGAGAGGGGTCATTTTTTGTCAAGGCGTCAAAAAGAAGGAGAATCAACTGAAATATTTTTAAATGAGCTGTTGAAATTGTCGGAATACTGTAAACTAGGTGAGCTGAGAGAAAATATTGTGAGGGATATTTTTATTTTGGGTATACATAACAGAAAATTGGCCAACACTTTACAAAAGGACAATAAAATGACCTTGGAGAAAGCAAAATTAGCTGTGCGTCATTCGGAAATGGTGGATGAACAAAATAAACAACTACATCCAGAAAATAAGTTGATGGAGGCAGTGTCAAATTTAAGATTAAATCATCGTCAAACTATACTCATGGTCAGGCTTCGGGTGGCAGAGGTGAGCGATTTAAGTATAAAAGTAATACATCTGTAAAGTGCGGAGCCTCACCATATCATAGTTGGCTTCAATGTCCAGCAAATAAAGTTTAAAATGTAATCAGTTGGGACATTATCAAAAGATGTGCAAAAATAAAAAAATTAATGAGATTGAAGAAAAACATGTAAGCGATGAGACAGGAGAGAAGAATTGTATGGGGGAAGTTGTGTTGGAAGTTAACAATAGAAAATGGAATGTTGATATTTTTATCCAGAAAAAGTTGTGCGAAAAAATTAAATTAAATATTGAACCAACGAATAAGAAATTATTTGGTCCAGGAATGAATGAGTTAAAGGTGTATGGTGTTATTCGAGAAGAATTAAAAATTGGTAACAGACAAAGCAAACAAGAGATGTGTAGTTGATCGACAGGAAATTCCATTACTAGGTCGGCCAGCTCTAGAAGATTTGGGAATTGTGAAATTATGTGCTTATGACGTAGATTCAGTGGAAACGAAGATCCTTGATGATTTTAAGGAGATATTTCAAGATATGGGAAAGCTGGATGAGCCGTATGAAATAAAACTTGAAAAAAATTATAAACCATATTCTGTTGATTGTCCAAGGAGAGTGTCAGTGCCGTTGTTACCACTAGTTAAAGGTGAAATTGAGATGATGGTAAAAGAAAACGTAATAACATCGATAGAAGAGCAAACTGAATTTTGTTCGCCAATTGTTGTAGTTCCAAAAAAAAAATTAAGGTGGGATTATGTGTGGATTATACTGAGTTGAATAAATTCGTTAAACGAGAAAAATTACAGCTCCCATCAGTCGAAGAATCGTTTGCAAAATTAGGGAACGCTAAATTATTTTCCATTCTTGATGCTTCAAGAGGGTTTTGGCAAGTTCCCTTAAAAGAAGAATGCAAAAAGTATACAACCTTCATTAGTCCATTTGGAAGCTTTCAACCGTTTGCCATTTGGAATTAACTCGGGGCTAGAACATTTTCAGAGAAGAATGCAGCAGATCCTAGTTGGAATCGACGGGAGAATTAACCATGCAGATGATATATTAATATTTTTTTAAGAGGAAATTCAACATAAGAAAATGCTCCTAAAAGTGTTCCAAAACTCAAAGAAGTTAGCATTACACTCAATTAACAAAAATGTAAGTTCTTTCAAAAGAATGTTAAATTTTTTGGTCATGTTATTAGTGCGGGTTGTATGTCCCTAGATCGTGAAAAGACGATTTCCATTGCTAAATTACCTGAGCCTAAATATGTATCCGGAGTTAGACGGTTTTTAGGAATGGTAAATTACTTGATGAAATATGTTCCAGAACTTACGAATAAAACACAACCCTTTAAAATAACTTTTGATTAAAAATAATCAATGGACATGGGAACATCCTTAGAAATTGGCATTTGAACAAATAAAAAAGCAACTATTAAAACAACCCATGTTGGCATTATATAATCCAAATTTAGAAACAAGAATTGCTGCTGATTCTTCAGTTTACGGTATTGGTGGAGTACTTGAACAGGGTCAAAAAGGGGATTGGAAGGCTGTCATGTATGGATCAAGAAGTCTAACCAAAACGGAGACAATGTATGCACAGATTGAAAAAGAGGCGTTGGGAGACAAAGGCGAAACATTATTGGAATCATCCAAAATCAAGGCAGAAGATGGAACAAAAACCAAATATAAAGATGTTGTGGATAAGTTCAATGAATATTTTTAAATTGAAGTGATGTTTTTTCGATAATAATAGTATGTATTATTGTATTGTTTTCTAACCTATAGCCTAATGAACTTAACCTATTGTCTAATGAAAATTTTCCTATAAAAAAATTATCATTATTCAATTGGTCAAATTGTTTTGATTTCATTAAAATTATTTTCAAATTATAATCACAAAAATCAATCAAAAATCAAATTTTAAATTAAATTTTCTTATTTCGTTTAGTTGAACTTGGTTGATTGTATGAGATGGGCGTTTTTTATCATCAGGGCTTTTTTGATAAGAAATTTGATTTATCAATTAAAACAATAAAGATTTATTGTTTTAATTGAAGAAAATGTTTTTATTTTTTATAATACACAATTCTTTGTCAGAGATTAAAGTATTGTAATCGATTCGTGTTTAATGAATTTTATTCTCTCACAAATTAAAATTCTCGCTCGTGCCTCGCTCAAATTTTAAACTTTTGCTAGAGAATAAACTATTTCATTATACACTTATTGATTAAACTACTATTATTAAATTATTAAATTTAATAATTAATTAATATCCTAGGGGGCTGACGTATGAACTCTATTCAGTCAACTCTCTATTCGTTCATGCCACTACCTAGCTGGATTATTGGCAACCACATTTTAGTTTTGTTCCTGTAATGTCAGTTCTTGATGTTCATCAAATATATTAGCATAACCTTCCTTGTATTCTATTATCTTTGTATTGTAACTTTGCGTGTATTCGATTATCGAGGTGATGAATGGACAAGAAAGAAAAATACATAAAATTGATCACGCTAATTAAATTAATTAAAGTTTATATAAATAACAACATCAAATAAGTCTTTTATTAACATTACATGGTGTCAGAAGTGGCAAATGTTTGTTTAAACATTTGTAAAGTATATGTGAAGAAATAATTATTCGCTAAAACGAAAAATATTAGCAAAGCTGAGAAACATAACCTCAAAAAAAATTAAATCAAAAAAAAATAATGGCAAATTTTCAGATTTGTTCGCCAATTGAGTTTGATTTTAATAATCCAGGAGAATGGCCAAGATGGTTTAAAAAATTTGAGAGATTTTGCTCAGTAAGCGGGGTGGAAAAGAAAGAAGATTCTGCTGAATTGATACATTATTATATTATTTGGGAGACAAAGGCGAAACATTATTGGAATCATCCAAAATCAAGGCAGAAGATGGAACAAAAACCAAATATAAAGATGTTGTGGATAAGTTCAATGAATATTTTAAAATTGAAGTGAATACTTTTAATGGGAGCAGAGAGGGGTCATTTTTTGTCAAGGCGTCAAAAAGAAGGAGAATCAACTGAAATATTTTTAAATGAGCTGTTGAAATTGTCGGAATACTGTAAACTAGGTGAGCTGAGAGAAAATATTGTGAGGGATATTTTTATTTTGGGTATACATAACAGAAAATTGGCCAACACTTTACAAAAGGACAATAAAATGACCTTGGAGAAAGCAAAATTAGCTGTGCGTCATTCGGAAATGGTGGATGAACAAAATAAACAACTACATCCAGAAAATAAGTTGATGGAGGCAGTGTCAAATTTAAGATTAAATCATCGTCAAACTATACTCATGGTCAGGCTTCGGGTGGCAGAGGTGAGCGATTTAAGTATAAAAGTAATACATCTGTAAAGTGCGGAGCCTCACCATATCATAGTTGGCTTCAATGTCCAGCAAATAAAGTTTAAAATGTAATCAGTTGGGACATTATCAAAAGATGTGCAAAAATAAAAAAATTAATGAGATTGAAGAAAAACATGTAAGCGATGAGACAGGAGAGAAGAATTGTATGGGGGAAGTTGTGTTGGAAGTTAACAATAGAAAATGGAATGTTGATATTTTTATCCAGAAAAAGTTGTGCGAAAAAATTAAATTAAATATTGAACCAACGAATAAGAAATTATTTGGTCCAGGAATGAATGAGTTAAAGGTGTATGGTGTTATTCGAGAAGAATTAAAAATTGGTAACAGACAAAGCAAACAAGAGATGTGTAGTTGATCGACAGGAAATTCCATTACTAGGTCGGCCAGCTCTAGAAGATTTGGGAATTGTGAAATTATGTGCTTATGACGTAGATTCAGTGGAAACGAAGATCCTTGATGATTTTAAGGAGATATTTCAAGATATGGGAAAGCTGGATGAGCCGTATGAAATAAAACTTGAAAAAAATTATAAACCATATTCTGTTGATTGTCCAAGGAGAGTGTCAGTGCCGTTGTTACCACTAGTTAAAGGTGAAATTGAGATGATGGTAAAAGAAAACGTAATAACATCGATAGAAGAGCAAACTGAATTTTGTTCGCCAATTGTTGTAGTTCCAAAAAAAAAATTAAGGTGGGATTATGTGTGGATTATACTGAGTTGAATAAATTCGTTAAACGAGAAAAATTACAGCTCCCATCAGTCGAAGAATCGTTTGCAAAATTAGGGAACGCTAAATTATTTTCCATTCTTGATGCTTCAAGAGGGTTTTGGCAAGTTCCCTTAAAAGAAGAATGCAAAAAGTATACAACCTTCATTAGTCCATTTGGAAGCTTTCAACCGTTTGCCATTTGGAATTAACTCGGGGCTAGAACATTTTCAGAGAAGAATGCAGCAGATCCTAGTTGGAATCGACGGGAGAATTAACCATGCAGATGATATATTAATATTTTTTTAAGAGGAAATTCAACATAAGAAAATGCTCCTAAAAGTGTTCCAAAACTCAAAGAAGTTAGCATTACACTCAATTAACAAAAATGTAAGTTCTTTCAAAAGAATGTTAAATTTTTTGGTCATGTTATTAGTGCGGGTTGTATGTCCCTAGATCGTGAAAAGACGATTTCCATTGCTAAATTACCTGAGCCTAAATATGTATCCGGAGTTAGACGGTTTTTAGGAATGGTAAATTACTTGATGAAATATGTTCCAGAACTTACGAATAAAACACAACCCTTTAAAATAACTTTTGATTAAAAATAATCAATGGACATGGGAACATCCTTAGAAATTGGCATTTGAACAAATAAAAAAGCAACTATTAAAACAACCCATGTTGGCATTATATAATCCAAATTTAGAAACAAGAATTGCTGCTGATTCTTCAGTTTACGGTATTGGTGGAGTACTTGAACAGGGTCAAAAAGGGGATTGGAAGGCTGTCATGTATGGATCAAGAAGTCTAACCAAAACGGAGACAATGTATGCACAGATTGAAAAAGAGGCGTTGGGAGACAAAGGCGAAACATTATTGGAATCATCCAAAATCAAGGCAGAAGATGGAACAAAAACCAAATATAAAGATGTTGTGGATAAGTTCAATGAATATTTTTAAATTGAAGTGATGTTTTTTCGATAATAATAGTATGTATTATTGTATTGTTTTCTAACCTATAGCCTAATGAACTTAACCTATTGTCTAATGAAAATTTTCCTATAAAAAAATTATCATTATTCAATTGGTCAAATTGTTTTGATTTCATTAAAATTATTTTCAAATTATAATCACAAAAATCAATCAAAAATCAAATTTTAAATTAAATTTTCTTATTTCGTTTAGTTGAACTTGGTTGATTGTATGAGATGGGCGTTTTTTATCATCAGGGCTTTTTTGATAAGAAATTTGATTTATCAATTAAAACAATAAAGATTTATTGTTTTAATTGAAGAAAATGTTTTTATTTTTTATAATACACAATTCTTTGTCAGAGATTAAAGTATTGTAATCGATTCGTGTTTAATGAATTTTATTCTCTCACAAATTAAAATTCTCGCTCGTGCCTCGCTCAAATTTTAAACTTTTGCTAGAGAATAAACTATTTCATTATACACTTATTGATTAAACTACTATTATTAAATTATTAAATTTAATAATTAATTAATATCCTAGGGGGCTGACGTATGAACTCTATTCAGTCAACTCTCTATTCGTTCATGCCACTACCTAGCTGGATTATTGGCAACCACATTTTAGTTTTGTTCCTGTAATGTCAGTTCTTGATGTTCATCAAATATATTAGCATAACCTTCCTTGTATTCTATTATCTTTGTATTGTAACTTTGCGTGTATTCGATTATCGAGGTGATGAATGGACAAGAAAGAAAAATACATAAAATTGATCACGCTAATTAAATTAATTAAAGTTTATATAAATAACAACATCAAATAAGTCTTTTATTAACATTACATGGTGTCAGAAGTGGCAAATGTTTGTTTAAACATTTGTAAAGTATATGTGAAGAAATAATTATTCGCTAAAACGAAAAATATTAGCAAAGCTGAGAAACATAACCTCAAAAAAAATTAAATCAAAAAAAAATTATGGCAAATTTTCAGATTTGTTCGCCAATTGAGTTTGATTTTAATAATCCAGGAGAATGGCCAAGATGGTTTAAAAAATTTGAGAGATTTTGCTCAGTAAGCGGGGTGGAAAAGAAAGAAGATTCTGCTGAATTGATACATTATTATATTATTTGGGAGACAAAGGCGAAACATTATTGGAATCATCCAAAATCAAGGCAGAAGATGGAACAAAAACCAAATATAAAGATGTTGTGGATAAGTTCAATGAATATTTTAAAATTGAAGTGAATACTTTTAATGGGAGCAGAGAGGGGTCATTTTTTGTCAAGGCGTCAAAAAGAAGGAGAATCAACTGAAATATTTTTAAATGAGCTGTTGAAATTGTCGGAATACTGTAAACTAGGTGAGCTGAGAGAAAATATTGTGAGGGATATTTTTATTTTGGGTATACATAACAGAAAATTGGCCAACACTTTACAAAAGGACAATAAAATGACCTTGGAGAAAGCAAAATTAGCTGTGCGTCATTCGGAAATGGTGGATGAACAAAATAAACAACTACATCCAGAAAATAAGTTGATGGAGGCAGTGTCAAATTTAAGATTAAATCATCGTCAAACTATACTCATGGTCAGGCTTCGGGTGGCAGAGGTGAGCGATTTAAGTATAAAAGTAATACATCTGTAAAGTGCGGAGCCTCACCATATCATAGTTGGCTTCAATGTCCAGCAAATAAAGTTTAAAATGTAATCAGTTGGGACATTATCAAAAGATGTGCAAAAATAAAAAAATTAATGAGATTGAAGAAAAACATGTAAGCGATGAGACAGGAGAGAAGAATTGTATGGGGGAAGTTGTGTTGGAAGTTAACAATAGAAAATGGAATGTTGATATTTTTATCCAGAAAAAGTTGTGCGAAAAAATTAAATTAAATATTGAACCAACGAATAAGAAATTATTTGGTCCAGGAATGAATGAGTTAAAGGTGTATGGTGTTATTCGAGAAGAATTAAAAATTGGTAACAGACAAAGCAAACAAGAGATGTGTAGTTGATCGACAGGAAATTCCATTACTAGGTCGGCCAGCTCTAGAAGATTTGGGAATTGTGAAATTATGTGCTTATGACGTAGATTCAGTGGAAACGAAGATCCTTGATGATTTTAAGGAGATATTTCAAGATATGGGAAAGCTGGATGAGCCGTATGAAATAAAACTTGAAAAAAATTATAAACCATATTCTGTTGATTGTCCAAGGAGAGTGTCAGTGCCGTTGTTACCACTAGTTAAAGGTGAAATTGAGATGATGGTAAAAGAAAACGTAATAACATCGATAGAAGAGCAAACTGAATTTTGTTCGCCAATTGTTGTAGTTCCAAAAAAAAAATTAAGGTGGGATTATGTGTGGATTATACTGAGTTGAATAAATTCGTTAAACGAGAAAAATTACAGCTCCCATCAGTCGAAGAATCGTTTGCAAAATTAGGGAACGCTAAATTATTTTCCATTCTTGATGCTTCAAGAGGGTTTTGGCAAGTTCCCTTAAAAGAAGAATGCAAAAAGTATACAACCTTCATTAGTCCATTTGGAAGCTTTCAACCGTTTGCCATTTGGAATTAACTCGGGGCTAGAACATTTTCAGAGAAGAATGCAGCAGATCCTAGTTGGAATCGACGGGAGAATTAACCATGCAGATGATATATTAATATTTTTTTAAGAGGAAATTCAACATAAGAAAATGCTCCTAAAAGTGTTCCAAAACTCAAAGAAGTTAGCATTACACTCAATTAACAAAAATGTAAGTTCTTTCAAAAGAATGTTAAATTTTTTGGTCATGTTGTTAGTGCGGGTTGTATGTCCCTAGATCGTGAAAAGACGATTTCCATTGCTAAATTACCTGAGCCTAAATATGTATCCGGAGTTAGACGGTTTTTAGGAATGGTAAATTACTTGATGAAATATGTTCCAGAACTTACGAATAAAACACAACCCTTTAAAATAACTTTTGA
Organism: Diogma glabrata; assembly: GCA_963693315.1. NCBI lineage: Eukaryota > Metazoa > Arthropoda > Insecta > Diptera > Cylindrotomidae > Diogma > Diogma glabrata. The sequence continues at coordinate 201,322,607 of OY856187.1, forward strand.
TTAAAAATAATCAATGGACATGGGAACATCCTTAGAAATTGGCATTTGAACAAATAAAAAAGCAACTATTAAAACAACCCATGTTGGCATTATATAATCCAAATTTAGAAACAAGAATTGCTGCTGATTCTTCAGTTTACGGTATTGGTGGAGTACTTGAACAGGGTCAAAAAGGGGATTGGAAGGCTGTCATGTATGGATCAAGAAGTCTAACCAAAACGGAGACAATGTATGCACAGATTGAAAAAGAGGCGTTGGGAGACAAAGGCGAAACATTATTGGAATCATCCAAAATCAAGGCAGAAGATGGAACAAAAACCAAATATAAAGATGTTGTGGATAAGTTCAATGAATATTTTTAAATTGAAGTGAATACTGTTTATGAGAGCAGAGAGGGGTCATTTTTTTTCAAGGCGTCAAAAAGAAGGAGAATCAACTGAAATATTTTTAAATGAGCTGTTGAAATTGTCGGAATACTGTGAACTAGGTGAGCTAAATTTAAGATTAAATCATCGTCAACCAAACTATACGCATAGTCAGGCTTCGGGTGGCAGAGGTGAGCGATTTAAGTATAAAAGTAATACATCTGTAAAGTGCGGAGCCTCACCATATCATAGTTGGTTTCAATGTCCAGCAAATAAAGTTAAATGTTTAAAATGTAATCAGTTGGGATATTATCAAAAGATGTGCAACAATAAAAAAATTAATGAGATTGAAGAAAAACAAGTAAGCGATGAGACAGAAGAGAAGAATTGTATGGGGGAAGTTGTGTTGGAAGTTAACAATAGAAAATGGAATGTTGATATTTTTATCCAGAACTTTGCAGTGCAGTTTAAAACTGACACGGGTCAGATGTCACTATTATTGGGAAAAAGTTGTGCGAAAAAATTAAATTAAATATTGAACCAACGAATAAGAAATTATTTGGTCCAGGAATGAATGAGTTAAAGATGTATGGTGTTGTTCGAGAAGAATTAAAAATTGGTAACAGACAAAGCAAACAAGAGATGTGTGTAGTTGATCGACAGGAAATTCCATTACTATAGGTCGGCCAGCTCTAGAAGATTTGGGAATTGTGAAGTTATGTGCTTATAACGTAGATTCAGTGGAAACGAAGATCCTTGATGATTTTAAGGAGATATTTCAAGATTTGGGAAAACTGGATGAGCCGTATGAAATAAAACTTGAAAAAAGTTATAAACCGTATTCTGTTGATTGTCCAAAGAGAGTGTCAGTGCCGTTGTTACCACCAGTTAAAGCTGAAATGGAGATGATTGTAAAAGAAAACGTAATAACATCGATAGAAGAGCAAACTGAATTTTGTTCGCCAATTGTTGCAGTTCCAAAAAAAAATATGGTGGGATTATGTGTGGATTATGCTGAGTTGAATAAATTCGTTAAACGAGAAAATTTACAGCTCCCATCAGTCGAAGAATCGTTTGCAAAATTAGGGAACGCTAAATTATTTTCCATTCTCGATGCTTCAAGAGGGTTGGCAAGTTCCCTTAAAGGGGGGTTGGCAAGTTCCCTTAAAAGAAGAATGCAAAAAGTATACAACCTTCATCAGTCCATTTGGAAGATTTTTTTTAACCGTTTGGAATTAACTCGGGACTAGAACATTTTCAGAGAAGAATGCAGCAGATCCTAGTTGGAATCGACGGAAGAATTAACCATGCAGATGATATATTAATATTTTCGGAAGAGGAAATTCAACATAAGAAAATGCTCCTAAAAGTGTTGCAAATCTCAAAGAAGTTAGCATTACACTCAATTAACAAAAATGTAAGTTTTTTTCAAAAGAATGTTAAATTTTTGGGTCATGTTGTTAGTGCGGGTTGTATTTCCCAGATCGTGAAAAGACGATTTCCATTGCTAAATTACCTGAGCCTGTAAAGATGTATCCGGAGTTAGACGGTTTTTAGGAATGGTAAATTATTTGATGAAATATGTTCCAGAACTTACAAATAAAACAACCCTTTAAAACAACTTTTGATTAAAAATAATCAATGGACATGGGAACTTCCTCAGAAATTGGCATTTGAACAAATAAAAGAGCAACTATTAAAACAACCCATGTTGGCATTATATAATCCAAATTTAGAAACAAGAATTGCTGCTGATTCTTCAGTTTACGGTATTGGTGGAGTGCTTGAACAGTATCAAAAAGGGGATTGGAAGGCTGTCATGTATACATCAAGAAGTCTAACCAAAACGGAGACAATGTATGCACAGATTGAAAAAGAGGCGTTGGCATCAACATGGGCGTGTGAAAAGTTTAGAGATTTTATATTCGGTAAAAAAATTAAAATTTTGACAGATCATAAACCATTAGTCGAGTTATTAGAAAAGAAGCCAATAAGCAAGTTATCTCCGCGAATTCAACGATTTTGAATGAGGTTAATGTGTTTTGATTGCAATATGTTGTATGTTCCAAAAAAATATTTGTATGTAGCAGATACATTATCAAAAGCTCCCTTAGTTGCTGAAAATGAAGAGAAAAATGATAATGTGCTGGAGAATGAATTATTTGTTAATAGCATTATCGAAGAAACACCCTTTTCAGACACTAAATTAAACACAATTAAAGAAAAACAGTCGATAGGTCCCGAAAGTATTATGATAAAAAAGTTAATTGAAGAAATTGTTAAATCCACAACAAAGCTAATATTTATTTTAAATATAAAGACGAATTAACTGTTTGTAATGGAATGATTATGAAAGCAAATAGAATATTTCGGTGTGGTGGCCAGGCTTGTCTGCAGAGATTTGTACATTGGTAGAAAATTGTGTGGAATGTGTAAAAACAAGAAGAAATCTAGCAGAGTCATTATTGCAAACTGAGTTACCAGACCGTACCTGGATCAGAGTTGCTATGGATTTATTGGAATTTGACAAGATGCATTATTTGGTTATCATTGATTATTATTCTAGATACTTCGAACTAATTCATACAAATAAGATTACATCAGAGGCTATAATACAGAGAGTTAAAAACGTGTTTGCAAGACATGGGATTCCGGAAAACTTTAGGTCTGATGGTGGTACTCAATTTGCGTCCGAGGAATTTTAAAACATTTTCTAAATAGTATGGTTTTGAATTAGAGGTGTCAAGTCCCAAACTTGCCCAATCTAAAGCAGCTGCAGAGAAGTGTGTAAATATCGCAAAGAGTATTTTACAGAAGTCTAGATTAGACCAAAATCTGGGTTTGCTGTCATATAGATCTGCACCATTAGAATGTGGAAAATCACCAGCAGAGTTATTATTTGGAATAAAGATAAGAACAGATGTACCTATATTTTATGAGAATTTAATGCCGAACTGGAAGGACATGGAACATTTTAAAGAAAAGGATCAGAAAATTAAAAATAGGATTTAGCGAAATTTCGATGATTGAAGAAAATCTAAGGAATTGTCAGTTTTAAAGGATAATCAAGAAGTTTATATTTCGGATGTTGATAGATTTGGCAAGGTGGAGGGTAAAAGCAAAGTTCCAAGATCATATATAGTAGCAACTGAAAGACTTTTACGAAGAAATAGAAAGCAATTAATCCATGTAGGAAATGAGAAGACTGAAGAGGAAATAAGCCAAAATTCGGACATAAATGATAATGGAAGGGGTAGCCCTGAAACGTCACCATTCAGAGGATTTCCGGATGATAAAAATCAAATTCAAGAGCCTACACCACTATCAAATATTAATACACAAAGTCCAACTACCTCAATATTTGGAAGACGAATTAAGAAAGGAATATATTACATTTATAGTGTGCAGACAAAGAGGAATGTAATGTCAGTTCTTGATGTTCATCAAATGAACCAATAGGTGAATGTAAAAACATTCGTTTATTGGGTGTCACAGTTTCAAATGACCTACTCTGGAACGATCATGTAATGGCGATGGCAAAAAGCGCGTCTAAAAAACTCGGCCTCCTAAATAGATGCAAAAAATTTTTCACTCCATACCAATTGCTCCATGTTTATAAGTCCTATATTCGTCCCTGTATGGAGTACTGCTGTCAAGTTTGGGGTGCTGCCTCTGTTTCCATCTTGGCCCTCTTGGACTCTGTTCAAAAGCGAGCTATACGAATTGTAGGTGATCGAACTTTGACATCACAACTTGATTCCCTACAACATCGTCGCACTGTTGCTGACCTCGTTGTTTTTTACAAATATCGTCATCAGCAGTGCTCAGATGAAATCAGCGGCATCATGCCTCAAACTTATTCTTACCCCCGTTCCACTCGGCAATCGGCTGCCGCAACCAGTGAAACGGTAAAGATCCCGCGCTGTCATACTGGCAGATCGCAGAGAGACTTCTTTGTCCGAACTGCGTACAAATGGAATAGTTTGCCGGAACACTTAGTCTCAGGTGGCTTCAACCCACAGATGTTTAAAAAAAGCGTTAATCTACACCTCAGAACGCCAGTTGTTGTGGGACCCAGGTCTAGACCTAGGTCTTAAAAGGTATTTATGTGTTGTTGTGACACATATTCTAAACCCTATTACACAACACATTTTATTAAAAAAAAAAAAAAAAAAATATATTAGTATAACCTTCCTTGTATTCTATTATCTTTGGGTTGTAGCTTTGCTTGTATTCGATTATCGAAGTAATGAATGAATAAGAAAGAAAAATACGTAAAATTGAACACGCTAATTAAATTAATTAAAGTTTATATAAATAACATCAAATAAGTCTTTTATTAACATTACAGTTCCTGCAAATTGTTAAAACAAATTTGCTGTTTACCTTTTATTTTATTTTTAATTTTTCTATCCTATCATGAAATATTGGCCTATGTCATATTTTATATGGGATAGGATTTATTGTTTAGTTATTCCTTCTATTAAAAAAACAAATTTGCGTCCAACAACACACAATTCAGGACACCTTATATTACCTCTGACTACGTCGAAACCAAAGGAAGCAGAAGCAAACTCACGTCTTAGGGAGACCATGTTCAGCAGTAAAAGTCTTTCTTCATATTTAGGAAGTGTGTATCCGGTAAACCCGAGGGGTTTTATTGCGAAGAGTATGAATTGTTTTTGTAGGGATTCAATAGAACTTGCGAATAACTCGGTATACGGCGATCAAATTATACTAGCATATTCCATTTTTGATTGAACTAATGAACAGTACAAAGTTTTTGTCAATGTGATGTCGTTGAATTCTTTTGCTCTACGTTTATTAAAGCCAAGACTAGCATGCCCACTTGTGCAGATTTGGTTGATATGCTGTTTGTATGTCAAGGGACTATCTAACATGATGCCCAAATCCCTTATTATATTAACCTTTGAAAGATTAGGTCCATTTACATTATATGTAAATTCTATTTTTGGCTGCTTCTGTAATTGCCATACATTTTTCAATGTTCAGATGCATTCCATTTACTGGACACCAATTGTATATAGTTGGGAGATTGTGTTGTAGTGTATACGCATCGGGCATTGACCTAATGGCTTTGTATATTTTCATGTCGTCAGCATATAAAGAAAATTCACAATCTCGGAATAATAATGTGAGATCGGTTATAACAGTAAAAATAAGAAAGAACCCAAATGACTGCTTTGAGGTAAAGAGGATGTGACCTTTATTGCTCGGGAATATTTACCTTGAAATTTTACCACCTGGTGTCTATTTGTCAAATAAGATTCTATCCACTCCAAGATTTAGCCCATAATTGCATATTTTTTAAGCTTAAAAATTAATAAAGCATGAATGATCTACCTTATCCAAAGCCTTAAAAAGGTCTTTGTAATTAGCGTCAACTTGGAGACAAGATGCAAATTGACGTCTAATAAAAGAAGTATATTGTACCAAATAAGAAATTATTGATTTAACCGAATCAAATCCATATTTATTAGGGTGGATCAAGTCTCTAAGAACTATGTACAATTTTTGACTTATAATTTTTTTAAAGAGTTTAGGAATGACCAGAATAGCAATACCTCGGTAGTTGGAAATCTTACGCTTATCTCCGTTTTTAAAGATTGGAGTTATAAATGATGATATCCAGATATCAGGAAAGATACCCTGAGTTAGAGAAAGATTAAATAAAAATTGAAGATGCTTTGCCATACTAGTTACTGTCCTCTTAATGAATTTTGGAGGAATTAAATCTGATAATAGCCCATTTTTAATGTCCAAAGACTGAATTGAATTAAAAACTTCTTCAAGTGTAAGCTAAATTTCTCGTATTCTGTCATCTGAGGGCAAAATATGTGACTGATCAGTTTTTTTTAAAGATAATAGGTGGTTGATAAACACTCTCAAAATAATGTGCAAACATATCAGTTATTAAAATCGGTTCTAAAGAGGAATTACCCATGTGAGTCATAGAAGTGGGATATCCTTGATTACTATGTCTATCCTTAATACAGTTAAGAACTGTTTAGGATCATCGATCAGTTTAGCAGTTTTTTCCTTATGTAGTACAAGAGCATGTTGTTCCTCAATTTTAAATTGTTGGGTAAGTTTAACGAATGTATCAAAATCAGATAATCTCTTTGTTTCTTTGTATTTTTTATGCGCCTTATTTCTTTTATTTCTTAGTATTCTAAGTGCTTTATCAAAATGAGCAGGGCATGAAAGTGTTAATACGATTTTCTTTGGTGTATGTTTATCGATAGTTTCATTAAACAAAGATGCAGCAATATTTACACAGTCTGAATTTAATTTATAAGAATTTAATTCACGGTTAATTGTTTCAAAATTTGCTTTATCTGCAAAGTCATAAAAAATTATAGTGTCAATTACATTGTTCCTTCTTTCCTCAGTAAAAAAAAAAGTTAAAGCAAGTATTTGATGGTTTGATTTGATTTTTATGTCAATTTTAGTGAAGCTATAACTAGATATAACATTTGTTTCCATTAATATTCTTAAAATTATTAATTTGGCACAAACCTAATGAACAAAATTTTAATTAGAAAATCATAATAGGTGACAACAATATTAACGGGGTCAATGATCATATATATTTATCTGTAAATCATTGGAAACCCAATGAATATTCAGCATATTGGCATCACCAATTGTCATGTTTAAGTTAAGGTTTGCTGTTGAATTAGCTAGATTATTATAACTATTTATGTTAAAATAGTAACTATAACTATTTATGTTAAAAATTTACCATTTAGTTGTAGTTTACACGCAACAATGTCAAATGAGGTGTCATCCCTTACAGATTGTAACTGAACCACTAAACTAGGGATGTAATCCTTTACCGCAATGAATACACCACCACCAAGTTAATCTGTATCAGTATTAGAAAGTATTCGAACTTTTCTGTAGATAGACGAATGTTGACTCTGTAACCATGATTCTGTCACAAGGACAACATCTAAGTTGGAGTTATCTAGATCGTTTCTGAAATTTTCCAATCATGAGCTCATGCCTGACATGTTGTGATAGTAGATGCTTAGGTCCTCGGTATTGATTCCAACGAGCTTGAAAATCCGAAGGACGATTACTAGTAATGTTGAAGCTGCCCACTTTAATGCCCTCCGACCACATATTTTGATGTTTTTGCTTCATAAAATTTAAGCGGTGGTATACCAACTTTAAAAGAAAGGTAGTTTGGCATGTACCTTAAGTTTGTTGGTGTAATTAACTTACAATCCACTTGAGATTTAAATGTTTTTTCAATAAACATATAACCTTCTGTGATAGCGTTATTAAAAGAGAATTTGCAGGATTAGCTCACGGCTTGGGTGGTTCTTTGCTATCACATTTCACGACAGGTCATAGCTACAAAAAAAACCCAAACACACAAAAAAAAAATTTCGGTTATACTAACCTCGCACTATCCGATCTCACACCACCCCCACAACCGTCAAAAATAATTTAAAACATGATTCTGTTTACTGACTAATACTGATATTTAATTCTGTTCATTTAGAAATAATAAAACAAGGAAAACTCAAAATCAAAAGTTACTTTTTTCAGTGTAAAGTAAATACTTGGTAACACAAATTCATAACATAACAATTGCGAAATCTTATTTATTTTAAAATATAATGAGTTTTAACTTACTTACCCTCCACCACATCTACATGTAGATGTAAATTCTAAACCTAAACTTTAATTAATTAATATTAATAATAATAAGTAATAACTAAATGTTATTAAATTTAGGACGAACACAACATTTATAATATTTTTTTTTTGCTTTGTTTAATTTATGATTTATTTTCATTTAATTTTCCTTCCTGGATCTTCAATTTTTTTTTGTTAATATTTTTGATGAGAACAGCACATACATAAATATTTTTTTCACGGTTATATGTATAATATATTTAATTCACAATAAAACTGGACCGTTATTTCTTATTAGCCAATATTTTTTTTATATTTTCATCAAATCATTTTCCAACACTATCTTATTGCAAGGCTTAAGTTTAATAAAATAAATTCAATGCGATAATTAACATTTTTCCATCACTAAACGTAACAACATATGTTTTATCAAGATCGTTTTAGATTTCAATTATTTAAACTAATCAACTTCTTAACATTTTACTATCACAAGAAAAATAACAACATATGTTTTGCAAGATCGTTTTAGATTTCGATCATTTAAATCATTTAATTTCTTAATATATTTTACTAACACTAAAAGTAACAATATATGTTTTACCAAGATAGTTTAAGTTCAATTATTGGATTTATTAACTTGAAAATGAAAACAGAATTAGGTTTCTTTTCTTTACAAAATAAAATTAAAAGTACAATTAGACTTGTTAAGAGCCAAAAACCTAATGAATCTTATCATGATTTTTGCTTACCAAAATTACTTTTATTTTTCAAAAAAAAAATCGAAACATTAGTTGTTTTAAAAGGAACTAATACCAATAGCTTTAATCAGAAAAAAATCAATCCTGTTTTGATTAAAAAACCAATTGTTTTTCAATTGCACAAGTGATGATGCGTTTGAGATAACTTTATCAATAGTATAATGCAGGATATAGAGTTACGATTAAGTTAGGTTTTAATTAGTTATAATTTTTTTATTTATAAGAAAATTGAATAGGAGAAATTTTCGTTACAAACACTGATAAGGTTTCCTCGGTAGTGCTCGTCTCCAGGTAAGATATGTATAAATACATTAATTTTGATCTAAGAGATGCTGCTTGCGGCGCAATAATAGCAGGCATTGGTGGGCTAATCGTGGAGTTGTATTTCTTTTTTAAAGTAATTGGATTAAAGATTGGCGGTGTCGTTTCTCTTAAGGATACATTTTGATTTCGCTTCATTCCTTTTGAAAATTATAATCCACCAATTCAAATTATAATTTAAAGCTTTGTAATTGATTTAATACTGATTACTCGAATTATTTGTTCGATAATATTTTAGAAATACTATTGAGTTAAATGAGTAACAGTAAGACGAGATATTAAATGTCTACAAAAGTTCGTTGATGTGGAACACACTTGTTCAGATTCTGTAGACGTTGGGCGTACTGTTAGAATTGCATCGTAAAGATCCTGGCGAACTGTTGCTTTATAGGTTAGTTTTCTTATTTATTGCAAATTCCTCTCTCAGAAAGCTTAAAGAGTTAAGAGCAGACTTTATAGCTGCATTTATTTCGTCTGATAAAGATGTAACATTTAGATCAGTTAGAAAAGTGAACTCTGTTCTTTACAATTATCGACTTGATTTCGAAACCTATTCAAGAAACGAGTGTCAAAATTCAAATTGTCGGTTTAGTTTGTTAAAGAAGACATACTATGCCCTAACTATTATGAATTTCAATTATGTTTGATGTTTTGTTAGAATGCCAAGGCATATTTTAACTGTATCTTTTAGGTAGATTTCATATAAAAATCTACCTATTGGTATGTGCTTCATCTCGGAATTTCGGAAAAATTTTGGTGCCAAACGACTATATATGATAAGCGGAGACGGAAAATCAAAATGAAAAAAAAATTTATATATATATATATATATATATATATATATATATATATATATATATATATATATATATATATATATATATATATATATATATATATATATATATATATATAACGATATGAGATATAACGGAATTTGGCGGCACTCTCACGGTCGCATTTTTCGACCTACACCAAAATAATTTTTTGTGTGTGTTCCGGCAAATAATGTCTTGGACAAGTTCGTGAACTGGCCATATTCGGGTACCAGTTAAGCGGCTAGAGCCTAAAATGTCGAATAATCTAGGGCGCTATAACTTCCGTTTGAATCATAATATTTTAATAAAATTTATAAATATTAAATATTTGAACATATTTCTATCATTTTTATCCAGATGACTACTTTGGCGTTTCAGGTTTCTCAAAAATCAGCTGTTTTAAAAATTTACCAAACTTTGCTGCCCTTGATCTAGCTGAAATGGCCAAGCTCATATTTGAAAACTTTTTTTCACGTACTTAAAATATAAATCTTTCCAAAATTTTCAAAAATAATAGTTTAAGTCTAACGGTTGAGACCCTACGGCTGTTGAAATAAAAACAAACGCAAAAGGCAATGCTTTCATCATGTTTCAGTTTATGTTATTTAAATTCATCTTAGCTTTTAAACATACTTTTCAACTATAGCCTCAAAAAATTTCAGCTTTCTAACCCAAAAGGTTCCATTTTTATAAGCATTATAATGCAACCCTTACAAGAAAAATATCAACCCATTTAATACCATAGAAAAATTATCAAAATCTCTTTTGTTTTTATTTTTTTTACTAAGTAGCCGTTTGAAAAAAGATTAAATAAGAACAAAAAAACACAACAACAAAAGATGATTTTGAAATAAAATTGTTTGATAATGTTATAAATTATGTGTGATGTGATGGTATAATTGTAGTTGTGACGTAGTTCATTTGATCTTTGGTGGATTTAATATGTTATTAAAAGTAGTTTAAACCAACTTAAATAAAACTGTTCCGAAATTGTATTGATGGAGTTAGTTCGGATAATGTATTTAATTTGGTTCGATAATTTTTTTGAATTATTCTGTTTCTACTTATATTTTTTATTTAAACTAATCTGACTTATCTAATTTTATTTGGACACAAAACCGTCTGACCCCGAAATCTACCTATTTCTAGCGGATATACCTGCCGCTGGGATTTTTATCTTTAAATTAAACATTTGTAAAACCTAAACAGAGCGGTTTTCTGAAGGCGATTTTGGGATAAAGTTTTCTGAGGCGAAAACCGAGAAGATTTCGGTTTTCAATTATTTGAACCTTGCAAACTGAACCGGACAATTTTTGATCGACTTCATATTTAGAATATAAGTAGTATACGTAGTAGTACTAGATAAAAAATAACTGTGTTTTTAGAAAAATTTTAAAGTGTTTATTTTTAGAACAGGGTGGTCTGAAAGCATTCTTGATATTCAAACTTCAAAACAAACTTCAAGCAAAAGGTCATGAACTTTTTCACAAGAATTTGTTAAATTATATTTCACGTATAAATGGTTTTCAAAGTCTCAACACTTAATTGTGATGCTTCTGATGTCCAAACTTTATTTACCGTCGAAATTCGGGTATCAGTTGACCAGGTAATATTTTAATTACCCGAGTTTGTGGGTAATAGATTCGGGTACCCGGCTTAGTGCACTCTTACGGTCGCATTTGTTGATCTGGAATGGACCAAAATAAATTAATGAAATGCATGAAGTTCTTTTTTGGTGTTCGGGTCTGTTATTCTCCTTCTGTTTTCAAATTTGAGGTGTGCGGGTGTTAACCTCAGGCCCAACCCAAATATTCGTGAATGGGTCCGTTCTGATGTCAAGGTTATCAGAAAAACCTTTTTGTACGTTTATAAAGCATGCCGCGTGATCCAAGACACACTCCTGCTCCAAATCACCCCTAATATGGAGAACAGACGCTTGATTTGCATTGGTTTTAAGGCGCCAATTTGTCGTGATGTCGTCATTGACTATATGCAGTTTTTACTCTACATGTCTCCGATACACCAACCTAATTCTGTCAGCAGTACACAGGTAGTACGGCGTGGACGTTGAATTTCGGATTTCGCTGCCCCCTAATAGCTAATAGCACTCCTAAAAAAAACCTCTTACTGTATTCTCTAAATGCTTTTAAAGTCATTGGGAATATATTTTGGATGAATTGTTTAGAATGTGGATTATTGCATCTTGTTTATTGTTATTTTCTTTTTCCATTCACAAAACGAAAAGCTAAGAAAAGTAAACCATAAATACAAAATTTTTGGAATATTTCTCTAACGTTTTTTTCTATATATTTGATTGTACTTTGTTGTATTAATTTGCTGGGTTATTTAAGGGATGAAAATTAAGAGAAAAAAATTGAATTTTTTCAATAGAAAGGTGATTCAACCCTCTTAGAATTTTCACTTCCCCTTTGCAGTTTTTTTTTAAATTCATTATTTGAAAGATTTTATTTTAAGGGGTCTTTCGCCTATTTATTATTTTTTTATTATTTTTGAGTTGCAGATTGTTAATTGTTAATTTTTTGGGGAGAAAAAATCTTTTTAAAAAAATCAATGTTTGGGATCTTGAATAGAAGACGGATTTTTCAGAGATTGTCGATGTGAAACATATATTTACCAAAAGTGAAGAATAGAAAAATTTGAAGATTTACAAGAACGAGTGACGACACTAAAACGCATCAAACAGTATTTTAGCATTTTGTAAGGTAAGAGAATCAAGCTATAAACTTGGCAAAAGCAGTAACTAAAATGAACATAAATGTTGGAGCAGATTGCTGTTGGTTATGGAAAGTCAAGATTCTCGAGAACATATGCAAAAACTAAACAAAAAGAATTTTAAGGAATGCAAATAGATAAATCGTCTTACAAGCAAACGAATTTATTAAAAAGACTAACTTGGCTCCAAAGCGTTCTATATTGGAAGTCAAACCAGAACACGTATGAACGTTGTGTTTGTTAAAACCTCTAAGTAGCACCCTATTATTTGAATATAGCACCGCTGAGCATTAAAATCAACTAAACACTATGCCAGACAATCTATCGGAGTACTAATGACCTCATGAAATTGTTTATTGAGTCACCGAAAGTATTTCAATAATCAATTTAAGTAAGGTGATTTAAAACGCTTTAATAAAACAAGTTGAACTGTCAAAATGATGATATTAAACAGAACAGGAACAAATGTGTCTGTTTATTTGGTAGGATATTCATTTAATGAGAGAGCGAATCTAGATCCTGTTCGATACGGACACGCTTAAATGGAGGGTTATGATACGATCATCAGTTATTTAATTTTACAACAACACGAAGTAGTGTATTTTTTAAAAAAGAATAGTTGTGTTTTATTAATTGATTTCATGATCTTTCTTGAAACAAAATGAAAAAGCACTTTTGCAATTCACTTTGCAGAACGAGAAACACGGCATGCATTATTATTATTAGCGATGAAATTAATTGCAACAGCGATGAAATTAATTGCATATAGTAAATTTTAAATAGTGAAAACCAAATACGAATTTTAATAATGGAATTTAAATAAAAGTTAAAAGTTTTATAGAGTAGATATATTGTATATTGTTAGAATTATCATCGACGCTGTGCGTAATGAAACTTTCTACCATCAAGCAGATATTGACGGAATATTCTAGTTAAAGAATATTGTTGCCGCGTTGTTTTCTTGTAATAAAACTATTAGAATTATTTTTATTATAAAACAATAACAAATATATTATTCAAGTTTCAATAAATTTCTGTAAGTAGTTTCAATTGAATGCACATTTGTTTTGAAAATTATAGAGAAACTATAAAAACTAAAAAATATTGAACATCGTGCTGTGATTAAATTGCCCGAAAGACGAATAAAAAATTTATTTGTAGCATTATAAGTCTTTTTTATAAAATAATAAAGTGGGTTCGTTCATTTAAACAAGGTATTGAGCTATTGAAACATGCCATATTAAATTGGAAGACTGGAAGACAAAGATTGGATATTAGATTAGATTGGATATTAGATTGGAAGACAAAGTAATCGCAATTTCAAAATGAAGTATGATACAGAAAATATTTATTTTTACTGCAAATCTTTATCTTAAACTGCAAACGTTAGTGCAAGATTGCTGCCGCGAATGTTGACTATCAAGTAAATGCTAATTGCTAATGATCATTTTTAAAAAGTGAAGACGTTCCGGTTAAATTTGTAAACCAGATAGGTATAGTCACCGATGATGGATAATGGATTCATCATTATGATTCAGCGCAGAGAAATCCACCTCCAAAAATATTGAAAATTCCACCATCTGTTGAGAAAAAATAGCAAAAAAGTTTGAAAGTTAACTGATGAAATTTTGATGATTGACTGTTTGCTTACCTTAATCATGCAATAAATATTGCTTTTACATGCCAACACACTGGTACATAAGACAAATGTTCCACACACAACTTAACCAATACAAAATTTCTGGTTAAATAAAATACCACACCAACCTTACAATCCAGGTCTGGAGGTCCTGAGTCTTGGTTGTTGTTATATTTCCTGCTCACTTCTTTGCATTTGGATGGCAAGTCGTGGATTTTTACCATCCTTCTTGCAGACTAAACCCAGGGAATCCCTTCCAACTGTTCCAATTTGATTGTTCTTTTTATAATAGTCTATTCAATTGTTTGTTTTACTACAAGGTTGTTTTGGTTATTATAATTCAAGATTATAATCCAACACTCAAACGCGGTGCAGGATTTTGACGCCCCCTTAAAACCTTATTCTACCGAATCAAACAACTGCATTAAACTGACAGTGCGTCTGTAAGGGTTGTAACCGGTATAGTCAACTAATTACACAAATCTTCAAACCTAATTAATTCCAAAACTCAATTCTTCACCCTTCTTGAAAGAATCTGGAAAAAACTAAATTAAAATTAATACCCAAATTATATTTATTCTAAAAATTTTAATCAATTGAATCAAATAGTATATAACTTTAAAAAGAAAACTAAAATGTCATTACCTTTGTCATAAATTAACAAAAAATCAATCTTCCTTATAGTTTTTTTTTTGTTTTTCATTTTCTTACCTGGATTTTCCTTTTATAGTTTAGATTAGAATTTAGAATTGTTAAAATAAAATTTAGGGGAAAAACAAAGTGTATATATGAAATTATTATAATCACGGTTTATATTCATATGTAGTATGTACATGAAAGGCGAAACAAAATGTTTATAGAATGGAACTAAACATTTAGAACTTAATGCATTTTGTTTTTGTTTATGGCTGGGAAGGATGATTATAATAAATAAGCAAGTAAATTAAACCTATTTCATTGACTTATGAGCATTATTTTTGTCCCTTTCATATAACCAACTAACACACATTTGGTCTGACATAGTAAATTCCAATTTACTTCGAAGCAAGGTCATAAATAATTCATAAATTCCAATAGGTTTTTTTTCTCCTCTCATTCAATTTTTTTTTTCTATTTCTTCTAAAACTAATTTTTGCTTTTTGTGTAATTTGATCACTAAAATAAAAATAAAATTATTGGTATGGATAGTTTTTTCCAAAATGATGTTTTGTTCTTGTTATAATTTGTAACCTAAAATAATTATGGGATAGAATTTGATGTTCAATGTTCAGTCGTGTGAAAAAAATATCTAAAGAAATTTATTTGTTAACAAAAATGTGTTCCAACTCACAATAGCAAATTATGCAAATTTTTTGACAGAAAGAAACAATTAAACAAATTAAAATACTATTTTAAATATTTTCAGGGCATGCCGTTAAGGACTGTTGCTTTCTATAAGTATGATTACAAATTCAATTATTTGTTGGTGGTACAAGAATTGCAGATAAACTAAATTTACAATGTGTAATGATCCTTTGATTAGCAGAACGAATTAGAAACTTACGTCGATGGAAAGATACACAATGTAGACTAAACTTTTTGTTTTTTATTATATCCGTTAGTTTTCTTTGTTTCTGCTTAGCTCTGCAGAGTTTATACCTCTTGTGAGGATTTTGCCGTCTGTTCGATCAGTTTATTTATGTTTGTCTTCAGTTACAAACCAAACAAACAAATAGTATTGCAGGAAGTATATATAGGATAGGAAACACTCGCGACTGTACCAAAATTTTGCTTATAATGGCGTTATATGTTTTATAATGCAGGCCAGGTACATGTTCCAGGGTTGTTGTTGGGCTCAGCCCAAGTAAAATTTACAGAGTTTATAAATATTATGCAACACATCATTAGTTCGTTCCTTACCTATTTGCCTATAAATTAAATTGGAGTTTCCATTTTTGAATAAACTTTATAGGCAAAGAGGCAAGAAACGAAGAAGTGATCCGTTGCGTTGCATACCAGCGTAGAAAAGGCCTATTTTTTCGTGTATATGTTAACACGTTTACCCTAGTCGATAGTTGGATAAACGGCAGTTAGATACTTCACTACGTGAAGGATTGCGTCGTCCTCTTAGGGATAATTCTGCATGCTGAACCATTACTACACTAACTTTAAACTTATAATTATACCAGTTGTTATGGACACTGATCCGGTTAGTATGAATACCAAGAGGAAGCCATCGGGGGACTGCGCGCCTAGTGAGACTATATTTCGACGAGCGATAACTATGTGGATACGAGAACGAACGTCCCCCAATCCAGCCCAAATTAACCGGTTTTCGCGCGTTGTGTAAAAATTGTGTATAAGATACTCTGACGACCAAGTATTACGTTTACATAAAAAAAACTTAGCAAATATATGAGTCACTCACCCCATGATCATAGCGGATCCAACTCCTATCCACCTTCTTCACACCTAGCCTATCATCACGCGTATCTTAACTTAGTAAAATTAAATGTATGGGTTGCGCCAATTGTAACGGCGATTGTTAGCAATAATCATAAACCAGTCTTAATTCAGTATAATTGTTGCGCCGCATGTAAAGGCGATAGTTTAACAATAATCATAAAAATAATATAAGTTCAGCGTAGTCATGAATAAAAAAACCGGTATTCAAGATTCTCCCCTCCTGCTATAACCGAAGATTAAATCAAATAGGAACAAGATGTCCCTGTCAAACTGTGACTAGCTAATTGTTCCTAAGAATAACACACAGTAATGATACTATTGGCTAAAGTCATTATTTGACACGATTGTGCAACTTTCATGATTAAATTCTTTTTACAATTAACATTAAATTCTGATCAAATAAACTAATTAATATTCAAAATCCATAACTCACAGTTTTATGTTATTTTATTCAAAAAAAGCACGAGAAGAAACAACCCCGATACTACAAAAACAATTATTCACGTTATGGTTGTTTCCGTAAGTTTTAATTTACGAGTTACTTCTGACTATCGGTAATGTTTACTACAGCTTTATCTATTGAATAATTTAACTGCAACGACAGACCACATCGATATACGAAAACTATAAGGTGTTTTTCTCTATTTTCATTTTCTAACGTCAGCAACAAATCACAATGCAATAGATGACCTTTATCAATATTTCAACAGTGAAAAAAAATTATAAACCGCCACTTTATCGAATTAACCAAATAATATTAAAATCATAATTACAGTTAACTAATGTTTACATCTAAATAGGTATTAATTTTTTTATTTTTTGCTGATTTATTATAAGTCGTTTAGACCTTAGTTACCGAAATAATAATGACATTCATAATTCGCAAGGGAATTATAAGAGGGAGTTATGGATTCATAATAGACCTAATTATTATTATAAATTGTTTTGTTTATCAATAAACAACATTATTTATATAAAGCCATAGTAACGAATAACAATACCCTAGCAATACAATTTAAAGTGAAAAATAACTAATTTGATCAATTAAAACGCAAAATCATGCTATCAAAATACTTGATAAAAATAAATGTTTTAGTTTAATAAATGTTTTAGGTAATAAAAAATAAAATTATCTATGTATCACGTGAATTATTAGATGTCAATTACCTTGTGAAACCTACTAACTCTCGGGCCAGAGGCCCTCGGGTAGTAAACGTTTCCCTCGGTAATTAACATCCTTATAATTCCCTTGATACATAAATAACTAACCTCAAATTATAACCCGACCTTTAGGCGCGCTATACACCTGAGCTTAACTATGCGAACTATGTTTTTTAAAAAATAATGTATGTAACGTAATTATAGAAAAAAACATTACGGAAACAAAACATTTAAAAAAGAAAAGAAAAACGGAAACATTACATTTTTTTAAAAAAACATTATTCGCATTAAAACACTATTTTTTTAAAAACATAGTTCGCATAGTTTAGCTCAGGTGTATAGCGCGCCTTAATTTGATTCTTTTTTCCAGTTATATAATCAACAATAATCTTTTTTTTCTCTAACATTTTCTTCTTTTATTTTCTGTTTCAACCTACACGAATTTTACTAACCTAAAATAGTTTTTCTAGTTAATTTAAACTAAAACAATTTTTCTAGTTAATACACACAAATTTCTTCAATGATATCCTAATATTGTCCTAATTGGAACTAATTTGACTAGAAAAAAAAATTGAATTTAAACAAAAAAAAACAAAATTTGTCTACCTAGCCCAAGAAAAAAATCAGTGGTATGAAAAAAATAAAGTAAATCAACATCTGTTGTACAAATCAAAATAAAAATAATTCTTAACCACACTTATTTACTCAAATTCACAAGACTCCTCGGCCCTCGCATAATAAAAATGTCGCACCAAATATGTTCTCAATGGCATGACCAACAGTATTTTAAGACGAGACAGAATAATAAACAAGTCGAAAATTTTATATTATGCAACGATCATGCAATGATGGTTATTAATCAGGGTTCATATGATTTAAATCAAATGATTTAAATCGTTGATTTAAATCAGATTTAAATCACTTGACTTTTTAATACAAATCGCTGATTTAAATCAAAATTTACCAAAAAAAATAAAATGCTAAATAAATTATGAAACACCAATTTTGAATAAAAAATCCCAAAAACTTCCACTAAATTATTGAAATTTATGCGCTTTTTTGCAAAACAACTAAAGTCAAGTTTACACGATGCGAGCTACTGCCAGTAGACAGTAGCTCGCTTGTTCACTCGCTTAAAAAAAAATTAAGACAGTAGTTGTACTCGTCTGTACTGTTCAGTGTTTACACGATGACAGTTACTTGCCAGTTATATGCGAGTTTATTTTGCGTTGTTTTTCTTTTTAAAAAAATTTGGCAAAATAACCAAAGTCAGCTAATATTCAAAGTTTTATAACATTTTTTAGTTAAAAAATCAAATAATTTACTGTCGAAATCAACCGATCAATCAACGCCCATATTTTTCAATGTGGAGGGGAAAGGCGAGTGGCAAGTAAAAACAAAATATGTAGTAAGTAGTAACTCGCCTGCTAGTTTCTAGTCTCTCGCACATTCGAGTAGCTCGCCTTATGTGTTCACGTGATGCCAGTAACTGTACTCCATTAACTCGTCTGCTCAACTCGCATGTTTACTAGCCACGTGTAAACTAGGCTTAACTGTTTTTGTTATTTGCGAATTATCATTCCTTTTACTTTTTAGTTTTAAATTTTGTGGTAAAATTTTTTTCTATTTGTTTTGAGTTTTGACTGAGAGAAAGTGAAATAAAAGGTGACTGAGTATTTTGTACCGCCGTACGAAACAAACTAACAGTAATAAAATTTCGGACAGCGTGATTTGCAAGTAAATTTGAACGCAGAACAAAAAAGAATTTCACTCATAGATACAAACTGACCCTGAAACCTTGATATTACGCTGCGTTTCTAATTTCACCCACCGAAACGTATGATAAAGAAATGCTAACGGAAGAAGAGAGACAAATTTGTACAAATCATATTGAAGAAGAGTTTCCTATTTTGTTCTTGCCAATCTATTTTAAATTTCAAGGAAAAATTGAACTATTTTCTGGTGCAATAATGAGAGAATAAGTAATTACATCGATGACGAATTTAGATTAATGGAAATCGTTTATAACGTTGAATCCGACAGGGGTTTCTAAACTCAGCAAAGAAAAAATATATCAACTCTTAACTGAAGTTTATTTAATAAATGTAATAAATTTATATTTTTCTGTACTTAGCTTCAATTGTAGTACAATTTTTTATAGAAAAAGTGAGTAAATCAAAAAAATCGATTTTTTTGATTTTTTTAATAAAAATCCAAAAATATATGAACCCTTACATGAAAGTGGCATACGCTATTTTTTCTACACCCTATAAATAACGAAGAACTATAAAAGCATTGATCATCGACTCCTCCACACATATCGGAGAAAACAGAAAACGCAGTACAAAATATTTTACCACAAAAATCTAAGGAAGTGTACGAAAAACTATATCAACAATTGCAATTGCATTCTTATATTCTTGATGGGAGATTTTCCATCGGAGTGATGTTATATCACAAATAATTTACTGAATTAATTGTTGATTATGTGTCAATAGACACAAGTGAAGACTAGTCATCTTCTTCTCGCCGATACGAGCTTGTTATTCGTTACTAGTATGTCTAGAGTATAACAAAACAGTGATCACTAGAGAAACTAATTGACTAAACCTGAATCTATTAAATATATGTTTATGTAAATTTTTGCCATATAAGTGTATTTTTATAACACGGGTGTAGAAAAAATATTTTTCGACAAATGTCGATCAAATAGATTGTACACACCGACTCATACATTAAAACTGACAAATTGTACTGCACGCGTCGACTCATGCAAAGAGGATTGTTTCAAAATACATGAATTCTCAATTGATTAATCAAACAAAAAAAATGATTCAAGAACATGAAAATTCCGTAAGACAGAGAAATCGTATTTTCTCACGGGGGGAACAGCTTCGAAACACATTAAGTATCATTATTACTCCTAAAAAATAACAGAAAGCTGGTGGGTTTGAATCATTTTTTAAATGAGCTTCTTGAAAACCCTAGAAAATTATTTATTTGAGGCGTTCTTGCAGATCCTTTCATAGGGTTAAATAATTTCTTGTTCAATCCTTAGCAGTTCAATATTTTGTGTCTAGCATAATAAACCATACACATCAATTCAATTATTAATTATTTCACACTCAAAATAAATGTTAGTAAAATTTACAGAAATTTTCTTCGACTCAACATACATTTCTGTTAGTTTTGATCCTACAATTGTTGGCCTATACATTGTGTCGAAAAGGTTTGGAAGTTTTAGCTGAGGAAAATATTTAATTGCCTACCAAGAATTAGATGGAGATAAGCAAAGTAGGCGAAAGTAAAAACGATGTTGTAGCTGATGTTGATGAATATGAAATAAAGCCATTCACAGCAAATTGAGGTTCGTGAGAGACTTTTTTTTTTTAATAAAAAGTGTTGTGTAGTAGGAATTACAAAATGTGTCACAACAACATAAAAATACCTTTTAAGACCTAGGTCCCACAACAACATGCGTTCTGAGGTGATGGTGGAAGCTTTTTTAAAATGTTTGTGGATAGAAGGCACTCGAGACTATTGATTCGGGCAAAGCAATCCTTTTGTACAATGTACGTACAAAGAAGTCCCTTTGCATTTGTCTCTATGACAGTGAGTTATCTCGACGGTTTGACTGTTTGCACAAACCGATTGACGAGTAAAACGGGGATAAAAATATGTTTGAGGTATGATGGATCTGATTTCATCCGAGCACCGCTGGTGACGATATATATAAAAAACAACGACATAAGCAATATTGCAACAATGTGGTAGGGAATCAAGATTTAATGTTAAATTTCGATCGCAACAATTCGTATAGCACGCTTTTGAATAGAGTCTAAAACAGTCAGGATGGTAACAGATGCTGCGCCCCAAACTTGACAACAATATTCCATACAGGAACCAATATAGGACTTATAAATATGGAGTACTTGATACGGAGTAAAATATTTGTTACATCTATTGAGGAGGCCGAATTTTCTTGATGCGCTCTTTGCCATGGCCAAAATATGATCGTTCCAGAGTAAGTCATTGGAAATTGTGACTCCCAATAAACGAATGCATTCACATTTGCCTATTTGGTCGTCACACATATTAATTGAAATTTCGTTGGGAAACCGGTCTTTAATCTGGAAATAATCAATAGCTGTGTTTTGGTGCAATTAAAATTGACCATATTTTTGTCACACCAATCGGCGACTTTTTCTGGGTCCTCGTTTACATTTATGACAGCATCTCTCCAGGCGGGATTTATTCGTTCGTGCATTTTACCCTTTGGAGATAGGGGACGAATGACTTATGCAGTGTACTATCATCTGCAAAACTATTTATTTATGATTTTCAACAGTTCGTTGATATAAATTAAAAATAAAGTGGCCAGATTCGATCAAATGTACGTTTCACCACCTTAATCAAGTATATGCTATTCCAATATATTCCAGTATTGGCTGTCAGATATCAAATGGTTGTTTTCCAAAAATTCGGATACATGTGAATTAATATAGTACTCGTATATTTTAGACAGGACTGGGAGTAAGGCTATTGGTCTATAATTTCAAATATCACATTTTGTTCCTTTTTTGGGATAGGATGGACATTGACCAACTTCCAGTGAGATGGAAAAATACCAGATTTATAGGATTTATAGAATATTTTGGTGAGAGTTGGTGCAAGTTATTTTGAAAATGTTTTTAGAATAACAGGAGGAATGTTGTCCTCCAAACCAGAGACTTTGTTGTTGTTTAACCCCTTTAAAAGTTTTTCGACAATTACTTCGGTTTGAAAGATTACTTCGATCTGAAAGACCTAAGTATTACATTCATGAGCCAGAAGTGAAATTCTTACCCCCACTTTTTTGGCATTTCTCGACGTTTTAGGACCTACTGATTCTAAAAAAGCAAAAACAAAAATGTATGTCTGTCTGCCAGCCGGCTGGCCGTCAGTCATTACCTACGAAATCTAGAAAACCGCTGGAGCGATTTCAAAAATTTGTTTTTCTAAAAATAGGTATACTCTATGGACATGTCCGAAAGTACGATGTGTTCGATAACTGTACTGGATATGTGTCAAAAAAATCATCGTGTCAAAACAAGGCGATTTGCATATTTTTTGCTTAAAAAACATTCATTTTAAGTAATGTCGAGTAGGAACATTGAATTTGGAGAAATCTTGATGGTAGGGATTCGCATGTGAGATCAAAATCTAGATTATTGCATTAGAAGTTTGTCAAAAAAATGTTGTCAAGTGTGTCAAAAGACAGATTTTTATTTATTTTTTTACCCAATTTTTTGGAAAAAAACAAAATTAATTATTTGTATATGACATGAAATTTTATTATTATTATTGAGAATTATGGCATATAAGTCAAAAAAATAATGTCAAGTGTGTCAAAAAAATGATTTCAGTTATTTTTTACCCAATTTTTTGGAAAAAGAAATTTAGCTGTATTTATGACGTAAATGTAATTGAACATGAAATTGGACATGGAAATTTTTGAATTTGTTATAGTTTTTGAAATATTATTGGAATTTTGAAGAAAGTTTGTATTTTTGATTTTGTAATAATTTTTGAAATATTTTTAGAATTTTGGAAAAAGTTTTAATTTTTGATTTTGTTATAATTTTTGCAATATTTTTAGAATTTGGAAAAAATAGAATTTTTGAATTTGTGAATTTTATATATATTTTTAGAATTTTGAAAATAGTTTGAATTTTTGATTTTGTAAGAATGTTTGGAATATATTTAGAATTTTGAAAAATTTTAAATTTTTGATTTTATTATAATTTTTGGAATTTTGAAAAAAGTTTCAATTTTTGATATTGTTATAATTTTTGCAATATTTTTAGTATTTTGGAAAAAGTTTGAATTTTTGAATTTTTTAAGAATTTTTGGAATATTATTAGAATTTAGAAAAAGTTTAAATATTTGATTTTATTCTAATTTTTGGAATTTTGAAAAAAGTTTCAATTCTTGATTTTGTTATAATTTTTGCAATATATTTAGAATTCGGAAAAAGTTTGAATTTTTGCAATATTATCAGAATTTTGGAAAAAAGTTTCAATTTTTGATTTTGTAATAATTTTTGGAATATTTTTAGAATTCTGGAAAAAGTTTTTTTTTGTATTTTTATAGTTTTTACAATATTTTAAGAACTTTTGAAGTTGTTTCAATTTTTGATTTTGTAATAATTTTTGGAATATTTTTAGAATTTTGAAAAAAGTTTGAAGTTTTGATTTTATTTAATTTTTACAATAGTTTTGGAATTTTAAAATAAATATGAATTTGTGATTTTGTAATATTTTCTCGAAACGTCGCTGACCAAAACTAAAAACAATGTCCTCATAAAAGTGTTTTGCCGAAAACTACATCAAAATCCTTAACCCAGACCGAAGTCTTGATATCTCAGAGCCTTGAGATTTTAGCCCCTTCATATTACTTCGGTCTGAAAGACCTAAAAGTAAGTATTACATTCATGAGACAAAAGTGAAATTCTTACCCCCACTTTTTTGGCGTTCGACGCTTTCTCGACGTTTTAGGACGTACTGATTCTAAAGAAAGCAAAAAAAATGTATGTTTGTCTGCCGGCCGTCCGTCATAGAAAACCGCTGGAGGGATTTCAAAAGTTTGTTTTTCTAAAAATAGGTATACTCTATGGACAAGTCCGACGATGTGTTCGATAACTGTACCGGAAGTGTGTCAAAACAAGAAAAATTGCATATTTTTTGCTTAAAAAACGTGATTACGATTTTAAGTGATTACGAATAGAAACATTGAATTTGAAGAAATCTTGATGGTCGGGATTGGTATGTAGACCAAAAACTAGATTATTGCTTTATAAGTTTGTCAAAAAAGTGTTTTCAAGTGTGTCAAATCAAAAGACAGATTTTTATATAATATTTTAACCAATTTTTTGGAAAAAATAAAATTAATTATTTGTATGACATGAAATTTTATTATTACTATAGAGAATTATGGCATTCATGGCATTCATGGCAGAATTATGGCAGTTTGTCAAAAAAATAATATCAAGTGTGTCAAAAGAATGATTTTCATTTCTTTTTTTAGAAAATAATAAAATTAGTTATTTCGATGATATGAAATGTAATGAACATGATATTATTATTATTGAGAATTTTATTGCATTATAAGTATGTCAAAAAAATGATTTCATTTAGTTTTTTGGCCAATTTTTTGGAAAACAAAATTTAGCTGTTTGTATGACGTAAATGTGACATGGAAATTTTTGAATTTGTTATAGTTTTTGAAATATTTTTGGAATTTTGAAAAAAGTTTGTATTTTGATTTTGTAATAATTTTTGCAGTATTTTTAGAATTTTTGAATTTGTGAATTTTATATATATATTTTTAGAATTTTGAAAAAAGTTTCAATTTTTGATTTTGTAAGAATTTTGAAATATTTTTAGAATTTTGAAAAATTTTTAATTTTTGATTTTATTATAATTGTTGGAATTTTGAAAAAAGTTTCAATTTTTGATATTGTTATAATTTTTGCTATATTTTTAGAATTTTGGAAAAAGTTTGAAGTTTTAAGAATTTTTGGAATATTATTAGAATTTAGAAAAAGTTAAAATATTTGATTTTATTCTAATTTTTGGAATAGTTTTGGAATTTTGAAAAAGTTTCAATTTTTGATTTTGTTATAATTTTTGCAATATTTTTAGAATTTTGAAAAAAGTCTGGTATAAAGCTATTGTGAAAAAAGAAATTTCGTGTAAACAAACCTTTAATACTACTGTGTTGTAGCCATCACCGTGTAATTCAAATTTTGGAAAGCTTTTATATGCAACACTCTCATGAATGTATGCACATACACCTTGATGAAGTTTAAAAGCCGATGCAAGCCTATATTTGGAACCCAGTGTTACGTCACACAGATAATTTTCAGAATTTTTTGTTTTTGACAGAAAAATAATGTGCGGTTTGTCATGCTCGAGATGATGTTGCAAGGCTGCACGGTTGGCATTCAATCCACAAATATTTTGAATGTGTATTTTAAATTTTTTATCAAATGTAATAGTCATTTGATCAAAATACAATTTGTTTTAAAATGGGTAACTAAACAATAAATCGTATTATATAATAAAATATGACATATATTTCATGATAGCATGTAAGAAATAATAAAACAGGTGAAAACAAAATTTTAAAAAATTTAAAAGGAGACAAAAATATTTTTCCATATTATACGAGTTAAGACGCAATAAAGGTCACCAACAGGCCTTCGTCTATACCTGTTAGAAGTCTATATACAACTGGGGGCAACAGGTGCCAGAGGTTTGGTACTTTTAATGGTTTGACCCTACATGAGTCCTCTCTAGTGTGTACCCACCAGGGGGTGGTAATAAGGGAGCACCTTACCGCGACCGGGCGGCTAAACCAAGGTCCCCGTTTCCGCTAGACATGACAACAGACTTAGGGTTTGCAATACCAGGCTGGAGCCCACTATAGCTCAGGTACCATGGGTTCACCAAGTCCCGTATCATGGTCTAATCAGACCAGTGACCCCTGAGGGTCAATACAAAACCAAGGTCATTACAAAATTTAAGTGAATTCCAATGGTTAATTAAGCTTTAATCACTCACAAAATCTTCCAAATGTTTGTGATTGTTTTCGTTTAACTCGGTTTTCCATATAAAATAATTATTTGCGATTAACACGGTTTTGTCAGGAACGCATCTTCCGTGTAAAGCGCGGAAATAGGTGTAACTGTAAAGTGATTTGTTCAACATAACACAAAATCTTTACCTTAGGGACGTTCAAGTACGCAAGCTTTCTATGATTTTAGACACCAACCACCTCCTTCGCCATGTTTAAGCAAAACTATGGACTCCATCTCTCCTAAATGATAAGACATAAGAATTTTCAAAACTTTTATTAAAAACGTATAAGTGTTTTAATAAAATTAGAAGATTAAGAATCACTTATTGTCCACGGGCTTCATATCCAGTTTCTACATCATTAACAATTGGTAGCTCATCTTCACAATTCAGGCAAAAATTCATTGAATCGGCTGGCTTATTATTGTCATCGTTTCACCATTTGGCGTCTTTGTATCCATCTACATCTCTTATTATGCACATAACTGCTCGTGCACAACGAGCAGCTATACGTTTTGGGCGAACTTTTTGGCTCTATTTCTGCTTTTTATGTACATTTTTCAAATGATAAATTGCAGATAGGCATGGTAAAGACCACATTGACTACAAACTCTATTTTTGAGTTGTGAGTTGATAGAGGGACAAACGTAATCATATAAAAATTGAGAAAGCCCTTTACATTCTAAATCTGTTTTAAGTTATACACGTAGACTCAAATTCAAAAAATCACCCTTTTCAGTTTTCACTAATCATCAGACGTTTTCTTCATTTTTGTTGGTGGCGGAAGCGCTTAAAACAAATTTGTGTTACGAAATTTGTCAATCTGTAACGAATAATGGCTCTCACGAACATGGTTAGAATACCAATTGGCTTCAACATTAACAGAAAGCTTAATTCTTGTATCTAGTGAAACATAACGAAGAATTATAGGACAAGCGTTAATATCCCATAGTATTCCAAACTTCTGCAAGTCTTTTACCATTTTGTTTTTCTAATTCGTTAGTAGTGGAAACCAAAAAGATCATACGGTAATAGCAAGCTCATGACTCAAATGTGCAAATGTTCGCTCTACCCGGTTAAAGGCACTACAACCATGGACCGTGTTAAGAAATTTTTATTTGTTTGTTTGTTTGTTTTAATTTTAATTTCTTCATTAATAAACGCCAGTGTCAGATCGTCCGGTACATTGAATAAATATATAAGGAAGAATAATTACGTGTGGCTACACGAATATTTTTTGAAGTATGTAATTTGTATATCTGTGCGTTCTTCATCCATGACATTTGACATATTTCGTTTTGTATTTTAAAATAAAATGATAGCTTTTATCCGAAATTCTACTTTAAGATATTCAAATTAAACAAAATGTATTAAAATTAAACTTTAAATTAATATTTTACAAAATAATTATAAGTATTTGTGCAGTAGTTTATTCATAAAAATGAAGTGTTGCATTAAAATATGTACAAATAATCTTAAATACACTGAATTTTGATCATCGAATTTCATATCAATGATTAAAATATTTTGACTAATACTACGCATAAAAAGGGTTTAGATTGATGTTTTAACAAAAACATAAAGTATTTGCTTTACAAAAACTGTTATTTTCTAGTTTAATTTTATATTTTATTACCCTACATAAATGTAATTTTTCTTAATCCATCGTTGTCAAACCATATTTCAAACGCTATCACAGCCGAATATAAGGTGTTCTTAAAGTAATTCAATATGATTAAAATTTGTGTTGTATGGACAATTAAAAATATTGGTATTTGGAAATATAAGGAAATATTTTATTCAAACATATTAGGTTTTTAAATTTATATGTAAAATTTATTATTTCTTTTATTTATTTGAAAATATAAATATGCAAATTGTAAACAGTACCACCCAGCTAGAATACAAACACTATCAAACTTCATCAATACTAAAAATTAGATGCTTCACTCAAAATGTCTAGTTACTCTTCCTTAGATATTTATTCAATGGTCCGGTACTTTATGAAGAGGTTAGAAACTTATTTTTCTCGATTACACATTTGTTTCATTTGCAACATTTGCACAGTGCGTTGAATGTAGCAAAGGAGTCGGATTAGTTGGTGGTTTGTGAGGAGTTTTAAGGTTTTTTCCTTGGTTTGGTTATCGGTATGAAGAGAACAACCTAATTTTATTTTGATTTAGGTAGAAATCATGGATGAATCCAATCTATTGTCTAAAATTTAATGAAATTTGTTGCATATGGACATAATTCGATTTGGTTAGAGCATGCAAACTCTATTTTTTTGGATATTTTGTCAACCACGAACATCAATTTAGGCAATTCGTTCAATGGGGAACACGAGTTGGATTTATATGTATGATGTGAAATGAACATGCAGATTTTGTTTTGATATGGACATTTTTTATTCCTTAAAAAGTTTTAAATGGATTCGATCTGTAAACTTTGTTGCATTTTTTAAATTTGTTTGGCTTTCTTCACTTCAATAGAAATTGGATTGTTCACCATCTATAGTCATTTATAAAATAAGTTTATATTTATCAATTTGGATACTTTCTCCACTGTAGAAGCAGTTTTCAACAGATTCAAATCGTCTAAATTTTTGATAAATTTCTCGTAATTCATTGGACATGGCACCTGATCTAAATTAACAAAGGTATTCGCCTTATTTGCCTCACACAGTTGAAAAAGTAACTGCAATATTTAAAGCAAGTCTTGCAATAGGAGCTATGCGTTGCAGGTTATTATTGAATTATAAAGTAAATGTTGCATTAAACCTAATTTCAATGCATTTCTATAAAATTTAAAACAACTCTTGAATCATAATTTATTTCTAACAGCTAGAAGTTTTAATGCACCTTGCTACAATTTAATACATTAATGAAATTTCAAAATTCACTAGAGTATTATCCATTTTAGAAATATATAGTTAAAATCGTTTCATGTATGTTTTAGTTATCGCTTATCAGCTGAAAGTCTATAATAAAAGTGATTATGGTATGTATGTTTTAATTTTTTTCCGTTGTAATTTTTAGGGTTCCGTTTTTTATACAGAGCACTATTGGTGAGAGTAAAACGAGTTTTTCACATTAAATCGATTACCTCGTAAACTATAAATGCTATGGACTTGAAATTTGAGGTGCATATAAAACTAAACTGTCCACATGAAATGACGGATACAAATAAAACTAAAGTGGTTTTCGTTTGGTTTACAGGGGTACGATGTGAGACCTTTGAGAAAATACATGTTTTTATAGATTCAAGTAGGGTATCATATGAAAGGACTTTATTTCAGTATTCCTTAAAAATTTATTTTGGAATTTTACACCTCACCATTTTTTTGTATAATTTTGAAAAATGACATTTTTTTCGTGTTTTCTTACCTCGATTAGCTCCGAACCTAACTGATCGAAAAATTTCAAATGTACTTGGAATGATAGAAAAATTAGTACGTTTTCAATAAAAAATATATAAAAGTGTCATATTCTCATAATTCGATTTATTAAGGGGGTGGAAATGAGGGGGGTAAAAACACTATGTAAAATGTTGTCAAATGGGGTGTCATTTGAAAGAGCACTTTATTTAGAAAACATATCAATTTTTTTAAGAATTTTACGATGCACAGTTTTTGAGTTATGAACAAAAAAGTGCAACTTTCAGACTGTCAACCACCCCCCCCCCCCTATGTTTCGACACTGATTGACAGAAAAAATTGTGAAAATTCACAGAGCTTAGAAGTTCAGTAGATTTTGTATGAAAATTATACCGAAGTCTCAAATAATTATATTTCTGTGTGTTTAGGGGACCGGGGTAAAGAGGGTAAAAAAAAATCTTTTTTGACCTAAGCGAGTGGAATGTCATTTGAAAGAGCGCCTAATTTAGAATTCGCTGCAATTTTTTTTTAGAAATTTGCGGTGCACAGTTTTTGAGTTATGGACGAAACAGTGCAAAATACAGACCGTTCCTTCCCCTACGTTTCGACACTGATTGACAGAAAAATTTGAAAAAATTCACAGAGCTAGGAAATTTGGTAAATTTTGTACGAAAACTATAGCGAAGTCTCAAATAATTATATTTCTATGTGTTTAAGGGACGGAGGTAGAGAGGGTAAAAAAAAACCTTTTTTGAACCAAGCGAGTGGGGTGTCATTTGAAAGAACATCTAATTTAGAAATCATTGCAATTTTTTTTAGAACTTTGCGATGCACAGTTTTTGAGTTATTGTCAAAAAAGTGCAAAATTCAGATCGTTTCGCTCCCTACGTTTCGACGATGATTGACAGAAAAATTTGAAAAAATCAACAGAGATAGGAAAATTTGTAAATTTTGAATGAAAATCATAGCGAAGTCTCAAATAACTATATTTCTGTGTGTTTAGGGGATGGGTGTGGGGAGAGTAAAAAAACCGTTTTTGACCCAAGCGAGTGGGGTGTCATATGAAGGAGCACTTAACTTAAGAAAAATTACAATTTTTTTTAGAACTTTGCGGTGCACTTTTTGTGTTATTGAAGAAAATATTTTTAGTATGGACCCCCCTAAATTTCAACACTTGATTGACCGAAAAAATAATCGCATGGAGGGATCAGTTTTTATTAATTTGTTAATTTTTTTCTATTTTTTTGATCCACGGGTGTGACAACCCCGCGTACTCCAGTCCCTGCTATTGGCATATGAGTTAACGTGAGATATCACATACCACTGGCAATAGCAGTGAGATATCACTAGCCAAGGTGATATCTTAGGGGTGCTGGCGGATGAACTGTATTCAGTCAACGGTAGCACTCTCAATCTTAGCTAATGAATATTCCTTGATGCTGGAACGCTGTTGCTTGCTCGATGAAACGAGCCTTCATATAACTACATATCTGAGCTTTAATCATTGAAAATATACTGCGTCCCATAATCAGGGATTATGCCATTGGCTGGACTATTGGCAAACCAATTTTAGTTTTGTTCCTGCAAATTTGTAAAACAAATTTGCTTTTTATCTCTTATTTTAATTTTATTTTCCCTATCCTATCACGAAATATTGGCCTATGTCATATTTTATATGTGATAGGATTTATGGTTTAGTTATCCATTACAAAAAAATATTTAAAAAAAACAAAAAAAAACAGATTTGCGTCCATTAACATCCTTAGAACGCATGTTGTTGTGGGACCTTGGTCTTAAAAGGTTTTTATGTGTTGTTGTGACACATATTGTAATGCCTACTACACATCACATTTTATTAAAAAAAAAAAAATTTAAACCATTTACAAGCTGGTGTAATTGAATCTCTCTTGAGTTACCATAAACATCTATGAATGAGATTTAACCTAAAGTAACATTTTTTGAGTTATTTTTGATCAATGTAAATTTGATTGTAATTTACTATTGACATTTACGATTAAACTTTTATTTTGTTATGCGTCTATGGTCTGGAAATATAAAGACATTACAACACAACTTTTTGTCAATAATTTTTGATATTGTGTTCTTTTACATTCACGGAACCCTTGACGAGCGAATTTTATTCGCACTTGTCTGACTTTCTTATTTTAATTTGATTAATTTAGGCAGGTGCGTAATAATCAAAGTAACTCGAAATTATGATGCAATTTGCATTAAAATGAATTAAAATTAATTCATTAATTCATTAAAAATCATACTAAAAAAATGTTGCGCGTAATTTGTTTAATGCAAATAACAGAAATTTTTAAACAACAAGCTTTTTTATTTTACTCCAAGTACTCTGTTAAATATTGATGCAAAGAGCATTAGTTTAACTTTATATAGCAAGCTTTGTATTGTTTTGTAATGGAAACTTCCGTAGGACCTATATGTGTAGCAATTTGCATTACATATTCTATTTTTTTTTTAACTGTAGCAATAAGTATGTTTTTATTGAATCAACGTATTAATAATTTAGTGTATTCTGTTTGTTGTGGAATGTGAGTTCTGTTAGTTGTGGATGAATTTAATTTGCCGAGTCGGATCAACCCTTTTTAGTGAACATGCAAAGTTTGTTCTTTCAAAAGTTTAATCAGATTAATTATCAGGACTCCCACCACTTATCCTAATAATTTCCAAAAACTAATCAGCTCTTTAACATTCAAATCGTGACATATGATCCGAGTTCACTTGAAAATGAAAGATCTGGGTCCATTTCAGTAT
This sequence comes from Diogma glabrata, assembly GCA_963693315.1. NCBI lineage: Eukaryota > Metazoa > Arthropoda > Insecta > Diptera > Cylindrotomidae > Diogma > Diogma glabrata. The sequence goes on from OY856187.1 coordinate 201,355,290, forward strand.
TGGGCAAAATTGGCTAAGGATCTCCCGAATAACTGTGAGTTTGAAGCTTCAATAACTTCTAATCCTGACTTCTTGTCACTTCCGGCTAAAAAATTTTTTTTTAATTTTTTTATGCGTTAACTATATTCTACAATTACAACAAATTTTTATAAAACGTTGGCAAAAGGTTTCAATCAGTATGAAAAAGATTTGTTAGCTTTTGGGGTACATTGGACAAAGGTTAGGGGATTTACCATACAACAAGTATGTTTTATGGTTGTCGAATGCTCCCGTTCGTGAATTAATTTTTATAACATTTTGACAAAAGATAAAAATATGTATGGCGTTTTTGAGCGATATTGAACAAAGTGGTGCGGGCGCCCGGGCACCTGTTTTTTTAAACCTCAATAACATCTGTACCTGATAATCGAATTGGATGAAACTTGGATACATAAGCATTTTGTACGATTCACAATAGTTCCTCGTCCCAACTGCCGGTTTTTATCTTCTGTTAAAAAATTTCGTTTGCTTTCTATCCTAACGGTTTGTCACTTCCGACAAAAAATGTTTTTTTACTTTTTATATCCGTACAATAAAATGTTTGTCTATTATGATACTGCATCTTTCTTTAATGAACTAATTTTGATGAAACTATAGCAAAAGATGGCGATTTATATGAGAAGGAACTGATAAGCTTTTGAGCAATAATAGACCTTCGGGTGGATTGGGCCTGCGACGAACCTGTTTTTATAATTAGAACTACGCGAAATCTATAACAATATTGCTATATATCTAGAATATTTTGTTTCCAGAGCTATGGTGAAGTGAGCCTATTCATCGTCGTAGCCATTATTTATTTTTGCGAAACTATTTTTGATATTGATTTTTTTTCAATTGCTGTTTCAATCAGTTTTCCTCCAAAATCTTTATGGTAATTTAAAATCTAATTGAATAATAAAGTTTTTAGTGTCAAATTGCGCAGGGCCAATGGGTTTCTTTTAGTAACAGTGGGGACTGCAACAATTGAAACTATTCAGAAGACTTTTGAATGTGGCTTGGTCGTATAAAATTCTACTAATGTGCTCTGAGTTTAACAAACAACCCCATTTTTTATTTGGGCGACTGCAAAGCACACATTTAAAACAAAACAAAAACTACTTTATTTATGCATTAAAAGTCATAAATTTGCCAAGCCATTTTTACAAATTCCAGCAAAGTTAATCAAATGAAATTATAAACAAAAAAACAAAACCTGATTTGGGTCAACGAACTTTTCTAAATTTAACATAATGTAAAGCAAATGCGTACCAAACTAATTAATATTCGGAGTCAGCACAGCAAAACCTTAAGCTCCAATATGAAATAGTTAAATTGTTTCATTTTATATTTATATTAATTAAATCTAGATACATAGAAAATAAAAATTGACAATTAATCCGGGGTTTTTTGTATAATTAAGACAATTGATTGTCAAATTATAAAATTGCACAGTAATTTGTGAGTCAGTTGTCAATAATCATTGATTCTTTAAATAAAACTATTTCGTACAATAAAAAATTACTATTCAGTATCTAGATATTCAATTTGATAAAAATTATTTAACAAATGAATTAATTATATGCTTAAGTATGTACATATATTTTTTGTTTGAGGTTTCCGGTTTATTTTCCACACAGATTGATGTAAAAATAACCAAAACAACCTCAAAATGTTATCATAAATTATGAAAATATATGATTATTAGTTTTAATTGAAATTATCTCAATCTGATATTTAATGAAAATTTACAGATTTCATTCATAAAGGTTTAGAAAATTAAAATCATAAAGTTGTATTTAATTTTCGTATTAAGGAAAAGGTTAGGTATATTACCGCCGGGGTGCGTTAAGACAGATGTTGTTCAATTTTACTTGAATGGGAATTTTAAATGTTAAAATAAATCTAGTACATTTTCTGTTATCGTTTTTTTATAGTAGTAATTTTACTGGTAGAAATCACTGGGTTGTCAAAACTCAAATAGATCCAAATTACCGTTACAGTACAGTACCAGTACAGTATGTCTTACCATTTTCCTTTTTTCGCCCTCTCTCGCCCTCTCTCTGCAGGTATTTTATCACATGTGCACGTATCAGTTATAACTTCCATTCATCTCGTGCATTTTTGACATCCTATAGCACGAAGATATTTGTTGATGGTATCACTTTGTTGATGGTAACTAGTTGTTGTAGCACTTATTTTTATCATTCTTTGGGTAAGGACTTTTACATATGACCAAACTAATCCAGTTTAAGCTAACGAATCCGATTGCATTGCAGTTGCTAAGGAAGTATTGTGCTTTCATGATTCATTCAGATTTTTATTGATTTTCAACAACTTTACGTAGGCCATAAACTTTTTGTGTTTTGACTTTCATTTTAAATATTAATATAATGTCCAGCCTCGATTGGTTAATATTTTGCTAAGACCAACTTCAAGGTAAACATTGATCTGTTGTTGAACGATTTAGGCGATAGTGACCGATGACAGATTTAACAAATGGGATGGACGTAATCACCCTTTATGTAGCGTTACAAGACAACTGTGCTACATTCGGACGATAATTCTTCTTGGTTCGAAATCTGATTGTGTAAACTTGAGACAAGCGAGCTAGTCCTTTATTTATAAATAGTTCTGCGAAAATTCCATCGACACTTAGTGTTTTGCCATTCTTAAGCTGAATGAGGGACAAATCTCCGCACTTGACAGAGCAACTACTCGAATAAAGTATAAATCGTTCGTCCTATTTATAAAGTTTTATAAGTACGATGACATTCATTTTAAGCACATGAAACTCATCCCGAGTTAAAGTGAAAAGAAATACAATGGGGTCAATCCATTTGAAATCACCCAAATAGAATAAAATTTGTTGCTCAACATTTTTGATTTTCCTAATTTTTTTACCAGTTATTACCCAATACTAGGTGAGTTCAAAACTGTAATAAAAAATTTTTTAGGCTCATACTTTTTTTGGTGGCCATTTTAAGGTTGCTTCATAACCATTTTTCGGCCGAAAACGAGTTTTCTGTAAATGTATCTAACTCTGTTAATTTACAGATATCAAGACAAAATAAAAATCAAAATGATCAGAAAGATGCTCTATACTTTTTATCCTTACATAATATTACCTAAGTAGTAATTAAAGTGAAGAAAAATAATTGGAGAATATTCTTCTCAAAAAGTTACAAATTTGCAAATCAAATCACAAAAAAAATTCCATATTATGTTTTTAAACTAAAATTCTTTAAGTCAAAACAACTGTTTCTTTGTAGATTCAGTTTTGTCATGTATAAAAAAATCATTTTGAGCCACTTCTTAGAAGTAAAACCAATAAATCTAACACTAGTGGCGAAAATTGTGACTGCATAAGTTCGGCATATACACGAAAAATGCCTGTTACATATTATAGTACAAGAAGAAGCTATAAATCATCTGATTAAATGATAAAATGATGGGCTAGTAAATAACTGGGCTTGTATCTAAATAACTTAAACACTTCTAGTTAATATTTTCAGCAAGTCGTATCGGAAAATAATAGAAGCATTAAGGCATCAGTTTCTTTAAAAAATCAAACTAAATGTCAAAAGCACATAAAGGAACGAGTCTGACTATGTTGGAAGGACGTAGCAGACCCAAAGTAATCAGAATTATATATTGATTGAATCTTCTTTGTATCGCAACTGGGATAGCTTTATTGCTCAACTTTTTCCTAAAGCCATGTTGGCTGGGGAGCGACTAGAATGAGATATGTGATTAGAGTGTATGAACTGTTTAGCAATCGTTGTACTGCAGAGTTTGAAACGCTCTTTATATCACTCCTTTACTCCGTTTTTTTTCAGAGCGAGTGACTTAAATAAAAATATAACACTCCTTAATACAGGAGCGAAAATAATAAAATATCGTTCTTACTGCTAAATTAAAATAAATATTTTCTTTCAAATACTCACTCATTTAATTTTTGCTTCAAAATTAATACATTCCAACGCAAAAAATAAATAATTTTTGTAAGTGTTTTGTTCAATTTTGCTAGTATTGTTATAAAATATATATAAGGGATGACGAAAGAGAATAAGTTTCTTCTTCTGCAAATGGGATCAAAGAAAATAAAAATAAAATAAAACTCTTGGAGTGAAATAAAAAAAAAAACAAAAATTTTGCTCTTCGAGGTAGAACTACGGCATGGTTCAATTAATGGATTAATCGGTCAATCACAAATAATTTCAATTAATCGATTAATCTACAAAACTGTCGATTAATCGGTTCTCATATTAATTTTCAGAAAAATACTAAAAATTGTATTCGGAAATCCTCTGTTAAAAATTATTGATTTCAGAGAGCATGTATCGATCAAATAACAAAAGAACTGACCATGTTTATTGTTATTAGACATCCGCACGAGATGGAATTCTTAATTGGCAATCCAGAAAAGGTTTATGGAATTGCAACACACTATCAGTACGGTTCTAGTGGATTTTTAATAAAATAATTAACTGAAATGTTTCCAATTAATAAAGAAATTGAAATTTCTCAGATTGTTGAAGCACTCAAAGTTATTGAAGTATCATCGTTAGGTGGTTGGTCAACAATTTTATAACTCAGTATCAGAGACAATAATAATAGGAGAAACATTGACCTAGATGAATTGAATAGAAAAGCCTACTGGCTAATTAATATCTTACTCAGGCTCATTTTTAAAAACCTCACAAAAAACGAACTTGCTCATACAATCAAAGAAATTTGAATTTAATCGACGAATTTAATCGTTGAATGGCAAAAGAGCTTGATGTATTCATGTTAAAAAAATAGTTATCCGGACCACCGGTTCCTGTTCCAAAACAAACAATATAGCATGTATACAAAGGGAAATGATGATGTTTGGAAATAGTACGTTGGAAAAAATACACTATGCATTGTTAAGTGTGCCTCCGACTTCGGTTGCGGTTGAACGAAATTTGAAACGAACGAAAATATGGTTTTTCAAATAAACGATTAATCGATTAATCGACATAAAAACGAACAATTAATCGTTAATCGTTTTTTTCCTAGAAACTATTAATCAACCACGCTCTAGGAAGAACGATAGTGTAATTATAATTATTTTAATTTATGAATACTTTTTTAAGGAGTGAAATGAGTGCTTGAATAAAATAAAATTGTAAACTCTGGAGCAAGGTATCAAATTAATATGAGTGATTTAAATTGATCAAACACTTTCCCTGGAGCTAGTTGTGTAATAGCTGATCTTCTGGAATTTTAAAGGGTGTGGAATTCTTAAGTGTTCTTAAAGTGGGTTGACAGGTAAGGTAAGGTATAATATACTAATTGAACCTTAGCGACTAAGCCTAATTAACCTGTGCCTATAACTGTAAAAACAATATTTTTACGTTACCTATTTTGTGTTATAAGCTAGGCAAATGTTTCATGGTTTGCTTATGTATTCGTAAACTAATACTAGTTTCCCACCGTAGCAATTTACTAGCTAGTATAGTTTAATAAAGTATAATAGCAACGGTGTGAAAGCAAACTATCATAACAATTATTTTTCTTATATTATTATATTTTTCTTGAACCTTATTTTACTCTCATAATAGTTTTACATGTATTTTATTGCTCATGTTTCTAGTTAAATAATCCTTACTAAGAAGAAAAGTAAAAGATAAATTTTTAACTGAAACTATTAAAAACACTTTAAAACCGCCTTAGTTTTTAACCATACCCTCCGGTTCTTATCGATGATGATACGCTTTGAAAATGCTCGATGCATAAACACTACGTTAGTGTTCTAACAATTTTTTAAAATAAAATTTTATTACTTTTAAAACATAAATAATCTATTTAAAAAAACAATTTTCTTCTGTCGTGTGAAGTACTAATTATTGTCAATATTATACATCTTTTTTAAAATTTAGTAAGACATACACATGAAATTTTTCGATACCTCCTGATCTTTGTATTGAAGAAAATGATTATGAACAATATTATCAAAGCTACAGGTTGAAAGTGTTTTACTTATTAAGAAAAATTTGCGTCCCCATTAATTTCAAAAACAAACAATGTAGGTTATTTGAAGAAATCGGTAAAATATATGCAAATATGTCAACAAATGAAGTGATTTGACTGATTTTAGATTAGTATATAAGTCTGGATTTATAAATGATATTATTCTGATTATTATTTTTATATTATACAACAAATTAATCTTATTATTATGTTTGTCGAATTTTATTTTTTTAGCTCTGGCAGAAATGTCGAAATAAGACGATGGCCATAAATCGACAAAACTCAAAAAACGAAAACCTTCACTAAAAATGCTGTCATTCTTAGACCGGTTTTTCGATTAGTATCAAACATCAGCGCTATGCATATTTAGTCTGCTCTTCAAAGTTTTCTTTCAGTGATATGCTCCAATACTAATAAAAACACACAGAGCGCATGTAGAGCATTAGAAATAATTGGTAAAATATATTTGAAAATCCAAATCGACTTTATTTAAGATCAGCAAATAATCTGAATAGATTGATAAATAAAAGTAGTCAACATGAAATGGTACGATAAAACAGTAAATTTTGGTGCGATGTGCCTATTTTGTATCGCAAGCATGATGGTTCCAGAGTAAGTCATTGACAATTGTAACACCCAATAAACGAATGTTTTGACGTTCACATAATTTTTCGCGACACATATTAAGCCGATTAACGCGAATAATTGCAAGTGTTTAATTTAAACTCTCCAAAACTCTTTACCAATCACTTTCAAATGTTGACTTTCCGTTCAATTTTCTAACAATCTGGATTGATCAGCTAGAATGCTAATGATATTTCCCAAATGGAAAAATTAAAAAATACGCCTCTTTTCTCATTACGACTCTTTGAAATTATTCTTTCTAATTCAACAAAATATACAAATAGAAAATTCAGATATCACTGAACAACAGCAAAAATTCTGATCAATAAAACTAAACGTTAACGGAACACCATTTTCACTTAAACATGAAATATTGAGAATGCAAAAATTAAGTGAATTTTTAGATGACTTTTTACGAGCGTATCGTAAGAACACTGCACATGCTAAAGCCACTCATTCAGTATCAAGTTTATACAATGATTGTCAAAACAATTATTTATGGAACTCTTTGAATGCTTTTTAGCTGATCGGCTTCAAAACTATTATTCTGAAACATATTGGTGAAAGAATGTACCATTAAGGTAATCAACATTTATGTTTATCGAAACCAGTATCAATACAAACCACCCGCAATACAGAATTTACGAAACCAAATTAAACATCACGCATCAAATCTATGACAAACTGTTGATTGTAATTGTGTTAAATAAATATAAAAGGAGTTCTAACTAACCACAACGGCTTTTTTAAATCTCACGTTAAATCTATTAAGATGTGTCAAATAGTTTTAATTTTTGTAGTAAAATTTAAAACCCGCTCTTTCATATCATTTTTTAAAAATTCTAAAACTACTACTTTGTTCATTATAATTCTGTTACATTTTTCTTCCATCATTTACAACACGATGTTGTGTTGATAAATTTTTTTCGTACAAGTCCCATTTGCGCGCAACCATAGTAAAAACGGTTTTGAAAAACGTAACATAGACTGATTTTATTTATTACATTAATTTTATTTTAATGTTTAATTTATTTTTAAAAAAATATCAATATCGTCCTAATTGTAACGATATTAAATTAAATATTTGTGATATTGTTGGTTATACATTTTAGTGAATTTTAAAAAGAGAATAATTTATATTATACATATTAAAGAAAATTTGACGCGTTGCCTTTTTTTTTTAATTTTTAATAGTAAAAAAACAGCAGCTGTTATATGTTGCTGCTGCTCTATTCTATTCTGCTGCCCTCTTGTGTTGTTTTGTTTAATAAATTAAAAACCTAAAAATAAAAAAAGCGGCAGACATATTTTTCCCTCAAAAAACTACATAGTTTTTTTTTTAATTATTTAGTTTTAATTTTTTTCTTGATTTTTAAATAGTTTTATAGTTTAAATTTTATTTATTAATTTAATTTATAGTTTAAGTGTTATTTTAGTAATTAAATCAGTTTAAAAGGACAAAGGCATATAACAAACATTAAGAAAAATTGGTTGATGAAAAATAAAAGAAAACAAAATATAAAAAAAAACCAATATGTCTGAAATAAATAAAAAAATTGTGTATATTTTGGAAAGATAGGTTAAACGTAACCTCAAATAAGAATATAATAAAATTTTAAAAATTTAATTTTTATTGTAACATAAATAAAGATATTTATATATTTTTTTAAAATTACATTTAAGATAAAATGTAAGTACTCAATATAATATAATTATTTCAGATTTTACATATTTGAGGAATTTTTTTTGCATGAAGTGTGGTGGAGTCTTAGCGTACCCCAATTTTATATATGATCGTTTTAGAAAACTATGTAGAATCTGAATTCTATTAAAAACCTTTTTTTATATATATATGATAAAAAGTGACGCACGCACCCGCAAAATTTTTACTTTTATTCTGTTCCAATTGTTGGAAAAAATTTGATGACGAACGTAGGGAATAGTGTTATAAAAGAATTATAAAAAGGGGAGTGTTTCTGTAACATAAAGCAAATCCATAAAATAGTTTTTAAATTCTCTTGGGGGTCCCCATATCTAATTCAGTAGTGTACATTAGCCTCCAAACTAATTTTTAAAAAAATCTAAGCGTCAGTTTTTTTTCCATTCATCAAACATTAACGATTAATTAATGGTTACGCTATCATATATTTAATTACTTGTTATTTCCATAAATTTTTTTAATTAAAACGTGGTTTTATATTTCGAAATTCATTCGATAGTCAGTCATCCCCAAGTAAATGGAATTTATATTTCGAAAAGCAAATACATGTTTATTTTTATGAAAATCTATTTCTGAATATAAGTATTTAAACGTAGTTGTGACCGTGAATTCTATTTTTTAAATTATTTTCTAAGTTCACAATCATCCTTTATTAGTTGGATTTGATAAGTTATTAATAATATTAAGTTAGATTTAATAAATTTAAATTATATACCCTAAAAAGCCATTTAAAATGCCGGAAGATGTCAAATATATAACAACAACGACGATATATAAAATGGAAGAAGATTCTACTGTGTGTGACTTTAGTTTAACTTTAAGTTTTTATTTAAAAGTGTAAACTCAATAAGTGAATTATATTATATATTATTGGATTTATCAGTTTTCCTGCGGGAGTAATTGACACCTGTCAATTTATCTTGCTATTTATAAGTTTTTTTTTAAGCGACAGCATATGGGTGTTTGCGTAATATAAATTTTATGCATTTTTTATTGATGGATATAGATGGATTTCCAGTACTAGATGTTTTTCGAATCAATGTGTTTTGTGTTGAGTTTTTTAGTTTGTTGTCTGAATTTCAGACAATTTACGCCAGTCTTATTGATCCCTAAACACTACATTTCAGACTGGCGTAAATTTTGATGTAATTTACAAAATATGCAATAATTTTTGTTTAATATAATATTTATTGTTTCATATATCTTTCGATTTTCTGTTATTGCTTAATCGAATGAATGAATAGCGAACATCATTCCCACAACAAGTTGACATTAAAGTGGAAATGAAATAGAGTTGATCTAATGTGTATTTGTCAATGATTCAATCTTAATAATTGTTCTATTTCTTCATTTATTTAAAAACATTTAAAAGAACTCTCATCTTACTTATATACTAGAAAATACTTGTTATGAATTGTTATAATTTAGACACCAAATAGAAAATTAACGAACATACTTTTAAAAGTACATAGCTCATATTACTGACATTACTATGGTCCGGTGGGTATTGTTGTAATCGCGATAACTTTAGTAATAATTATATTGCAAAAACTCGTTATTCAATCAATTATCTAATTTGAACCTAAGAAATTAAAATTTGGGGATTTCCCCCAAATTAGTTACAATGCTCCTTAAATGTTTGATTTAAACACATTTATTATTTGAAAAAAAAAAAAAAAAAACTTATCGATCAGTAATAATCTACACTTCTTATTTGTGGTATTCCACGTAAAGCGGGTAGATTAAAAATTTTGAGTTTCCGACTTTAGAAATATTTGATCCTAGATCTAGATACAAAATGTTTTTACAGTATAGAGTGTGGTTAACGAACGAGCTATAGGGCTTTAAAAATGAGACTAAACGGCAAGGTATGCGCTAATTCGAATCCCATTACCTACATTTGCAATAGCTAATAATGTTTAGATAATACTTGCCAAGTTTCATAATGGGCGTAGAAGTCGTTTAGCAGCTACACCAGTTACAATTTTAAACCATTACAGATGGCGTCCTACGGTGCAGATAGATCCTAAACGACTTCTTTGCCCATTATAATTATAAAACTTGCCAGGATTGTCTATACACAATTATCGTCGAATTTTTTTACCAGCGAACACGAAATTTGTTTGTTATGCGCATCAGGGTTGCATTGATTTGAATCAACTGATTTTTTTAAAAAAAAATCATTGATTTAAATCAATTGAAGCAATTTCTAAAATTTTAAGCAAATTCAAAAAACAAATTCGTTTTTTCAAAAAATTGTATTGTGGTAGGAATTTCAACATGCGTCACAACTTCGGTTGCATCGATAAGCAAAATTGCCGATTACCGATTAAGTATCGGCTTTCTTTATCGGCCGATACCGATTCATCGGCCACCGATTATTTGATGAAAATCAGTAAAACAAATCTGCACAAAGAATTTTTTAATAAGGCTATCAATTGCGGGACTTTTCCTTAAAAGTCGGGAAAATTCCACCAAAATCGGGACGCTTTGTAACCTTAGTTTAAAATATTATGCAAATGTCGCTTTTATTTTTTTAATTTATAGTTCGACAATATTTAAATAAAAAAATTCTGTAACTGTTGAAAGTGCTTTTTTGCATTTTTCTGGCAACTATTTTCCATTTGTAGGTAAAACAATCTACAGTCCTGCTTGCTTATTTTTTTACCCAATATCTATAAAAGTGAACTGGGTCACATTTGGTGGATTCATGTATTTGAGAACGACTTCGTTGTCATTATCTCAAGCATGGTTACTCTGGAATGGAAATAATAAAAACTTACGTATTTATAAGACAGAAACCACGAATGGCAAACTTCGAGAACCATATTGCCATTAATGACCGAACGAGAAACTTAGCACCGAATTTTTTAAAACAAATCGAGTTTTTCCAATCTGAAAGAAACTGAACTTCATATGACGTATTGAACTGAAAGCATTTTAGTTTTGATAATCGGCCGATTAATCGGACAAAAAAGCCGATACCGATTAATCGGCAAAATGGCCGATTACCGATTATCTACCGATTAATCGGTGCAACCCTAGTCACAACACATAGAAACCTAAAGACCAAGGTCCCACAACAACTTGCGCTCTAAGAAGATGGTGAACGCAATATACTCACCATTTTTTTAACCTTTACCTACCTGAGCTATCTTCACATGACCAACGGCACCTGTATCAAGTCACGCTAAGACAATTGCATAGTGCTTGCGACAGCTGAGAATAACTAAGATGAAAGCCCATCGACGTAAAACTTCAACAATAAAATCACAGATTAAACCACAATTGGAAATATTGACAAACCTACATAAAATGCATGAACAGATTCTAGAACAGGGGTGCCCAGAAATCATGAAAGAGATGGCCAAAAATTTACAAGAACAAAAATGACTGGCCGCACAGAAAAAAAAATAAATAAACAGTATAAATTATGTTAAGATTTTTTATTCAAGTTAAGTCGCGAACATTAAATTCTTGTGTAGTATTACTAATTCTTAGTTCGTTTTTCAAATTAATGTCAGTTAGTCTATTTCTATAGGAATTTGTTAGCAATATTTAAGTTTGAATTTAGTACGAACCAAAATATTGTACTTTTTTAAACGGAACTTATTATTATTGTAGTATTTGCTATATTTATAATATTTTAACTGGCCGCACCAAATCATAAAACTGGCCGCATGCGGCCAGATGGCCGCAGTTTGGGCACCGCTGTTCTAGAAATTAATCTTTTTTTTTTTTTTTTTTTTTTTTAATAAGAAGTGTTGTGTAGTAGGAATTACAAAATGTGTCACAACAACACATAGATACCTTTTAAGACGTAGGTCCCACAACAACATGCGTCTTGAGGTATAGGTGGACGCTTTTTTTAAATTTTTGTGGATTGAAAGCACTCGAGACTATTGATTCGGGCAAAGCATTCCATGTGTACGATGTACGCACAAAGAAATCTCTTTGCATTCTATTACTATGACAGTGAGTAATCTCGACAGTTCGACCGCCCGCACACACCGATTGACGAGTAAAACGGGGAAAAACATATGTCTGAGGCATTATGGACCTGATTTCATCCGAGCACTGCTGGTGACGATATTTATCTAGAATAAAAAATAAATAATTCGGTTGTTGTGTTTTCAAATTTGGTTTTTGAAGATTTTACCACCGCATTTGAGGTAAAACAGGAAAAATTCGGCTGCCACAAAATAGGTTGTACGTTGTAGTAACCGAATATTTTCTTTCAGTGTATTAAGATCTTGGATTTAATACCATTCCTAAACATTTCCTGACCCTAGTTATTAACACTTGTTAGTTGTTACATATGACTTGCCATTTAATGTTAACCATGTTATCTACATGTCCGAGCAACTTTTCGGACCTGCAGAATTGGATATTTCCGATATCACTATAAAGCAGTGACAAAGTATCTTAGTTTGGCAAGTAACGCAGTATTTCAGTGTAAAAATCTAGTAACTAAAAACTGTTCCTCTACTTTTGTCTAGCCTTGCCTTTCAAAATATACAACCAACGTTAATGATTTTTTATATAAAGTAGTAAACGTAGTATAAGGATATACCACTTCTTCAAAAATTATACTACATTTTATTAAAGATCAAAAAAATCCGATTTAAATCAAATAAATCCGATTTTTTTGATTTTTTTAAAAACATCAAATTTTTATGCAACCCTGATGCGCATACTGATATGCACATGCGCGAATATTCAGTGTCTCGATTAAAATATTAAAAAAAAACTGTTGGGATCCCATTGAAATGGACAAAAAAACGCATAAAATTAATAAATTATCATTTAAATTCAAACAATTATAATAGAAAACCAAAAACTAGTAAAAATATTAATGATTTTGTAGGTAATACAACAAAATTTTGATAATTAAAAAATAATTATAATAAAAATAACTACGCCTATGTAAACAAATATCACAACAAACAAATGGTACGAACTAGGAGTAGAAATTTAACTAATATAATTGTTTTGAAAACAAATTTATCCCAAAATAAATAATACATCTCTGTTTTACTTTTTGTCTCATCTTTTATCTCTTGCTGCGTCCTATCCAGAGTTGCTTTGTTTTAAACACTGTTTAAAACAGTGTTTAAAACAAATCGTTTTACTTTTAAAAAACAATGTTTTAAACAAAATTTGTTTTTTTTAAATATTGCAATGCTTCTTATTTGCTATTCAATAGAACTGTTGTAAACTGTCGTGTTTTACCGTTTTTTAATACATTTGACCACCTTAAGGCACCTTTTAGCATTTTAAACGTCACTAAAATTTTAAAATTTTTTAAAGCTTTCCAAATTTTTTTTGTTAATAAAATGCGTTCTGCGGGTGTTGATGAACGCAAATCTTTGTTTTTTGTTTTTTTTATATATTTTTTAAAGAAGAAATAACTAAACAATAAATTCTATCACATATAAAATATGACATAACCCAATAGTGCATGATAGGATTTTTTTAAAAAAATTTGCAGTAAAAAAAATTAAAAGGGTGTTGCCAATAATCTAGCTAGTGGTATAATCCTTGATCATGTGACGCACTGTCTTCCTCAATTATTAAACACCACACATAGAGTTATATGAAAGCTCGATTCTTCGAGCAATCAATAACATGCCATCATCAAGGAATACTTCATACATAAAATTTAGGGTTGACTAGGTAGGGATATCTCTACTAGCCAAACTATTAGTACAAAACTGCTGGAGGATCTGTTATTCGATTCCCGACAGAGGTTCGATGGAGGAGCAAGTGAAATTTGCTTATTTGCTAAATAAAAAAGTGGTAAATATGTGCTATTCCTGTGGATCAAAACGAACATCCTAATTTTGAAAAGGAAATTAAAGATTCGGTGCGAGATGTGTAAAATTCGGTTACGGTTATTTCATATCATTGATATATTACCATTTTTTTAAAAGATGCTTAACATAGACTTGATAAAATAGGCTGAGGAACTTTATCAAATTTTAAAACCAGTCGCAAATATATATTTTAAATTTAAATAAAATTATATTGCTTCCAAATTCAAAAAATTGTTGTTTTCAATAGATTTTTTGTTAAAGGTATATTCAATATTGTTACACCTTACTAGCCAATATTCTTATAGGAATGATATCAATAGCGTAATCTGTAATTTGCAATCGCCAGAAACTCAATTGCTTTATTTAATCAAATTGTTTCCCTGTTTTCCATAGTCTTTGCAAGTTGAGCTAGGAGAAAAAAAATCGGAAATGCGTTGGTCGCAGAGTTTTTATCATAATTCAAATTTCTGACGTTAGCCAATTAAGACAACCATGCTATTAGATTGAGAGATAAACTACTCTTAGGTATCTTAAGACAATTATTTGAGTGGCCAATGAGAATATTCAAGAAATCTTGAGAATCTTAACCGTGATCCTTAAGAATCGCCACAAAATCTTGAGAATCTTTCCGAATATTGAAAATTTTCAAAGAATCTTGAAAATATTTGGACGTACAGACTATTTTCAGATAATCTAGCGAATGATGGGAATCTTGAAATTCTTTAGAGAACTTTTATTTATCTGACAATATTTAGGACACTTATTTTCTTTGGAGTTTAGTCACTTAAATTCAGGGTTGCATTGATTTAAATCATTTGATTTAAATCAGTGATTTAAATCAGATTTAAATCAACTTGATTTTTTTAAAAAAATCATTGATTTAAATCAAATGAGGAACTTTCTAAAATTTTAAGCAAATTCCAAAAAAAATTTGTTTTTTTAATAAAATGTGGTAGGAATTTTAACATGTGTCACAACAACGCATAAAAACCTAAAGACCTAAGTCCAACAACAACATCCGTTCTAAGAATATGATGAACGAAATACACTCACCATATTTTTAATCTGTACCGACTATACGTGACTCTGAGCTATCTTCGCCTGACCAACGGCATCTGTATCAAGTCACGCTAAGACAATTGCATCGTTCTTGTGACTGGAAACAAATGAGAATAATTAAGATGTTAGCCTATAATCGTAAAACTTCAACAACAAAGTCACAGATTAAACCACAACTAGAAATGTTGACAAACCCACATAAAAAGCATGAACAGATTCTGGAAATCAATCTAGAAATAATAAATAATTACATATCAAATATAGAGTATTAAATGCAAATCAGTACAACCCGTTTACGAAAAAAAAACATTTCCCCCAAAAACGAACGTTATTATTAAGATCTTGAAGGTATTAAATCCTACACACTTTCCTGACACAAGTTGTTAACAGTTGTTCTATATGACTTGCCGTTTAATGCTAACTAGTTATCTACATATCCGAGGAACTTTTCGAACCTGCAGAATTGGATCTCTGACATCACTCTGAAGCAGTGACAAATTATCTTAGTTTGGCAAGTAACGCTTTTCATGTCGCTAGAACAACATACTGGTTGTTACATACTGTCAGTGTAAAAATCTAGTAACTAAAAACTGTTACTTAACTTTTGTTTAGCCTTTTTGTTTAACCTTTCATAAAATATAACCAAAGCTAATGATTTATATAAAGTTTTTTTAAAGTTTAAGTTAACGTAGCATAGGGATATACAATTTCTTCAAAAATTATTCTACATTTTTTAAAAATCAAAAAAATCCGATTTAAATCAAAAAAAGCGATTTAAATCAAATAAATCTGATTGTTTTGATTTTTTTAAAAAAATCAGATTTTTATGCAACCCTGCTTAAATTACATATTTTCAGTATAAAACATATTTAAAACAAAAAAAACACAAAAAAAAACAAAAAAAACTTTTAAACAATAAAAAACGCGTATTAAACAAAAAAAACAGTTTATTTTTTTTTTTTAAACAGTGTTTAACCAACGCTGGTCCTATCTGTCAAAAAATCGCTGGCAAAAAAATTCTACTAGTAGAATTTTTTTACCAGCGAACACGAAAATTTGTCGTTCTGCGCATAATCACATGCCGCCTGCGCATGTGCGAATATTCAGTGTCTCAGATTAAAATATTAAACAAAACTGTTGGGGAGGTCCCATTGAAATGGACAAAAAAACGCATAAAATTAATAAATTACTATTGAAATTCAACCAATTATAATCGAAAACCAAAAACTAGTAAACATATTAATGATTTTGCAGGCAGCATAATAAAATTTTGATAATTAAAAATAATTATAATAAAAATAACGACGCCTATCAAATGGTACGAACTAGGAGTAGAAATTTAACTAATGTAATTGTTTTCAAAACAAATTTATCCCAAAATAAATAATACATCTCTCTTTTACTTTTTGTCTCATCTTTTATCTCTTGCTGCGTCCTATCTGTCAAAAATTCACTGGTAAAAAAATTCTACTATAGATGATTGTAGTAAAATTTTTATTGTTTGTAGTTGTAATAAATATCACTCAAATCATTAAAACAGGTGAATCACACATAGTGATCATTTTGAAAATCCAAGTGTACAAGATTGTTCTAAATCTTTTGTAGGAGGTAGTAATGCTAAATATTTTTGGAAACTTTTTTTTTTCACTCAAAACATTAAAATATGTACAGTTGAGCAAAAAGTTGAAATATTCTTTTGATCTGAGGAACCACAAACGACGTTAATGTGTGTAGTAAATGTTGTTTGTATGTAGTGGTAATAAATATCACTCAATTCATCAAAACAGGTGAAGGCACAGAGTGATAATTTTGATAACCCAAATATACAAGACTGTTCGAAATCGTTTGTAGTATTTTATAGTAATGATGAATATTTTTGTAAATTTTTTTTTTTCACTCAAAAATTAAAAAATATACAGTTGAGCAAAATGTTCAAATATTCGTTGCCAAATATAAATTTGAGGCACTACAAACAAAAACATTTTACAACAATCATCTACATTCTACGTCGTTTGTAGTTTCTGAGATCAAAAGAATATTTCAACTTTTTACTCAACTATACGTTTTTTATTTTTTGAGTGAAAATAAAATTTCCAAAAATATTTTTCATAGCTACAAAATATTACAAATGATTTCGAACAATCTTGTATACTTGATAGTAAATTCCTGTATACTATCAAAACGATTACTGTGAGCAGCTTCTCAAGATGGACGTTAATTATTTTAATTTAATTAACTTAACAAAATCAACGTCTACGCCCCAGAAGTACTCGGAACCCAATTCCGACCAAGGACCATCACAACAATTTCGACGAAAGCCGTCGCTACAACAGCAGGGGAATTACCTGTTTTAATGATTTGAAGAAAAAAAATTAAAAATGTACATTTGAGCAAAAAGTTCAAATATTCTTTTGATCTCAGAAACAACAAACGATGTTGATGATTGTAGTAATTTTTTTTAGCTTGTAGTTTTAATAAATATCACTCAAATTATCAAAATAGGTGAATCCCCTACACACAATGATAATTTTGATAATCCAAGTATACAAGATCGTTCGAAACCGTTTTATAGTTATGATGAATATTTTTGGAAATTTTTTTTAACAGTCAAAAAATAAAAAAATGTACAGTTGAGCAAAAAGTTGAAATATTCTTTTGATCTCTAAAACTACAAACGACGTTAATGTTTGTAGTAAATTTTATTTGTTTGTAGTTGTAATAAATATTACTCAAATTATCAAAACAGGTGAATCCCCTACACACAATGATAATTTTGATAACAAGATTGTTCGAAATCGTTTGTAGTATTTTATAGTAATGATGAATATTTTTGGAAATTTGTTTTTCACTCAAAAAATAAAAATATGTACAGTTGAGCAAAAAGTTTAAATATTCTTTTGATCTCTGAAACTACAAATAACATTGATGATTGTAGTAATTTTTGTTTGTTTGAGTTGTAACAAATAACACTCAAATTACCAAATCAGGTGAATCCCCTACACACAATGATAATTTTTATAATCCAAGTATACAAGATTGTTGGAAATCGTTTGTAGTATTTTATAGTAATGATGAATAATGTTGGAAATTTTTTTTCACTCAAAAAATGAAAAAAAAAATACAATTTTTATGCTTTTTACGCATGGAGGAATCAGTTTTTCTTAATTTGTTAATTTTTTTCTATTTTTAGTCCACGGATATGACAACCCCGCGTACTCCACTCCCTGCTATTGGCATATGATTAAACGTGAGATATCACATACCAGTGGCAATAGCAGTGAGATATCACTAGCCAAGGTGATATCTTAGGGGTGCTGGCGGATGAACTGTATTCAGTCAACGGTAGCACTTTCAATCTTAATTCTTAGCTAATGAATATTCCTTGATGATAACACGCTGTAGCTTGCTCGAAGAAACAAGCCTTCATATAACTATATATCTGAGCTTTAATCATTGAGAAAGATAGTGCGTCACATAATCAAGGATTATGCCATCAGCTGGACTATTGGCAAACCCATTTTAGTTTTGTTCCTGCAAATTTTTAAAACAAATTTGCATTTTATCTATTATTTTATTTTTATTTTCCCTATCCTATCACGAAATATTGGTCTATGTCATATTTTATATGTGATAGGATTTATTGTTTAGTTATCCATTATTTAACAAAAAAATATAAAAAAAACAAAAAAGAGATTTGCGTCCATTAACATCCTTAGAACGTATGTCATTGTGGGACCTTGGTCTTAAAAGTTTTTTATGTGTGTTGTGACACATATTGCAATGCCTACTAACACAACACATTTTATTAAAAAAAAAAAATTACAAGTTACAAGTTACAACTACAAACAAAAAAAATTTAGTAGAATCATCTACAGTAGAATTTTTTTTACCAGCGAATACAAAAATTGGTTGTTCTGCACATATTGCGAAATGCGCATGTACGGAATTCAGTGTCTCCGAGTTAAATATTAAAAAAACTGTTAGGGTCCCATTGAAATGGACAAAAAAACGCATAAAATTAATAAATTACTATTGAAATTCAAACAATTATAATAGAAAACCAAAAACTAGTAAAAATATTAATGATTTTGGTAGGTAATATAACAAAATTTTGATAATTAAAATGACAAACAAATGGTACGAACTAGAAGTAGAAATTTAACTAATATAATTGTTTTGAAAACAAATTTATCCCAAAATAAATAATACATCTCTATTTTACTTTTTGTCTCATCTTTTATCTCTTGCTGCGTGCTATCTGTCAAAAATTCGCTGGCAAAAAAATTCTACTATACGTAGTTCCTGAAATCAAAAGACTAATTCAACTTTTTGCTCAACTGTCCATTTTTTTATTTTTTGAGTGAAAAAAAATTTCCAAAAATATTTATCATTACTACAAAAACTACAAACGATTTCGAACAATCTTGTATACTCGGAATTATCAAAATTTTCGCTGTGTATAGGGGAGTCCCTGTTTTGATGATTTGAGTGATATTTATTACAACTACAAACAAACAAGTTTTACTACAATCATATACGTCGTTTGAAGTTCCTGAAATCAAAAGACTATTTCAACTTTTTGCTCAACTGTACAATTTTTTTTATTTCTTGAGTGAAAAAAAAATTTCCAAAAATATTTATCATTACACACTACAAAGAATTACAAACGATTTTGAACAATCTTGTTAACTTGGATTATCAAAATTATCACTGTGTGTAGGGCATTCACCTGTTTTAATAATTTGAGTGATATTTATTACAACTACAAACAAAAAAATTTACTTTAATCTACGCCGTTTGTAGTTTCCAAAAATATTTTTATTTTTTTTCCTAATGTTCGGGTTCCAAGTTCACACAGCTGTTTTTGTTTGGTTAACTAAATAAGTAAGAATATCTTTAGGCGTTATTCTAGTTTTAAGATCTATCTACTTCATCTTTTAAAATTAATATCTCATGGGCAGTCATTATTTTATACTAATTTATTTATTTATAATGAATGATAACATAAAAATTCGCATTGATGTTATCAGTCCATAATGCAGTAGCACTAGAAACATTTAAACTTAAAGTTTTGAAGAACTTGGAAATACATAGCGCCTGATTTACGCATGAGCCATGGCCAGACTACATTACAAAATTTCTTTTTTTAAATTTAAAATATATTTTGACCACTAGTCGACGATCAACATGATTCTTGTTACTTTCCCTCCCATATATGGGAATACATATATTTTTTAAAGTAACTCTATAAGAAGTTATGGAACAAATTGACGTTTGAATTTGAAATAGAAAATTTTGCATTTGAAACGTGTTATTTTCGGTGAGGCAAGGAAAACTATGAAATTTTTAATCTTCACTACCATAATCTTTGCAGCTTTACTACTGGAACTCTCCGATCGTAGCAAATCAAATTGGTTTTGTAACCTCAATGAGAAATAGTATCAAACTTGAAATTGAAAACTGCATTCGAAACGACTTACGTAAAGGACAGCTTTGTGCAAAAATCTTAAAAATGACAAATGTAATGAAAACCGTGTGTACTGTTAATTTTATAAAATCAAAAGGACTCAATCACAGACAATTTCACGCTTTTCTTTATGAGGTAAAATTAGATTATAATGACATTATTTATTTAGACACATCCGTTGGTTCAATAGATCGGCAACTTTAACTCGATCGGCAACTTTAACTTGTTTTTTTGAAAAGAAATAGAAACCTTTATGACATGGCAAGTAAAGGAAATGATGTTTCTTACTTTGAAGATATTCAGTAGTTAAATGACCTGGCATTTTTTTTATCTTACCAAAAATTTTTCGGATCTCAATCTTAATTTCACTTAATTTTAAATTTCTCAATTTTTTTTCGTTTACCGCAGACACAGATGCGTATTAGAAATATAGCTAATTTTACATAGGCTATATGTAAAAGTATGTAAAAGCCAATAGATACAGCTACAATAAACTATTTCAAATATTCCTCATTAGTCATTACTTAAAAACTTGTAAAAAATAAATTTGATGAGAGATTTTTAGATTTCAAAAATGAAAGTGGTGGTGGCATTATTTGCTAACCTGTTTGCCACTGATGTGAATGGTATTGACGCCAAGTTCCAACTCGAATCGCTCGATGTCCAAAACAGATATTGAAAAATTCTTTAAACAAAAGTGATCCCAGATATATAATCAAATGTTAAAATTTGTAACTACTAAATTGATAATTTTACAGGCAACAGCTGCTTAACATAGTTAATTTGTTCCAAAAAAATCTTGGGTGACAATTATATTAATTTGAAAAATTTTAATACGTTATAATAAACATATTATAATATCTCTAAAAAAATATTTAAGTTTTGGCTCGCGAAACAAATTAAATTTTGAAAACGGTCTATCTTCAATTTGAGTTGGACACCCCTGATATAGACGAACTGAAACATGATGGTAAGCTCTAAGATCAAATTTCGCAAAAATTTTGCACCCCTTTAAGACTTTAAGTGCATCGATGAACTGTGTTAATTTTTTAGTGTGATTATTCTTTTCGACACTAAAAAATAAATAATTTGAAAATTGTGTTTTTTTCTTAATTATTCATGGTTTTTCATACAAATTTTAAATCCCGGGAATTAACTTATAATTTTACTCCTTAAAAAAATAAAAATTGAATAACCAAAATAAAACTTTAATAATATGGCATAAAGAAAAATCATTACCATACATTTTCGAATGATTTAAGAAATAGGATTTTGTTAATTTAGAAATAATATTTCCGAAGGTTGAAAAAGCCCGTTCCGATTACACACTTCTTGGTGGAATGGTCAATAAATTATTATACATTCACAGCAAATGGGGTCCTCTATGGCGGCGTTGCTTAAATATGTTCATTTTTCTACAAATTGCAGTGACCAGTTTAATATTTCATCTTGTTGCATTCTGACCAAAAAGGTTTTGTTTAGGTATTAAGCAGAAATTAAACTGCGGTACAGTTCATCTTCCAAATACATTTTTCATTCTAAATCGGCTGGAACCACAACCTTAGTTACAGTTTCGTTCTAATCACTGCTCGATGAAGTAGCAGTGTGAGTAGTTTGATCACCCGTTTCAGATCACACGTTTGCCGGTGCTGCTGATGCAACGTTAAATTCCACTTGTTAGATTCCACCGTTCATTCCATTCATAGTTTCGCCGATGATAGTACGCTACATGCATCCCATGAAACACAAAGGCAACGGGCATCTGATGTTATTAATAACCATAGATCTAATTTGACGGATTCCTTAAACTCTGATCTTAAAACAATTATAGAATGGGGTCATACAAACAGTGTAGAATTCAATGCAAGTAAAACACAGTTTTGCCACTTTACAAGATCATCTACATCTAACCCTTTTCCATTAAAATTTGATTTTAACGATCTAGAAGAAAAGGAATCTATCAAACTTTTGGGGGTTGAGGTTGAAAATGATATGAAATGAAATACTCACATTTTCAATCTTGCTAAGAGCGCGGTTCAAAAGTTAGGATATCTAGGGCGTTGTCGTAAGTTTTTCAATAGCTAACAGCTTCTTTTAATATATAAACCATTTATTCGCCCCTGCATGGAGTACTGTTCTCACAGCTGGGGTGGTGCATATCCAACCTCTTTAAAATGTCTAGACACTGTCCAACGGAAAGCAATTAAATTGATCGGCAATTTAAATCTTACAAACGAGCTTGATTCGTTACAGCATAGAAGAAATGTCGCTGATTTGACGATATTTTACAACTACATTATGAATAAGTACTCTTCAGAGGAGATCAAATCAATACTACCCAAACCCGCTATTTTTTCTCGTTCAACCAGAGCATCAGCCATCTCCCACCCATTCACCGTTCAAATAACAAAATGTAGAACTGTCGCCTTTCAACGTGATTTTTTCAACCGTGTTTCTTATCTTTGGAATTCCTTGCCCTTATGGGTTTTCCCTGATTATTTTAATCCCCAACTTTTTAAAGTCCATGTCCACCAATTTCTTAAAGAAACATAATCCATTTCCACAATCCACAGTTGGCATGGTATCTTCGGATATTCAGAGACGTTAATTTATAATGTATTTAAATTAACACTAAATATGTCTAACTTAGTATAAAAAAAAAAAATAATCTTCAATAAATACTTTTATGGAGCTTTGACTAGGAACAGGAAATATGTCCGATGTATTATCAACAAAAGCAGAGCTTCCATTCTGCAAATACTTAAATACTCAAAATGTTTCGGTTCTCCTTGCTTTTATGATAGTTATTGAGACAGTCGTCTCACGAACTAATGGGTTGCTTTCATTTTCTTACTCAGTACAACCTGAAGAGCTGCAAGGTCATAGCCCAATATTTCATGATAGAGTGGAACACGATTGAAGGTGCTACCGTTGACTGAATATAGTTTATACGCTAGTACCCCTATGATATAAACCTTGATAAGTATTATCTCATTGCTATTGCCAATCTCATTGCAAATGACCAAAAATAAAAAAATTACAAATTAAGAAAACTTAACAGGATCCGTGTTTTCATTGGTTATTCCTGGGTAGCGATTTTGTACCATTATCTCTCCTAGAGAAATAAAAGGAGAGATAAATTGTAATATATACAATTGTCTTTGATTGATTCATTTAAATTGTAAATATATCACGTGTCCATAAATGTAACGTCGTGATTGGTTCGATTTGTATTTTATTTGAATTTATCTTAAGGGGAAATTTGAGTATGGGTATGTAGACTTTTTTTTTAGTTTTCTCCAGGGTAGCGATTTTGTACCATTATCTCTCTTGTTATTTCTCTAGTGTAGAAAATTATCTCTCCTGGAGAAAACTAAAAAAAAAGTCTACATACCCACACTCAAATTTCCCCTTAAGATAAATTCAAATAAAATACAAATCGAACCAATCACGACGTTACATTTATGGACACGTGATATATTTACAATTTAAATGAATCAATCAAAGACAATTGTATATATTACAATTTATCTCTCCTTTTATTTCTCTAGGAGAGATAATGGTACAAAATCGCTACCCCGGCAAATATGACAATCCCGTAATCATGGGATTTCTTTCATTAATCCCGGGATTGCGGGATCATAAAAATGAGTCGGGATCCTGGGATTGCAATCCCTAGATAAGACATTCTCTAAATTATCAGTATTAATTTTGTATGGATATATTAATACTGATCTAGTAGCTTTCTCATGTTTACGTTGCTTTTCCGTAAAATGTGTGTTAAAATTGTAGTGCATTTCCTGAAGTTTTCAGTTGGGATATCATCAAAAGGGATTAAGCAGTTGTTACCCACTTGTCGAAGATGAGGTCCTTATGACCTTCCAGAAACTTTTACTTGTGCCAAGTTAAGTCTCACACTAGCTTCTGGTGGAAAGCACACTAGCTTTTGGTGGAAAGTTTGGTTTAACCTTTTGTATTCTAGCGGCAGGAATGTAGCAAGATCTAGCTTTATTAAAAATTTCTTTGATTTTTTTTTCCTTAGAAAGGACGTCAAGTGGTAAAAATTGGGGACCTTACAGCAAAAGGTAAAAACTCCAATTTTAAAAACTGTTGAGCAATTTCACGCAAGTTCAGCAAATTTTTGGGAAATTTTGACTTGACCCCTTTTAATTTTGGTTATTTTTTGTTTATAGATAGTCTTTCATAAATAAAAAATACAAGTTCTCTTAGAATTTTTTTTTTCGACCAGGGGTCTTCACAGGGTGCCCCTCAATTTTTTGTTATTTTGTGATGTGAGTGCATTTTGACGAGCGATTGTAGAAAAACTACTGAATCGATTTTCATAAATGATATGTCGTTGAATAGATATTAGAACAAAGTTTTTAAAAATGTACACTGTTAATTTTTTGAAATAATTTTTAACGGTGTAACATAAGAAAAAAACGGTGTAATTGAAAAAAAGATGGCATAGCCTCTTTTTTTTTTTTTTTTTAAACTAAATTGAAGCTTATTTTATATCTAACCACTTGTGAAAGTTGAGGACACGTGTTATTTTTTGTTTTAAAGATAAAATTCGTTGTGCATATGACTGTCGGGAATCAGTTTTTTTTTGTTCTGAAGGAAAATTATAAAAATGGCGTTATAAACTAAGAGATTTTTTTTTTATGTTAAATATCAAATATTTTATTATTAGATGAACTTTTTAAAATATTATAAAAATTATATATGTAGTACAATAAATAAAATAAATACAATTGTTAAAAATGATTTACTTATTTTACAAACAGAAGTTTCTTTTGAATAGGAAAGCACTTCTGCAATTATTTTCTTTGTATTAGATGGCATAAAAAATCAAATGTTTATTTATCACTTTTAGTAATCACTTGTCACTCTTATAAAAAATAATTTGACAGTCTTGACTGCAAACAAAAAAGCCGTATAAACAACTAAATCTATTTAGGAACTTTTGACTGGAGAAGTATTATGTTCGTATTATGTTATTATGGAATCATAAAGTAAAAGATTGTTTTTCAACATTAAATTACAGATATTTTATTATTGAATAAACTTTTTAAAATATCATACAAATTATATATGTGAAAATAAATATAGTTATTAAAAATTATTTACTTATTTTACATTCAAAAGTTTCTTTTGAGTTGGAAAACATTTTTGCATTTATTGTCTTAGTATCTACTGGTACAAAAGAATGAAATTTTTGAGTTCCACTTATAGTAATCGCATTTTTATATCGATTTTGTAATTTTTCTTTTGTTAATTGATATTCATTTTTATCGGCGTATCCAAAATTCATGGTAGATTCCCATTTTAAAGCCCATTCGAAAAGTTTTTTTGGTGTATCAATAATATTATCTTCGCTCGCCATACTATAACGGTGTGCAGCACGCTTCAGTGTACCACCAATTCCATCACAAGGTCCCTTTCCATGGCTGGTAGCATGAAAATGCCATTCAGCGTCAACCTTAAAGTCTTCTTTATGGTGGCATAAGTTAATTAGTTAATTTAAGGTTGACGCTGAATGGCATTTTCATGCTACCAGCCATGGAAAGGGACCTTGTGATGGAATTGGTGGTACACTGAAGCGTGCTGCACACCGTTATAGTATGGCGAGCGAAGATAATATTATTGATACACCAAAAAAACTTTTCGAATGGGCTTTAAAATGGGAATCTACCATGAACTTTGGATACGCCGATAAAAATGAATATCAATTAACAAAAGAAAAATTACAAAATCGATATAAAAATGCGATTACTATAAGTGGAACTCAAAAATTTCATTCTTTTGTACCAATAGATACTAAGACAATAAATGCAAAAATGTTTTCCAACTCAAAAGAAACTTTTGAATGTAAAATAAGTAAATAATGTTTAATAACTATATTTATTTTCACATATATAATTTGTATGATATTTTAAAAAGTTTATTCAATAATAAAATATTTGTAATTTAATGTTGAAAAACAATCTTTTACTTTATGATTCCATAATAACATAATACGAACATAATACTTCTCCAGTCAAAAGTTCCTAAATAGATTTAGTTGTTTATACGGCTTTTTTGTTTGCAGTCAAGACTGTCAAATTATTTTTTATAAGAGTGACAAGTGATTACTAAAAGTGGTAAATAAACATTTCATTTTTTATGCCATCTAATACAAAGAAAATAATTGCAGAAGTGCTTTCCTATTCAAAAGAAACTTCTGTTTGCAAAATAAGTAAATCATTTTTAACAATTGTATTTATTTTATTTATTGTACTACATATATAATTTTTATAATATTTTAAAAAGTTCATCTAATAATAAAATATTTGATATTTAACATAAAAAAAAAATCTCTTAGTTTATAACGCCATTTTTATAATTTTCCTTCAGAACAAAAAAAACTGATTCCCGACAGTCATATGCACAACGAATTTTATCTTTAAAACAAAAAATAACGCGTGTCCTCAACTTTCACAAGTGGTTAGATATAAAATAAGCTTCAATTTAGTTTAAAAAAAAAAAAAAAAAAAGAGGCTATGCCATCTTTTTTTCAATTACACCGTTTTTTTCTTATGTTACACCGTTAAAAATTATTTCAAAAAATTAACAGTGTCCATTTTTAAAAACTTTGTTCTAATATCTATTCAACGGCATATCATTTATGAAAATCGATTCAGTAGTTTTTCTACAATCGCTCGTCAAAATGCACTCACATCACAAAATAACAAAAAATTGAGGGGCACCCTGTGAAGACCCCTGGTCGAAAAAAAAAATTCTAAGAGAACTTGTATTTTTTATTTATCAAAGACTATCTATAAACAAAAAATAATCAAAATTAAAAGGGGTCAACTCAAAACGTTGTTGAATCTCCGTGAAATTGCTCTGTTAGATAATAAGAAAAAAATTAATTTATTAGCAAAAAGTAAGTCTTTTTGGGACGAGCTCAAAAATCAAAACATGTACTGACTTGTCACTGTTAACGCAATCATTTATTTTGTTGCAAAAGGGAGGTAGGTTTGGACTTGCAGCCCTTTTTGCTCCAAACGGAATAGGTTGGCTCCAAACTTCAAATTTTGCTTTTCGTCGGATATTCCTCGTTCATTTATCAAACGATAGACCAAATTTTTTATCAAGTTGTAGGTGAAAAAAGAGTAACCGCTAAAAATTGGATCTGTCCCCCTTTTGCTGCAAGGTCTTCAATTGGTTACTGAATTCCATAGACCTTTTTCCCAAAAAAACTTGACAGTTGTGATCAACTGATTTGTATTTCGAACGCTTTAAATAAATGTTATTTCTTGCAAATCAAGATTGTATTGTGTTGTCTTTAAGTTGTTTTTACAATAGTTGCATTATTATTATTTTTGCAGTTAATTTTGATACATAATTACTGATTTCTAATAAATATTTGACAGATTGCATACAATATAACGATTTGAAGTTTATAATCCAGTAACTTTGTCGCCTGAAAGTATGGGGTAGTTTTCGTCAAATCCGGTAGTTCTGATTTTTTGCAGACTTATTTATGATGTTGGCCTAATGAATAATCCAAATTGGGACCTCGAGCGCCGAACGCAACTTTGTCAAAAATCGAAAAAACCGCGAAAAAATTCGTTATTTTTTCAAATTTTGGCGATTATAACCCTAAAGGACTAGTTTTTGAAAAAACTTTTGTAGGATGTTTTTAAAGTAGACTGAATTTGCTACAATATATTACTAGAATTGTCTCTGTAGACCCAATAGTTTCCGAGATTAAGCCTTTCAAAGTTTATCATTTATTTCGAACTTTCGCCATTTTTTGCAATATTTTAGACGTCACTCGAACAACTCTAGCGGGATGAAGTTCCAATTGCCTCCGACGGAGTATGCTAGTATTGCTCGTGTGAAGTCACGAATGCGACTCAACTGTAGCACGTTTTTAACCTTCCCTAATTTCGAAAAAAAATGATAAACTTTGAAAGGCTTAATCTCGGAAGCTATTGGGTCTACAGAGTATCACATTGTAGTTCTAGTATCATATTGTAGCAAATTTAGTCTACTTAAAAACCTCCTAAGAAAGTTTTTTCAAAAACTAGTCCTTTACGGTTATAATCGCCAAAATTAAAAAAAAAAAAAACGATTTTTTCGCGGTTTATCGATTTTTGACAAAGTTGCGTTCGGCGCGCGAGGTCACAAACTTGGATTATTCATTAGGCCAACATCATAAACAAGTCTACCGGATTTGACGTTTGCTGTGATGTATAAAGTTACTGGACTATTAAGGAAAAAGCTCTATTTCAGTAAAATTATCCCAGTCTGCTTTGTTTAAATTATTATAGGTCTTCTCGGATTTTACTTGGTTTATGGAAAGGCTTAAAGTGATTATGATTGACTCGTGATCTGATCTTAGTGACATGCTGGCAAGGGAGACATCTGGAGAAGGGGACGAGTTGTTACCCTTGTTGGTTGTGTTTCGTTGAGGACCCCAACATTATAGGCATCAATTTGGTCTGCAATGTTTTGCCGCGTGAGTCAGTGTGTAGATGTGAGTCAAATATATAATGGTGTACATTCACACAGTTTTTGGTATAAAATAAATTTCCTTCCTATGATCGTTTCATAACCTGTATCACAGCTGCTTACTGTTGGAATATAAATATTGACCAGTTATATATGATTTTATTATAATACTGAGTTGTTCTAAGTGTTCGTCAGATTCTGGTACTGCAGGTAAGGTGGTTGTACGGCAGATAACGGTTTTGTGAATGATAAAGGCAAGGCCACCGCCTTTGTCCTTCCCTCTATCCAGTCTTATAATTTTATAACTAGAACATTGTTATTGCACATGGAGTTTATTATATCATCGATCTTGTTTATAAGACCGTTGCATTATTTTCAAATCACTTAGGGTTTTCGGATACGTGTTCATTCGCATTGTGTTCTACGGCGAGCTCATGTTGGTATGTTGACTTGATTGGCTATTGGTATTGTTTGGCTACATGACGCCATATAGTTTGAGTCCATTGCTTATGTTTACAGGTGTTACACTTGATGGAAGTTAGTTTGCTCTTAAAATGTATTTACATATTGCACAATACTATGTTTTAGTTGGTCTAGGATTCTTTCAATACCAGCCTTGACGAGAAGGGTTTGAAGCAGTGAGGGGCTAGTGAAAAAACATGAAGCGACGGAGTTGCAACTTTTGTCGAAATTGTTGTGATGGTCCATTGTCGGAACTATATTCCGAGTGCTACAAAACGTCATGTTGCATCAAAACAATCAAATCAAATAAAAAACAGTTCTGATACCCACAAAGAGTCAAATTAACACGTTATTTAAATTTACAGACAAATGCTAAAAACGAGTGTGAACAACCACAAGAAAACTGTAGAAAAAATAAGAGGTTGATTCATCTTTATTAGCAATAGCATACAGGAGAAATTCCAACACAGTTCATCGATGCACTTAAAGTCTTAAAGGGGTGCAAAATTTTTGCGAAATTTGATCTTAGAGCTTACCATCATGTTTCAGTTCGTCTATATCAGGGGTGTCCAACTCAAATTGAAGATAGACCGTTTTCAAAATTTAATTTGTTTCGCGAGCCAAAACTTAAATATTTTTTTAGAGATATTATAATATGTTTATTATAACGTATTAAAATTTTTCAAATTAATATAATTGTCACCCAAGATTTTTTTGGAACAAATTAACTATGTTAAGCAGCTGTTTGGAAATATTATTTCCAAATTAACAAAATCCTATTTCTTAAATCATTCGAAAATGTATGGCAATGATTTTTCTTTATGCCATATTATTAAAGTTTTATTTTGGTTATTCAATTTTTATTTTTTTAAGGAGTAAAATTATAAGTTAATATTTTAGTATGATTATTCTTTTCGACACTAAAAAATAAATAATTTGAAAATTGTGTTTTTTTCTTAATTATTCATGGTTTTTCATACAAATTTTAAATCCCGGGAATCCCGGGATTTAAATTTTATGAGTTCCGTAGTCCCGGGATTCATAAAACACCACGGAATTGCCATCTCTAGTCTTATCCGAAGAAGATGAAAATGCAATTAAATCTATTGAACCCGACGACATATCAGCCAACATGCCCTACATAGGACCCAAAAGATTGAACTATCTCACTACCGCACTCAACACATCTTTAGTCTCTACATACTCTCCAGATACCAAATATCTGGCATTCGGCCAGAATACCCTTATCTTGAAACCTGAAGAATTGGGAGAATCTTACAAACCGATATCCTTTCATCAGTCGCAAAACTTATTGAAGCATTTCTGCTACCTCGGTTAACTGAATACTGCATTTCTGTGTCACACAAGTATGTCCTTTTAGAGTTCGGACAGCACATAGTACAACCACCGCTCTTCACAGAATCCAAAACCAAATCAGTGATGGCTTGAACCAAAAAGATTCCTGTGCTAGAACAATTTTAGTTGCTCTCGACCTATCAAAAGCTTTTGTAAACTGTCGCACAATACACTACTAGATAATATATTTAAAACTAACATGCCAGGTTTAGTAAAACGATAGTTGTGCAACTACCTAAAAGATCACCAAATGTATGTTGAGTTCCGTTACTGCAAATCCAAGATGAGAGTTCTCAAACAAGGAGTTATCAAGACAGACAAGACAAGATGGGAGCTCTCTCACCTTCATTTTTCAATATCTAAGTAGTCTACCTACCCCACCAGAAGGAATAACCGTCACTCGTATGCAGACGACGATGCTTGCAACAGGAAACAACCTGGATCAATTCACCAATGTTCTAAACACCTACTTTAACACCCTGAATGAATGGTTTAAAACCAGAAATTAAATCTTTCCACTGAAAAGTACACTTCTACACTTTTCACCACATAGACGAATAAGGTAAATACAACACTTAACATCTGAATGTTCATTACTATGGTCAAAAACCCAAGACTGTTTGGGGTAGCATTCGATCCACTGCCGAAATTCAATGCTCATGCGCAACAGGTGAACTCTAGACTAAAAAAACAGGAATAATGCTTTGAAAGCACTAAATGGGTGAAGAAAATCTTTTTTTAGCCCAAATGAGTTGGGTGTCATTTGGAAGAGCCCCTAATTTTAGAAACATTGCTTTCTCTTTCCGGTTAACAGTTTTTGAAATATTATCAAAAAAGTAAAACTTTTAGTATGTACCTCCGCCCCCCCCCCCCCTCGTTTCGTGGTGGATTGAAAGAAAAATTTGAAAAAAGTCACGGAAACAGGGGAACACATAAATGTGAATTTTGACAATATTGTGAAGTTTGTATTTCATCACATTTAACGGTAACGGTAACGATTTTACGAAAAACGAATTTCACAATATTGTCAAAATTGAATTTAGACAATATTGTGAAATTCGTTTTTCGAAAAATCGTTACCGTTACCGTTTAATGTTATGCAATACAAACTTCACAATATTGTCAAAATTCACATTTATGTGTTCGGGAATAGGGCCCCAGGAAATTTGATAAATTTTTAACGAAAATTATAGCTTAGATAACTTAAATAATTACATTTCTGCGTTTTTAAGAGGTAAGTGAACAAAATTCTTTTTTGTCCGAAATGAGTTGGTTTTCATTAGAAAGTGCTAATGTAAGAAATATTTCATTTTTCTTTATAATTTTTCAGTTTTCTCTACAAGTGTCCACTTTTATTTCAAAACAAAATTCGATGACTTTCCGGAACAAAAATATGAAATTTCTATAATTTTTTGAAAAATACAATATATTAATTTTTACTTAAAACTAGAGTTGCCAAAGCCGATAAAATGTTTCACTTTTAAAAAATAGACATCGTCGCCGAAGTATTTTTCAAAGTCACTTGCGATCGTCATTGCTTTTATATTGACGATGTCTACGATTCTGTTTAAACATTTACTGAAACCAATCAATTTGACTGAAACCAATCAATTCGGTATTAATCAATTCGTCTTTTCAATAATGAAACTAAAATATTTGTTTTCGAAGTCGGCCAAATTGGCTCGTAGAAACAATCGTAGATTGTTACTATAGAAATAAATATTTCCCTGCTGAGGAAGGTTTCATAGAAACCGAAAATATTTGGAAAAAAATTAAAAAAGTTTTTTAAAGTGTCTAAGTCGATTACGAATCATCAAAGTTAATCGTAGATTATTTAACATTTGGATATATATTAAAAAATTTAGAAGACAGCCATTTGAAGTCTGATAGCCAATATGGTTTTCGATACAAAACAGAAACAGCCGTACTTCTGAACTTTGTATCCCTTTGAAAAAAAAGGATAAACCTTTGTTATTGCATTAGACATGGACATTGACCTTTAAAAGCGAGGCATTAAAATTTTTAACGAAAACCCAACAGGTAATGCATTTCAAAGAAGCGAAACTCTGTTGAAAAAATCATGTTGAAATGCCACTATTCTACAGTTTGTTACGTTAAGAGTAAAAGGGTGGGCAGAAGCAATTGCCGATTGGTTCACTCAAAAAAATAAAGGAAACTTTTACACAATTTTTATAAATATACAACTCACAAAATTTTTTGATAATACTACAATTAAGTTACAATAAAGTTTTGGTTTTTTCAATTGATTTTTTTTGTAATGTACAATATTTTTAGTAAACTTACAAACATTTTGTGAGTTGTATATTTATAAAAAATTTGTTAAATTTATTTAGTTTGTTTTTGAGTGTGTAACCAGAATTTGGTTAACTTTATTTCGGAAAAAACAAAACACATACCAGATCAAAGAAAGGATCCCAACGATATTTCAATTAGTATGTGTGATTTACTCTGTAACGATTTTATAATGGTGATGTCAAAGAGCATGTGTAGAAAACTCTGCCTAAATAGATTTTAAAAATATTTCACTCCGTATCAATTACCCAAGCAGGGCTAGCTAGGCTCTGAAATACGACCATTAATGATTAACAGTATTTGCTGGTTATTGTTATTGTATGGTTGTCGATCTATGGTTTACAGAAAAGACAGTTTATATTGTCAAGCATTAGTACATGAATGGTAAGAAGTATTTGTATATTGTTATTGGGTCATTACTGGAACTATGAATCGGTCGATTTACGGTTTATAGAATATTGCCGGTACACTTTACTTTAAATGTGTACGGATTTCACCCCAAAGTCGTAAAGCTGATAAAATTTTCTCATCAACCGATACGTTTCCGTATCCATCGATGACTTTTCTTTTGAGTCTAAATTAATTAACGCTGGTGTGCCCCAACCCAAGGCCAGTTTTATTCCCAACTCTATTATTAATTTATATCCACAAACTGTTGAAAATCACCAGTAATCCAATAAATAGTTTTGCAGACGATAGTACACTGCACAAGTAATTCGTTCCCCTATCTTCAAAGAGTGGAATGCACGAACGAATAAATCCCGCACGGAGAGACGGTGCCTCAAGTGTAAACGAGGACCTGGAAAAAAGTCCCGACAAAAATTTGGTCAATTTTAATTCCTCCAAAACACAGCTATTGATTGTTTCCAGATCAAAAACCGAGTTTCCCAATGATATTTCAATTAGCATGTGTGACGAACAAATAGACGAATGTGAAAGGGTTTGCTTATTAGGAGTCACAATTTCCAATCACCTACTCTGGAACGATCATATAATGACAATTTCAAAAAGCGCATCAAAAAAAACAGTAGATGTAAAAAATATTTCACTCCGTACCAATTACTCAACATTTATATCCTATATTCGTCCTTGTATGGAGTATCGTTGTCGAGTTCGGAGCGCTGCATTTGTTCTGATTCTGTGCTATACGAATTGTGGGTGATCAAAATTAACATCACATCTTGATTCCCCCTATAACATCGTCGCACTGTTGCGGATCTCGTTGTTTTTTTTATATATCGTCACCATGCAGTGCTCGGATGAAATCGGATCCATCATGCCTCCACCATATTCTTTTCCCGTTTTACACATCATTCACTGCCATGGTGACAGAATGCAGAGAAATTTCTTTGTTCGTACATCGTACAAATGGAATGCTTTGCCCGAATCAATAGTCACGTGGGTTTTCATTGTTCAATCCACAAAAGTTTAAAAAAACGTTAATCTACACCTCAGAGCGTATGTTGTTGTGGGACCTAGGTCTTAAAAGGTATCTATGTGTTGTTGTGACACATTGTAATTCCTATAACACAACACTGTCTATTTAAAAAAAAATCCAAGCAATGGCACGTTAATGGTTAACATTAATTGGGTATTGTTATTGTGTCAGTACTGCAAACAGGAATTGACAGATCTATTTCATTTGGTTAAAATTCACTATAGTGATGATATCCATTTTAGAAATATATAGTTTGAAAAATTTCACCTTTACCTTAATTGAAGAAAAACGTGTTTTTTCAGAAATTTTTTTTTTTAAATAGTTCTATCCTTACTCTAAAATATGCCAAACTTACAAAAAGGCGTTAATTCGTGTTCTTCGATATTTTTTGTTTAATCGCAAGAGGTTTTTTTCTTTATTTTGCAACTCACCCTCTTTGCAAATAGTTTTGAACACCTTTCGCAACTTTTTAGACGCAACGGTCTTAATTTTATGGAGATTGTTGCTTGTTAATTAGGATATATGGTTCTTGGTCTATTTACTAGCCTCT
The DNA here is from genome assembly GCA_963693315.1 of Diogma glabrata. NCBI lineage: Eukaryota > Metazoa > Arthropoda > Insecta > Diptera > Cylindrotomidae > Diogma > Diogma glabrata. The sequence continues at coordinate 201,390,612 of OY856187.1, forward strand.
TTAATTATTTTTGACTGGAATATTTAATATTTTTGCAAGTGAATCCCAACTATTGGAGAATGGCCACTAACCAATTTAAATTCAAGATTTTTATCTATACGATAGCAATGGATCTAACCATTATGTAGCTTAGAATTATAAGTCACTAGAACTAAATGTATTCAATTGAAAAGGATGAAAAATTGCTTTGAAAAGCGAAAATTCCGTAACGAATGTTTTATCTCTATGACGTTTTCAGTCTGTATTGTCTGTAGATTCCTTTCCAGTTAACGATAAAAACCTTTGTAAATAATCAATCTGTCACTTCGGGTACGAACAATACATTCTTCGTATACCCTTACTCTCAATTGACAGGATTCTACAATCAGTAGGAATCGGTGTTCAGCTGTCACTTGCATTATCTACCACAGATCGAATTAATTTTTTGGCGGTGTTAATCACTACAATGTTTTATTAATTGCAGCGCTGGACGTATAATTACATAGCATAAACGCTATTTAAATGTTTGTAGCACAGGCTATAGTATTCAACTAGGTCTTCGACGAAGTATGAAACGGGCACATTGATTACGTATGATCCCATGTTATCGAACGGAATAAACCGTTCATAGCAGCATTTATATAAATGAATTTAAATATATAATAGTATATTATGCTACGATCATGTAATGACGGTTATTAATACACGAGCATTAACCGGGATATGCGAGTGTATTAATAACCATTACATGAAAGTGGCATACGCTATTTTTTCTATACCCGGTAAATAACGAAGAACGAAAATTACAACGAAAATTTCAATTTTCAAAGTTCGATTTTTTTTCCTATACGAAAATTTCAACAAACGTCAAATGCATAGCATGTTTGATTCTAAAACTATGGGTTTCTTTCTATTGATTAAAAATCTGTATCGTAATAAAATCTGTTTCGAAATGAATATCATTATAAAACGGATTTCGGTCATATAAGCGTATTTTTATAGTACGGGTGTAGAAAAACAATTTTAAAAGATGAATTAGGTTATTCACCTCAGAATTTTTTTTTTAAATAATACACCAATAAAAACTTATCTAATCAAAAAACGCCTGTAAATAATTAATCAAATCACGATTATGATTAAAATAACACTAGATTTTAAAATTAATTAGAAAATTGGGGTTTTTATCAGAGTTACAGCGGCTTTTGTGACGTGGCAGGGCGGGGCGAATAGAACAAGCGGCATACGTTGCCCGACCACCTGAGCACGAATCCCCTTGGTAAATTCTTTCCAAATCCATATATACTTGGCAATCTATAATCCGAAGGTCATTATAACATAACGTATCTTGTAGTTATTTCATGTTTAGTGTTCAGTTCAGTTTTATTATTTTTTGTTATTATTAATTAAATGCACCAACGAAAGCCCAATTGAATAAGATTTGCTTATAAGGGAGGAATTCTGGTCAAGTTAAACGTATTTTTCTCGAAACTCCTTTTTCGAGATGGATGACATGTTATCTCAAGTTTTGCTCGAAGGATTCACAAATTCGAAAAGGTAAAAGAAGAAAACAAATTTTTTTTTTAAAGCGTCGTCATTTTGTGATTTTTTTTTTCAAAGGTCGTCGAACCATAGCAACGGTTATAAATTATAATGATTTTTTCTAATAAAGAATTTTTTTTAATTTTTTTGTTTCAGAACACTACAAGGGCTGAAACCACGTCGACCAGCACGCACTTTTTTATAGTCTTCGCCAGCCTATAACGTTTCGAATTTTAATTTTTTTTTATATCTTGAAATGTCAGTAAATATTCCGTAAAAAAATGGTTATTAAATAGTATATTATTGAATTAGGAGCTAAAGTTGTACTTTTTGTGTTGAGTCTGTAGTTTGACAATTATAGACGAAACACAAAAAGTCACTTTAGCTCCGAATTCAATAAACTATTTTTTCGGCAAACGTTTAAATGCGTTTAAAAATATGAAATTAATGCATCAAATTTTTTATAAATATGGTTTAGGTAATAAATTTTCTGAAATTAATTTTTATTGATTTTAATTCATTAAAATGAACTGAAATGCATTCTGTTTTGAACCAATTAATAATATCATGTTATTTTACTTTACTGCCGCCGTAAAAAAAATATAAAAATTACTTTACTGCCGCCGTAAAAATATGAAAATTACTTTACAGCCGCCGTAAAAATATGAAAGTTACTTTACAGCCGCCGGCAGATAAAATAAAAATGGCGTTACTTTTGCAGCCGCCGGCTAAAAAGTAAGACTTTAGCTACTCCCCAGCGGCAGTAAAGTTAAACTTTACAGCCGTTTGCCGAAAAACGTTTTTCTATTTTTTTTTTATCTTACTCTAAAAAATGCCAGGCTTGACCATGCCCCTTTAAACAAATCTTATTCAATTGAGCTTCTCTTAGTGCTAACTGGTAAATAAAAAATTATCAAAACTTTTTAAATTTTTAATGAAAGCAACAGTATGCTTTTATTAAAAAATTTAAAAAGTTTTATTCCGCATACAACGCTTTTTATTGTTCACAAGGCAAACAATAAAGCAACAATAATCCTTCACTAGAATATGTCTTCGATAGCTTCTCAAGCCAACCCTAACCATGGAATGGAAATCTTTTCAAAACGACTTAACACATTTATATAAATTCATTAAAATTCACATTTATTTTATTTATACTATTTGACAGCATTCTGATTACAATTAATTTGATCGCTGTTAACAATGTTGCTTCCGTATTAAACTATTCCGCAAAGGATTTATTTAAATACAATTTTAATTAATATCTATTATCTAGCTAAACTATTATCTAGCTAAACTATTTTCTAGAATCTAGGCCCATGCAAAATTTCAGTTTATGAAGAAGTAAATTACTTTTCAGAATTAAATTGCTCCTAAAATGATTTCTTTTTTTCTTAGATTTCCACGTTCATGTTTTGTATGTACATACACTGAAAAAAAAGTGTGCTCAATTTATGCGAAATAGGTATTAATCATGCATAAAAGTTGCTTAAATGTGCGCCAAGAATAACAATTCTCAAACTATTCTAATATGAAGAATAGGGGGCCGATAATTTGTAAATTTTTGAAATACTAATATTATGAATTACAAATATAATTCAAGGAAATACAGTTTCTCATTTCGAGTATATTATAAATTTGCCTTTAATAAATTTGTTGACCTTTTTAAACTTAGGTTCGATTTGTGAATACACATGCTCTCTTTAAGCATACCACATTCAAAAGCATTCTTAATATAAGAATATAGTTATTGAAAATCGTAATTTTTGTTCTAAGGCTGAGCATAATTTAAGTATGATTTAAAACATTGTGATTCATATATGCTCGAAACAAGCAGGCACAGTAAACATATATGCTCGAAATCATTGTAAAATAAGATTAAACTAAGTATAAATATTCATAAAATGAGAAAAAATTTGAACATGTAATTTCTGGATTTGAGAAAAAAAGCATCCATTTTGTCATAGATTTTAAAATCCACTTGAGATTAACAATGCATGTTAAAACTTTTCCATTATTCTTGAATTAAGAATAATAATATGTATTTCTCATATAAGCAATCCTTCACAAATAAGTTAAAATACACAGTTTTTGATGTATGTAATTGTTTATTTTTTATAATAAAATATAGTTTAAAATTATTGTTTATTACAAAAAAGATATTTTTACATATTTTGTAATTATAAATTATTTTTCATTATTAATTATTATTCTTGTTTACACTAAAATTACAAAAATTTTATCCAACTAAATAATCTTAGCAAAATAATAATACATCTCGTTCATTTAAGTAATTTGCATATTTTACATTATATGAAAATAAAATTTAAAATTATAGATTTTCTTTAATTAGAGTTAAATTATTTATATTATAGTTAATTTATTTCAATAAAAAAATATAATAAATTTTATAAACAACCATGGTGTCCACCAGGTATGGAATTCTGGAAAGTCATGGAAAGTCAGGGGATTTTATTTTGGTCAGGGAAAGTCATGGAAAGTCATGAAATTTTGATCATTTCTCTGGAAAATTTTTATTTTAATTAAAACTTTTATTAAAAATTATATTTCATATATTCTTAATAATTTATATGGTCCGGTTGGAGAAAAATTATGTGTTTTCGTTTATATGCACAAAAAATTCCCTTTGTATCCTGTCGCATGTGTGATCTTAACAGTTTGCCTATTTGCACTAACCGACTGATAAGTAAAACAGATAAAAGAATATGCTTTGGACTTCCGTCTGATGCACTCGATTTCTCCGTCGAAGACGATAAGACGTCTACTATAAGACGATTTCTCGTCCTACCTGAGCAACTGCCTCTTTCTCTTCAACTCATTTATTGTTCACATAACTTTAGAACGTTTTCTAATAATTTTATTACCGGCTCCTTAAGGCCAAGTAAATTCCTTAAACAAATCCTAATGTCTCAAAACCTTAACCTCAGTTAGTATGATATGTTCAGAGACGTTAATTTTTAATTTATAATAAATCACACCAAACATGACTTTGTATAAAGAAAAAAAATGGAAACCGTAATGTCATCGGTCAGTCAGAAAATTTGAAATAAACTTTTCGATTGTACAGTGAAAACCAAACGCAGCGAGTTTGTTGATCAAGTTAGCATCCCAGATTCGATCAAATGCTGTTGAGATGTCTAATGTGATAATCTAATTTTCACCATTTTTTGCAAGTATGCAGTTCGAACAATTGGATACTAAACTCAGTAGTACGACTGTTGATTTTTTGTTTCGAAAACCGAGTTGACTGACTATCAGCTATCAAATTTTTCTCTTCCAAAAAATTTGATATATGTGAATGAAAATTTAGCTCATATATTTTAAATAGGAGTGGAAACTGTAAAACTGGTGATCTATAATTTGATATATCACATTTCATTCCTGTTTTGTGAATCAACTGGATATTGGCCCACTTCCAGCACGAAAAAAATACCAAATTTATAAAATGTGTAGAAAATTTTAGTTAAAGTGCGTGCAAGTTCTTTTGAAAATGTGTTTAGATCATTAGGTTAGAAGAATAACTAAAGGTTAGCACATAGAATTTTGTCCAGTGAAAAGGCTTTGTTGTTGTTTAACCCGCCCTTCAAAGTTTTTTTTGGTTATTTTGGGTTTGAAATTAAGCTTTCATATTAACTCCTGAATTTGGGGCTTTCGATCTTTCGATGTTCCAGAACAGTTGGGTTTGAATCAAAGCGTTTTACGAACAAAATGAATTTCAATGATATAGAGATGCTATAATAATTAGTACCACAATTTAAAGAATCAAAGGCACTCGAAAAACTTTTGTCAGAAATTGACATAATCGAAAGTTTTGCCACTTTCGATCTGTGAATTTCGGCTTATTCGTTTTCAATTTTCTGGTATTAAACCATTGTTAGCTTTTTGATACTTACTATAGGACCGATTAATGAGATTTTTGTTGTGTAATTAAATGTTAAATAATCTACGTTAGCTTCTAAGAGGCAATTTGGCCACCTTCGAAAACATTTTTTATTGTGGTTTTATTATTAAAAAGGGGACGAATTTAATAATCCCGAATTGAATGGTTTCAGTCAAGCTTTGAGCAGAATCGTTTAGTATAACAATGACGATCGAACTGGGAAACTCTTGTTTATATCGGTTTTAATACGCATTTTTTATTATTTAGTTAAACATGTTTAGCACACTAAATATGAAATATTCATTATTTAAACTCTTTAGTAGCCGAAGATAGCATCTCCACTAGAGAAGATGGGGAAAATTCATCGGGCATTGAGTTCTATTTGATCAGTCTATTAATATAAACATTCTTTAAAGCCATAGTTGTTCTACTACGAGGTATTTTATGTAGTTAAATGGGGGTCAAATTTTTTTAGTTTTGTTTTTAAAAAAGTCATGGAATTTTCATGTTTTTGGTCTGGAAAGTCATGGAAAGTCAGGGAATTTTGTTTTGAAAAAATAGTGGACACCATGACAACATATTTTCACACTGAATTACTTTATTATAATAAAGGAAATTTTGCATACAATTTCCCCTGCTGTGTTTTCCTCAATGTTGTTAATCGTATTCTAACGTTTTTTAAATTAAACATTTCATATTTTAGTAATTCCTTTCCAACAAGATAAATTTTAAAATGATTATCAAAATTATTAATTTTTATATTTTGTGCAACTATGGTTAGTTCATTATTTTCAAACAATATATCAATTATTTTAAATAGTTTGTCTTTTAACTGAGTATCGTATTCCACAAAAAAATAATCATCAATTTTAAATTCAGTATTTTTGTATGATATTTGAACAACTGACTGCATTTTTTGATATTTTGAATATTGATCAGAATTACAATTATATCTAACTTTATTAATCATATCATCTTTAGGAAGTTTAATAATTTCAAAATTTGGTTTAATGTTTTTACTAATTAAAATTAGATACGTAAATTTTATGTTACATTTTTTGGCAATAGATAATGGTAAATTTACTCTAGAAAAATTTACATTGCAGTAATTTTTCAATTCGCGATGTTTTGACTCAAAACGCATACACCAAAACAATCTTAGAGGCCCTGCTATTTGAATTATTTTAGGATAGTGAATTAACATATGGTGTTTCGGTTTCAAGTTTTTGATAAAGGTTTCGATATAAAGTTTGTTATGCAGTGTAATAAGCTTCTTTAATTTTTCTAAATCAATAGCTGTATAGTAATGCAAAAGCATTAATTCAACCATATCATGTAAAACACAAATATATTTCCACACTTTATCACCATGAGGTACTAAATTCCCAAGCCAGCATGTAATGTAATTCAACAAGTGTATTGATTGACTAGCTGAAAGTTTTAATTTGCCTTGTTTTAAATGACCATCTTTAAAAATAGGTACTCGATTTGTTTTTTCACTTTGCCCGTAATTAAAATATTGAACGCACGAGTTAAGCACAGTAATAGTGAAATAACCTTTATTAAAAATAAAGTGTTGCAGAGCAGGAGAAATACCATATGGAATCACACCCTCAAAGACGTCATGCATAATATCCACGCACGAGTTTTTTGTTACATGAAAACTAGGAATCTCATTAAAAATTGAGAGTTCTTTGATTCCAGTTTCGGAATATTGGTCTTGCCTTAGATCATCGTCATAATTAGATTTATTACGAAGTTGAATCTTATCTTCAGTATGAAACTCATTTAAACTATCTTTATTAATTTTGCATAATCTGCAAAAATGTTTATGTGTAAATGATTTGGAAAAACCTAAAATTGAATTAAGTCCCAAATTGTCACCTACCACTAACCCTAATACAAAATAAACCGTCATTTCCACATCTTCTACAATAATTTTAATGCCTTCAGTTTCGAGCTTTTTTAATATTGCAACCAAAGAATACAAACATTTTGTATTGCCGTATTGTTTGAACACTTTTGATTTTATTAACATGCTTACGAAAATACTTTCCAAAGATGAATTAGAAGAAGGAATTGTTGGAAAACTATAGTAAAATGAAGCAATGGATTGATTTCCAGCTGAACTTCCTAAAGGATCTCCTGTTTCGAAGTCGTCGTAATAAAAAAAATATGGTATTACAGTTTTGTTTGGAAAATCTAACATTTTGCTTCGCCATAAATCTCCTTGAATAAAATTTGAAATACCATCTAAATTACTGGTTAGTAATTGTTGGTTTGCTAAAGTGGCTTTCAGCATACCAGGGATTTCAAAGAATTTTTTTATTTGAAACTCCATTGGCAATAAAATTCCGATATCTAACTGATTGTGAAACCCTGGTTTACCTTTTTTAATGGCTTGTTTAATTTTTGAGTTAATTTCAAATTTTGAAATAGGACTATACATTCCACCTTCATTTAATGTTTTTAATAGCATATATTCCGTTTTAATATTTTTAAACGGATCTGCGCAAAAGTTTAAAAATGTTTCTATAGCTTCTCTTTCAGATACACAAACAGGCAAGATAATTTCTTTAATTTTATGAATTACAGTATTTATTACTATTTCAGTAAAATCAGTAATTAAATGTTCAATAGCTGAATTTGTTAAATAACTAATACTTGACTGTTTACAATAAAATTCTAAGGCTTTCGATGATATCACTTGTTTGGCTGTTGTGGACATTTCTGATAACGAAATTTCGTTTTCTTTAGCTGACAGATTTAGCCTTGGTGGTGACAATTTTGGTCCGGTATTGGAAAAATTAATAATAGGGTCATTTTGTATAGATACGGATGTCAACTCTTCAGAAATTTTCTGAATTACTGTAGGGAAAGGGTGTACATTTTTCAAATGTTTTTTGTATGCATTCATTTTCGAAAAAGAGTTCGGACAATTATTTTCAATACAATTAAAATTGCCTTCATTACTTAACATATGATGATTTTTTAAATGCACAAACAATACATTAATGCCATCAAATTTTTTTAAACAAATAAAACATGAATACATTTTAAAAATTAAAATTATACTTCAAATTTTAAACTTTTAAAATAACCTTTTAAATTTACAAATTATAAAAAACTTTAAATATTAACTTTAAAGCTGATTATGCTGTGTTGAAATCTGATAGCATAATAATAAGCTTCGAATCACTTATATCATAATTGGTTTTAATGTTAAAAAAATAAAGTTGTATAAATGACCATACCTTAGTTGACTCTAGAGGATACTTAAGGTCAAAAACAAAAAACAGCTTAAAACAACAATCTACTGCCGCTAGTAAATTAGAAAATTGATAATAGATTTCGTCAAACACCGTCACGAATTCTTTTTCTTCTCCTCCAACAATAAAAACTAACGGTTGTAGTTTAAGCCCAAAATTCAAATATTTGCTTCTAATCTCTTGCAATTTGGCTTCAATCAACTCATGACTTGCGATTTCCAGAATAAAAGACGAAATAGAATTATCTATTGATGGTTTCCACAATTGCTTTTTATTTCCTGCTTTGGAAACTCTCGAGGTTGGCGGCAAAGCATAATGTAATAATTTCAGGACCATATGATCCTGTTCATCTGTAAAAAATAGTAAAAAGGGTTTTGAATGCCAAAATAATATTTATATTTTAGTTAGAAAATATATTCATTACCTTTATCTTTGATTAATTTTATTTTCGATACTTCTTTTTTATAATTTACGTCTTTAATATGGTTAGCCAGAATAGGATTAATTAATTCCAAAAACCTTGGCCACTTTGTCATAAGCAGAGTACTCTTTTTAACATACAAATGTTCGAAATCAATATCAACCTTTATTGAAATAATAGAAGTTTAATACAAAATTAAGTTGCAGAAAATTTATTTAACTTACTAGCCTAAACCCATTTGCTGTTGTAAAAAGAGTCCAATCACTTAAAAATTTTGTAATTCTTTCTTGTGGAGATTCAATGCAGTGGAGTTGACTTCTTCGTCCTTCAAATGTAGCATGCCATTTTATTTCCACAGTCTCCCATGGTTCATGCACAAACCTTAACCAAGTTTTATTGGATGTAAAATTCTCGTCTTCAATATACAACACCGAATTGGAACTAGTTGCATGTAAACTGCTCGTTTCGTCTGTATAAAAAAAATTGACGTGATTTGAGTTTAAAAAATTTGGAAACATATGAGTTACAATATTTTTACCTGAAGATCTTGAACTAGATCGACGTTTTCGTCCAGAAAATATTCCCTTACTTCTCAATCTACTTGAGCAATTTCTATATTTGTTGTATAGAAAGCCAGATGCAAACTTATTTTGCTCATTCGGCGGATTGTAATAAAACTTCTGTAAATATATTTGCAAGAATAATGAAATTTATTTTGTTTTAATTAACTACTAATAATTAATAAGACACTATAAGTTCAAACGAAGAGAAAGACTGTATTTGTGTAAAATAAATCCACAAAGAAATAATACTTTGCTTTGGGAAGCAAATCATACGACGTTTATTTGGAGTTAAACGTGAGCCGGAAGTTGTATTAGTGAAAGCAGATCTTTCACACCGTAGTCAATCAGTCCAATGAAACAGATATCATCTGCATGGTTAGCACCTGATTGAACTTTTATAAGATTTTTGCTCTATGGCATTCCACTTTACTGAAAGAAAGTTTTCAACATAAGATAAAACAAGAATTATACATGTTTCTCTCTCTTCGATTGACCTGTTACCTATAAATCTAAGGACCTATATTATACAACTTACACCCTCTTCTGACTGAAATGTTTCTGTAATTTTATTAGTAATATGTTTGAAATCGGAAAGCTCCATACATAAATCTCTGGTCATAAATTCATGGATTATAGAGTTTACAAGAAACCGTCGACCTTCATCAGTGAACTTTGGTGGATTTTGACTATTATATATATTAATAATTTTTTTTCCTTCAGCTGATTGTAGAAATGTTGCAAAGTCCTATATGTATTTAATTATATATGCATGTATTCTTTTTATTAAATAAAATGTGTTGCGTAATGGGAATTACAATAGGTGTCACACCAACACAAAAAAATCTTTTAGACCAAGGTTTCACAACAAGATACGTTCTGAGGTGTTGTTAAAGAATGGATAACTAAGCAAAAAATCCTTTCACAAAATATGCCAGAAAGCAATATTTCTTGATAGGATGGAGTAAATAAATTAAGAGATTAATTGTAAATTTGTAGGATTTCATGTAAAATTGGACCACCAACAATCCAGCTAGTGGTACATTCCTTGATAAGACACACTGTATCCCTAATGATTGAAGCCCAGATAAAGAGTAATATGAATAATCATTTCTTTGAGCTTGCAATAGTGCAATATTGGCACCATCAAAGAATATTCCGTAACTAAGATTGATGGTGCTATACTATTGACTAAACTGAGTTCAGCCGCTAGCACCTTGGCTAGTGATATCTCAATACAATTTATATATTTATTTGTTTGTTTGCAATTGCATTAAATATCGTTAATTAATAATTTTAAACTATTTTTTAAAATAAAAGGTTTTTTACCGCAACATTTTTATTTATTTGGAGTAAATAACTAGCATTATAAATCGGGCTAATAATGGATATTTATTATCAATGTAATTGTAATTTAAACGGAATTTAAAATTTTAAATTTAATTGAAATATTGAAAAAAAATTACAATTACATTGATAGATAATATAAATAACCATTTTATATGTTGTTGGATGGTAAAGAAAAATTCAGTTTCTATAAAATCTTCTATCTTTAGTTTTATGTAAGCTGCTGAAGGTAGCATAACAGCTGAAATTTATCGGGCTTGTTATTTACTCCAAATAAATAAAATTCAATACTTTGCGGAAAAAAGACATCTATTTTAAATTTTTTTTTTGAAATTATTATATGTACCAAGTACCAACGGTGTGTACCATAATCTTTATTATAATAATAATTATTAATATATATAACACTTACGAATGCGTCTTTAGTATTTGGTTCGTCGACTACCGCTGGGATGCTTGTGTTGTGTACCCATCTGTATATGTCTTGACTGGTATTCGTACTACTTGTGCAGGCAGTTTCACATGTATCAAATCCAGGAAAGTTCTGTGGACGTAGAATTGCAATTAACATTATTCTGTAAAGGTATGTTTAGACTGAAACAATTGTATGATAATTTGTGTGAGGTAAAAAGACATTCAACTTGCATTTTGGGTGAGCCTTATAATATTGATTTGCATTTACATGGTTAAATAAAACAGAAAACAAACTATTTAAATTGTTTGTGGGTGGACTTGCTTTTATGTTAAATTTTCTTTTTAATTTGGTTTTAAATTAGCTTTAAGTTTTTTAATAAACAAAATTTATCTCATATTTGTCAATAGTTATTTTCTGTTTATACAAAATGTATGAGGTAAGGGAAGAGCTCATACAAAAGAGAGAGCGCTTGTATGAAATCCAAAGGGATTTAAAAATTTGCTGCTTGGCTTGTTGCCTCACACAAGTTCCATAAATATTTCTAAGTCCACACACACAACTTCAGATTCCTTAAAATAAATATATATTAGCCATAAGTACATTTTCTCGGCGCCATTTATTTAAACTTGCTTCGAACAGAACTCTTTCACCTAATTGATGATCCAGAGCAAAAATTGTATCAAGATGATGTTGCCTTAGAAACGGAAATGTTTCTATTGTTATGCCAAATTCTATAATTTAATTTGGAAATTGTTTTGAAAAATTCGAAATTTGACTTTGTCTTCATGTGATCAATATAGAAACCAAGCGCAAACTTTAGTAAAAACCGAATTCGATATAATGTTTTGAAATATGCTAGTAAAACTATGTACGTTCAACATTTATTACTTATTTTTTATTGTGTTCTTAAAACAAATTCTTTTCTAAGCTCCACAATACGTACTATACCAAATTTTTTTTAACATAATGAGGTTTTTCTATGGGTTCTGCTACAATATGTCGAATTTTTAATTCTATAAAATTTGCGCTGTTTTCTTTACAGTATCATAGAGTTAAATTTAGGCCATTATTTTGCAACACAATTCGCAGTTTTGTATTCTTCAAACTAAATTTATGAAACACAACATTTTATAGAAATCTCTTCTATTGATTCGAAGTATTACTTTAAGATAAAATTGAAATTTAATTTGAAAAAGAAACCGAAACAAAATTATAAAAAAATTTAATTTTGGGTTTTTTATTTTATACTGTATAAAATAAAAATCCAAAATGCATTTCTTATGTAACGAAAATCTCATTGAGAAAATGAATTTTTATCAATGTCAATGTAAAATAAAAATCATTAAGTTGAACTAAACATCCAGTATAAATATTATAGAATAAAGAAAAATTAATGCAATTCGCCTAGAAAACAGTTTAAGGCCTAAGAAACGAAATTGAAGTACATATATGTGTATGATTTAAAATAAACGAAAAGGCAAAATTTGAAACGCCTAAACTCTTCTATGAAACTTTTTTCAAAAATTTTATAATCCTTGCGTAAGAATATGGTATCAGATTTGTTTTGTAAGCAGCGTAAGAAAAGATGTTTTGTAAGAAAAGAAACAATTCGATACAATATTCGAACCCACGGTAATCTGATGCGAACATATAAACTTGTCTTTTTTCGCTAGTGATCTAGTACCACGCCGTTTCAATATATTATTCGACAAATTTATATATTCACCTTCAGAACAGTAATACTTAAGCAATTAAAAAATATAAATACGTGTGTACTTTTTAAAACTGGGAATAAATACGAAAGTTTCCAAATTTCTAACATTTCCATTAATTGATGATCATCTGTTTCTTTGGACTCTAAAAATGTAGGTCCTTCTATACTTGGACTGGGTATTGCCAGCTGATTTAATAGCTCACTCGGAAACTCATATTCATAATTTTCATTTACTGACATTTTGGGCGTGGCTGATATATATGCACATATGATTATAATAAAATATTTAATCAGTAATAAAAATGTATAATAAGCTTTTAAAATAAATAATAATGCTATACTCACTTTCAAATTTTTTAAAACACTGAATTTTCACAATTTTCACAACTCACAAACAAATTCACTAAATTATTTAAACCGAATATGTATACTATATTCACACACTAAAATATTTTTATAACTTTTCGAGATACTATATATAAGAGAAGTGCTTTCCTTAAACAATCAACACTAAATAAACCTGAAAATAGTTTAGTTGAGTAAAAAACAAAACAGGATTGATCATTATTATTTATAGTGTTTTAGTCTCTGCTTATGAAAATTGTTCTCAAATCAACACAACAAAATTGTTTAAAATCAATCACTCTATTCTCTAATTGAGTATAAGAAACAAAAACGTCGATAAATTAGTGACGAAAAACCATTATTGATTTCATTCTACTTAAATCAAGTATAACTAGGCACAATTTATGAATTTATATAATCTTAAATGAAGCATTATACACAACGATCATGTACATTTATTCTCTACTTGAGTATAAAAGAAACTTGATTATGTGATAGTTGAGAAATCGTTATAGTAGCCCTATAATGAAATATATATATATATATATATATATATATATATATATATATATATATATATATATATATATATATATATATATATATATATATATATATACTATATATATATATATATATATATATATATATATATATATATATATATATATATATATATATATATATATATATATATATATATATATATATATATATATATATATATATATATATATATATATATATATATATATATATATATATATATATATATATATATATATATATATATATATATATATATATATATATATATATATATATATATATATATATATATATATATATATATATATATATATATATATATATATATATATATATTAATAAATGTGATATATAACTGACGTATATCCCATTATCCAATAAATATCCTATTATCCAATTACCCCAAAAGCTAATGAAATCTTTCTCATATTATTTGAAAACTTTTACCAACCTTTTATAAAAATCGATATGCAATTATATAGGCTAGCTACAGTAGGGAAAAACACTTTGAAAAAACCCTTTTAACCAGATGTGACAAACCGAAAAATGGTACGTAGAGATATTGTAAACTGTACTAAAACCTCATTTACCAAGTTTCTAAACCATTTGAAATCCAGGATTAGAAGTTTTTAAAGATTCAAACTTACAGGTGTTCAAGAGATTCCGTCATTTTGTTCAATTTTGAAATAAATCGAGATCTTGCATTTTCAAGTAAACCTGGATCCTATACCACAGTTTAATCGATATCCTATGCGCTTTTGTAACGAACCGATCATTTTTAAGGTAGCAGTTTTAAGGTATATAGGTACATATCTCGTATAATGAAATACATATCATGAAATTATCATAAACAAAACCAACAAACATTTGATTGTAATTTTCTCAAAATAAAACTATATTAGCAATACTTTTTCAAGAAATGAATTTTCTACAAATGATTGTAAATTTTTGACTGGAAATGAGAATAAATGTTGTACAATATCATCGATTTGTTGAAATTCTATTTTGAAGTGTTTAGTTATTAAATTGATCGTAAGAAATCGAAAAATAAATATTGTTGGATTGAATAGAGTATTTCATAATTAAATGAAATTGAATAAGTTAATCTTAATTTCTAAAATGGTAATATTGATAAAGTTAAGGAAACTTCTCTCAGGTTAAAACACTTATTCTGTTATTAAGAAGATGAGATTCGAATTTTCATCAACTAAGAGTTTCTGTATTTAAGAATAACTTAAACTTAATATTAGAATACGATTTCTCTCAGTGTACTTGGTTTTGTTTTTACATATTCGTTTTCCTTGAATTAATCCAATAGCACATACATATTTTGCAATGGTGGTTTTCACAGCATTTTAAATAATTTTGTTTTGTCTTACATTTTGTTAAGTATTCCACGATCTTGTATGTTGAATAATTATTGTTGAGTGTTACAAATTACACGATTCTAATATTCGTATCAATATAGTGTACTGCGATCAGTAAACAAACAACCATTTTCAAAACAAACAATTTTTTCAAATCTCGCAGAAATAAAACTAAAACTAGGTTGCCAATAATCCAGCTACTGGTATATTCTTTGATCATGTGACGCCAGACGTACTATCTTCCACAATGATTAAAACTGTAGTTATATAAATGATCGTTTATTCATACAAGCAAAAGCGTGTCAACATCATGAAACATGCCATAACTAAGCTTGAGGGTGCTAGCATTGATTAAAGTTCATTAGTCAGCAACAATAAGATATCACCTTGACTAGTAATATCTCACGCCATATGTCAAAGCAAGGACAGGAGTACGCGGGGTTGCTACATCCGATCGATCGGAAATAACAAAATTTACAAATCAACAATAACTGACCCCCGTATGCTGACATCACGGCCACTTCCTCTGAAACTATACAACTGACATTAAGGGTCGATTGTATAAACGCGAATAGAAGATATATCCTCGGATATAACGTCGTTTGTATTGTATGAATCACGCACGACAGTATAGAACAATATATGTATCCGAGGATTTTAGTCCAGGCACGTTGAATATGGAGAACAAAAAAATGTTATCCAGAAACCTACGTTTTTAAATGGTTAAAAGGGTTAAAGTCAACATAAGGAAAATGTGTTATGTGCCCAAGAAAGTTAGGGAATGATTTTAGGGGTTGAAAAGGAGTGAAAATGGATACATCTCGTGTTTTTTGCAATTTCACGCCAAATTTAATGTCCTACTGAAAAATGTTGAATACAAAAGTTGTAGATCTTGGAAAAATCTACTTTTGTATGGGTCATTTTTTAATATAACCTCAAAATTTCAGAAAAAAATTCAGAACCACAAAAAAATTTTTTTTTTTGTTTTTTACTTGTCAATTTCTCAAAAATAAATATTTTTTAACCAAACTTGCTGAAAGTACTCCTTTTTGTGTCCCAAACAACAAAAAAAAATTTTAGATTGAAATATTAAAAACTGTTTGAAAGATTCATTTTTTTCGGTCCGAAACACGTTGTTTTCAAAGTTATATTTTACTACTTACAATCATCGTAGAGAGGTCATACAGGGCTCATTTTGTTCGTTTTGACGTCTACTTTTTAATGAAATAATAAAACAATACAGCTTTCATTTAAAAACATGTCTAAAAATTGAAAAATATAAAAAATTTAATTTTGCAAAAACAAATTTTTTGGTTATTGTTAATAATTTGTTATAAATAAAAAAAATTTTCAAAAACTAATAAGACCATTGAATTGTACGGGAAAAAACACGAAGAAACATATGTTTTCCTATTTAAATACATTTTTTATTTTTGTACAATACTGCTATAAACATTGTAATAGCATATTCCGTGTAGTTGAAAGATGTCAGGTAAGTACATACAATGCGATCGACTTTTACTTTAATAAGAAAAGTTCCTCATTTCTCGCGATGAAATTAATTAATTCAATTATTTTCTACATATTTTGATGAATAAATCGTCTTATAATTAATTTTTGTACAAAATTATTTAAAACATGCTTTTAAATAATTGAATGATTTTTTAAAATGAATTTATCTTGCATCGAATTTTATATTTATTGTACATTTCATTTTATCAATAGAAATTTCAATATAAATCAAAGCCAAATATACTTC
This sequence comes from Diogma glabrata, assembly GCA_963693315.1. Lineage (NCBI taxonomy): Eukaryota > Metazoa > Arthropoda > Insecta > Diptera > Cylindrotomidae > Diogma > Diogma glabrata. The sequence continues at coordinate 201,407,777 of OY856187.1, forward strand.
CAGGAAAATAAAATCAACAAAACACTACAATTGCATGAAATGAATATTGTTGTTGTTGTACATATTCTTAGAAATAGGATCAACATAAACGATTTTATGAATCAAATCAACATAACGTAAAATAATCGAATATTCTAATATTTTCTCAAGGTTTCTGGAAAGTGATGTCGAATTATCTAGAAGTATTGCAGAAGGTATAAAAGAAAATTACCTCTTGTAGTTTTGAATTAGTTTTATTTTAAACCTGCGATAGTGAAGTTAAAATTATAAAAGTGATCGTTTTGTGTAAAGTTATAAGTGTAATAAAGTTATAAGTGTTATTAAGTAGAAATATTTTGGGTATTATTTTTAACGTGGTGTACTGGAAATTTCTACAATCAACCGTTGGAGTTTCTGAAGCTGTTGAAAGAATATTCTAGCTAGGAATATTGGTTGCTGTATTGTTTTCCTGTTGTTGTGAAACAATTAAGGTGTTGAATACTTAATAAAACCTGGTGTTTGGGCTTACTAATCAGTGATCGAACTCAGGAAGAGATTGGGAATTACGTTTATCGAATTGTGAGTAAGGCCAATTCGAAGTAAGGTTAGAAAAACGTAACAATATTTATGTATATAAAGTGTAAATGTATGATATTTATCAGAACTTGAGCATATTTCATTAAAAAATCAACTTGATTAAAATTGAGTTTTTCATTATTGTCATTTACCTCCATTATTTTTTTATTATTATTATTATTAGTAGTAGTAGTATTGTTAACAATCTATTTTGTTGATATAAATTTCAATTATAAATTCGGTGCAAGTTAAATTAGATTCAGATTTCATTTTAAAAAAATCATTCAATTATTTAAAAGCATGTTTTAAATAATTGTATACAAAAGTTAATTATAAGACGATTTATTTATCAAAATATGTAGAAAATAATTGAATGAATTAATTTTATCGCGAGAAATGAGGAACTTTTCTTATTAAAGTAAAAGTCGATCGCATTGTATGTACTTACATGAATCTTTCAACTACACGAAATATGCTATTACAATATTTATAGCAGTACTGTACAAAAATAAAAAATGTATTTAAATAGTAAAACATATGTTTCTTCGTGTTTTTTCCCGTACAATTCAATGGTCTTATTAGTTTTTGAAAATTTTTTTTATTTATAACAAATTATTAACAATAACCAAAATATTTGTTTTTGCAAAATTAAATTTTTTATATTTTTCAATTTTTAGACATGTTTTTAAATGGAAGCTGTATTGTTTTATTATTTTATTAAAAAGTAGACGTCAAAACGAACAAAATGAGCCCTGTATGACCTCTCTACGATGATTGTAAGTAGTAAAATGTAACTTTGAAAACAACGTGTTTCGGATCGAAAAAAATGAATCTTTCAAACAGTTTTTAATATTTCAATCTAAAATTTTTTTTTGTTGTTTGGGACACAAAAAGGAGTACTTTCAGCAAGTTTGGTTAAAAAATATATATTTTTGAGAAATTGACAAGTAAAAAACAAAAAAAAATTTTTTTTTGATTTTTCGCATTTTTTTCTGAAATTTTGAGGTTATATTAAAAAATGACCCATGCAAAAGTTGTAGATTTTTCCAAGATCTACAACTTTTGTATTCAACATTTTTCAGTAGGACATCAAATTTCGCGTGAAATTGCAAAAAACACGAGATGTATCCATTTTCATCCCTTTTCAACCCCTAAAATCATCCCCTCACCTTCTTGGGCACATAACACATTTTCCTTATGTTGACTTTAACTCTTTTAACCATTTGAAAACGTATGTATCTGGATAACATTTTTCTTTTTTTATCTCTGTAAATGAGTCAATGTGCCTGGACTATTTGTTCTATCCTTTCTTTTATTCTGTTTTTCTTGTATAGAAGAGTGGATAAAGCAATTTGTTTTTTTTTCTTCACATGCGCATAGCAGGATAATTTTGTTTCGAATTTGTGGTTATTTTTTAATTTAAATTGCGTTTCTAAAATTTATTTTTTGATATAAATTAATAGTAAAATAATAGCTATTTATGTATTAAGGGCATAAAGTATGTCTTTTCCGCTTGAGAGTGAATACTTAATGCCTGAATTACATACAAGATTTTTTGTACGAGTAAGATTCTATACTATTTGCATAAATTAAAATGCATATATTTACACAAAATAGTAAAATATTTTTTTAGAAAATTATTTTATCCAAGTAGTTTTTCGAAATGATAACTGGCATTGTTATTTCAATTTTAGGCATTGTTATTTCAATTTTGGCATTGTCATTTCAATAGGAAAAAAAGGCCTGCTTTACGAACCATTTTTGAATCCCAAAAGTGCATTTTACGGTTTACTCGTACAAAAATTATATTTTTAATATGATTTTAATATAATTAAGTTAAGTTTTCAAATAATTGTTTTTAATTTATAATTAAATTTATTGGTAGCGAAATCCGAAATTCGACGTCCACGCCGTGCTGCCTGGGTAATGCTGACAGAATTAGGATGGTGTATTGGAGACAAGCAGAGTAAAAACTGCTTAGTCAATGACGCTACATCACGGCGAATTGGCGCCTTACAACCAATGCGACTCAAGCTTTTGTTCTCCATGTTAGGGGCGGTTTGAAGCGGGCGTCTGTCTTGGATCAAGCGGCTCGCTATATAAACGTGTAAAAAGGTTGTTTCTGGTGACCTTAATATGCAGAACGGACCCATTCACGACAATTTGGGTAGGGCCTAAGGTTAACACCCTAACCCCGGAAAAAAACTAATATGTTAAATTTAGTTATCAGAAAGAGAATAACAGACCCGGACAAAAAAACAGAATTTTACCTGGACGTGAAAAAGGACCAGACTACCGAATCGGAACGTAGAACGTGCGCAGCCTGAGCGCTCCTGATGCTCTTATAAATCTGGAAACTGAGGCTGAGAGGTATAGAATGGATATTATTGCTCTACAAGAAATTAGACAGCCGATAATCGGAAAACAAGGTTTGGATAGTCACTTTCTATACTGTAGTGGTCATCCTTCTCGAAGAGAATTTGGTACTGACTTTCTTGTTGGTGCACGCATACAAGAAGCCGTGATGAAATTCATCCCGGTCAGTGAGAGGATCTGCTACCTACGTGTACGTGGTACATATAGCAATATTTCTCTTATTGCCGTGTATGCACCTACTGAAGCTAAGACCGTCGACGAGAAGGATAATTTCTACATAGCACTGGAAGAGGTTATGAAACAAACGCCCACACGCGACTTCATTATGGTTCTTGGTGACTTTAATGGACAGGTTAATGGAAGAGATATCTCTTACGGAAATGTGGTGGGTCCCAACAGCCTGCATTTGAATTCGAATGATAATGGTGAGAGAATGACTGAGTTTGCATTATCAAATAGTTTGAGAATTGCCAGTACGTTCTTTCCGCATCGATCGATCGATTCATAAACAGACTTGGGCCTCACCGAAGGGAAACACTCGAAATCAAATTGATCACGTTCTAGTAACAGCACGTTTCTTTTCGAGCGTTCGGGATGTGTGATCCTTTAGAGGTGCATACATTGGAAGTGATCACTTCCTTGTATGTGCAACGATAAGGTTCCACTTCCCAAATCCAGGCATTCCAAAATTCAATCAACGGAAACGCTTTAACATCTCATCATTAAAGAATGCTGAAACAGAAGAGAGATATCAAATCCATATTGCCGAAACATTGGATAAATCAGAAACCATTAATGGAGACGTCGACAAGTCATGGTATTTGCTCAAAGATTCTGTTTTAAGCGCTGCTGAGGGAATACTTGGACGACCACAGAACCACTCCCAGAAGCCATGGATGGATCAAGCATGCCTTGACGCTATTCAATACAAAAGAGATTGCTATCTGAAGTGTCTACAAGGACGCAACACCAGGTCTACGAAATAGAACTATAAACTGGCAAGACAAGCCGTTACAAAGCTATGTAGACGAACGAAGAGAGAATGGTGGAAAAGACAGTGTGAGGAGATTGAAAGCTTCAATAAGGAACATCAATCGCGTAACTTCTTTCAACAGGTTAAAACCTTAATGAAGAGCCCTCAAATTAGATCAACTGCTATTCAATACGAAGATGGGGAGCTACAAGTAGACCTTAAAAATATTTTAGATACTTGGGCCGCTTATTTTGAGAATCTTCTCAGCTTAAGTGACCAGCAACAAGTCGGGCGACGAGCAAAGCTTATTCGTGCGTCAAAGGTACATGTAGAAGAACCCACCAGAGAGGAATTCGATGCGGCGCTGTCAAAATTAAAATGCAATAAAGCACCTGGTATCGACGATATAACATCCGAAATGATTGTACATGGTGGCGAAACTCTATCCTTACACTGAAAAAAAAATTGAAGTTCATGACAACCTCATCTCGAAGTTGGCAGTTGATTATTCAAACAAAGAAAAATTATTTGCAAAAAATTTCACTGTGATTGGGACAACTACTCGATAACATTTTCCTAACAACAGAATGAGTTTTGTTTAAAATATAAAGTGTTATATCCAATATAACAGTAGTTGAATAAAGATAATAACTATTTCCCTGAAAAAAATTTTCTTTGGCCTTATATCATGAATTTTTCATTTTAAAGTTTAAGTATTTGAGATTAATTGAACTATATTTTACTTTCACATAAATATTTCGTGTGATTGTCTCAACTTCATCGATTTATAATTGTAGAGTTGTTGAAGCAATTTCGTAGTTTGATTCGCCATATGTGACCGCACGGTGAGGTTGAGACAATTGCATTTCGATTGGAAATAGGACATGTTTTTTTCAGTGTAAGATTGTTTGAACTTGTTCAAATGATCTGGAGGACTGCAACCATGCCACAGGACTGGAACACAGCTATGCTAATACCAATCCATAAAAAAGGTAATCGCCTACAATGTGCAAACTACAGAGGAATCGCTCTCCTCTGCACAGCATATAAGATCTTTTCCTACATTTTGCTATCCAAAATCAATCCTTTTGCTGAACAACTGTTTGGAGAATATCAGTGTGGTTTCCGGCGGGGCCGAGGTACCACCGATGCACTTTTCTCGATAAGGATGATTTTGGAAAAGTGTCGAGAGTTCAACATACCTGTGCTGTGCACCAACTTTTCATGGATTTCAGGCAGGTCTACGACTCTCTCGAACGAGAGACTCTGTGGTCTGCTCTGGTGTCAATGAGAATTCCTGGTAAACTGGTATCACTATGCAAAATGACAGTACAGAACTCTCAATGCTGTGTACGAGTAGAGAACGAAATATCAAAGTTTTTAAAGTCGACTCCGGTTTAAGACAAGGTGATGCTATCTCTCCTATACTTTTTAATCTAGCCTTGGAATATGTGTGCCGTCAAAAGAAACTACCGACTAATAACAATATCTTGTCAATAAACTCAGTACAAATGATTGCTTACGCTGATGATGTTGTCATCCTCGGCCGAAGTGAAGCTGTTATCAGTGAGACTTTCAAGTCGCTTGAGAGTGGTGCTAGGAAAATTGGTATGCAAATTAACTACAATAAAACCAAACATATGAATGTTTCAAGAGAGACGGAGAAGAAAGATTTGATGTGCGGCGATGAACGAATTGATTGAGTTGAAGCTTTTAAATATTTGGGATCAATGCTTGACTCAAACAACAGCATACATACAGATATAAAAGCTCGAATCGCTGCAGGTAATCGAACTTTCTACTCAATTAAACCTCTCCTTGGATCACCGTATGTGTCAACTAACACCAAGCTCAAGCTATACAAGACATTGATTAGACCGGTTGTGATGTATGGGTCACAAACGTGGACCCTTACACAAAATGACGAATCGCATTTATCTGTATTTGAGCGTAAAATCCTACGCTACATTTTTGGTCCACTTAAGACAGACGATGGAGAGTATAGAACCCGGTATAACTTTGAGATCAGAGACCTTCTTGAGCGTCCTGATACAATAGGTTGTATCCGTTCTAATAGTATTGCTTGGTTTGGGCATGTTCTACGAGCCGAGTCACAGTCTGGAATGATTAGAAAAATGTACGTTAGTACCCCAGGGAGTGGTAGACCGCGAGGAAGACCACGACTACAATGGGAGACTGACGTAATAAACGACCTTAAAAAAATCGGCTGCCATGGTAATTATGTCGCTGTTGAAGCTGATTAGCCTGTCAACACTCCTACATAGAGCATGAACGCCTTAAAAAAAAATATTTCAGCATTTTAAGTCATATTCAAGAGTCTCACTCTTGAGGGTTTTCTCTTTTATTTAAAGAACTTAATCAGTTATTTTGTAAAGACCAAGAGATTGTTCGTAAAATCGTTATCCTTTAAAGTTTAAGTAACGACGAATTCGGCTTTTATATTAAATCAATTAATTGTTAGTGTCAACTAAAATACGAATTGCAAATTTTTTGGAATTAGAAACATATTTTAATAGGATTGGGTATGGGTGCCATAGGCTAAAGTCTTCTAATCTAATTGTGGTTGTTCTATTACAATCCATTTTTATAATTTCAGTACGAAACGAAAACATTATATAACACATAAAAATAGCAAATTTTATTTGAGATTTACCAACTTTATTTACAATCGATAGCTATCGTATAATTTTTTGGAGTCTCAATCAAACGTGTATAATGTACTTTGTTTCATTGACCTTACATTAAAATTACAAATTTTTTATTTCTTTATACATATTTTACTTTATTAGAAACACGCCCCGAGTTCTTTTGTATTTTCATTGTTATTTTTGCAAATTACGGCAAAAATTTAGTTTAAGAAAATATAAACTAACTTTTTTATCAAAAAAAAACAACTATGTCTATATTGAATAGTTAAATGGAGTTTTGTAATAAGTGATACAAAAAGAAATAAGACCTTTGTGGGGGAGATTTCGTAAATCGGAAATGAGAAACACATGTAAGTTTTTAAAATCAAAAAATGGTTAGTTTCTGTGATTATCATATATTCTATCCAGTCTGGAGGAGAATTGATCTCACTTTCTTTTTTGTTATTTATCAGTTTTGTTTTACTTCATAATTCGTTAATCATTAAATTTTCTAGTATTCTATTTTTCTCTCTTCACCTGTCATCTGTTACATGTGTATCTATGTATGTTTATATAAATTCAAGAAACGAGTTGGTTCGAAATTGTTTTTGTTTTATTTTGGCGGGAATTTCTGTTTCTTGTAATTATAAACTACAACAAATTGTGTAAAGCTGGGATATTAGTTTACATATTTAATTAGTATGTTTTGTTTCTCAAAAGATCGTTGACATTTTAATATATGAATAACTGGAACACACATTAAGGTTTTGTTCTCTTACTTCGTGTTTATTTTTTAACCCTTATATAATATAATATCCCTCTCATGCATTCTTATGATTACATGAAACTTGTTTTCATTTATTTATTTATGTTTTTACTTTTTATGTTCTCTCGCCTTTCCGGCATTGTTGTTATGTTCAGTGATAATTTCGTTGCGTTGATGTTAAATCGTTGATGATTCAAGAAATGTAAAGAAAAAACCAACAAAATAGACGCCATATATTTTAAATGGATATGGTTGGTATTGCAGGGAACTTGTATTTATTCTTATTGTTTAGTTGTATGTGATACGGGTTGGTTGTTATTTAAATTTTTGTATTTCATTTGTGTATATTGTTTTAGTTTGATTATAACTGCGAATGATAATTAAGCATTTAAACAATTTAGTGTGATCTCTTATAGATTGTACGAATATTTATTTAATGAAAATTAGTTAATCCTTTCTAACTGTTTTAGTTTATGCGAGACAGGCTTTCATGTGATAAACATAATGGAAGAATAAGTACAAATTAGTAGTAAATTTGTATGTGATATTTAAAACGTTCGTTCAATTTTATTAGCGCGAAAGATTTGTTTGTAAATCAGTTTATTTCCAATTAAAATATATTCTTAATTGCAAAAACGACTCTATGTAATTTATTGTTTATCCTAATGCTACGCAACTCCAAAAAACTAGTTCGCCAATAGGTTGACTTGTTTATAATACATTTGTTACTTAATTATTTACATATGTGAAGGTATAGGTGTATAAGGAATGGCATAGGATTTGTTCCTTAATTTTATTTTTTGATAATTTGTTTAAAAACTTATTATTATTATTCAAGCGACACTTGTACAATTCTCGTAGTTCAGCAAATGTTATTTAAACATTAGCTGTGGTGGTTGAATAAGTTGAATCAAAATAAGAAAAAATTAAATTAGTCTCAATCCAACAGAAACCTTTGTATGTAGTTTCTTTCTCAATACTAATAGTCACTAAATAACAAATATGTAAGTTGTATATATATTCATAAATTGAAATTCTAGAATCTAAGTGGATATAAACTGTATTTCATTCTTAAGATTGTACGCCATTATTTTTTATTTTTATGAATCACCGTATTACAACAATAAATTTCCATTTTTTGATTTAAAAAAAACAAGTAAAAATATTTAAAACTCAAAGGGTAAAATAAGGGATGATTTTATTTCCAACTTATTAGTCTATTCTTTGAACTTTTATCTATTTGTAAGCTTGGTTGACCACCAACTGTGTTTGATATATTATAAGAATTTTACCTGTTTCTTTATATTGTTTTGAATTGAAATATGGAAATGAGTGAAGAATTTTTCAAATTGTCAGATATAAATTGATAAAATCGATGGCAAATAAGTTCATTCTGTATTATTTTCCTCTCAAACTGAGAAAAAGAAACTACAAAGTGGAATAATAACTTTCAAACCGAGAGTAGTTATTCTTAGATATGATCTGCTATGTTAGAATTTGAAAACAGCTCTTATTGGTCCATTATACAAAAATGATGTTCGAATTATTGTGGCATCATACTGCTGAACACATTAAAAAAATCACTTATGTTGTACTTGCTCGACTCTTTCGTCGTGGGTAGTGACTATTGTGTTTCAATCGAACCGTTCAACCCAAAACCTCCGATATAGAAGTCTAACTCATTTTTTAGCACAAAAAAAATCGTGAACTTGTAGCGCCATTTTGAAATTAAACTCAATATGAAAAAAATCAAAAAATCGCCATAACGCCATCTGTTTATTGCAAATGGCGTGAATCAGTAGGGCTATGATTTAGGAGGTTTTGATTCAACCACATATCAATGTTTTGCCTTACGTTTGTTCTTGGAAAAAATATTGGAAGTATAACATAAGCATTTATCAACTAGTTTTACGTTGAGTTCAAGCAGGGATATGGTAGCAGCCATGACCACCTTATGTGTTATAAGTTATTTTTATGTGTAAACTCAAAATTCGTTTGGAATCGAACTGTAGAAGAATAATAATCAAAAGATCTGTCACATCTCTTAGAGATGATTTCTGGTGTTCAACATCGTCTGCTCGTGCCATTATTAGTAAACTTGACGCTAGAGTAAGCGATACAAAAAACCTGAGACAGAAAATTGGGTTTTTAAAAAATGTAATGAATTTTTGAAAATGCAGTTGATAATTTGATCTTGAACTTGCATTAAGCAATATCAAGGATGGTCCCTCACCGCTTAAAAGACATGTCGAACATCTTCGATTATCCATCAACACAGATAAACGAAATATTAAACTACATCTAGGAAAATCTCAATAGTGACCACTATACGAAGAAGAACGTGTGTAATACCTTCAATACCTTGTGTCTGTCAAACGAGATACAGTTTGATATCAAAGCTCTTGATATTGCCCCATATAGCATTTTCTCCGTACACACAAAACTTTGGAATCAAAATATCTTTCGTAATCGTGTAAACTGACCCTTAACATCTCATTAATACGACCCGTGGTAATCTATCTGGATTAACATTTGATCAATTTATTGCTTAAAAACAATGTAGAAGCCAAATGAGCGAATCATACAATCATAGAACTCCTCAAAAGCTGTGATTTATTAATTCTTACCCGATTAAAAAGCTTGGTCATTTATAGAAAGATCCTTTTGATACAAAGAATGACTAAATAAGTATTGCAATAACAACACGTTGGTTGTTGTTGTTGTAGCGACGCGTGGTGGTGCTATTCTTCCGGCTTGGAGCCTTCCGTCCAGATTCAAGAAGTCTGCTACTGCCTACAACACGTTGGTCAAATAAGGTGATCAATGTCGATGTGCGTACGTCACATCAGACCGTCGTGATATAGGCTGTCAAAACGGATGAATGACATTTACCTATACGGATGACAAAATTCTTCCATGGACTGTAAGCGGCAGAGACAGGGAGCGAAAGTGGGTAATTTTGACCCACATTTTGAGAAAAGATAAAAAATTATTTCGAAAACTTAGTATTCACTCTAATACAGCATTGAAACTTTGTATTTTCATACATGGTAATATCAAAAACCAGCGCATAAACTCTCTCACTTCATAAATTCATATTCTTGCCAATAAGCAATGAAAAACTGATAAATATGTATGTCAACATCTTCAAAACTTTTTCTGCGGTTAAATTAGAACCATATCTGTTTATGAAAATATGTATTGAAGGACAAATTCACTAGACATTAGACAAGTTATGTGACAATGCAAACTCATGCATTCTCTTTCAGATATAATATTTTTCATTGAATATGACACCTTCCTCGTTTTACGGAATTAATTGCTTGCACAAAAATTCTTCGTATATCGCAATTCTTAGACAGCAGATAGTATCAGATTGGTTGGTGATTGGTTATTATTATTTACAATTGTATTCTGGAAATCTCAAACAAAAGAAACTTAAAATTTCACCAACTAATACTAACCCCGGCCAGATTACTTGAACGCGGGCATTATTTTTAGGGTAAATTAACAAAATTTAGTAAAATTGACAGTTTTGATCTGTTTATCTTATGAGCACATAGGAAATAAAGAAAAAATTAAAAAAACAAATTCTTGTCAAAGCAGTGTAATTTTGTATGGATTTTGCTTTTTTCAAAGGCCTGTATCTTGGACCCCGGGGCTGTTATACAACTCGTTTTGGTTTTATTCGCTTCAGTGATTCAATACCAAATTTAAAAAAAAAATCTTGGCGCCTAAGTAGAAGTAATATCCCCCTAACCCCGCTTTGTAGAAATGTCAAATTTATAAGCAGAAAACAAATTATTGAATTACACTACAATAAAAATTATATTCAATTTAGATATGTACACAGATATGTAATACTTTATAGTTTATAGTAATGCCACTTTTGTTTGAAAGAATACTTAAGTATATGACATGTAAAATAAGTATGTATGTATGTATAACATTAAAAACATTTGATTAATAAATTAAAAATGGTTGAGGTTGTGTTCTATTTAGTTGAACAAGAAACAAACAATTTATGCAATAATTTTAATCACATAGATGGATGTCAAAAAGATATTAATAAATTAAACTATTAATAGCAAATAAAGATTTAAATCTAAATTATCGTTTTTTTTGACTCTGCGAGTGTTAGGTAGGTGTGCCAAGAAACAGTTGTAGACTGCAGGCTGCGCGAGCGAATCACTACAACACTTCCAACTGTTTCAGATGCCTTGATTACGGTCAAGTAGCACTGTAAAAGTGGTGTGGATCGAACGGTGATATGTTTTAGATGCGGATGAATATTACATAAATCGAGAGACTGCAAAGAGCCCCAAAATGTGCTCTTTGCCTGCCGGGAACCACAGGGGCTAATGGGCATTCTACAAGAGGCAGAAAATGGCCAGCCTACAAAAGAGCACTAATCTTAACCGATACCAAAAATTTATTTACAAAATATTTTTTTTGTAAAGAAGAATTATATGTCTATTAATTATTTCATATTATTTTAAGAACAAAAATGGTGTGGATTCAAATAATTTTAAATTACAAACCAATATCACAAAAAATACGTCACATATAATATAATAAAAGATATCGTTCAGTGAGAAAACGTAGCATATTTCTTAAGAAGAAATAATATTAATAAAATTACTTTTGATTATAATTTTCACTTTTTTTTTATAAAATAAAAAATTATATTCGCTTTTTAACGGATTACTGAATCGTAATACATTGTGTAATTATGGATTTAAAAATGCAAGGTTAAATTGCAATACATGTGTTAAATTACAGTCGGTTTATTAATATTTGTATAAAATTTTAGAACAAAATTAAAGCTTACAGAAGTACAAAAATTACAAATTAAAGCTTACAAGAAGTACAGATCATTATACATCATAATATTTTAAACTTTAAACTTATTTTATTTTTAGACAAACAGATAGTTGTTTGGTTTGATTCCCACCGTAGACGAATAATTCGGAATCAGCACTCATTTCTGAATTTTGCTTTTCAAACATGCATGTTAATTAATAATTGTGATTGTGGACAGTTAGAATTGTGATCAAAACGATCTCTAGAGATGTTGGAAAATATTCTACTTGGTTTTTATTCGATCGATGCAAGTTATTTTGTACCATGGATGCTTTGATTAAAATTAAATTTAAATCAATTGAAGGAATTTCTAAAAATTGTAAACAAATCAAAAAAGTGAAAAAATGGCGTAAGCTGAATGTAAGAAATGTTGAAAAATAATGGAAAAGCTTTCAATCAAAATTCAAAACAAAAATATGGAGGGGCTGAAATCTCACAGCTCTGAGATATCAAGACTTCGGTCTGGGTTAAGAATTTGTATATAGTTTTCGGCAAAAAACTTTTATGAGGACATGGTTTTTAGTTTTGGGCAGCGATGTATATCAAACATAACTCTTTGTTAAAGTACAAGTATTTTTTATCTATGTTTAAAAATTTATTACAAAACTAACACGAAACATCAATACGTTGCCGGAAAATTATAATCGAAATTCCAAAAATATTGTTAAATTAAATAAAATCAAACTTTTTCAAAATTCCAAAAATATTCCAAAAATTAGGAAATATTCCAAAAATCAAATATTTAAACTTTTTCTAAATTCCAATAATATTTCAAAAATTCTTAAAAATTCAAACTTTTTCCAAAATTCTAAAAATCAAAAATTAAAAATTTTTCAAAATTCTAAAAATATTCCAAAAATTCTTACAAAATCAAAAATTAAAACTTTTTCCGAAATTCTAAAAATATTGCAAAAATTATTACAAAATCAAAAATACAAACTTTTTCAAAATGCCAAAAATATTTCAAAAACTATAAAAAACTCAAAAATTTCCATGTCCAATTTCATTTTAAATTACATTTACGTCATAAAAACATCTATGTACATTGTTTTTCCAAAAAATTGGCTAAAAAAATAAATGAAATCAATTTTTGGCACACTTGACATTATTTTTTGACAAACTTATAATGTCATAATTCTCTATAATAATAATAAAATATCATGTCATACAAACTATTAATTTTTTTTTTTTTCTAAAAAAATTGGGTAAAAAATAAATAAATAACCTTTCTTTTGACACACTTGACAACATTTTTTGACAAACTTATAATGCCATAATTCTCAATAATAATAATAAAATTTCATTTCAAACAAACAATTTAATTTTTTTCCAAAAAATTGGGTAAAAAACTAAATAAAAATCTTTTGACACACTTGACAACATTTTTTTTGACAAACATATAATGCCATAATTCTCTATAATAATAATAAAATATCATGTCATACAAACTATTAATTTTATTTTTTCTAAAAAAATTGGGTAAAAAATAAATAAATAACCTTTCTTTTGACACACTTGACAACATTTTTTTGACAAACTTATAATGCAATAATCTAGTTTTTAATCTCACATACCTATCCCGACCATCAAGATTTCTTCAAATTCAATGTTTATATTCGTAATCACTTAAAATGAACGTTTTTTAAGCCAAAAATATGAAAATTTGCTATTTTTGACACACATAATGATTTTTTTGACACACTTTCGGTACAGTTATCGAACACAGCGTCCTTTCGGACCACTCCCTTGAGTATACCTATTTTGAGAAAAAAAAAATTTTGAAATCCCTCCAGCGGTTTTCCCTGCAGCGCACAGTGGGTCATTTTCACAATCTAGCGGTACTTAATTCAAAAAATCAACTTTTGAAAATTGATAAAATTTTCACATTCTTATTTAGTTAATACTTCAATTCATCTTAAAAACCAAAAATTTAAGTAAAAATGGTAATGCCCTTAATGTGAGAGCGGCTAAAAGTCAGAACTATTTGAATACTCAACGAATTGAAAATTATATAGTCATAGTTCTAACAGTTATAGAGGCAGTACCTAAGATAAAAAAAATAACCAATTCATCTAATATTTTTATTCTGGTTTATTCTAATGAATTCCAAATTTACATGTAAAAATAAAATTTTTTAGTATTTATATTTTGCTGTTTTCACTCAGCGTGCACTTTAAAAATAAATTTCAGTTTTGAGTTGAATTATAAAAATGTATCCACGTGTACCCACTTTCAAACTGCCATAGTATAAATATTTATACATTTGTGCACCACACCACACAAAAATTTACGTGCGGAAAGTTGCGGGTTGAAAATTCATTCACCTTTAAAATGATGTATTACTCAACCCTATTTCCGTTTAATATTTTTAGGGGGTGGCCCTCCCCCACTTAGGGGTAACTCGTATTTACTAAGATTACTCTAAAAGTACGCCTAGCTCAAATTAAAAATTGACCAGTTTTTTTATTATTGTTTGGTTTCAAAATTTTTGAATTTTATAGAATGTTTGAGAAATTATTAAATTTTTATGTTTTAAATTTTCAAATAATCATGAAAATGTGAAAATTTTATGTCACCTGTATAAAATATTTTAAGACCTTTAAAATGATGTATTACTCGACCATATTGCCGTTTAAGATTTTTTGAGGGGGGGGCCTCCCTCCTATGGGGATAACTCGTATGCGTTAATAATACTCTCAAAGTACGCTCCACTCGAAATTAAAATTGACGTGTTTCAAGATTTTTATAAATTATTATTTGCTTTCAAAATATTAATTTAGTACCGCTAGATTGTGAAAATGACCCACTGTGCAGCGTAGGTAATGACGGACGGCAGACAGACAGACATACATTTTTTTTTTGCTTTTTTAGAATCAGTAGGTCCTAAAACGTCGAGAAATGCCAAAAAAGTGGGGGTAAGAATTTCACTTCTGGCTCATGAATGTAATACTTAGGTCTTTCAGACCGAGGGTTTTGGGTTTTATTGTTAAATCGGAAAGTCTTACTTTACCAATACAAAAATACAATAAAAAATTGCAAAATTTGCATGTGTATTAAAAATTAACCGCATCGTTTTTGGGGTCAATAGGTTATTTAGTTTCTGAGACGTCTTGTCAACAGAAAAACACACACACACACAACGCGTCCTGTTGAGCCTACGCGAAACGAAGCACCCAAACCTAGGAAAAGAGCACCACGGTTGAATGCTTTAATAATATCTAGGGGCGGTGAATAAATTTATGCGCAAATGCTTAAAGAGATGAAAGTGAACTCGGAACTAGAAAATCCCGAGAATTGTGTCACTAAGATTAGGAAGACAGCTAAAGGCGAGCTGCTGCTTGAACAATCAAAAGTTTAAAGAGAAAGAAGAACTAGCACTCAGAGACTCGGCGAGGGTTAGGTAGGTGTGCCAAGAAACAGTTGTAGACTGCAGGCTGCGCGAGCGATCACTCCAACACTTCCAACTGTTTCAGATGCCTTGATTACGGTCATGTAGCACTGTAAAAGTGGTGTGGATCGAACGGTGATATGTTTTAGATGCGGATGAATATTACATAAATCGAGAGACTGCAAAGAGCCCCAAAATGTGCTCTTTGCCTGCCGGAACCACAGGAGCTAATGAGCATTATACAAGAGGCAGAAAATGGCCAGTCTACAAAAGAGCACTAAAGCCGACTTCTACCCGTAATTGAAGTGTATTCAGATAAATCTTAACCAGTGCGAGGCGGCACACGACTTACTGACTCAGGCCGTTAAAAACCAGAAAATGGACGTGGTATTGATTTGCGAACCATATAGAATCCCTGTTGTCGATGGGAACTGGGTTGGAGACAGATCGAGAAAAGCCCCTATCTGGACCTGCAATGCTCTTTCTTTTGAAGGTAAATCTAGTCGTCAGAAGGCAGTTTGGTCTATACCAAAACCAAAGGTCTTCACTTCTACACCTGCTACAATTCCTCCTAGCACTTCACTGGACGAATTTAAAGAGACAATTGAAGTAAATATACTACCCTTAGAGGTAGGGAATTAGTTGAGGCATTTGTCAGACTTGATCTGGTACTGCTCAACCATGGACAAGATGGAATATCAGCTCGATTTTTGAAGGAATTCTTACCTATTTTTGTGACTCTTCTTTGCCTGTTTTTTATCAACTTTAGCATGGGAGTTTTTCTAGATATTTTCAAAATCGCAAAAGTAACCCCAATTTATAAAGCAGCTGATAAATTATAGAGCTCCAACTATCGTCCAGTCTCGGTTTTATCATTCTAGCTGAGATAGACCGGATATAAATTTTGAAAATTTCGTGATTTTTGGCTTGAAGACTTATTTTCAAAGATTCATAAGTTCGGGGTGGTTATTTTGTAGTGTTATCTCACTAGGTGAGATAAATAGTGAGATAAATTATGTTTAAATGATTTCTTTTATCTAATACAATCGATCAAAGACAAATATTTTATCTCACTTTTTATCTCACCTAGTGAGATAACACTACAAAATAACCATCCAGTTCTAGTAAAGATTGAAACTTTTTTTTGCCTGATTTTAAAGCTAAAAAATGAAATTTAAAAAAAGCGTTATATATAAAAACTATTAACAAATTCCTATTGTTATAAACAAATAAAATGTTAAAATCGATTTTTAAGTAATTTTCTAACAAAATTAAAGAGTGTTTAGTATGAAAATTGTATTCTACTTTCAATTTTCTATAAAAACGTATATATCATTAATTGAGAAACGATTTTTACTGTTAGAAATAAATTAATTTTTCCAGCCCGGAACGACAAACATTTATGAAATGTTTTGTCGTCCCGCGCTCGAAAAATTAATTTATTTCTAACAGTAAAAATCGTTTCCCAATTAATAAAATATACGGTTTTTATAGAAATGAATGTAGAATACGATTTTCATACTAAACACTCCTTAATTTTGTTAGATAATGACTAAAAATCGATTTTAACATTTTATTTGTTTATAACAATAGGAATTTGTTAATAATTTTTATAAATAACACTTTTTTTTTAAATTCCATCTTTTAGCTTTAAAAAAAACAGGAAAAAAGTGTCTATCTTTACTAGAACCTAAGTTGCTACATATTGTTACGATTCAGAAAAATCTAGACGATTCCGGTCACTTCCAGAAAAATAAAATCAACAAAACACTACAAACAAATCAATGAAATGAATATTGTTGTTGTTTTCTCTTCTTAGAAATAGGGTCAACATAAACGATTTTATGAATCAAATCAACATAACGTAAAATAATCGAATATTCTAATATTTTCTCAAGGTTTCTGGAAAGTGATGTCGAATTATCTAGAAGTATTGCAGAAGGTATATAAGAAAATTACCTCTTGTAGTTTTGAATTAGTTTATTTTAAACCTGCGATTGTGAAGTTAAAAATTATAAAAGTGATCTTTAAATTAGTTTTTGTGTAAAGTTTTTGTAAATAAAGTTATAAGTGTTATTAAATAGAAATATTTTGTGTATTATTTTGAACGTTGTGAATTGGAAATTTCTACAATAAACCGTTGGAGTTTCGAAGCTGTTGGAAGAATATTCTAGTTGGGAATATTGTTTGCTGTATTGTTTTGCTGTTGTTGTGGAACAGTTAAGGTGTTGAATACTTAATAAAACCTGGTGTGTTTGCTTACTAATCAGTGATCGAACTCAGAAAGAGATTGGGAATTGCGTTTATCGAATTGTGAGTTAGGCCAATTCGAAGGAAGTTTGAGAAAAACGTAACAATATTGTTTAAAAAATGCTTGAAATTTTTCACCTGTAGTTATTTTTTATTTTCTTCATTCTATCATATAATAATGAAATGTTGGCATTGATCTTTGTCCGATTCAGATGAATTAAAATTTTCCTTGTTAACGTGCCCTACTACAGTGAGAAAACATTCGATTAATTAAATCATTAAGGTATGAAATTGTTGGGATTTTGTTCGAATAGTGAATGGCTGCAACTTGCAAGTAAATGACTATTGGGGCAGCTCATAATTTGTAATAATATGTGTATTTAGACGTGATTTTCGGCTTAACTACCAAATTATATTACATTTAGTGATTTTATAAATTCTTTAAATTTTATTATTTGTGAAACTATAACATAATTGCACTATCCGGTTAACCGAGTTGATTACCCGGTTATTCGAATAGTAAAATTTTGCAAAAATTACACAGTTAACCGAAAACCGAGTGGTACTAGAGGGTGAAAAACAATATTGTGTGTTTGTGTTGACAAAGCGTAACGAGATGGGGGACTGTTCTTGCGAGGCTTATGCCAAACATTGGCAGCCCCAGGCAACCATTCAGAAAGCTTCTCGGTAGCGTTAGGTTAATCTTAATAGACCTATCAAACAGGCCTATAGACGGACAGCGTTGCTCATAGCTGAGCTTTCCGCGCGGTGTCTGATGAGGCTGTAAATGTTATTGCTAGTAGGATGCCGATCGCTATTGCAGCAAAAGAGGTATCGACTCTTCGTATAGCAACACAAAATGGTAGTGACCGACGAACACGCACGAACAAGACTTTATCATATTCAGTCATATAAAATGGCAAGAAAATGGGAATATTCCACCAACGGACGATGTACCTTTGTGATGATCCCTGACATCAAAGCATTTACAACAAGGAAACACGGTGACGTCAACCACCATTTGACACAGATGATCTCAGGCCATAGATGTTTCCAGCAGTACTTATACAAGTATAAGCATATAACGAACCCAAACTCTCAAATGTGATGAAAAAGCCGAGAACGCAGAGCTCGTACTAATCGAATGCGGAAGGTTTGCAAACGCACGAAGCCTTATTGAGCAGCAAATGTGGGAGTCAATCACTCCACATAGCCTCATGCAATTTATGCTGAGCTCAAAAGACAACTGGGACATAGCGAATAAGATCATCACAAGTTTGATGAAACGACTGAGACAAGACGAACGCAGCAAAACCACGACAACAACATTATAATACACGAGAGAGTACTACACTCAACCCCTGCCCTGCGAAGGAATGCCTTTATTGATAGTACCGCAAGGATGCAACAGAATCACGAGCAAGGAAGATGTTTTTACCCGGTAAGAATCCACGTGTCGCTTGGAAAGTCAGGTTCCAAGTTGATTTTTGAAATGTTTCATCTTTCTACGAAAAACAAAAAAAAACACATTTTGAACCCCTTATCTCGGGGCACAATTAACCCGCGGATCTGGAAAGCAATGCCCTGGGAGATATTGGTTTAAAATACATTGTACCAAATTTGGGATCAATAGGTTAAGTAAGTTTCTGAAATATCGTATCCATAGGACACAAACAGATAGATACACACTCATTTCGACCTGCTGACCTCGTTCATGAGAATGTAGGTTTGAAGGACGAACGACACGAAGTGTACACTTCGGAGGAGTCAAAAAAAGTAACATGAATGTGTACACAAAAAATAACATGGATGTGTACACAAAAAATAACATGGATGTGTGTGCAATTCACTTTTTGTGTCTAACCAAAAAAAATTAGGTAGTTTAAAATTGGTTTCTTCAGTGCGTGCGAACGTTTTAGTTCTGCGGCAGTGAAACTATTTTTTACGACCGCTCCATAAAGATAAAGATTGCATATCCTTTAATAATGGTAAACTGCGGTAATTAATTATATATTTTTACTTTGGCTGGGGATGGTTAACCTTCAGTTCAGACAACTATGTCCTGGAGTTTATAGGCACGAATAATGACAGGAATATGTTTTAAAATAATTTTTGGTAATGGAAATTTACGAGCGAAATACGAATGAATTTCTATGCTTTTTCCCTTTAACAGAGTAACATGTATGCTTTGATTACACTTCCCTAAATAAAACCCAACTTTTCTTATAGATTTTGACCTGCTGAACACGAATATCATATTCATTTTTTTAGGTTAGCTCTTGTTTTTGAGATATTCATGAAAAACCAATTTTTCGGTGAACAAAAAGGTTATTTTGGTTTTTGGATCGCATATTTTACAAAACAAACAAATTTAATATATTAATAAAACAAGTGCATAGCAAAGATACCAATAAACATTTTGAGCTAGTTTTTGTTAAAGTCCATCGAGGATTCCGGAAGTTACACTCGAAAAAAGTTGAACAAAAATCAAAAATTTATGTTTTTTTAAAATTTTTCAACATTCAACTGCATAAATTTTGAACAAACAATGATTGTAAATTTTTTTAATTTCTTCTAGCCTATATTTAATTCCATTTCCTTTCTTTTAAGTTAAAAAACACGAATATTGGTGCAGGTTGCACCAAGTTATTCAGGTTTTCCCACAAAAAGTCAAAACTCAACATTTAGAAAAAAAATTTTTACTAAGAAAAATTTAAATTCTGCAACATAATTGATTTAATATGAGTTTTTATATAGATTTTCGTATAAAAACCGAGTTATTTTGAGTTTCCCTTATTTCAAGCGAGTTTATGTATTTTTTCTTTTCTTTTTGTGCCGCATCGTAAATAATGTTTTACAAGTTCAGTCGTTCTCAAACATCAGCTAAGAATTCTTTTAAAATAGTAAAGTGTAAAGTTAATTTATTTAAATGGCGTCGTCAAGAATTTTCAAGTGTAAAAATTGTCCGAATTCATTTTGTTTTATTTCTGAAATTTGGATAATACATCCTTCTAAAAAATCACTCCATTTATAAGAATTGCATATCTTCATTACTTCGGCATAGAATTGAATGAAGATAAACTGTGGATGCCAAAAAATTATTGAGAAATTTATTGCATTATAAGTTTGTCAAAAAAATATTGTCAAAAAAATGATTTTTTTGAATTTTGGAAAAAGTTTTAATTTTTGATTTTGTTAAATTTTTGCAATATATTTAGAATTTTGGAATAAAATAGAATCACGCCAACTAAGTGTGAAAAAAAATTTTTGTGTCTCAAAATTTGGGAATAGGTAGTACTTTATGAGAAAACAAGTATAAAATTTTTTCAGATTTTTTGACTCACACCATGGCTGTCAGTGGCGCTTACAAAATTCGATTTTTTGCCTCGATCTCAAACTTGTGAATTTTCTAAGAAAATAGGTGCGACTGAAAAAAACGAAAAACATGATTTTGTTAGAATTTTGACTATAGATTACGATAAAAATATTTTCAAAATTGTTTGGGGTAGTTTTCATCCTTATTTTAAGGGTTAAAATTTTAAAACCGAGATTTCGACAAATATGTAAGGAATTTTTTTTCAATTTTTTTTTTAAATTTTTTTTTTTAATTATTTCCTTACGATTAATTTTTGTTTTGCGATGGGCATCGACCAGGAACTGCCCCAAAAAAAGACACAAAGGTGAAACTTTAGTTTTGCCCAAAACTAAAAACAATGTCCTCATAAAAGTTTTATGGCAAAAACTATATTAAAATCCTTAACCAAAGCCGAAGTCTTGATATCTCAGAGCTCGAGATTTCAACCCCTCCGTATTTTAACGCTTAAATTTAGACAGACTAATACTTTAAGGGGTCAAATCGAAAACAGACTAACAGACTTCAGGGCAATGCAGGGCTAACAGACTTTTCTAAGCAGTCGTAATAAGCTTCTGGTGGGGAGTAGATTATTTTAAAAAGAGGTTGGATTTAGTTTAAGAACGTCAAGGAATGACAAACTAAAAACTAATCCTACTTATCTTAATATCATCCGATGGTTAAGTAACATCTCTAACCTAGCATAATTTCATTCGCGCAAAACAACAACATGACTTGAATGTTCATAGTATAAATCATGCCATACGTTTTACTAATTACTTATAAAGCATTCAATCTAATTGATATTGCTACATAAATTGCTACAGTATGTGTATAAATTAAATAAAATAAACTACTTATCTAAAAACTATGTTGGGTTCCAGGTGTAGATTATTATTTTGTGGACTGTATGTTAATTAAAAACGATTGGAAAATATTCAAAGCGATATAAAATTCTCTTCTCTGATTGGTTAACAAAAAATTTCACGATCCACAGTTGTCATGTTAAAATCCAGTGTTACTTGTACTAACAAAAAATACTTGTTTTTCAAAACTTCAACTATTAATCCCGTCTAAGTAACATTTGGAAAGATGAACCGTCTGCTATAGTTTTCGTTCAATCTCTATATTTCCTATGACCGTGAGTTTTTGTGTTTTGATGGCTGGACATTCTGACTAAAAATTATACATAAATCGAAAACTGCACTGTCGAAAATTACAAAAAAATGGTATAGAATAGAAAAAAGCCTTTCCTATGACACTCGTCACCCCAATCGTCACGGTCAAATGTCTTTAAGATTAGATTATACTGCAGTATGTATTGTGTCAAAATTGAGCTCAAAATAAAAGGTTTTTCAGAACTAGATTTAAAACTAAATTAAATGTTACAAAATCATCAGGAGCCTCTCTATAAACATACCAAAATCACGCGAAAAGATGATCACAAATTTTGATCAAATATAGACAATTTCGGCCCAAAAGCCCGAGTTAATGTGTAGAACTCTTTGTTAATTTAAACTGGAAATACGTTTCACTAATCTTTTGGTTTTTATTGGTTTTGATTTTTGTCGTCTCAGTAGCCTTACTTTGTATGAATATTCTCCGACCACAAACCTTTATCCAGAAGATAAAGAAATTGGGTAGTAGAATTTTACTTTGTTTTATAAAAGGATTTTCTTTGCCTACAGTTAGTGAAATTAACGACAACTTTCAAGCATTCGTTTAGCATCAACACAAATTATTCTATTTGCGTTGTATTATTTTTATTGTATATGCACGTTGTTTCTACTTCAAAGTCTGACCTCTGATAAAACATTTATTATTTTTATGCAAAGTAAACCATGTTTACTGTTAGTTTTAGACTATAAATAAATATCTGAATAGCCGGAGATTCTACGCTAATTAAGAATTAAGACTTTGGGATAGGTTTCGATGAGAAATTTGTGGACATTTTTTTTAGTTTTTTTATGTTTTGAAAACAGGTTCTTGATCTTGCTGGTGAACGTTTTTCTCTACAACAATTCTTCTATGGATTGGTAATTGTGAGATTATGTACTTCAATTTGGGTCACATATATCGTTTTACGTTTCTTTCTCCCGAGTCTCTAGAATTTGAAAAAATATAAACCACAAGAATATAAATTTTTTGTTTAAAACACCGAGTTTATTTAAAACGATGGCGTCATTTGAAAGGAAATTAGTTTCTCTTTAAATTGAACGTGTCATGTAAAAGACAGAATTCAACAACATAAAACAGAATCAAATTTCTTTTATCACAATATGTCAAATAGAGAATATCAATGATCAGTTTCAAAGTAAACTTGTATATAAAATCGAACACTTATATTTATGTTTATATTTCATTTTAAAACATTGTCGTTCATGGATTATGATATGATTGTTATAAAATTTATGTTAAATTTTATATGTAACACTCAAAACCCAATATGAATACATTACTAGTATTCACTATCGTACATAAATTATAAAATTTGAAACTGTTGAAATATTTATTGTTTTGGGTAAATCTTCGTTCATCATACAAAATGTCGAAAAATACGATAGCAAGAATCAATTCAGTTTCTCGTTATATCATCTAACTAAATCAGCCCCTAAAATTTTGTATTCTTGTTCTTTTTTAAATACATAAGAGTATGAAATCACCCTGCTGTGAAAAAAATAAAATAACGTATGTAGTTAAAAAAACAAAGTTGAGAAAAATAAAACTTAATCACACAAAATACCCTAATTCAATTCTATAGATGTATCTGTATACTAAAAAATTCCATTTAAATTAAAAATTCTAATAATTTTTAAAATTTATATATCTTTTCAGGCATAACAAAAATTTGGTGCTAATAGTTTTTTAATTTACGTTATTACAAAAAAGAAAATAAGTCAAAAATATAAAAAAAATTGGAAAAGTCAAACAAATATTAAATATAAACTCTTCAATAAATATATGAATTTAATAAAACAAGAAGAAATACAATAGAAGAGATTGACAACGAATTTTTTGGAGGGTTTTTAAAAAAACAATGCCAAAATATTTTGCACAAAATGTTTACTATACACCGATACGACATCATAATAATAATCAACAAAACTCTCATCGCAATCAAATAACAAATAATGGTGCAATAACAGATGATGCTAGCTTAATAAAAACTGAGCATGATCAATCATCATCATCATCTTCAATATCATCGACACCATCATTATCTGTTATGACGACGCCATCGCCATCAACATCTATGATGTCATCGATATCGTCTACACCAACATCGAACAATCATAACAGTAGTAGTAAATCAGATTCAATGATGATGTCGAATGTGAAAAAACTGTATGACTTTGATAATCATACGAAATTACAAACAAAAATTAGTTCACATCTTTTGGATCATGGTTATGGTGCAACTCCACAAAACTTATATAATAGAGATATTAAAATGACGCCTAAAACATCATCGGATGGATGTATAACAAATTATTATAAGGTGAGAAATGTTTCGAATAATTTTTGCTTTTTGGATATGTATAATTATTATCACAGTTCAAAATTTTTAGTGTGTGTAGAGTGAAGACAAAACACATGTTAGTTCACATGTTCATGTTTTGTTTTAAGTAACATTTTTTACCAATAATTTAAACGGTGTCATTTTCATTTTATTTTTAAAAGAATATTTTGATCGTATTCTATGACAGTACATGTACGATACAGCCCATAAGAATGCACTATTAAAAAACGTTTAAAGATTATATATAAAAATACGATTTGTTATCAACATTTTATTTTTACAAAATTTATCTCGGTTTATGTCATTTAAAGCTGCTGAAATTTTATAGATTTTAATTAACATTCGTGTTTTTTATGAACCTAATCAACATGTTTATCATTGAATCACACCACGCAACTCAATAGCTTTGAATATCACCATATACCATGTTAACCGTTTTCTTCTTTTTCTTTAATTAAGAATGAGTAATTCCCAACCAGGTCTAAAAACACACACTATAGAAAACATGTATAAGAAAAGTGGTTTCCGTCGAAAATTGAACCCGGCACTCTTGAGTTACAAGACTAGCGCTTTATCAACTGAGTTGGAACGCCGACGACGTGTGCTTTCGAATATGTGATAATTCAAATCATCCATTTCCTGTTACAGGAATATGCTTACAAAAGACATAAACTAAAGAGCAATGTTATGAGTAAGTATCTTTCATGATACAGTCATAATGCGACAAGCGAG
Organism: Diogma glabrata; assembly: GCA_963693315.1. Classification (NCBI taxonomy): domain Eukaryota; kingdom Metazoa; phylum Arthropoda; class Insecta; order Diptera; family Cylindrotomidae; genus Diogma; species Diogma glabrata. The sequence continues at coordinate 201,433,200 of OY856187.1, forward strand.
GAAATGAAATAAATTATGTGTTAGTTCTACCATCATCGGTTGCACAGTAAATGTTTGCCAAGAAAAAAAGCATTAACTGATAATCAGTAAATTGTTGATTTTTATAAATAAACTATTGTACTTTTATTTATTAAGTGTCAAACAATTAAATTTATATTTTAGCTTTAATTAAAATTCATTTAAAAAATTAAATTATATAAAACATTATTCATAAAGCAATAAAGTTAAAGCACAATACCCAGAGATAAGATAGTTTGATATCTTGTAATTATAAAAACAAAATTGGAAGACAACAAAGTGAGCAATATGTTTTGCACTTTTGGACGACAACGGAGTAGCCGAGAAACATTACCAAACCTAGAATTGCCATTTGTTTTATTCGATTAGAAATATTGAACGAATTTTCTGTAATTATGTTTAACAATAATCTTTAAATAACTTGTCTAAGGATAGGAAAAGAAATACTTGCACATTCTGTTAGTATACCAGCAAAGGAACCCGTGAGTTTAACTGTTTGCGCCAAATAGAAGTAATATGTAATTCTTTTAATATAAATAAGATTGTGAAACTGATCCACCATTTCCTCCAAAAGTTCAAACACTTGTTTTAAACTTTAGAAAGCTTCTCAGACATTTTTGCAATGCTTTGTTGATCATGGTTATAATTTCATATTACTAGTAATGTTTAGCCATATGATGTTAGTATTATTTATTACCGTGAAATTGTAATTGGCTTCAAAATGTCAAAATGTTTGTACGATCATTTGCCGTCCGTTTATTTGAATCTTAATTAATTGGTTATCTTAAATAATTAATTATGATCTAAAAAGGAATAGGCAACCGTTATTAAAGGTTAATTAAATGTGGAAACAAATTAAAACTCACTCAAGATAAAAAAAATTGAAATTTAAATTAAATTTGAACGTGTCTTTTTTACCATTAGCATAGGATGGGTACTAAAAACGTTTGTCGTCCTCATATGCAGGAGCCAAAGCCATTTTTGCCAACAGCTAAGTTGCAGTAGTCTCTTCAAAAAATATTCAGATCATATTATTTGATTCAGAACTCTAAGGCACTCAAATCACCTTCTTTTACGTGGGATACCATTTTGCCTTTTTTAAGAGAAATGCTTCAGGTTGAACCATTATCTATTCCAAACCACTGCCATTTTTTTATATTGCGACCTTTGTGCTCAATAAAAGTGTTCTTCAGATCGGTTTCGGAGTGATCTCTTAGAGACTTTGCAGATTTCAACCATTGTGAAATACTGTTAGTCTTACGATGTATGTCATACTGGTTTATTGCCAGTGCTTCTTCAGTAAGAACTCGCTAGTCAAGTGTTTGGTTTTTTTGGAGTTGGTATCTTTTGTGTCCCTTTTTTGCCCAGGTGTCTTTTGTGTCTTCGTATTGATAGCAGAAATATACTGTTAGTGTCAAGGAAGGAACTAAAAGGACTTCTATGCTTTAGCATTTTTTTTTTAATTATTCTTAATATAATGTAGTTCCTATACGCTTTAAATAAACCGGTCTGTAACTAGGAATACTTTTGATGTCCCTTTCGCCTAATTCTATGCTGCAATTATAATTATGCTAAAACTTCAGTGAGAAAAACCAATATTTTATCAATTTTCTTAAATATATCTGAATGTGCACTCAATGAACTCTCATAATGCACCCAAAAATTTAGTTTAATATGATAACCGATGTTCATTCAACTACTAATTATATTACAGTAATTAAAATAAAAAGGAAGGTATAAACTAGAATAAACTAGAATAAGGAATAAACTAGAATATATAAAATGATTTCTTCTCGCTCCTTAAGAAGTCATCAACAACATCTCATAGTGATACCAAAATCGTAAAATTGGTAGAAGTACTGTGCTAATATAACATATCGACTAAACGTTTGACATTTCTATCATTTCTTGTGGGATAGTGAGAACTAACAGGATCGCAAATTTTTTTATGATGTATACCAATTTTATCTTTGCGTCTTTTGTTGTGTTACTCTATCTGTTCCTTCTGGTTTTGGGCTTATTATTTCCCCTATTAAACTTTTAATTTTAATTCTACCATTATTAATTTTCAATGCTTCTTTCTCTAACTTCGTAATCGATTCTACTAACATACAAGATTGGCTACGTTTCTCAACCAAAACATCTTTAGAAGGGCAATGTGCAAAGTTTCTTGCTGATTCCAATCAGCTTTCAAAATTCGTAGATAGGCCCACCCATATTCTAAATATTGCCAGCCATTCTTCTAATCTACTTAATCTTTTCATGACAACTCATTCTGCCAAATATACTTGCTCATTCGATGCTCTTATTAGTAGGTCAGATCATTGTGTAGTTTTTGCCTATTTCGAAATAAGTTCTCGAGAGCCAAGTCCAAAATTGTCTCCTCCTCGAATGGTTTGTCATTACAGTAGATATTATTGGCAGAACCTTAATAAATTCTACAACGAAATCGACTGGCGTTTATTTCTGCAAAATGTTAATCATCCTACTGGAAATGAACATTTCTACTCCAACCAGTATTGTAACAATGGAGTGGGTCCAAATCCTGTTTTTCTGATAAATGTTGTATAGTTCTTCTTTGTTCTTATAGTTCTCCTTATAGTTCTTCTACTTCTTTGTCCGACCTGCATACAAATGGAAGTTTGCCGGAGCCTTTAGTCTCATGTGGCTTCAACCTGCAGAGGTTTAAAAAAAGCGTTCATCAACACCTTGAAACACCAGTTGTTGTGGGACCTAGGTCTATACCTAGGTCTTAAAAGGTATTTGTGTGTTGTTGTGACACATATTCTAAACCCTATTACACAGCACTTTTTGTTTAAAAAAAAAAAATAGTTAAATTTAACAAAATGTTGACATTGGCCAAATACCAGAGCGTTAAATCTCCCAGCAGTAGATATCTAGTAGCTAGAAACAACTGTCATAGTATATTTAAAAAAGCTAAATTTATTTTCCGAGAGGTTGGCAATAACTTTATCAAATCTTCTATTCCACCAGTAATGGATAACCAAGGCAATCCTGTAACCGAAACCAAAGCGAAGGCAGGCAGATCTACTTGATGCAAATTTTGCTACTAACTCTGTTGTCGATGATTCCGGTATATATCTGCCGAACACTCCACCTTTTCAATTAACAAAATTTACTTTTATCTAAGAATATTGCGGTCAACAATGCTTAATCTAGATCTTAGCAAATCTGGTCTGGACGGTATACCACCTATTGTACTAAAACGTTGCGCTGATACTCTGGTTTATCCACTGATTAGTCTCTTTCATTTATCCCTAAGCTCGAGTCTTTAAGCATCAATTTGGAAACCGATTAATATTCCACCAGTCTCGAAAAAGGTCAAGTCTGATAAATCAAACTATCGTCCCATTGCATTAACGTCCATACTTTGAAAAGTTATTGAAAAATTATCTATTATAAACTAATGATATATCTCGAAAAATATTAAACTCACCTACACTTAAACTATTGGGTACTAATATCAAATACAAACTGAAATGGCGTGATCATATTTTTTCTTTGGTGAAATTAAGGTCCTAACGACTTGGCTGCCTACGTCGCTGTAAAAGCTTTTTCTCTCCAATTCGACTCCCATTTATGGGCTGCAGCACGGGAAACCTATAAATTTTGTCGAGAGAGTTCACAGGCGTACATTGAAGCTGATTGATGATCCAATGATAACATCGGGTGGGGATTACTACACTATTGTACACTATTATACAGATATTACTACGGTTAATACTCTAAAGAAATTAATGATCTAATACCTCTATTACGTAAATCTTCACGAGTCACAAGACAATCTTCGCATACCATAAGCATACCTTACAGTTCTCATATGTGGGAACATCTAACTGAGTTATTATAGCTTCCTTTCACGTTCCGTACATTGGTGGAATCGATTACCAAAAAATGTTTTCCTTCTACGTATAATGCCCAAGCTTTTAAATCCGGAATATATCAACACTATCGCTCCAGTCCTATCCCAAGTCCTTAAATAACATCCTTCTAACTTTCCTCTCTGATGGTTAACACGTACATCAAGCATTAGAGGTCTATAACTTAAGTAATAAACTTTAACTATAAAAAACGCCCAAAAGCCCAAAACGGCTTGCATCATACCAATGACAATAATTGCGTTCGCACAATTGGAGTTTTAAACACAATTTATTTATATTTCTTTTTCTCAAGAGTGATTACTCGTGAGTAAAAAATTAACTATCGATCTTATGCTTATCATTTGAAATAAATACATCCCGAAACGCTGTAGGATATTCACATACAATCTCGCAAATTCGAAGTTATTGAACATTTACGAAATGTGGCAAACGTTTCAATAATCTTTTATAGCAGTCATTGTTATAACAGAATAGAAACGGTTGAAATCAAATTGCACATACGCTAGCATCAATTCGTTTGTTTTTCGAGCGTTCTGGAGGATCCTTCAAGCTCAAGGATCCGAGTATCCTTCAAGCATAAATTGCTAGTGACTGATTTCTTGAATGTGCCGAATAAAGTTCCACTTGTCAAGTCCGGCTTTGAAAACATACAACACCGGCAACGCTGATACTGAAAGACTTATTAAAACCATACTGTCGAAACATTGATTGGTGAAGTTTTCGCCAAGTGGCAATTGTTGAAAACTAGTTTTTTACAATTAGTAGTCCAAACGAACCCTATTTACTGCCTTTTGCACTTGGTTTCAACATGAATAGTCCTCTTGAGGTGCCATGAACTAAACTAGTGAATGAAACATTAAGAGTCGCCCAGCTAGTATTTAGCAACTAGTATTTAGCGTGCATAGGCTTATGTCAAATGGTTTTTTTTGTTTGATTCCTCTCTTTGTTACTCTTCCCATAGACGGGCGTAACTTTTTCATTTGATTCAAAATTGTACAATTATTGCGATTTTTTTTAAATCTATAAGAAAAAACCCTACCGTAAGAAAATAATAGTTTCTCCCTCCCTGCGACGTATAAAAAGAAAAAAGTGGCATTTTGGTTTTTATTATAACCAAACATATAATTTTTGATATTGTTACGCTTTTCAACCTTCCTTCGAATTGGTCTAACTCTCAATTCGATAAACGCAATTCCAAAATCACTTTCGATTCGATCACTGATTAGTAAGCAAAAACACCAGGTTTTATTAAATCTTAAACACCTTGATTGTTCCACAACAACAGGACACAATACAGCAAACAATACTCCTAACTTAAATATTTCTTCAACAGCTTCAGAAACTGTAACGGTTGATTCTAGAAATTTCCAGTAGCACAACGTTCACTATAATACACAAAATATTTCTACTCAATAATACTTAAAACTTTATTCACAAAAACTAATTTTAAAAATAACTTCTTCTATTTACACGGTTTTATATACACGAAACAACGTTCCGTTTACAATCAATTTACATTCCACTTATTCCATATTTCTACCATCGCAACTTTACATTAACGCAGTCTAAAATAAAACTAAACTATTCTACAAGAGAAATTTCCTTATATACAATTCTGCATAATTTCTGGACTATTCGATGTCACTTTTTAAAAACCTTGAGAAAATATTAGAATATTCGATTAGTTTACGTTATGTTGATTTGATTCATAAAATCATTTATTTCATGTTGTTGTTGTTTTCCTTTGACCTTTTTTATCTTCCAAAAAAAAAAAATAATGTAACCTTGAAATATTATTTGAACGTTTGAAATAGGGGAAATTGAGGTTGAATAGAACTTTGTTGTGTATTTCATTACGTTTATGTAGAATCGTAACAATATTTTATCAATGAAAAATAAATTTGTACATAATGAAAAAAGTTTGGAAGCATATTTTTATAATGTACTTTGAGCATATTTACCTAACTTAAATATTTGTTCGTGTCGTTAGAAAATACTGCTTTTCCTTTATAAAATATTTGACTTAAATAATCACTGGAAATGACACAGTAAATATCGTAATTGTTTTCATTTATTTTCAAAATTTTAGCACAACTATGAAGAAACAATTTAATGTTTTTTAGCATTTTAAATTTAGAATCGATTATTTATTATAAAAGTCTGTGGTTGTAAATAAAAACAAATCAAAATGGAAAAAAGAGAAATTGACTATGACGGATATGCTATCACGTTTTTTTATGTCTCTTCTTACAATTTTAAAATTATGTTCTCTCTATATTTATATATGCTCTAAGGGGTCGTCTGAAGGATCTAAGCGGTTGGAAGTACGATAAAAATTTTTAAGAAAAACATAGGGCTTTAAAACCAGCCACCAACAGTGAACTCCCCTTTACCGCGATCAACAATAACGACAATATCTCAACTTAGGGCAGGAAGGCGCTGTTTGCTTAGAAACTATAAGAATAGACTTGATAAAAACATTTGATCCTTTCCCTAATTGTATCGTAGGCACGATACCGTCCATTCATTTGAATCTCAAACTGCCAAAACTATTTCAACAAAAACTATACTAATAAACTGCCAATACACCCTGAAGTTTCACGGTTTTGTCTCCAATAACAAGACAAATTTAATTGCTATTTTTTCTAGTGTGAATAAACACAAGATTCAAAGTTTAGAAGCGTTGAACGTGTCATGTTGACATTTCTGCTAAAACTCTTTAGGAAAAAATAGCGCACCGTTGTCTATCGTTGTAATATTTTGGTTGTGATTAGTCGTGCGCTACATACTACTTTTACGTGTCACCGTGCCTATGGTACATAGCCCAAGGTTACGGTAGCGAAAAAGATGGTAGTTCAAACACATTCGTACCATAGAAGGATAATTTTAATCTGGAGTTAAAGCTTCGTTTGACTCAAGGCGTTTGGTATTCTATAACACACCCGCGAACCACACTACTCTTGTCTCCATTATTAAATATTCGGTTTTTTGATTTTCCGTTTTTTCATAGACTTCCATTGCAAATTTCCAAACTAAACAATCGGGCAAATGATGTTTAAGAAGTGCTGCTTTTGTGTTTTCTTCTGAACAAGTATTAATGTTATTAAATATTCTTAGATCCTCTAGTATTTTCAAAAGATTCGTAATTCTCTGTGATAGTCTAAAATCAACTAGGAGTACGTTATTCACAATGATCATTCATTGTTTCTAGGACCGCTATTTTGTATAACTTATATATACTTTATAAACTTTATTGCTTACCTTTAGAGGTTATCAGATGTTCTAGTGCCGTCCTGTAAGACCCGTTTAAGGAGTTTCTGATGTGTTCGAATGTAGTTAATAGTTATATCACTAATTTTATGTGTCGTGATAATATTTGTGAAAACTGAGTAGATAAGGACAAAGCAGATGATGATTATTTAGGTTTATTGGTAGACGATTAGTCTAGCTGGAGAGATGATCCTAATGTGACAGTCTGTTACAGTGGAGCAATATTTGTGGTTGATTACATTTTCCGTAATGTTGGTCCCAACCGTGGGGACCAGACAGGCCGCATAATTTTGAAAGGAGCTATTCAATAACTTTTCTATGTTATGGTTATAATATATTTTTTATTTTCTCAACTATCAATAAGAGATTTCAATATCTTGTTCTCAGTCTGGCATTTAGTACAGAACTGGTTTGCGTTGGTAAAAAACTTCGATATTTATATGACACGACATAGTGATCATACTTTAATTCAGTTCGACCTTTAAATCAAAAAATGTAGAAAATGAATTACTTTACAAATTTTATTTTTTTAGAGACTCAAACGTTTTAAGGTGCTATTAGACGATGCGAATTGTTCTCATAAGAATGCCGCTATTTTGGTCAAGGTTCATATGATTTAAATCAATTAATTCAATTCGTTGATTTAAATCACATGATTTTTTTTATATAAATGACTGTTTTAAATCAAAATTTACAAAACAGAATAAAATGCTAAACAAATATCAAATACAAATTTTGAATAAAAAGTTTCAAAAATTTTCTCTCTGGAGAAATAATGAGAGAAGTAATAACACCGACGACGTACATGTTTGTTGGTGAAAATCTAACAGCGATTTCTAAGCTCAGTCATAGACAAATAATAATATTGTCATTTGTCTATGGCTCAGTGAAAAAATATATCAACTCTTAACTACAGTTTCATCATCGCCTGATGTAAAAATAATGTGTTCTGCTTTTGGGCGAATACATAACTATTTACGGAACAAATTAGGCATTGAATCAGCTTCCTTATTGACTTTTTCATATATACATATACTAAATGATAGTTTTAAAAAATGGTTTAAATTTTGTCCGCCTGTTTATTTGTTTGTTATTTTTTTTAATTTTTGATCTACGGTTGTGACAGCCCCGCACTGTAGTTCTTGGATTGTCATACGAGTTACCATGAAATATCACATAAGACAGGCAATAGCAGTGAGATATCACTTGCCAAGGTGATATCTTAGAGGTGCCACAGTTGAACTGTATTTAGTCAACGGTAGTACCCACAATCTTAGTTATTGAATACTCCTTGATGATAAACAAACAAGTTTTCATATAACTCTATATATCAGCTTTAATCATCAAAGAAGACAGCGTCACATGATTTAAACACATTGGAAAAAAGATAAAAACAAATACAATAATGTTCAGTGAATTATATAAAATTTTACGAACTCGAATTCATAATTAATTTTATATTACTTTAGTCTTTAATATTGTCGTTACCGTCTTTGGCTGTATTGGAACTTACCAACAAATAAAACACCAAGACTTAGAACAAATTTCTTATTCTTTTCTTGGTAAAATAAAACCAAAACCGGCAACGACGATTTTATCAAGGAGATCAGTGTCAATTTAATGTACCTGCAGTAAAACGTATATACGAAACGTACGAAATTTTTTTTTAGATTTCGTACGATTTATTATAGGAATTAGAGTCTCCATCGAAGTATGCGAACTCTTTTAGTAGCGAAGAACTAGAATCAGCTCTGTCCCAAACAAAAAACGGAAAAGCAGCTGGCTACGATGGCATTTTTCCAGAATTTCTTAAAAATGCTGGAAAAAATGTACAACAGTGGCTAACTAAATTTTTCTCGAATGTCCTAGAAACCGGCAATCTACCAAAACATTTTAAGACTACGAAAGTGATAGCGATACTTAACCCAGGTAAACCATCCAATGAACCAGGAAGCTATCGCCCGATTGCCCTTTTGAGCACCTGCTATAAATTGCTAGAACGGCTCATATACAATCGTATCGCACCGATATTGAATGACCAGATCCCAGTCGAACAAGCTGGTTTTCGTCCCAATCGCAGTTGCACTGACCAACTGCTCGCTCTAACATCTTATATCCAAGCTGGGTATCAAAAACAACTAAAAACAGGCGCAGTATTCATCGATCTTACTACAGCATATGACACGGTCTGGCGAATTGAGATTATATATAAGCTGTTCAATGCAATACCTTGTAGCAGCATCTCGCATGTAAATTAACAACATGCTGAGTAATCGTGTATTCAAAATTCATCTAAATAATTCCTGTAGTAGGTCTAAAATGCTTAACAATGGTTTGTCACAGGGTTCCGTCCAGTCGCCATTAATTTTTAATCTGTACATTCATGACATTCCTGACACAACATCAAAGAAATTTGGTTACGCTGATGATTGGACCCTGGCCACTCAAAACAAAGACATGGGTGTCTTGGAGGATTTGCTCTCAACTGACCTAGCGATAATGAATGACTATTTTCGAACGTGGAGCTTATTTCCCAATCTAAATAAAACCGAGAGCTCCTGTTTCCACTTAAACAACAAACTGGCAAAACACGAACTATCAGTGTTATTTAACGGCACTGTCATTAAATACAATCAACAGCCAAAGTACGTGGGCATTACTCTCGATAGAACTCTTTCTTTTAAACTCCACCTAGAAAATACGTCAAAAAAACTTAAAACGAGAAACAATATATTGCACAAACTGGCAGGCTCGATATGGGGTGCTACTCCAGCTACCCTCCGCACAACTGCTCTAAGTCTGGTTTACTCAGTGGCTGAGTATAGCGCACTAGTCTGGTTGAATAGCACACATACTCAAAAAGTTGACTGCCAGCTGTATGCCACGATGCGTACTATAAGTGGTACTATCAGATCCACCCCTTTACCATTGCTCCCTGTGTTAAGCAATATCGCTCCACCTGCACTCAGACGCTCTCATGCTCTTATGCGTGAACATAAAAAGGTAACCAACAACATCACGTTACCCTTCAATATTACGGTGACCACACTCGTTGTCGATTGAAGTCAAGAAAGCCTCCACATAAAATTGCTATAAAACTAATTTTAATATCTTGGATGCCTGGGACACCTCCTGGCATCATTACAACACAACTGGCCGTCCTATTACTAACCCGACTTCTACCCAACCTGGTTTCGATTTGCCACGTCATCCCTGGACTACATTAAACCGAATAAGATTGAATCATGGACGTTGTGCTGATTCTTTCTACAAGTGGGGCATTTCAGAGTCTCCTGAGTGTGACTGCGGCGCTCCACAACAAACCATAAAACACATTGCAACTGTGTGTCCAATTCGACGTTACAATGGCGACATCTTAGACATCCATTTGGCAACTACCGATGTTGTAGCATGGATAGACTCACTCGATGTAAACATCTAATGTTCAAATGTACTGTACAATGTTTAAATATTTTATTTTTTACTTCTTTACTAAAAGACGCACAATCAAATCGATTGTAAGTTCATTTAATGTGTATCCATGTTTTTTTTAGGTAGATTTCATGTTGTTGTTGTTGTAGCGACTGTTGGAGTAGCGGTGCTACTCCTCCGGCCCCATGTCCAGATTCAGGAACTCTGCTCTGCTCTTGGGCGGTACCACAAATCTTCCTTCGTCAAGCTGGTTGGTTTTCCTGGACAATTAAATAGGTGGTATACATCATGTGGCGTGCCCTCACATACGGGACACTTGACAACAATGTTGTGGTCAATTCGACTCATATAATTATTTAAGATGCGTGACAAACCAGATCTTAACTGTGCTAGAGTGGATCTGGTGCTGCGCGATAGTTAGACCTCTTCCACAGCGACCTGTGGCGGCTTACTCTGGAGGACTCGATTTGGAGCGTAGTTCTTTAATGTGTCATCAACAACCTTTGTGTGTAGCGTTTTTAAGCCCGTTTTATACGTAAGCTCGTCAATGTTACAGGTAGTATTTCACTGTGTCTGACATCAGTTAAGAAGCATTTCGCAGTACGCCTTATGTCTCTAGGTGGTGTGGTTGTGGATAAGGTGTCGTTGCAGGGATGTTGCTCTTTGTGACAGGCCCATAGATATTGTTTGGTGAGCATTTCATTGTGTTGACGGACCGGCAATATGTTACATTCTTGGTGTAGGTGATCTCGGTGAGCCATCAAATGACAAACGGTTGCTGTTCGCAGCCGAAAAATCATTGAACATTTTTTTGAACTATTTTGATCTTTTTCGATTTTGCTAAACCAAACTCGATTCCTTAAAAAAAACTTTTGTTTTACTATCTCCTTATCTAAAGTATAAAGTAAAGATGAAAACAAATATTTGAATTTATTATCAGTAGGCGTGGGAAAATACTTTTAAAAACTGTAGAAAATTTCAACTTGATAACAATTATAGTTTGTGAGTAAATTGATTATGTAGAAATTCGGACGGATACCGAAGTCTCACCAATAGGGTACCGTTTTTACTTCTTTAAAGTACGTAACCCTAAAAAGAGTGTCTGTTTGTAAATGTCCAAGACGTGTCAGGATAAATGATTTCATCCCCTTTCTAAAACCGACTTACTGAAATAGAATTTGAACTTTCAAACGAATAAAACTAATATTATACTTTCTGCCTAGGTACACTTGTTATTGTGCAAATAATATATTTTATGAACCTTAAAAATTGGTATCGTGAAATATATGACACGTTTGAGGTAGATTTCATAGTAAAGTCTACCTATTTTGAAGTTTAATTTTTAATGTGTCACAAAAAAACCATACGCTAAATAAAATAAAATTATAGGAACATTTAAAAAAATCGATTTTTTTTGATTTAAATCAGATTAAAATTACAATTGTATATTTCCTACGAGAGATGAAAAAAACGTTTTTTTTTCGTGAAACATTTGTTCACGAGACGCGCCAGCAATTAATAATTCGAAAATTGTTTGTCATGCGTATGTGAATATGGAATATTCATTCGATTTCCCATTTTCAAGTGATAGTTTAAGCACTTTGTCTCAAGTGTTTCATACGGCTCCACAACAATTAGTGAAATAATATAAATAATAATTGAAGTGTGTGGAGCTATTTATGATGAATTAAATATTATTTGGTTTATGAAAATGAAATATAAGAACGAGATAGACACCAGGCATCTTTCAGTTACAAGGCTAGCGCTTTAACTAAGATGGCGACAATCGGGCAAATGGAACAATGTTGCAGATAAGTTTTGAACAAAATGAAATTTTCCGAATTGTTTGGACTCTTTAAATGGAAAAAACGTAGCCATAAATAACAGACCAAAGTGGATGTGATTACTGCAATTACAATCTTCATTTTAGTATTATGTATTTTCATGGCATTAGCGGCTGCAAATTACATTTTCATTTATGTCAACATCGGTGCAAAGAATCAGGTTCAGACGACGCAGCATTTTATCAATGTAAATTTAACCAACAGTTGCAGAACGATGAATTAAATATTCTACCTGATCGTAGATTATTAGATAGAGAAAAATCAATTCCATTCGTGATCATAGTTGATGAAGTTTTTCCATTAGAATCACATATAATGAAGTTTGAAGCGGTTGTCACGCGCCAGACGAATTATTGAAAATGCTTTCGGGATTTTGTGTGGTAGATTTAGATGTTTGAAAATTAGTTTTGAGTTTGACCCACAAAAAGTAATCATGGTAGTTTCGGTAGTAAACGTTTTTCATACGTCGATCACCATTGCTATATGCATTTATGTTAATGCAGAGGAGGAGGATGTAATAGGATTACCCAATTGGTGTTTTGAATCGCATGAAGGATTCACTCTTTTGGATTGAATTCCAACACAAAATTCATTGCAAGAAAAAGAGATAAAAAAACAGCTTATAGATTTTTTGTCACAAAATTGTATACAAAAATGATAAATTTGTCATGAACGGCTTTCCAATATTTCCAGAACTACCACTTTTTTTTATCTTTTTGGGAGTTTGGAGTCTACATGAGTAGAGTTTGGAGTCTACATACAAGTTCTATTCCATTGCTCCTTACAAACCAGCAATTTATTTTGTTAATGTTAACAATATGAATCAAAAGTAAAATATTTTACAAATGCTGGATCGAGTTCAATTAACATAGGTTCTACTTTTTTGTACTTACAACAGCAGACTGCAGAATTCACAATTTTTTCTTACATATTATCAACAGCTTAATTTCTAAATTAAAAAAACACAACTTTCACAAAAAATTGCAAAAAAACCACCTCCAAAATAAATACAAACCAAAATAAATTTCATATTTAAAAGGCGTGAGAATAATCAATTCTCATTTGCAACCCATAAGAACTGAGAATATCAGTGAAAAAGTAAATTTATCTCACGCGTACTCTCAAACGAGTAAGAACATCGTTCTCATGATAAGACGTTAAACTTAAGACTTTACAGCCGTTTGCCGAAAAAAATATTTTCTAATACTAATTTGTTTTTTCTCACTACCTAGTACCGGGCATACTATTTATAAAAAAGTGCTTTCGTTTTTTCGGAATAGGCCCTGGTGTTACGTTTATTGTTGTTTTCTCTTACGATAACCCATTTGAATATTATTGTCCATCAAAAACAATATTTTTAAAAACTATATCCATATTTTTTGACTGAAAAACTGTATCGTATTGTCTGCGAGTGATCATAACATCAAACGTGTCATATATTTCACGATACCAATTTTTAAGGTTCATAAAATATATTATTTGCACAATAACAAGTGTACCTAGGCAGAAAGTATAATATTAGTTTTATTCGTTTGAAAGTTCAAATTCTATTTCAGTAAGTCGGTTTTAGAAAGGGGATGAAATCGTTTATCCAGACACGTCTTGGACATTTACAAACAGACACTCTGTTTAGGGTTACGTACTTTAAAGAAGTAAAAACGGTGTCCTATTGGTGAGACTTCGGTATCCGTCCGAATTTTTACATAATCAATTTACTCACAAACTATAATTGTTATCAAGTTGAAATTTTCTACAGTTTTTAAAAGTATTTTCCCACGCCTACTGATAACAAATTCAAATATTTGTTTTCATCTTTACTTTATACTTTAGATAAGGAGATAGTAAAACAAAAGTTTTTTTAAGGAATCGAGTTTGGTTTAGCAAAATCGAAAAAGATCAAAATAGTTCAAAAAAATGTTCAATGATTTTTCGGCTTAGTTTTTTAGATATTGCCTAAAACGAGTGTTTTTTCCTGCACCCACCCTCTCCCCTTAACTTCGAGCATTACACAAGAAAACATTTTAAAAAATTCATGGTTATGGGAAATGTTGTAAAGATTGAATGAAAAATATAGCGGTCGGCTCATCATTTCAAATGTTGTTTTGAGGGGGCTTAGGGTGGAAATTTTTAAAACAAATTATTTTTTACCTTGCCGAGTGTCATATGAACAGTTGTTTGATTTGGAGTGATTTCAAGTTATTATCTATTAATTTTTTCTAGTACAAAACAATTTTTTTTTTGTAATTTTCAAAAGCGTAGTTTTTGAGTAGTTATGTTCAAAAATGTGAAAAAAATTTCCTGTAACGATTTTCGTAATGAATTCAAATTTTAAATAACTTTTCGTTTGGATTGGGTGTTTTAACAATTGGAATGTGACGGCAATATTTTTGTTTAACTTTCTTTATTGACCATGCTCCCGGTTACCTTAGAGAATTCCAACCAGAATCTGCTGTAAACAATGTTATCGATAACGATAACCATACAATTAGAAGGCAAGTTTCCTTTCACAGTAAATGGATTAAAGAATTTGTGGTTACGTTTATTTGAGTATCTATATAGATTATAGACAATCAAATGAAAACGCCGATAAAATACAAAATTTAAACCTGACCATTTTCGATTTTTTTGAAACTTCGGTAATCGCTAATACATATAAAAAAAAATTAATCGTTTTTATTTACCACTTTATAAAATATAGAACCAAAATCACTTGTGTTGACTCACTAAAAAATCCTTTTTGTGTTTTTAGCTTCTTTAATTCAAATGCAATTATTTATTCATATGTAATTATTTTTACGTTAAAAAATAATATTTCAATTACATGTCGGGTCTTCTGTCTAACCCATTCTAATTGCTGTACTAAACGATTCAGTAACACTTTAGGCAGCCATATCAGTCTTTAAATTAACTAGAACTAAGTAAAAATATTGTTGTCCTTGCATCATATGTGTCGTATTTTTGCTGAATTGAATTTTTTTACCGAAATTAATCAAAAACAAAACAATTGTTTAAAACTAAATAATTATTTTTTTTATTTACACTTTTAGGCTGTAAAACGTCGTATACCAATATCGTCCCCATTCAATAATATGTCACCAACACCACCTAAACAAATGAAACAATCAAATAAAGCAACAAATAACAATACAAAAAAGCGATATTCAGAGGGCACAAGGTAAATTAAAAAATGCATCTACAGTAAAAAAAAATAATAATTATTAAAATGCATCATCAAATTCGGAGATTTTATAATATTTTAATAATTATTTTTTAGATATGATACATCGTTAGGTTTATTAACTAAAAAATTTGTTGATTTGCTCAAAGAATCTGATGCTGGTGTTGTTGATTTAAATATTGCTTCAGAAAAGTTAAATGTACAAAAAAGACGTATTTATGATATAACAAATGTATTAGAGGGTATTGGTATATTAGAAAAGAAATCGAAAAACAATATTCAATGGAAATGTGGAAACGCCATACTAAATTGTAATAATTATTTAAATAAAACTAATGATATACAAAAAGAACATATTAGATTAGAACACAAAGAAAATGTGCTAGATAATTTAATAGGGGAAATAACGAATGTTTTTAAAGCACAAACAGAAGATACACAACATGCATACGTAACACATCAAGATCTTAAAAAAATTGATTTATTTAAAGATCAAACAGTGATTGTAATTAAAGCCCCTCCAGAAGCTAAATTAGTGGTTAGATTTCTATTCTATTTGTTCATCGATTTTGTGTTAATTGTGTTAAATCGTCTTTTTTTTAGTTACCTGATACAAAAATTCCAAGAGAAATACATTTAAAATCTGAGAAAGGAGAAATTGATGTATTTTTATGTCCTGATACAGGAATGGATAGTACTGTAACATCAACACCATGTGTAGATCCATTATTACAAGATATCAAACCAATTTTAAGTCCAAGTTTGTTAAGTCCACATAATAGAATTGGTAAGAATAGAATAATATAATTTATTTTAGATTTAAATAAACTTTGTAAATAAAATGTTTTTTAGGCTTAGGAACACGTCCCCTTGGTTCAGCGCAACGTAACTTAAATAAATCATTGTTAGCTGCTGAAACATCCACAATATCAAATCTTTCACCAAGTCGCAATCAAAAGTTATCATATTCATCAACGTCAAACAATATCATATCACAATCCGACTTATTATACCAACAAACGCCATCAAAACAACTAATGTTATCACATACTGACTTAGATGTATTAGATCATCAACATAGTAATCAAAACAATAAGAATAATAATAATAGTATTGGTAGTAGTCAATATTTAAATAATAGTAATTGTGATAATGATAGTAAAATATCACTTAATGATCATCATCATAATAATAATCATAATCATCAAACGACTGGGTCATGTAATAATGATGGAAATGATAGTAATTTAGATAATGATAGTGGAACCGTAAGGTTAAAGAATGATGTTAAACTAAGTAGTCATTCCGTTTTAACGTTTAGTCCTAATAATAATTTCCAACATTGGATATCTAATGATAATGGTGAGTATGGTTGAAAGTTTTGTTTGTTCGTTTTAAAACAATTAAAATTAATTCTATCTGAAAATTTTGAAATTTACCATACTACTACTGATTTTGTTATACTATTCGCTCTCTTCTCTGCAGCCTTCGTTTATGGCTTAACTGTAGGACTGGGTGTATCAGAATGAACCGACAAACTTTCACATTGAACTTATATATCTGCCTCAAATAAATTACCAGAGCCATATTGGTGTTCGGCGAAGTTTGTTACTTTGTTTTGGAAAAACGTGTTTATCCAAATCTATTTTGTGTTTACTGATATTTTCTGCTTTTTTAGAGACACAAAGAGTTGATGGCGTTTTGCTAAAGTTATGCTCCTTAAATGCTTTGCGTTTGTTTTTCACATTATATATTTCTCAACATCTAGAAACCTGGACTCACTTTTAAGAATGATTAGTCAATTTGGAATAAACCGCCGTATTCCATCTTTTATGAACTCAGAAAACCATGGTACTAATATATATGCTGGGATTCTGCTCGAAACTTTAAATATTTTTTCTGAGGTCTTATTCTAAACTCTTTCGCCCGAACCAACAATTTGAGTGTTAAGTTAAAATCGTTTGCATTACGATCTTGTATAAAACAAATAATGCAAAACTGCGAAAGAGGCTAGGTACTGAGACTAGAATTTATTAGTTGTTTATGAATTCTAGTCTCAGTGAATTATTTGGACTTGTTTAGCACATTAAATATGAAATATATATTCATTATTTTTGACTCTGACTATTCGAAGATACTATGACAACTAGAAAAAGGAGAAGGAATTTTTGTAAAATAGAGGAAATGAGGATGTGGAAATAGTTAGGCAATTTGTTTTAAAAGTTGGTGGACATTTTCTTTAAATGTCTGAAGAGCGAATTGGAAAAACGGAAGGCAGCAATTAGCAAACGAACTCGACAATTTTGTCACTCTATTTAAATAGTCGTTCGGAAAAGAAACTGTTCGATAACGGGATGTTTAGATAGCAAATGAGTACGCCACTTCTCAGTATTATCTATTAATCGTATTGCCTTTCTCTATACTGGGTTTAAACATTTTATCGTTTACTGACAAGTACATCCCCCAAACAAAACAACAGTCTGGAACACATGGGCAAATAAAAGATTTATACATCAACTAGGCTGAACACATTCAGAACTAATAGAAATAGAAGATCGAATGGTTTGTTTTGTATTTACTGATATTTCTTACTTTTGTATAGGTACAAAGGTCTATATATAGGTCTGGTGTTTAACTTGAGTTATTAAATGTTTATTCCTCACCGGCTCAAGAACATCCCTCGTGAACCAATTTTCAGTTTTAAGAGTGATAAGTTACAATCCGACGCATTTCATCTTTTAAGGATTCTGAAATTTTTAGTACCCAGCGTGCTAGGCTTCTACTCTCTCCAAGTCAGCGTGTTTATAATTCCAAAACCGACGAGGATTGGTTTTAATTGGTGTAGGCGATGTTACAATTGCTGATATTTATACAAGATGTAATGATCCAAGCGTTGGTATACTTTTATCTGAGTTTTATTGGGTTCGTTTGTCAAAAAAAGATCCAATAAATTGTTGTTGTGATCAGTATATGATATTCTAGTTGGGTGCTGTTGCTGTATCATTTGTGTTAAACCAATGTAGTCTACAAGCATCATTTCAGCCTCTCTGTCTACGTGAGTACTGAGTACGTCGTCAGTGTGTGATGATTGTAATGTATGAAGTCATTATTCATTGTAATGTATGAAGTCTCCAAGAATGATGAGTCTTGCTTTGTGGTGGTCTGCGCAAATTTTATCGAGATGGGACGATGGTTTATCGAAAAAAAAAGCTGGGGAGAGTTTGGAAATCCGTATATTCCTATTATAAATATGATTTTATCAATACCTCAAATCCTCAATGTCAGAGAATTATGGTGCTTAGAGTTCAACCCATAAACCTTAATTCTCATGAATTTAGAACAAATACATTTTCAATTTTTTAGTCAACCAAAGTTGTAGACGATCAAACATTTCAACAAACACGTAATGTTTGACAAAATGTTTGATCACGAAATATAATTAACATTAACAAATAAGTCTAAACAATACTAACAAATGTTTGTTTGTTTAATTATTTTCACATAATATTAATAAAACAAAAAAATAACGCTTTCATAACATGTAATAAAATACTAATTTAACTATATAAAAGTTTCTGAACAAGGACTCTGATTGTGACAGCGTGCTGTTTTCAAAATTCGCATCACAGTCTGAGTTCTTGCTCAGCGATTTTTTTACATAACAACTTTTAATCAATTAAAATAAATTTGTTAATATTTGTAAATGCTTACGGGAAATATTTATGAAATGTCTGAATGTGCATGATGCTTGTTGTTTGTTTTTAGTAGGTTATAATTTTATGTGGTGTGCTTTAATTTTTAATATCAAAGAAATAAGAAAAAAACTAATACACTAATCCACAACTCCTTTCATTGCACTTCATTTCGTATGTAATAAAAAGTGAATATTTTCATCTAATTAATATTAACATTGAATAACACTGGGACTGAAATCTTGTGGGTCTGCATTTCATTTAACTCATTCATGTAGCACCATGAGATTCAGCTCTGGTGTCAAGTTCCTAATTTTCATAACAAAAATCTTTGTATCTAAAAATGATAACACAATTATTGTAGCTGATTATTAATCGTGGTACAGTTTGTTTGAATTGTTTTGAAATCTAAAAAGAAGTCGATAATATTATTTAGACAAACTAACACAAGTAATATAAACTAATTTTTGTATGAATTGCCGTCATTTATTGAATAAACTATTAAAGGCAATTGCTATTGATGTCATAAATTAGTTTCTTTTTCGGAAAGAACCACCTTTTTCCGATAGTCAAGAATCATTTTTGTTGAATGCCATACCTTCCCAATAGTCATAATCCGACATCAGTAGTCTTTTCTGCCCCGTTTAGTTCCTAGGTTTCATTTTTGAGATGAATCAAAAGGTCGATGATTTTACCTTGTTGGTCTCCATGTTTTTTTTTTTTACATAAAGTTAGGCATGTTTAGTGTTAATTATAATAAATTATAAAAAACGTCTCTGAATATCCGAAGATACCATGCCAACTAGGGATTAGGCATTAGTTTGAATAAATTATGTTTACTTCAGAAATTTATGAATGCTAACTTTAAAGTTTTGAGGTTTAAAGCTATCGGGGAAAACCCATGAAGGTAAGGCATTTCAAAGATGAGAGACTCTGTTGAAAAAATCATGCTGAGAAGCAACAGTTCTGCAGTTTTTTATTTGAACCGTAAAAGGATGGGTCATAGTAGAAGCTCTGGTGAAACGCGAGAAGTTTGCTAGTTCAGGTAAAATTGTTTTAATCTCTGTGGAAGTTCGTTCATCCATAATGTATTTGTAGAAAACTCAGATCAGCAACATTACGTCTGTGCTGCAAGGAATCAAGCTCATTAGTAAGAGTCGAGTTGCCAAACAGTTTAACAGCTCTCCGCTGAACAGAATCAAGACACTTCAAACTACTAAAATATGCTCCACCCCATATGTGAGAACGGTATTCCATGCAGGGACAAATTTATATATTAAAAGAAGCTGTTCGCTATTGAAAAACTTACGACATCGCCCCAAAAAACCTAATTTATGAACAGCGTTCTTAGCTAGGTTAAAAATATGAGAAATCCATTTCATATTATTTTCAACTTCTACTCCTAGAAGTCTGACAGATTCTTTCTCTACAAGATCTTTAGAGTCGAACTTTAATTGAAACGGATTAGGTGTGGATATTCTAGAACTGTGTTTTGCTTGTATTGAATTCAACACTATTAGCAAATCCCCAATCCAACACAGTTTTAAGGTCATTATTTAATGAATCTATCATATTTGATCTATAGTAATTAAGCGCTAACGGTGATTAAAATTTAGGGTTTTCATGAGACGAAACAGATTTGCAGAATAGACAATATGTTTGACTTGTTTATATGTTGAGTCAGCTCTACAATCGGCACGAGTCAGCGTTTTTTTTTCATAATTAAATGTGTTGTGCAGTAGGAATTACAATGTGTGTCACAACAACACAGAACCTTTTAAGAGGTTCTGGATCACACAAAAGCATGTGTTCTGAGGTACACAAATTTGTTAAATTCAAGAACAAAACTAAAGGGAACCTACCTTACCAATAATACAGCTACTGGCATATTTCTTCATCCTGTGACGCACTGTTTCATTCATTGATTAAAGCCCGTTTCTTCGAGCAAGCAATAGCGTGCCATCATCAAGGAATATTTTATAACTAAGATTGAGAGGGGTACCGTCGACTGAATAGAAATCATCAAAAAAAAAAAAAGTATTTTTAAATATTGCATTTAATTCAAAAGTGACAAAAGCACACAAACAGTGAGTAATATGGAAAACCATAATAACACATATAGAAATCATCTGTTTGTGCCGCTAATATAACACCTTAACTAGTGATATTTCACTGCTATTACCAGTTGTATGTGATATCTCAAGTTATCTAATTTGTCAATAGCAGGGACTGAAATACGCAGAGTTGTGACGTGACACCCGTAGCAGCAAATAATTGTCATCTGAAATGTCAGTTTTGTCGTGACCTTTACAACAAAATGTTTTCTTTTCTTCATATTGTTCTCAAAATCTTCACGTTCTAAAGTTGTAAAGAAAATATATTATGTGTATTATATATTACGTGACTACATTTGTCTCTATATCGTTTCGTTTTTAATCCAATATTTATTTCTTAGTTCTGTGCCAACATGTTGTAACATCGTGTTTGACGATAATACCGTATTTTACGATATTCGTTAGCTGTGTAATAAAAACTATTTTCTCCTTCTGAGCGAAATATTAAAACAGATTTTCACTTATTTGTAGGATTGTAATAAATACTACTTCTTCGCATTATGAGATAGTTGTGTAGAGCAGAACAAGCATTTTTCGTAACATATCTGGTTCAAAATTAAGTGAATTAAATTAATTTAATCAAACAAACAAAAACGCTTGCTAAAATACCAAATGTATCGCGGTAATTAAAAATCTCGTTTAAAAACATGCCTGAAAAATTGGCCAAGTTCGCAACTCTAAAAGTTTGATCATAAAAAGGAGTGAGACATAAAACGAATGCTAAGTTAACATATGAGTCACACGGAATAAAATATAACATAAAAAAATTAAATTAATTAATAAATGTTAAACTTAATTAAATTTTTAAAACTAAATATTAAATATAATTAAAAGTAAATGGTATCAGGTTTTGTCTACAAGTAAATGAACTGAGCGATTTTTAAAGTTTTTGAACGCAACCCCTAATAGTCTTTAAAATTCAAACTAAAACTTCAATAAATTTAATGTGTATTGCAAACAATGCACTATCGGAAGCCTTGGTCAGACAGTCTCTGCCAGTAGTGTTATTCTGTTATATGACAGGCCAGCCGTTTCCTATTTTAATGATGTTTGTCTACTAAATTTTTGAATTGTGTACATTCACGTATTAAATTTTGCCTTTGTCCAAACTATTACAATAATGAATGTTCGGGTGGAATGGTTTTCATAAGTAAACGGGTCTCTAGTGCTGTGACGTTATACTTTACAAAAACAGGTTTTCTTTCTTTCACAACCTAAACAAAAACTATGTTTTTTTTGTCAATAAATGGTTCTGGCAGTTCGAATGAAAGGTTAGAAATTTCCTTACCACGTAACTACATACATTCCTCAACTTTAATTTGTGTTTATCGTTTTTCTTTTGCGTTTTTTTCATGAAGGTTCTAATGAGATTTTTAGATTAATTAAAAGAAACATTTTAAAAAAAATTTTTTAGTATTAGCTCCGAAAAATGATTACTTTTAGAACTGTTTAGAGTCCGCAAAATTGTATTTTAGCGGCCTAGTACTTAAAGTCGTTATGACAACACTTAAGCGGATTCAAAATTTGTTTTCATTTTATATTATAATTATTTTCAAATTATAATCACAATTGCTTTGAAAAGTTTTGATCAAAACTCAAATTTTTAGGTACGCAAGAATACAAATTAAGCAATAAATTAGAAAAAAAAATCCTAAGAGCTAATACTAAAAAACGTTGTATGCAACACGTACGCAAATGGCTTTAGCAGACTCATCTTCATATTACAGACTCGGCTAGCGCCTCGTCCGGAAATATTAAGATTCGTCCGCTAAAACCATATTTTGCGTACTTGTTACATAAACTACTATAATTTGGTTAAATAAATTAAAATAATGATGGTTTGGTCTCCATGTTGTTTAAATTAATTTAAAAACAATTTATTTAAAATAAATTTAATAATTTTTTTGCTTTAACAACTTTTTTAAAATAATATTTTGTTACATGTTTCAACCATAAATGGTCATTCTCAAACATATTTTCAAATGCTGCATGAGCGAAATATTAAGACAGATTTTCACGTATTTGTAGGATTGTAATAAATATTACTTCTTCGCATTATGAGATAGTTGTGTAGAGCAAGCATTTTTCGTAACATATCTGGTTCAAAACTAAGTGAATTAAATTAAATTAATTTAATCAAACAAACAAAAACGCTTTGTAAAATACCAAATACCAATTACTGCGATAATTAAAAATCTCGTTAAAAAACATGCCTGAAAAATCGGCTAAGTTCGCAACTCTAAAAGTTTGATCATAAAAAGGAGTGAGACATAAAACCATTATAATATTTTCAAATGTTTGAGAATGACCATTTATGGTTGAAACATGTAACAAAATATTATTTTAAAAAAGTTGTTAAAGCAAAAAAATTATTAAGTTTATTTTAAATAAATTATTTTTAAATTAATTAAAAGAGTTGTTGCTCCTATTTATAAATTTGTTTATGCTCAAATTTGATTTAAAATTTGATTCATTGTGTATTAGAGCTCAGTTCATTTACTTGTAGACAAAATTTAATATCGTTTACTTTTAATCACATTTAATAATTAGTTTAAAAAAATTAATTAAGATTTACATTTATTAATTTATTTATTTTTTTTATTTTATAATTGATTCCGTGTTACTCAATTTTTGAACTTAGCACCCATTTTTTATATCTGACTTCTTTTTATGGCCAAAATTTTACAGTTGCGAACTTAGCCGCTTTTTACAGACATGTTTTTGTTTGAGATTTTCCTTTTGATTAAACATAATATGTATAACTATTGTATTTCATAATAATATCATTTGGCACATACCAATATTATAAAAATGATAGTTGATACGTAGAATTTTTAAAAATCTTATTGTGGAGTAATAAATTAAGTTTCATGAAAATCGGATTACAGAGACTAAAGTTATTGAAGTTTTAAATAAAAACTCTGGGAGATTCTCCACCACATTTTTATATTTCGACCAAAATCAATCAGGATATTGCTGGCTTAGACCATATATCAAAATAGCTAATACTACAATATTTTTTTTAAATTTTTTTTTACTATATATTCTAATAGCGACTACTTTCATTATAAATAAAGATATTTAGGTAAATAAAAATAGTTATCATTTTATTGTATTGAAAATTAAACGAAGAATGAACCAATAAAATGTTTACCACCTGACTAAAAGCCCTAAAAAATAGTTTTTAAACTTAAAAGCATATTTTCTCAAAGTTCGTTCCCTGTTATCTACCCCAAAAAATCAGTTTCCTAAGATATTAAACTGCAGGTGGTTAAATTTATAGAATGTGACTACAAAGACTGCCTAAAAATTTAATCTGATTGGATGAAAATGTCTATCAAAGTCGTCTTTTTTGTAGAACCGGAAACATTTGATTAAAAAGTGGAATTGTGTTGTCCGTTGTTTAATGGATATTTTTACATACATGTTCTGTTAACAAATACACTTGATAGTAATTTGAAATAATAGGTAGTTGATTCAGGTTGACTTGAATATAGTTTAGCCAAGATTGTTTTTTATATACAACTTCTAAAAAGTGTTGCTGCTGAATTTGTTTTATCCTCTTCCTATGCTATTGTTGCTCAAAATGCTGCTCCTGATTTTCATTGGGATAACGACCAGGCCACCATCTACTACATAGTGTATTATTTTATGTAGTATCTGATATCTTGACTAACCATTCTATTACTGTGTATACTTTCCCCAAATTATTTATGAGCATATTTTAGAATATTCAATAACTGTATATTTTACGACGGTGTGTCTCAGCATTTTTTAAAAATTATATAACCACATTGATGTTGTTGTTTCATGAAGATTATGGCATTAAAGCTGTATGGAACTTTTTGCCTACAGCTCCATGGTGAAAACCGTTGTGAGGGTGTGGGAGGCCCGTTTGCACGGAGAAGTCTACAATTTCCACCGGACTAGCAAATTTTGGATCCCATTAATTTATATAGTTGGCTAACAAAAATGAAGATTTCCTAGAATATCTTCTTTTGCATATTCGCCCCATGCTGTTTAATCATCTAATAAAATAGTTTTGCAAAAAATATCGTAACAGTAAGCTAATTGGAAACATTCAGCAGTAGCACTTTTTAGTAGTAGATAAAAAACAATTGTGGTTAAACTATATTCAAGTCAATCTGAATCAACTACCCATTTCTCAAATGAGTATCATGTGTATTTGTAAACAGAACATGCATGTAAAAATATATGTAAAATAACGGACAACATCATTGGGCTTTTTATTAAAATATTTTCGGTTCTACAAAATAGATAGATGCATATTTTCATTCAATCAGATTAAATCTTTAGAACAAAAAAATCAGGATTGTTACACTCTTTAAGTCACTGTGAAGTCAGTTTTTGTAGTCACATTCTATAAATTTAACGACATGCAGCTTAATTAATGTCTTAAGAAACTGTGATTTTTGTAAGGGCAGATCATAGGGATCGAACTTTCGAAAAATATGCTTTGAAGTTTAAAATCTATTTTTTAGGGCTTTTGGGGAGTGGGTAAATATTTATACATGAAACAAAGAATAATTAGATATGCTTGACACTTGACGAGCTCGTTTTTTCTCACTCTTTCATTAATGTGTCGTCGATATTTTACAAGTCGAACTACAAACAACTAAATATAAAATTGGTTATGTTTTGCACCTAGTGTCGGTACGCTAACTTGAGGAAGAAAAAAAAATGTTGCAAACATATCTGTTGTTGTAGCGACAGTTTTGGTGCTAATCCCCCGGCTCCATGTCCAGGTTCAGGAACTCTGATTCTGCTTTTCGGCGGTACCACAAATCTTCCTTCGTCAGGTTAGTTGAATTTTTAGGGCATCTGAATGGGTGGTTTACATCATGCGGCGTGCCCTCACATGCGGGACGCTTGTCAATAATTTCACGATCAATTTTACTCATGTAGTTGTTTAGGTTGCGTGACCAACCGGATCTTAGTTGAGCTAGACTGGATCTGGTGCTACGGGGCAATTGGACCTCTTCGGCAGCGACTTTTGGTGGCTTTTTATTTAGAACTCGATTTGGGGCGTAGTTCCTTATAACGTCCTCAACAGCTTTTGTATGAAGTGCTTTTAAGCCTGTTCTATAAGTAACCTCGTCGATGTTACCTGTTACTTGATGGTCTCTAACCTCATGCGGAAAGCATCTTGCTGTCTTCCTTATCTAGGTGGTTCAATTTTGGATATGGTATCATTACAAGAATGCTGCTCTTTGTGACATGCCAATAGATATTGTTTAGTTAGCATTTCATTATTTTCATGGACTGGCAGTATGTTACATTCCTCGTGCAGGTGATCTCGATGGGCCATCAAATGACATCCGGTCGCAGTTCGCAGGAGTGCGTTTTGTGTTGTTTGTAACTTCTTCCAGTGCGTGTCCGCCACTTGGGGTGTCCATATGGGTGCATCATTAGTTTATAATAAGTCGACCTATTGTTTTATACGTTGTAATTATTGTATTTTTATCCTTGCCCCATGAACTACCCGCTAGTGCTTTCAATGCATTATTCCTGTTCTTCAGTCTGGAGTTCACTTGTGCCTGAGCATTAAATTTAAGCAGTGGGTCGAATGTTACCCCCAGCAATTTCGGATTTTTCACTGTAGGAATGAGTATGTTGTCAATGCATATACTTATTGTTGTGTTTACCTCCTTCGTCCATGTGGTGAATAGTGTAGAGGTGGATTTTTCTGTAGAAAGTTTAATTTCCTTGTTTTAAACCACTCATTGAGGATGTTAAGGTAGGTGTTTAGGATGTTGGTGAGTTGTTCTAGGTTGTTACCTGTTGCAAGCACTGTGTAGTCGTCTGCATATGGCGTGATGGTTATTCCTTCCGGCGGGGCAGGTAAGCTGCTTAAGTAGAGATTAAACAATGAAGGTGAGAGAACTCCGCCTTGTGGAACTCCTTGTCGTAATACTCTCATCTTGGACTTACAGTTCCGAAACTCGACGTATGTTTGGCGACCTCTAAGATAGTTGCACAGCCAGCACTTTATAAGACCTGGCAAATTGGTCTTTAGGATGTCATCTAGTAATGCGGCGTGCGACACTGTGTCGATCGCTCTTGATAGGTCGAGTGCAACTAAAATTGCTCTAGCACAGGGTTGTTTTTGGTTCAGACCATCACTGATCTGATTTTGTATTCTGTGAAGAGCGGTGGTTGTACTATGTGCTGTCCTAAAGCCATGTTGGTGTGCCGCCAAATTATAAGATCCGGTTAACCGAGGTAATAGAAGCGCCTCAATCAGTTTTGCGATTGATGAAAGGATGGACACCGGTCTGTAGGATTCTCCCATTTCTTCAGGTTTTCCAGGCTTCAAGATGGGGCTTATTCTTGCCGTTTTCCAGATATTTGGTATTTGTAGCGTATTTAGCGATGTGTTGAGTGTGGTAGTGAGATATTTCAGTCCTTTGGGTCCAATATGTTTTAGCATGATGGCTGAGATGCCGTCGGGTCCAATAGCTTTGGATGGTTTAATCTTCTTTATGGCATTCTCAACCTCTTCTTCCGAAAATGTGATTTCCTCTAAATGTTCAGTGTTGAGTTTGCGCAGATGTCTCAATACTGACCTAGTTTGCTTTTCATGTTTACGTGGCTTTTCTGTAAACTGAGTGTTGAATTTTGTTGCGCATTGTAGTTTTCAGTTGGGATATCATCGAAGGAGATCATGCAATTGTTACCTGGTTGTCGAGGGTGTGTTAAGCCTTTTATGACCTTCCAGAGACTTTTGCTTGTGCCAAAATTTGAATCACACTAGTTTTCTCCATTTACCACGTTTGTGTTCCGCAACTAACTTATTGATTTTCTTATCAAGGTCTGGAATTCTAGTATCAGCTGGATCTGCCTTACGGATGTCGTCTCTTTGGGGAAAGTACACAAGCTTCCTGTGGGAAGTTTGGTTTCACCTTTTGTATTCTGCCGGATGGAATGAAGCGAGATCTTGCTGTATTAAAAATTTTTCTGAAATTTCTTTCCTCAGAGAAGGCGATAGGTGGTAAAAATTGTTTACCGAATTCCATTTCAGTAAAATTAGTAAAATTTTCCCAGTCTGCTTTGTTAAAATTAGTGTAGGTCTTCTGCTCAGATTTTATTGTTTTAATGGAACGGCTTAAGTTGATTATGATCGGCACGTGGTCTGATCCCAATGCAATATCAGTTCTCCATTCTGCAATTGGCATTAGTGACATGCTGGCAAGGGAAACATCTGGAGAGGAATTATTTGTAACCCTTGTTGGATGTGGTTCGTTGAGGACTCCAAAATTGGAGCCGTCAATTTGATCAGCAATGTTTTCACCTCGTGAATCATTGTTTAGATGCGAGTGCCATAGATCATGATGAGCATTCACATAGCCGAGAATCAGACAGTCTTTTGTATAAAATAGATGTCCTGTGGAAGGTTCATAACCGGTATCACAGCTGCTTACTGGTGGAATATAGATATTGACCAGAGTTTTCTCCCTGTTGCCAGATTTTATTATAATGCCCAGTTGTTTTAGGTGTTTATCAGTTCCCGATACTGCAGGTAATGTGATTGTACGGTAGATAACGGTTTTGTGAATGATAAAGGCACGACAACCACCTTTGTTCTTCCCTCTATCCAGCCTTATACTTTTGTAGTTACAGTAATTATCACTAAGCTTAGATCTAACATTTAATTTAGTTTCTTGAAGAACCGTGACTAGAATGTTGTTATTGCACATATAATTTATAATATCATCTATCTTGTTGGTGAGACCGTTGTAATTAAATTGCATAATTTTGACATCACTCGGAGTTTCCGGATGCGTATTTATTCCCATTGTGTTTTGCTACGAGCTCGTGTTGGTATGTTGACTCGATAATTTACAGCATGGCGCTATGTAGTGTTTGGTCCATTGTTTATGTGGCTAAACCTGAGTAGTTCTTAAGGTGACACCATTCTTTACAGGTGTTGCACTGGATGGATGTTATGTTTGCTCTTAAAATGTTTTTACATATTGAAAATGCAATGTTATAGTTGGTCCCGGATTCCTTTCTATACCAGCCACGACGAGGAGTATTTGAAGCAGTGAGGCCAGTGACAGCTGCTTCCTAACCCAAAAAATGGAGCGACGGATTTGCACCTTTCGTCGAAATTGTTGTTATGGTCCTTGGTCGGAACTGGGTTCCGAGTACTTCTGGGGCGTAGATCCGTCCATCTTGAGAAGCTGCAATTTTATTATTCTTTGTATCATGCCTAAATTAAATACCTCTTTTTTTATGAGTCACTGAACATGAAAAATTGAAAAAAAAAAAAAAAAAACAATTTTTGAAGTAAAATAGCTCCGATTAAAATTTGAGTGGAGCTTAAAGTTGGTGGAGTTGAGCTTTAAGTTCAATCCCATTACAAGAGGAACCTTAAACTGCAAAAAAAAAATCGATTTTATTTCATAGCAATATATGGCAAAAAACTCGATCAGTGCTGAAATATAACTGTCGATCGAAACCAGGTCAAATAGCTTTCCTGTCCTTTTTTTTTTTTTAACGAAAACACTATTACCAAAAGATTATTGAAGTCAGAAATGTCCACGGGAAGACAGTTTGTGTACAGTAGTGCACCTTATTTTCTAGTTCTTGAAGAATCCGTTTCACCCAATTGCACATTTAAGTCTTTTAGGCTATTTTCATGTTCAAAAGCTGAAAATCGTTTTGAAACAGCCAATAGCCTTGAATGATGGATGGACCAAGACAGTTTTTTTGCCATAATTCAATTCGGTTTGGTTTTTCTCTATTTTACGCGACTGCTTCCTGTTACATATGTTTAAACACCCCCAGTCAGGGAAATTGTGTTCAAGAAGTGTCGTGTAGGTTTCACCCATTAAACACGTGTTAGTGCCGTGGGATACTTTTAAACATTTCACTAAACAATCTCTTTTCGAGGTCCTCATTAATGTAGCACCCTCTGTGATGAACTCACAGTGCTTTTCCTTTGTTTTAGTTTATCTTTGTCTTTGTTCCAGTAAACCGCCGTGTGTGCACCACGTAGCCTCCGTAGCACTAACTTTCGAAAATCCGAGGAAACATCGTTAAGCTGGCAATGGCTTGATCTAAAGTCCGAACCTTGGAAACGCATCCACATGCTCGTTTCGCCGTTAGAGCCTCTAAAGCGCACCCAATCCGTCTGTCGTGTAATGACGAACTTCTTTGATTTATATCATTATAGGCACGGCCAAAAAGATAAACCAACAGTACATCTTTTTCAGAAGCAATCATTTTAGCTTCAACTTAAATTAAATTTTTAGGGTTTTTTATTCGCACCGAATATTGATATGTTTATGAACAAAAACGGAGAGAAAAAACTATTTGCCGGAATAAGGTATAGGTTTCTATATTTGCTTCACAAATTTAGGTTTGAAAATTATTTACATTATGTAATGGTATAGGGATAGGACTTATGTTTGCTATAAAATGCAAGTAAAAAATTCAATTTTTAAAAAACAAAAAAAAATCGCTTTTAGCTTTCCTTAGTTTTCGTTTTAGACAACCCCGCGATTCCAGTCCTCTCCTGTTGACATATGAGTTAATGTGAGGTATCACATAGCACTGTTACAGAGGATGAACTCTTTAATCAACTTAATTATGGAATATTTTTATTCGCCATCCAATCACGAAATAATGGTCTAAGTCATATTTTATTAGGCGATACCATAGACAACTAATAATATAAAACAATCGAAGCTGAACAATGTTTTGGGATAGTTTTTATATTTTACTTTTGGATATTAACTATCTAGTAGCACCTGTACTCAAATAGATGATTAGTAAAATTTAAAATTAGTGTTATATGAGTAAAATTTTTCGTTTTTATTTATTTGTTTTCTATTTATTTGTTTTCTATTTATTCTTAGATATACAAGATTAACACTTTAAGATTATTATTGTTCATATAAATGTGTTTGTGTACAACAGGTATACAAAAATAATTTTTATGTAACCAAATTATTTTTTTGGAAACTTAAAACAAAACAAATTTTTATATATTTTATTTTTCGATTGAAATTTGATTTGATTGAAAAAGGACAAACACGATTTGAAGTATCGCATATTATGTTTTGTATATTATGTTCGTTATCTTCTTTTATTTATTTGTGATAAACAGAGAAATTGCGATTCCAGATGATTATTGTTTAGATTAATCTAATGAATTAAATTTAAAATATTTAGTTTTTGAAGAAAATTTTTTGTTTACATTTTCTTTTGGGAAGCAATTAAATTATGATAAAGATTTTGTTTTTTTTTATCGAAAAAGTAGAGAAAATTTAGTAAAATTGTTATTTATGATTTTAATGAATGAAAAGTATAATCGGTTTTTGGTTTTGTTTTCGGATCAAATTTTATTAAAAATAATATCAATTATCGACGGCATAACGGAAATATTTTGAGTTTAGTTTTTAATTGTTTTTATAGTTTTTTATAATACAAAAAAGGACAATTTTTGAAAAATCAGTTGGAAGCACTAGCAGGTCTCCGTAATTGGGAATCCTGTTTTAGTTGGCTGTCAAACGTTAGTTTGCGGCAACGCTAGATAGATGGATAACTTAGCCAGCAAGACGCAGTGCTCTAAAATCATTTTACAGGTCTAACTATTTTAAGCGAATTAGATAAGCAAGAACTTTATGAAGTCCTCGATGATCAGTTATACCGCCGTTACTCAAATCACAATCAATCAAATCAAATTTCAATCGAAAAATAAAATATATAAAAATTTATTATGTTTTAAGTATCCAAAAAAATAATTTGGTTACAAAAAAATTATTTTTGTATACCTGTTGTACACAAACACATTTATATGAACAATAATAATCTTAAAGTGTTAATCTTGTATATCTAAGAATAAATAGAAAACAAATAAATAAAAACTTTACTCATATAACACTAATTTTAAATTTTACTAATCATCTATTTGAGGTGTCACTAGATAGCTAATATCCAAAAGTAAAATATAAAAGTTATCCCAAAACTTTGTTCAGCTTCGATTGTCTTATATTATTATTTGTCTATAGCGATACATACTTAGGATTTATTGTTTAGTTATCCATTCTTTAAAAATATCAGCATCTCAGACGAAAATTGTTGTAGGACCGGACCTTTGTCTAGTACGACTTCTACACAACACATTTTATTTAAAAAAAAAAATAAGTAAAACTTTAATCTAAAACAAAATCTAATTATTTTATTTTATTTTTTTTTATAGATTTTGACTATGTGAAATTCCTATCAATCGAACCACCATTGGACACCGATTATAATTTCTCGTTGGGAAATACAGAAGGAATATCTGATCTATTTGATTTTGATTTAAATTAAAACAAAAAATACAAACCCAACATAAATAAAACTAATAACAAAAACACATACAAATTAATTATAAATAATTTAAATAAATTCGTATTTAAAGAAAAGATTCAACATCAGAAAAATTATAAATTTTTAAGTATAAAAAATAATAATAAGAATATTACAAAAACTACTATCATTATTAATTAGAAATATTTAATTAATAAAACTTAATTGTTTCTTTATTCAATAAAGTGGGAAAAGAGAGATATTTTTATGTAAAAAACGAAAAATTTAAATCCTATTTTTTTTTATTCAAACGTTTTCGGTTTCTTTTTATTAGTTTTTGCAATGAATTGTTTAATTTATTTTATATATTGATTAAATAATTTAATTGATTGTATTTGTTGATTTAATAATTTTATGTTGTAGAAGATGGCAACTCTATTTTCTGTTTTTAAATTTCACCAAAAAGAAAAACTTATTTACGGAAGGACAAATTGAATTTTGTTTATATTGTATATCCGCTATTATTTATAATTTATTTAAATATTTTGCAATTAAAGTTCGTTTTTATATTACAATATTTAGTTGATTGGTGATTATCGAGTTGTACTTTTTTTTTAGAAATATTTATAGTGTGACAGTATCACATTTATGATTATATCCTTATCTGATATAGATTGAAATTATTTAATCAATTAAATCTAAACTTTGATATCAATGGTTGATCCATTGATATAGTATTTCTAAATAATTGAAATACGCAGTCTTATGTTAATTGTCTTTAGTTTGTTAAATTATTAAATTCTTAAACTTATTATATTTTTATGATTGTTTAATTGCAAGTATAAACAAAATATTATTTATTATTAAAACAAAGAAAAAGTAAACCAATTTAAAAGAAAAACAGTTTTTATTTTATTAAATTTGTATATTTTTGATTTAGCATTTAGATGAATGAACTAATTGAATTGCCTGCCGGCTGACCAACCAAGATATAAGTATAACCGAAAAATCGTTATTTTTGATGAACATAGCAGTTATTTATGTCATAATGATCAGGATTGTAAAGGCCGGGTCTGCTAACATGCGTTATTTGAATGACATATCAATTGCGTTTTCATGGCAACAAAATATTTATTGAAACAATGACAATGCAAGCCCAAAAAGTAAGAGGTCCGTAACGAGTTTATTATAGGCTTCAAATATAAATTAAGTCCATAATGAATTCATTTAGACCTCAAATCTATGAAGTAAAAAGAGGCATTAAAGCGAATAAAATAAGTTATTTTCGTCAAAGAGAAGTATGGGTTGGTACATTCTTCATAAGATAATATTTTTGAAATAGACCCAACATATTTGTTTGTGCTCGTCGTGGCGGTTTGCCTAGCGACATTAGAAATAGAAAATAAAACAACCATATTTAAAAGAAAAAATTATTGAACAATTATCCCAAAAGGTAACGCAATTATTTGTCTTAAATAAGAGAAAGCATATTTTTGTAAATTTAATCATTACTTTAAGTAAAATTTTCTATATTTAAACTGAAAGCCACTTCCTAAATGTAAAACTGTAAAACGTTAACAACAAAAAAGGTAACAAAATTTTTAAATTTAAAATCTTACATTCTTATCGATTATTTTTAATATAGGTAACAGTCTTATGTTATTTCCAAAACTTATTTAAAAACTGTTTCAGAAATATTCAAAAATTAAAATTTATCATAAACAATACAATGAACTAAAATAATTTAAATCTTAAATCAAAAATTTCCTTCAAAAATTAATAAAATTATTTTTCTAGAAAATGAAATACAAAATTTGTAAAAATTATTTAAAATAATTAATAAATGTCTCAGTATATTACTAAAATATATATATATTACAAATAAGATAATTAAGAGACTTAGGTGCCTGTTTTATAGAAATAACTAGATAACAATGAAAAAATTTAATCATAAATTAATCCTCTTCTCAACCAAATAATTAACAAATAAAATAATTTGATGATTTTTGAACTAGAATAGAATTCATAATAAAATTAACTGGAAATAAACAATTAATTTTATTATTGGAGGACAAATAAAATTACCATTTAACAAAAAAAATATTTAATATTATTTAAAACAATATAAAATTAAAATAGTGCAATAGTAATAGAAAAGGAATAATAATAATAAAATATTTATTAATCATTTAAAATATTATATATATATATATATATATATATATATATATATATATATATATATATATATATATATATATATATATATATATATATATATATATATATATATATATATATATATATATATCAAATTTAACACACAAATCTTTCGTTTATTTAATTAATAAAATTATTTATTTTAAAACACAAAATTTACCAAAAATAATAATAATAGTTAATATATATAAAAGCTAAAAACAATAGTCATAATCAAATCGTTTCCTTCTTTTGTTTATACATCTTCTAGCTCAAAAATCATCAATTAATTTAATAATAACAATACAAAAATTTAATATAGTTTTTTTGTTAATAAAATATATTGTTATAGATTGTAAAAAGGTAAAACAAAAAACAAATTAATTATGTGCCAGTTAAATATTAATTTAAAATAAGATAAAACAAAATTGTTTGAAGTACAACCGTAAGTAATGCACAGAAGATTGAGATAATTGATATAATAATAAAATTATTGAAAAAAATGTGTGTCATATGTATTGAAGGATATATTGGGGCAAAGGTAAACTTTCGTTGAGCAGATTTTTAACCCATTTCATACACTATTAATGCCTTATTTGTTATATATCAACTTCTGTTAATATATATCTTAAAATACCTAATTTTTTTTTTAAGGAGAACTGTTAATATAAAAAAATTGTAGTTAATAATAGAAAACCTGTACTTTACTTCGTTATAAATTATTATTAAGTTTTAGCTAATTAATTATCATTTCAATCGTATTTTGTCTGATAAAATGACGAAATTAGAAAAAAATACACAAAACAACAAAATAAATTTAAAAAAAATATGAATTTTATTACGCTTAAAAAATATCTACTTGGTTATTAACTAATTTAATTAAAATAATATAAGTGAAATAATTTAAAAATAAAAATAATTATACGAATTGAATTAAAAGAACAACAAAAAAAAATGAATAAAAATTAAATTAATTTTTGTTTTAGAAAATAAATAAATTAGTAAGATTATTATTTGCAGCAAAATTATAAAGTTTTGTGGCTGGTTTTCAGTTTTTTTTAATGATATAAATTTTGAAAATTTTTATTTAAATAAAATTTGTCATTTTAAAAAGGAAAAAAAAGTAATTTTTTCAAAATTTCAGTGTTTTGATTATTTCTAAATTAACATAACAACCCTTAACTCTTTATTAAGTACATATTTTAAATGGTTTTGAAAAACCACATGTAGGGAATTTATATCTGTGAAAGAAGGAGTTCGACAAGTTTTCTACGAAATTGGTCGTTTCCATACGTTTCTTAAAGTTATTAATTTTCGTATGTTTTTGACCCTCAGATGTCCTTATATTGTTTCAATCTTGATCGAATAAAACTAAATTTTCTAACAACCACACTCCATAAATGGTAGCAAATGTGTAGCATACCCCTTTCGTTTAGTGTTTATATCATTGTGATGTTTTTTAGTTTTTCGTTTTATTATGTATTATAACATAAATTGTATTTGTTTAAAATCCAATGTTTTTAAGATTTCTTTAGATACATATTCTCCGAAAAATATTCTACATTTTTGTATGTAGAATATGTAGAAAACTATTAATGAAGAAAATGGATATGCTACAACGTTAGCATATGCTAGAAAAGTAAATCTACTACAATACTACGCAATTAATTCTAATCAAAAACATGGTGGTGACATGGAAAAGTGGTGACATGGTTCCAGTGGTGACATGGAAAAGCAATTTTTTTTTGATAAGTTAAATTCTTTTTGAATATTTTTGTCATTTCAATACCTTCAAAATAACTTTTGCTTTACTATATCCTTATCTAATACCCATGACAGAGACAAACTCATCAAATCGGGCAACGCCAATGCCCGATTATTTGACTGCTTTCAAGATTATCGTGTTTCATAACTAGATTATCTTGTAATTATCTTGCTAATCTTGTTGTTGTTGCTGTAGCGACGTTGATTAAGTGCTACTCGTTCGATTCCAGTTTCAGAAACTACAGCCCTAGGGTGGTACCACAGATCTTTCTTCGTCAGGTTCGTCGCTTTTCTTTGGACATGCAAATAGGTGGTCAACATCATGTGGTGTGCCCTCACATGGGAGACACTTCTTAATAATTTGGGGGTCAATTCTGTTCTTGTAGTTATTGAGTATTCGTGACCAGCCGGATCTTAGTTGCGCTAGAATACATCTAGCGCTGCGGGGCAGTTGGTTTTTTTTTTGCAGCGACTTGTGGTGGTCTGTCATTTAGGACCCGATTCTATCTGTAGTTTATAGTATCTTCAACAGCCTTGGTGTGAAGCTTTTTTATGCCACTTCTATAAGTAATCTCACCAATATTCTTGGTATCTGAATCCTCTCTAACTTCAGTTTGGAAGAGCTTAGTTTTCCGTATGGCTCTATGTGGTGAGGCCATTAATAGGATGTCATTGCATGGATGTTGTTCTTTGTGGCAGCTGAAATCTACATATGTTTGAAGGTCTCTCAAATAGTTACACAACCAGCGCTTTATTATGCCAGGCAAGTTGGTATTTATGATGTCGTTTAGTAGTGTTGGTGCCAAACACTTTTGATAGATTAAGAACGACTAATATTGTTCTTGGACATGGCTGTTTTTGATTCAGACCATCGCTGATTTGATTTTGAATTTTGTGAAGGGCGGTAGTTGTGCTGTGTGCTTTCCGGAATCCATGTTGATGTGGAGCTTAATAAACTAGGTAGCAGAAGCGCTCCAATCAATTTTGCGATGGATTAGAGGATGTAGATCGCCCTGTATGACTTACCGGGTTTGAGAATAGGGCTAATTTTGGCTGTTTTCCAAACATTCGGTATCTGGAAAGTATTTAGTGATGTATTTAGTATTGTTGTGAGGTAATTCACTCGCTTGGGTACAATGTATTTAAGCATGACAGCCGATATTCCGTCGGGTTCAATTGTTTTTGAGGGTTTGATTGTTCTAATTGCCTTTTCAACTTCCATATTTGTAAAATTGATATTCTCAGTGCTGTCATCTTTGAGTTTTTGGAAGTGTCTGAGAACAGAACTGATCTAGACTCCTAACTCCTAAGGTTTTCGTAAACTATGAATTAAATTTGGAGGCGCACTTTCTAGAATTTTCTATAGGAATATCATTGAATGAGATCATACAATTACTTTCTGGTTTTCAAGGGGTTAACCTCTTTATAACTTTCCATAGGTTTTTGCTGGATCCAAAGTTTGAATTACTCACTAGCTCTCTCCATTTGTCCCTTTTGTGTTCTATGACTAATTTGTTTATTTGCTGATTTAGGTTTTGGATTCTGGGATCTTTTTTACGGATTTTATCTCTTAGTACGGCCATGGCATATGCCTCAGGTGGGAAATTAGGTTTAACATATTGTATTCAACCAGCGGGGATGTAGCGCGCTTTTTCCTTATTAAAAATGTCTCTGAACTTTTTCTCCCCAGAGAGAGCGTCAAGAGGTAAAAATAGTTTACTGAATTTTTTTCAGGAGAGTTGGTAAAATTTACCCAGTCAGCTTTGTTAAAATTGATTTATGCCTTCTTCTCTGCTTTTGCTTGGTTGATCGAACGACTTAGGGTGATTACAATCGGCACATGATCTGATCCCAGTGCATGTTCAGCACTCCATTCTAATATCGGCATGAGTGACATGCTGGCAAGGCAAACATCTGGGGATGAATACGAGTTGCTTGTTACTCTGGTCGGTTGTGGTTGATTGAGGACTCCAAAGTTGGAGCAGCAATACTTTCACCTCGTGCATCGATGTTCAAGTGAGAGTGCCATAGATCGTGGTGTGCGTTCGAATCTTCGAGTATAAGACAGTCGGTGTTATAAAAAAGATTCTTTAAAACAAGAACTAAAATAAGAATAAGATTAATAAAATAGATGTTCTGTAATCTTGTTCTGCAATCTCGATAATCGTGAAATGTCAAAAAAAGAAAAACGTGCAAGTAAGATAGAACTATTTTTAGAATATATTTTACAAAAAAGTGTTTACAGATAAAAAAACTTGCAATAATGAAAATTAATTATTTTCAAAACCTGATTTATGATTGCAGAAATTATCAAAGAATATTTCATTGAGTGAAGCTAGGCGTTTTCAATAATTAAAGCTGGGATCGTGATTATGTCTGTCAATGATTTAAGATCAGAATCTATTAGCTGAATATAATATTCAACATCTTAAAACTGGAGCCGATAGTCCGCAGATTTATGTCTCGGAAAGAGTTAATAGATCGATTCTGGCGGCACTTCGGGCTTATGTGAAGGTTCAACATAAAACCTGGAATTCCTACCTGGGAGAGATAGCGTATGCGTTACGTTCAGTTGTGTTGTGTATAGTACAACGCAACATTCTTTATACTTTGTGCTGTTTGAACAACATCCGATCTCAGATGGGAAAACTTCGATATTCCTTCATATTCTCGATGAACCTTTTGAAAAAGCTTGCTCATTCAGACATCTAGCCATACTCAAACTTACATACAAAAAAATTTAAAAATCGCCTTTGAGAAAACATAACGACGATACAATATGCCGACACGTATGAGAACTTTTGTCACGCAACAGCGGGTCTTGATACGACAGCATCAGCTGAGTGTTGCAATTCATAAATTTTCGGCCAAATTTGCATCGGAATTTTTGACAGCCATAATAAGAGTCCTAGAGTTGGTAATGTGCATAGCTGGCAGAGGTCGGGTATCGGTCAGTTGTTGATCGTCATCATCTAATGTGTTTTGTAGCGGTTCAGTGAGACGTAAGAAGTTCGCAGTATGTTAAGCCTGCTTACTTTGAGTTCATTGATGCTGCCCGTGATCCTGATCCCGGATAATATTTCTTGGTAAAGATAAATTAAGTTTTCTAAAAATAGTTTTTCTCAAGTCCGTACTTCTAGAATAAACAGTGAACAGTGATAATAGTCACTTTATTACTACCCTCGCTTTTTCTAGCTCTAGAATCAAACGGCCCTATTTCCATTCACTCATCGAACTAATTCTCTATCCTATTGCAGTACTATATATCAACATGAAAATAAAAAAAAACAAAACTTTCAAAGAAACTCCATAATTCAATTTGCAAGTTTATTCTTGGTTTCATATTTGACCTTTCTTAGTAATAGAAATTGGGTCCTACAAATTGCATATCAAACAGATAATATAAAACTTTCGAAAAAACTCCAATGTAAATGAGTTTGCGGTTGTTAAGAATTTCTTAAATGCAAATTTGTAGCCTTTGATTTTCGTGTTGGTAATGTGCAATTACTTTTTGTGTTATAATAGAAATAGTACTAGGAGAGATGTATTTGCTAGAGAAATGAAATGATTATGATTCTTTCCTTTTTTTCATTCAACTGTATTTTAAGAAAATGTGAGAAAATTGCTGAATAATTATTGAGCGTAAGAGTGACCGATGTATATAGGAAAGAAACAAAGATAGGAAATTCTCGTTAATAAAAACAATGGGTATTCTGTTCGATAGGAACAATTATCAAGCGACTTAATTAATTGAAACTTGAACGAGGATGGACTAACGAAAATGTCTATACATGCTTAGAAGGCGAAAATAACTATAGAAATAGATGGAAAAAACATTATTTTCACAAAATAGGAAATAATAGGGCATTCGTCATGTACAATTTTATTTAAGTCTATAAAGTTCGTTTTTTATCTTTCTATAGACAAAATTATTACGAAATTTAAAATTGCTGAAAAATTGAATGCAATTGTTTTGTTTTTTTTTTTCAATTGTTTCAGTCAAATCGAACGCACCTATAGAATAAGGGATGAACAACGAAGTCTGACCACTTTTTCAAAAGCAAAAAATGTTCATAGAAATTTGAGTCAGATCAGAAACAGACTTAGTTGTTTTTTTTTCGTCCGAACTCCGAACAACATATGTAATTTTAATGCATGCTTTTCATGTTTTCGATAGAGATTAGATAACAGAGCTGTAAAAAGTAGCGGTGAAAGACATTTTTGTTCTTGTTCGTGACCTAGGACGGTTGAAACGCAATGAAAACTGATTCTATGCTAACACTTTTTAAATTTTTTTCATCTTAAAACTTCACAAAATCTCAGCAAGTTTACTTAACCGCTTAAACCAACAGCTTCTGATTAACAATTGGCCTGAAAATATAGAACCATATCGAGATACAAAAACTCCCATAGTTGGAATAATACAATCCTGCAAAAGCTAATTTTGCTTTCAAATTAATATTTATGCCATTTGTAGAACTTAGTCCTTTTTAAAATAACACAAAACTTATGTAATTTGTTGAGAAGAATTATTCTCTCTACCGTTAGTAAAAAGTGACCAAAAAGTACTTGTCTTGAGTGCCTGCTTAAAGTGCAATTGCGCGTTAGTTAAAGATAATCCTAAATTAGTAAAGTCATACTTGCTCGATATGTAATGAAATGAAATTTCAAAGAGCAAATATGAAATGTTTTATCGTTTTGCAACCTTACTTCGAATTGGCCTAACTCACAGTTGGATAAATGTAACGGTTAGTTGTAGAAATTTTGTTGTTTCATGTTCAGTTGAATAGAATTTTATTTTGTACTTCGTTATGATTTTGTTATAACCCTAACAATACCCTCCACTTAAGCCTGTTCGTCCCGAACAGGATCTAAATCTCCTTTGTATAAGGCCAATCTTTCCAAATGGACAACTTTGACCTTGCCTCGATGGCCTTTTCTAATTCTATAATCCACGTCTTTTAACTTAATAACAATGCTATAAGGTCCTTCCCATGCAGTTTGCAATTATGGTGATAGCCCTAGTTGTCATACTAATTGTCCTTTTTCAAAACCTTTTTTATTAGATCGTATATCGTATCGGGCTTTCATTCTATCACTGGCCAGTTGTATCTTCTGCCTAACAAACTTGCTAATATCCTCCAGGTTCTCCCTGAATCGGTTGGCGTATTCTTGCGCAGACAATGATGTTGGTGGTACTGCTCCAAATTGAGGTTCTTACTAACCACTTTAGCTAGAAATTCCTCCAATGTAGCTTTGAAACTCTCCATCATGCCCGGTGGGTGCTCAGCTGTCGTTTTCGTTTTGTTAATCCCAAGCATCTGGCAAACTTCCTGGAATTCAGCAAACTCAAAGCTCCGTCTCTGATGGATGTGGACCTCCATAGGAACTCCATAGCGGTTAATCCATTTATTAACACATCTTCAGCGATGGTGGTTGTTTCCTGGTTAGGTATCGCACACACTTTCGGTCACTAACTGAAGCAGCCCATGATCACAAGCATATATTTGTTTAGGTTATCAGTTGTTGGAAATTGTATCCACTATCCGCTATATCGATTGCGATCCTTTTAATAAACCGCCTACATTGTATCTCCCAGTACGCCTTCATAGTCGGAATTGAATATGCAATTACTGCCCATACAGGTTTGCAACCTTTTTCCTCGAGCTCGATGATGGGTGCAAGATCCGCATCTTCTAATTGATCTCTCCTTAAGGATTCAGCAATCCACTCATCATCAGGTAGCAATTGTAGTAATCGTACATCGATGATGCTCTCCTTATTTTCGACTTCAATGCTTATATTTATCTTGACAGGATCGCCTCGATAATGCATCAGCGTTCTCATGTG
This sequence comes from Diogma glabrata, assembly GCA_963693315.1. Classification (NCBI taxonomy): domain Eukaryota; kingdom Metazoa; phylum Arthropoda; class Insecta; order Diptera; family Cylindrotomidae; genus Diogma; species Diogma glabrata. The sequence goes on from OY856187.1 coordinate 201,475,785, forward strand.
CAGTACCAGTTCGATGCTCAATATCCAAGTCGTACGCCTGCAACAGTTCGATCCAGCGCACTACTTGTACCTCTTGATTTTTTAACTTGTTTAACCATCTTAATGCACCATGATCAGTTCTTAGATGACATTTCCGACCATACAGGTATTTATGGAAATGTTTGACGTATTCCATAATAAGCCAATAACTCCTTTCGGGTTACGCAATAAATCCGATCCGGCTTGAATAGTATTTTAGAAAAATATGCTATAATTTTTCCTGACCATCTATTTTCTTTGACAGGACTCCTCCTATACCTTCATTACTGGCATCAATATCCAAAATAAACGTCACATTAGGTATAGGATAGGACAGAATTGACAGAATCTTCCTCCCTACAGAGTTTCCCAAATGTTTGTTCCTGGCACAAACCGTCTGTAATATATGCACAGTTCAAGGAAGCTCGTAGTTCATCCAAGGAAGCTTCGTTTTTAATACACGTTCATTAATCTAATACACGTTCATTAATAACTGCCATAGCTAATTACCTACAATGAATGCCGTTTTCTCCCGATCTTCCGAAACTACCACCTGCCATTAACCACTCTGCAGATTCAATGTTCAAAACAATCTTGAACCCGATAATGTATCCAATGTATCATCAATCCTAGGTCATAGGTAGTAATCCTTCTTAGTAACTGTATCTAGCTTCCTGTGGTCAACTCAAAATCTAAAAGAACCAACTTTCTTGCAAACGAACACCGCAGGTGAACTCCAGGAACTCACTGATGGTTCGATTATACCATTTCATAAATGGTGAGAGATTTTATCAAATCTCTCTTTTAGCCAATGGCAATCTCCTTGGTGCTTGGCGTATTAGTTTTTCTGCTGTGGTATCAGTACGATGCACAGTGGGATTTGTTCATATAATGTTTGGCAAAAAATATAAGAAGTGCTCGTAGAATGTTGAAATTTTGCTCTGAGCCTTTGGTTAGCTCAATTAAGAAAAATATAAAGTTTCATCAAAATTGGCCACGCCTACTACCCACCGCCCATAGAACCCAAAATTTATTTTTATGCCCAAAGTTTTTGAAATTTGGCACAGAGCCTTTTATTACCTCAATTAAGAATAAAATAAAGTTTCATAAAAATTGGGCACGCCCACTACCCACCGCCGATAGAACCCAAAATTTTATGATTTTATGATTTTATAAATTTTATGATTTTATAAAAGATTATTAATTATTTAAACTTTTTTTTTTTAATTGATAGTATGGAGTCTTACCTTTCATTTTATTATAGCGGGAGCACCTAGCACGACCGAGCAACCTTGTTTTTCTTCCAAGGAAGTTTGCAATCACGGCACATTATAGAACAAATTTTATTCTATCATATCTTTTAAACCATATGAGCGAACTTTATAATTTTTTTTTTACATACGCAGAAAAGGCTATATTTGAAAATAATCACTATTTAAATTAGAGCAATAAAGTTATCTTACGTACAAACACTATAGAAGTGCGTAAACAATTTTCAATATTTTGGACCAAAATTTACATGTGACTTCACTTCATTATTTCAAAGACAAATAAACTTTTTTTTGGGATACAATTTATGGATTCCTCATACTGAATCAATTTTCTACAAAACTGCATCATTACATTTTTAAATTTTATGTGTGGAAAAAATTACTTATTGCACAAAAAATCCACCGTGCGATGTTCGTATTGGTTCGTATTGGTTCAGCCATTTCCTTCAGGTGTACTTTAGAATACAAACTTGTGTCGCTCAAGCAATTGACGTTCTGCCTTCTTTTGCTCTTTTGAAAGCCCTTCTGTCCATCTTTGTCTTTTGTTGTATTGTGTTGCTCAAGCTGTTGATGTTTTTCTGTTCGCATTTTATTATTTTAATTACCTCTACGCATTATCCTATGATTGTTCCTTTCTTAAATGTTAACGGTGTATCTGACTAAATTTGTCACTCTCACTGGTATTTTGTAGTCAGCATCTGATCTAACTAAGGATTTTCCTATAACGACTTCTTTATAACTTTGATAATCTTTGCTGGCTTCAACAACCCACAATCTGGGTTACCGAGAACCTTCTTCTAATTGATCCCAAATGATTGTTTCTGATTGGGGTGGCAGATTTTCTCAGTGATCTAATATTATTTGACGAATAAAATTTGATTCTTCATCTTTAAATTGGAGTGGCAAATCAAAATACCCGTACGTGGGCACTCCCTTGCCACCATCAATAACGAATTCATCTGTCCCCATGAAGTTCATTCCCAGGATGACTTCATCAACAATATCTAACTTAATGTTGAAACTGAGTATTTCCGATTTCTTTATTGATCATTTTTTTGTCTTTAATCCTTGCACTTCCTCCAGTTGCCGTTTGCATTCGGTATCTCCCTGCTGGCTTTATTTTCCCTTTCACAATATCTGTGGAGAAATTTGTATTTGTTGTTCTCATATCTAATGTGATAACACAACTTTTTCTAACAATATTAGCCCTAACAGTAAGGCTGTCACCATCCCTTGTTAATCTCAACACATGGATGAAGGTTATAGAATAACCTAGGAATTATGTCCCTTTTGGATGACTCGTTTTATTTTAGCTCGTGCGGTACTGCTCCGTCGTTCTTTCTTACTTGCACCCGTACTTCTGTTAGACGCCGCTGCATAGGTAACACTAACCTTGCTCTTTCTCTTGAAATGTGACCTAAGTTTCCACATAACCAGCATGGAATTCTGTCACTTTTAAAATTCTCTAGTCGCCTACTAGATTGATTTTACTCTTATCGTTAACTCTGACCTTAAACCATTTATTTGGCGTTTTAAATCACTACCTGCACCTTTACATAACTAACTTTATTTATCTAGCTTTCAATACTATATAAAATACAACCCTCAAACGTTACAATAAATTTGTGAATTTGTCAGGATGAGTAACACATTATAATAATAAAGACAACGAAATGAACGAATATATTCTGTAAGGATTGCTGAACCTGCAGGGCCTTCATCTATTTAAAAAAGTCGAAATGAGCATCATTTCCATTGTTTGTTATCTCTTGTGCTTTTGAGTACAATTAAATTTGTGCTGTTATTTAAGAGTGCAGTTCCGTTTGAATTAATCTTAAGTGCCAACTTTCGCTTTTATATTTGAAGCCAATACTGACTACGTATAAACTATTTAACATAAATGAAGAATATTAGGTGAGGAGGTTCTTGATTAAAAATTTAGCCGATATGAAGCAACAAAAATTTACATGGAACGCGAAAATATTAGTGTAATATATTTGTTTAAATTTCAACATAAGTACAATTTACAAATATAATAAATAAAAAATTATGTATAGTAGATGAAATTCGTGTTCTGGACGACCCAAAAAGGCGGTTTTTGAACCGGACCACTTTTGATCGACTTCATACTTGGAATATAAGTATAGTATAGTATATACAGTTGCAGCATATATCCGCTAGAAATAGGTAGATTTTTTTGCCTGACACATTTGTATAATATTAGAATCGTCAAGCACAAAAATTACGAAACAATATTTATACCAAAAAAAAACACAAATATCTCAATTTTTTGTTCATTCAATTTCATTTCATTCATGTAATTTCAAAATTTCAAACGAAAATATTTTTTCGGCAAACGGCTGTAAAGTTTAACTTTACTGCCGCTAGGCGCTAGGGAGTTAGTTAAAGTCTTACTTTTTTTACTGTGGCTTCAAAAGTAACGCCATTTTTATTTTATACTACGGCGGCTGTAAAGTAGCATTTGTTATTTGTTATTTTGTTATTTTTTCAAAGAAATGAAATGGCTGCTTTGATAAAAAAATTTTATTCATACAAATTCAAATGTTTTTTTTCTCTTCTTTGGAAGTAATTATGACGATAAAAATTCATATTTATAAAAATTTTGATGTATTAATTTCATGTTTATAAAAAATTTAAAAGTTTGCCGAAAAATAGCGTATTTAATTCGGAGTTAAAGTGTCTTTTTGTGTATCGTCTATAATCGTCGGCCTCCCTACGGTCGACCGTCAAACTATAGACTCAACACAAAAAGTATCACTTTAGCTCCTAATTAAATAATGTACTATTATTTAAATTCATAAGAACATCAACCTTTATTTTTTCATTTTTCTTTAATTTGTTCTGACAGTCCGAAAAACAAAACAAAAATTAAGAGAATAAAAAATTCTTATTGCAATCCTGTTGATTAAGACTATCTTGTATAAGGTAATAAATAAATTTTCAAATGATTATAGGATTTCGTTTTCAATTTGTTTTCGTTTCAATAGGCGCAGGTTCTTAAGACCTGAGGTTGAAATAATTTTTTTCAGGGTTCCATTTTGTATAATGAACACTATTGGTGAGAGTACAACGTATTTTTCAAATTATATCGATTTTTTTCTAAACCATAAATCCTATGGACCTTAAATTTGAGGTGCGTATAAAACTAACATATCCACACAAGATTACGACTTAAAAATTAATAAAGTTCTTTTCGTTTGTTTTACAGGGGTACGATGTGAGGCCTTTGAGAAAACGCGTTTTTATCGAGACAAGTATCATATGAAAGGATTCCACTTAAAAATATATTATGGAATTTTACACCCCGTTATTTTTTGTATAATTTTGAATAATGACGTTTTTTTGCTCGATTTTTAGAATTTTACAATGCATGGTTTTTGAATTATTGTAAAAAAGTGGAACTTTTGATTTCGAACTTAATTGACAGAAAAATTTGAAAAAATTCACAGAGATAGAAAATTTGGTAAATTTTGAACGAAAATTATAACAAAGTCTCAAGTAATTATATTTCTGTGTTTTTAGGAATACAATTTTGCGGTGCACAGTTTTTGAGTTATTGTCAAAAAAGGGCTATTTATAGTATGTACCCTCCCCACCTCCCCTAAATTTAGACGTTAATTGACATATTTTTTTTTCAATGGCACCCTATGGCACCCAATGGTCGAGCGAATTTTATTCGCACTTTATTTTATCCGACTTTTGAAATTTTGTAAATAGAAAATTCACCAAAGTTTCATTAATTTGAATAAGCGTATATCTCAGGAAATTTAAGCGCCAAGATCGTCATTTATTTAATTATTATGATCCAAACGGCTTTTAGAACGCATTAAAGTACATACTCGACTTTGAAAGCGCTCCTTAACAGATATTGCTAGTTCACGACGTTATCCAAGATAATATCCAGTGGCATACTATATCAAAATATTTTTGGAGTAGGTTGAAAAATGCATAAGTGAGAGTTACATTATTTTTTTTGTTCTTCCGTCTCCGCTTAACATATTTAGTCGTTTGGAATAAAAATTTTCCCGATATGACGCACCTCGTAATAGGTAGATATTTATATGAATTCTACCTAACAAATGTGTTTTTAGATCAATTTTAAAGTGTTTAGTTTGCGAACAGTTTTCTGAAAATTCAAACTAAGGTTGACTTTGAAATTAAATTGCTAGAGAACGGTTTACCCGATATCAACTGTTTTATATGCGGTGGAAAGATAATTCTTTTGAAAAAACTATCGAAAAAAAAACATTGTAAAATTTTAAGGATCCAGATTATGAATTTCATCGAAATGCAGATCCTTAAAAATTAATATATGTAGAATAAAAAAACTATCAATTAATTTAAGTATCTGTTAGGGTAAGGCTGATTGCTGAAATTTCCATGGTGTCGAAAAAAATATCAAAAAATGCTTGATCAGCGCCATTTTTCAAAAACTTATTTTTTAATATTTTTAATAGTGTAAAAAAAATTTACTCTGTTTTTTTTTCAATTCAATAGGCAAGTCAATTACATTGACAACGCACACAACTCCATTGGTATTGAGTGAGTCGGTCTTTTGCAATTTGATTTCAAAGTTATTCTAAGTTTAAATTTCCAAAAACCTTTCGGACCACTCTGTTCTCCAACAGAACACTTTCACAAAAAACAGTATTGTGTTTTTCCTTAAGGGGCATTTTTTATTTTATCTAATCTTCTTCTATTTCAAGAATGAAGTCGATAAAAAATTATGGGGTTCAGCGTTGGTCGCATAGATCACAAACTCATCAGTATTATATCATATATGTATTATTTTTGGCCTATTTCTCGTTTTAGTGAATTGTTTTAGTAAGCAATCATCGTTGTTGAAATTGAACGAAGAACATTCGATATAAGAGTTTTGTAAGGTCACCAATGATTTTTCATTCTATTCCGGTTTGTTCCTTTCAGATGAATTTTTTTTACATTATCAGCGTCTATAGTCTACAGTCAAAGCGACTTTGTTCATCACTATTAAGCTTCATCACCTTATTCATCACTATTTTCTGGTCCAGGAGTTTAAGTTTTAGGCATTTTTTAGTGTAAGATAAAAAAAAGATAGAAAAACTTTTTCAATATTCATTTTTTTACAGGAAAAAAAAGATCACAAAAAAAATTTCAAAGTTTGAAAATTTATAGTCTGGGGAAGAAGGGACTATATAAACGAAAGATCCGTCCTCTTCAACATTGTTTCAGCCCTTGTATTGTTTTGAAACAAAAAAATTTTAAAAAATTTTCATTAGAAAAGATATCTTTGCCCTGGGTTCAGTTCTTGGAAAATTTTTTTTACAAAATGGCGACGATTTGAAAAAAATTTGTGTGCCCCTGTTTTTTGACCTTTCCGAATTTTTCGAAAATGGTAAAACAAATTTTAAAATCTAAAAGCCAAATAATAGAGGGATATACAAAGAATATTTTCACCAATTTTCAAGTGCATCCTTCTAGTAGAACTTGAGATATCATGTCGAAAAAAATTCGAGAAAAACGGATTAGTTTTGGGTGAAGTTGAAACAAGTGATGTAAGGTCTCCCATGCACTTGTTTGTTTTAAACTTCAATAGCTTCAAACATTGGTAACCGATGTTAATGGGTGTTGGTAGTTGGTATATAAGGTTTCTGCAAGAATCGATAATTCTGCGTTGAGATGCAGGATGATTTGTTAATTTTACTAATATAATTTCTGTTACACTTATGTAGTAGTTTATCATCTTTTATAGAATTATAACTATAAGTAAAACGAAAACCCTTTTGTAGATGTGGGACGAATAACAGAATAACTTTTGTAGTTGTATGCCCCTCATGTAAATCTCTTGCTTTAAACAAGTCTTTTACATATGAATCAATATAATGATTTTAATTTTTATAACTTAAATATTTTTCGTCTGCTTAAGACATCCGGTCCAATATTGGGCCAAGCCAATGCCACAGCTTTTGGAGTTTCGCCCAGGCTTAACATTTTTAAACGGTCCAAGCTAGGACCATGTTTGGACTGAAGCCAAGTCTAGCAAACCAGGCTGGGCCAAATCAAATAAGACTTCTACCAGGTTTACCAAACCGATTATTTTTCTAAAACTCCTTTAAATGTGTGAAAAGAGCTTGTGGAAAGAGTAACATATATAAAAAAAAAGATATTCATAATACGGCTTGCACATGTTTTACAATGCAGTAATATAAAAAACTGAATCTTGGTTCAGTCTAGGCATTTACAACTGGCCCAGACTGAAACCAAAGTTAACTACCCAAGGCTTGACTCGCTAATATGGGCCCGAGATTGATTGGTGTTATTTAGCTTACAACTTTCAGAGCTTAGGGTAAATTGTATAAATTTTCTATTGCTATTGAAGAGCTATTGATTTTTAATCATATTGTAACGTTTTTCGACCGAGTTACTAATATTTGGTTCGATACCAGATCAGAAAATTAAAACAATGGATTTTCTATACCTTTATAACTTTTATTCGTTCAAGATTTTATCTTATAAATATTTCTTCTTTTATTATTCGCCTTAATTATTCTTGCATTCATAATAATTCTTCTATTATAATAATCTCTTACTATTGTTCACAACATTACTTATAATCCATTACTTACAATAATCTTATTTAACCTGTAACATTGTTAATTTTTCACTCACTTGTATCGCTTTCAATTTTAAAACAACATTGTTTCACTGACAATTCTATCCCTAACACGACCTCTTACATATACTACACGAAACAATAGCGATATTTCTACAAAATTCTAGAACACAACCTTCTCCTTTACAACAACTTTTTATCAGCAAAACAAAAACATAATAACACGATCATCAAATGTTGACATATAGGTGTGATATCTATTCTTTTTAATTTGTTTATTTACATATTCTTTAATAGACTGCGTTTACTTTCTTATAGGTTAAACAAAAATTTCCTATTACGTGTTATTCTGATTTTGTTATATTTTTGTTCATTCAGGTGTTTTATATTCTTTTAGTGGAACCGTTTTGTCTAAAGAGTATTTTCCAGAACGATGTTCTTTTGGACATTGCATTCCGTAATTGGCACAATATGATCAAATTTAATGGCCAAACTTTCAATATTATAACGGACAAATTAGAATTATATAAGCAATGGAATAATTGGAAAACTTAGATATGAATGGTAATAGTGTTAAAATAACAGCAAACATACATTTAAAATATTCAAGACAAAACATAGCATAACTTTACTCACCAATCTTCTGTGCAAAATAAATTCCTATTTGTTTTCATACAAACTACTTCATCACATTGCAAATCCTGGATATCAAACTGACACAAATATTTTATATTATTATAAGATAACAAATGTTTTGTAGATGTATATATTACTTGTATATTGCATAAAAAAATTTACTAATATGTAATAAATATTGATCAAAACTGAAACTATAAATTTTGTAAAAATACAATTTCAATACAATGTGTACCTTTTTCATAATAACTTATAAAAACTTATTAAAAAATTGCATAGCTACGAAAATATGTCAAGTAAAATAATTAATAAATCAGAAAAAATATCAATAATTACAGAAAAAATTATGTTTCGTAAAAAATTAATTAATCTCATAATTGATGGAGCTAACTAGAAATATAGAAATCCATTTCACCGCAAATCGGTTAAGCGAGTATTTCTAATGCTCTACTTAAAACTCATAAGTTATTTGAACAATTTAGGTTGTGCTCTATTTTATGTGAACTAAAGATATTTTAATCGTTTCCCACCAATAGAAATATCTTAAACACAACTAAATTTATCACACAAGATAACTAATCTAATGCTAATATGTGTATAATAATAACCTCCGCGACTACTTAAGATTTAAAAATTTTATGAAATTTCAAAACCAACATTTTTATTCAAATTATAAATGTTAGACCACTTTTGTATAATTTTCCATTATTCTTCCAAAATGAAAATTTCATTTATATATATTAATTTTAATACATTTTATTACAGTATATAATTAAAACTAAAAAAAATAATATTTTAATCAATCGTTTTAATTTGTTTAATTAGAGTTTATATTTTAATTGTGTCATTATATATCAATTATATTTAACACATAAAATAAACAAATTTAGTTTATATTTTTAATTAATAATCTGAATAAAATTAATTATGAAATTTTTGGGTTTGATTTTGTTTTATTTGTTTTGCTAAAGAGAGAGAGGCCTTAAATTTAATATTATAAAAACATAAAATAAAATTAATCAATAATTTAGTTTTAAAACATCATTGAATAAATAAATACTAAAATTAAATGAAAGAACTTTTAAATTAAATAAACATTTAAATAATGAGTTTTTAATTAAATATAAGGTTTCAACATTATTCATATTGTCCGCCTGACCTTCATATTCCATTTTATTGCAAGTTATAAATCCATTCACCTCCTGCTTTAAAAAAATTAAAAAATTCGTTAAAGCCTTCTTTACCTTAGCCATTGTTTTTTGCAATAGCTAAGGTGAATTATTCAGCCAAATTAAGACGAAACAATTCTCTGATATGTGTGATATGTCTGATACTATCAATACATCGACTCAATAAAACCATCTAATCGTGGTAGAATTATACACTGAAAAAATTTCAATGCGCTGTTATTTTGTAAATTCGTCTAATTTTTAGAAGATTTACTTAACTAATATACCAATATACCAATTTTGCATACTATTAATTGAAATATATCTGATAATATAATTATTACGTTTCATATTATTTTGGCCCGACTAAAGTACAGTTCACCGCAATATTCAAACCGTTATCGTTTTTTGTTTGTATCATGGACTCATGGACTAGAGCGCCGCCGATACGAAAGGCCGTCGTATTACTTCTAATCTTCTGATGAAATCAGTTTTATAAACAAAACACGATCGTTCTTCCAAAAACGCCGCACAATGGTTCAAAACCCATTGAAACACGCGCATAAGTCAAAAAAAAAATTTTTTAACTACTAACTTGAGAAATCATCATTATTTACTCGAATGCCAAAATGAGAAGTAATTTTTCTCAAGCTAGGTCAATAACAATAACAAAACATTACCTAGGTTAATAATGACAAATTTTCCTTTATTTTGAATTGACATGAACAAAAAAAACACAAACAAATAATAATTGCATTCCTTTATTTCGTTTTATTTGTATGAAACTAAACTTCCAGGTTACTTGATATTTTAAGATATTTTAAAAATGAAATGGAAAATGACTAATATCAAAATCTAATCAAAGCAAATATGATAATTAGTGTTAGTAGTTAAAAAAATTCTATATATACCTCGGTTGAGAAGACTAATATAGACCTCGAACATAATATCCCTCGGCGCTACGCGCCTCAGGATCTAAAAGTTCTCGGTTAATAATAGCTTACTTCTCAACCTTGTTATATAATGTACTATTTTCTCATAACTGACCATTTGTCTTGTTTTCTAACATATTAAGGATATCAAAACACAATTTTACCATAAAAACAAATTAAATACATCACTATTATGAACACAAATTAAAAGAAAAAAAAAGAAGGCAGTGTTAAAGACTGCCGACAGAAGTGAAAACTTAAATCTGTAAAATTGCTGTGTTTTTTTGTATCTTCCAATTATTGTAGCATCGCAAATTAAAATTTCAGAATGTTTAAATTAAAATCATTAAAATTATTCTGGGGTTCACATCTATCAGTATTCCAAGCAACTATTATATACATTTTTATATTTAAAATAATCAAAACATATCATATAAAAATTTGCGTCTATCAACGCCTTAGAAAGCATGTTGTTGTGGGACCTTGTTCTTAAAAGTTTTTTATGTGTTGTTGTGACACACCTTGTAATTTCTACTACCAAACGCATTTTATTTAAAAAAAAAATAGCGTATCATCAAAGAATATTCCACGTTATCTCAAGATAACTCATATGCCAAGCCAATAGAAGGGACTAAAGTACGCATGGTTGTCACACCCATAGATCAACAATTTTAAATTTTACAAATCTTCCTGCGGAAAGCTAAGTAAATTCATTGGTATGTAATGAAGAGCTTCTCCATTGGCGAACCAATGAAGCGGCATAGCAGGCTGCGTACCTTGAGATTATTAACGCCAAATCGACTAAAGCTCAGTCATCGTGGATTTGATAGTTTAATACTTGCTGCTTCAACACAAATACAGAAATGTACGCAAATTACGTGAATATACAGAAATGGATAAAATACGAATGAAAAAATGAGACTCTGGCGACCCCTTTTGCGAAAGAACCGCGATCAGCACGTCCAACCCCCACAATCATTCCCATACGCCCACACACTCACACGGCATACACGCTCACGTCCACCCACACACTCAGACAGCGAAGCAAGACAATTAGGCTCAAAGACACACAGCAAGTACCGTAGATGGTAGTAATCAAAAAAATAAGTTCTATTGCTGCCATCTGATCAATCTGATACCGTTCGTAAACTACTGCCATTGCTGGTAAACCGAGAATCAAATCTTGGAGCACGGGAGAACGTCACACGCTATAAGGAAAGTCTTTATTATTTTTTCTTTTTTTTTGTATTAATAACATTTTCAATTTTTTTTAAACCATACGCAATCATCATAGATTACCAAAAAAAAGGTTATTTACAGCTCCAAAAAAGAAGTTATAATTTATTTGTAAGTTAACTAAACATTTCGAAACCAATTTAATTAAATACAGGTAGTTTATAGTTGGTTTAATGTGTAATATGGTTAATAAAGATTAAACATGAAAAGAGTTTGTTTTTTTTTGTTTGGTTTTCATATTATTTGGGATTGATTTTTGAGTACGTAAAATATAAATTAATAAATTTAGGTAATATAATTTAAAATAAAAAAAAATGTATTTGGAAAATCTAAATCTTACCTAGGAACAAAAATATTTCAATTATAGTCATCTCCAATTTAGACTGAACGTGTCTCGCTTACACGCACTGCCAGCTCTCACACACACGCAACGACAAGCAAGCCGCCATTCATTCACTGGTACACCCTTTCACGCGCATTCACACCTCTACGTCAGAAAAAGTAACTAGAATAAACAAAATTCACTCACTCCATGATTATATCCGTCAGGCCTCAAAAGTCCTAATGGTTAGCCCTCCATCAGCGGTGAATATCCCAGCAGGTAAAGTATTATTGGTAAAATTGCATAAATAAGATGACTAGTTGTATAATAATTGTAAAACTGTTGCGCCGCAATAACCAAGGCGAACGTTGTAAAAATAGTATAAATTTTATATGGATGTTGCGTTGAAATACTGTAGGAATGTTGCGCCGCAATAACTAAGGCGATTGTTGTAAAAACAGTATAAATTTTATATGAATGTTGCGTTGAAATACTGTAGGAATGTTGCGCCGCAATAACGAAGGCGATTGTTGTAAAGACAGTATAAATTTTATATGAATGTTGCGTTGAAATACTGTATAAATGTTGCGCCGCAACAACTAAGGCGATTGTTGTAAAAATATCATGGAAATTATATGAATGTTGCGTCGAAATAACTCAGGCAATTACTGCCAAAATTGTAGAACCAAGCTGTAAATGCTGTGCCGTAATAACTCAGGCAGCTACTGATAAACACTGTAGAAATATTGTACAGATATTGTATGAACGTTGCGTCACCAAATACTTAGGATGATAGCTGGTGCAAACGGTAGAAACACGATGTAAATGTTGTGCCGTGGTATTATATATATTTTTTTGTGTAGGTATTATAGCAAGATCGGTAAATAATACACTCCTTTTTAAGATTTCTAATTTTGTTGTTATATTTGTTATATGTTCTCTATTATTCAATCACTTATAAGCTAACATGAACACGCCATACAAAAATTTTATACTAAGCGGAATATATTTGACTAACATGTAATTAATTCCGACAATCAAAAAAAAAATTGTACAATATGGCTACTATCAGCCTTTTACCAACTTTCTCGGTGTCATTTGATTTTATCCGCTTAATCTCAGAAAGGGATAACATCAATTTTAATGATACCCGTAATTTAACAAACAGTTCTTTTTTTTTATAGTTGAAGGTAATGCATTAATTTAATTTTGAATTTTTGGTTGTTAATTTAATTTACCTTAATTTTTATTGATTTTTTTGCAATAATATATGGCAACAGGAAAATACACTACAATTAACACACGGTTACTCTCAGCCTTTAATAAATTATACTATCTAAATTGTACTATCAGATACATAACAACACGACTAACACAACAAACAGTTCTTTAAAGGCAATATCACAAGCCTATCACTTGGTTGAAAAACTATCAATTTTGTATATAATTAGCTAATTCACAGTTAAAAATTTACAATCAGGTACGAACAAAAAAAAAATGAAATTGCATATTTCTTTACAGACGTCAAACCCGCAAATGAATCCAATAGGAAACAAATGTAATAGACTAAGAGAGAGAAAACGAGATATGTTTGTTTCTTATATAGTCATTTAATATCGAAAATTGAGCTACAAAGATTTTTGAAGGGAAAATCTACAGAGCAATGTTAGTACATTTTCCATTTCAAAACCAATACTGGTTGTTATTTTGTAATACGTAAAATTGTAAGCTAATTTCACGAAATAAGTTATTTACAACGCATCTGGAAGAAATATTAATATATTAGAATGGATTAAACGTATGTTTAACCGATTTTACGATGTTTACGTACTACGAAATAATAGATTACAACCGTATTACCGTGAAATCTAGATTTATAGCGGAAAGAGACATTGATAAAAACACCTATATAAGAAATATAATACGCTCTGAAGACAATTGCAAAACTGATTGTAGGATAACAATTTCTAGATAGTAAGACGATTGGACAAATATTGGAGGTTTGGGAGGCTATTGGAGGTTTGAAAATATTTAGAGCAACTACGGTTAAGGTCCGGAGAATTCAAATTTATGTAGTATGGTGAAGTAATGCTGGTGAAAACGCAGTGTGAACCAATAACAGGGGATTGTAAAATATTATTGTTAATGGTGTTGTGCTATGACTATAGATTACGGAAAATATGACTATAGATTACGGATGAACGAGAAATTGTTGTGAACTATGCGTGATAGGTAAAATTGTGAGATGTAAGGAAATGGAAGCTACATGTATCTGTGACTGTACTGCTCTACGTTATCATACTCCATAACAGGGCAAGTGATTTTTGGTAACGCCGATCCAAAAAGAAGTTGAAAAGACGTAGACTGGTCCCAAAGTTTATCATCAATTGCTACTTGATATCCCTAACCAAACAAGACCAAATAACGGATCAGTTTGCATTGTTCTGGCTCGAACCATACACCTGAGCTCACGAGTCTCATGCTCTACCAACTAAGCTAGCCGGGCTACACTGTGGTACATATCCGAATTGGTGAGTTTGAAACCTACACGGATGGTTTCTGAACAATCAATTGACACAAGAACATAATACATTCAGTCCTTGAACCGACAAATCGCAATTATGCCGGGAAAGAAGTTCTGACCCAGCCCTCAAATGACATATACACTCTGAATTTGAGACACACTCGCTGCACTATTATTTTGGAACGGAACTACCCTCATACTTCAAGGTTATTGATATCGTTAGCTAGCGAAGGAAGTGAAACATAATTTTAAACGAAATATAATAACATACCGAAAAAGAAAAATTTACGATTTCAGGCTCGAATGTCCTTGGAATGATAAACACCTCTATGTTTGGAAAGCAGGTCCTCCAGTTCGTAGGCAGCGTTACCTACTAACCTTATTACTCTGGCTTCAACAAACTTCTGTGAAAGTTTAGCAGATAATTTCTTACCGGCATCACTCAATATAAAGTTCCTTCGGAACACCGTATCACCTGGTTTAAACAAGGTTACCCGCGCTCGCAGATTATACCTCTCAGCACTCTTGACAAATGCTTCGGCAGTTAAATCAAGAATTTGAATCCGAATCTTATTAAGGTAATCAGGTCGTATAATCGTTTCACCTGGTTCATGAAGGCTATTCAGCTGCCGCAGCAACTCATAAGACGACCCGTGCGTCACCATGGATATTCCAAACATTGCGAAATAGGGGGAGCATTTAAGCATTTGGTGAAGGGAACAACGTAGTGCACAAGCAATCTCGCTCAAGTGCAGATCCCATCTAGAATGCTCCTCCTTTAAGTAAGCTCGAATACCTGATAAAACACTCCTATTCACTCGTTCAGAAGCGTTAGCTTGAGGTGAATATACAGCCAGTAATGTGTGTTTCACTCCGTGCTTCGCCAAGAAATCTTCAAACAGTTTAGATTTAAATTGAGTCCCATTATCGGACACAATTGCTTCTGGACAACCAAATACATGAAAGACATTGGTAGCCAATAATTGACAAATTGGTTCAGCAGTTAGTTTCCGTAAAGGAAATAAAAATGGATATTTAGTTACATGATCTAATATCACAAGAATAGCAATATTCCCGGCCTTTGAGCGAGGGTAAGGGCCAAGAATGTCAATGTATAGTCGCTGGTCAATTCGTTCGGTTTTCATAGGTGACACCATGGGAGCATGAAGTGGAACATTTGGCGCTTTGGTTTCTTTACAAGTCTTACAGTTACCTATGAACGCTTTAACCTGAGTATACATC
Source organism: Diogma glabrata (assembly GCA_963693315.1). NCBI lineage: Eukaryota > Metazoa > Arthropoda > Insecta > Diptera > Cylindrotomidae > Diogma > Diogma glabrata. The sequence goes on from OY856187.1 coordinate 201,491,748, forward strand.
CGAGGCCAGTAGTAAAATTTACGGATATTATAAAGTGTTTTTGCTAAACCTCCATGAGAGGAGGTGGGAGGATTATGGGCCCTTGCAATACACTCGTCAGTGTATTCCTCGGGTATCCATAACTTCCAAACCTCATCCTCCGAAGGAACATCAGGATCTAGACAAGCCAATCGTTTAAATACCCGACCAGAAATTACCTTTAGATCAGGCAGTGTACCGTCTGCTTCGGTAACCAGATTTACCAATTCCAAATATCGAGACGTGTTGAAGAAAGGGGAGTTAAGATCTATAACAGGCACTGGACATAATTCAGAAATGACATCGACAGAGTCACGTCTTGATAGAGTGTCAGGAACAGTATTTAATTTTCCTTTTCGGTACTCAATATCAAAGACGTAACCCTGCAATTTCAAGCTCCAACGAGCCAATCGACCAGAAAGGTCTTTTTGTTGCATTAACCATTTCAAGGAAGCATGGTCAGTTACGATCTTAAAGGCCTGACCCTCGACATACGCTCTAAATTTCTTTACTCCCAGTACGGCGGCTAGACACTCTTTCTCACTAGTTGAGTAGTTGCGCTGCGCAAAATTTAGCTTTTTGGACATGTACGCTATGGGATGTTCCATACCGTCCATGTCACACTGAATCAGTACACAACCTATACCGTCATTACTAGCGTCGCACTGGAGAGTAAAGGGTTTAGTATAGTCGGGATTGATAAGGACTGGTGCTGATACAAGAGCATTTTTGAGATTTTTAAATGCTGTTTCAGCTTCTTGTGTCCATACGAATTTATTAGAATTTTTCTTCAACAAATCTGATATCGGAGAGGACATAGCAGAGAAATCGGATATGAAACGGCGATAATGACCCGCCATACCTAGGAATCGTCGAATCTGTTTGGACGTACGCGGTGTAGGAAATTCAGAAATGGCCTGAGTTTTATCAGGATCGATTTTTAACTTACCACCTCCCACGACATATCCCAAATATTTCACATCCGGCAAGAGAAACTTACTTTTTTCCACATTAATCGTCAAGTTCGCACGTCTAAGACACTGGGAGATATCTTCTAACAGTTTCAGATGAGCCTCAAAGGTATCTGTAACTATATTAGAAGATCATCCAAGTATACGAAGACGCACGACTTGAGATGTGGAGGAATTGCTTGGTCCATTAATTTTGTCATAGTTTGCGGCGCATTGCACAGTCCAAAAGGCATTCTTACGAACTGATACAATGGCCGCCCTGGGACCGTAAAAGCAGTTTTCTCTCGGGAGTGTTTTTCCAGAGGTATCTGCCAAAAAGCGTCTTTCAAATCCAAACTGGAAATGAAATTACTTTGTGGCAGACGACTCAAAATTCCATCTATCTGTGGAAGGGGGTACGCATCCTTTTTAGTGACAGTATTGACCTTTCTGCTATCCAAACAAAGACGATTCTTCCCGGGTTTGCGAATTAAAACCACCGGGCTTGACCAAGGACTGTTAGAGACCTCTATAATACCCAGAGATAACATTCTATCCAGTTCTTCTCCCATTAATTTCGGCGGGCGAAATCGGATAGTGACGTTGCTTGATGGGGGCGGCTGGCCCCACATCAATCACATGTTCTATCAAATGTGTTCGACCCAGACCCATTTTTGAAAATGATGGTAGAAGTTGAATAGCGTTTTGTAAACGTTCCTGATTATCCATAGACAACTCTGACATTACTGACTCCGTAGTCGAAAGCGTAGGTAAATTAAATATCGGGTTAAATAAACCAAAAGCGTTAAAGAAATCGATACCCAAATATAAATTTTGAGTTAAAGACGGGATAATGAAGACGTCCAGGGTTCTGACTTGGTTCATTAATGAAATCTTCGTTTTTACAAATCCCAAGATCTTCTGTCTTTGGCAATCGGCAGTACGAACTACTGCAGATGAATAAGTCAGAAGGTCTGGAGCCTGCACGATTTCTTTAGCAAAATCACCACCAATTACAGTCAAGGACGCTCCACTATCCAACAGTCAGGTATGCTGTTTACCTAATATTGACACGGTGGCATAAGATCGTATATCGTTTGCTAATTTCACAATGGAGGAGATGGTTTTAGTCTTAAATAAACGCCGTTGTTGCCAATAAATACGAGAACGGAGTGCAGAGCGTGAGGGAGGTTTTGAAATCGAAAATGAATCGACAAATATATTGGAACGTATTTTCAGGTATTCATTCAATCGCTGTTGGAATGATTTGACTTTGGTAAACGATAGGCGTCGTTCCATATGACTGGGAGTTCGTTTCAATAATTTCACGTTAATAACATGAGTAGATACCAGTATATCAGAAGCAGTATTCAAATTTTGTATTTCCGGAGTGTGGGTATTAGAATCATTATTTAGTTCGTCACTGATGGAAATAATATCAGGTAGTGCATTCGAAGGGTGTTCTATCCAATTGGATGTTGAAGCTCGGTTCAACAGTGTATCATGTAATAATAGGTTATTGGGATTGGTTGATGAAATATCTGAAGGATCAGGAGACAAATCAAGGTTAGTCTCAGATGAATCTAAGACGTGTCCTGGGAGCAAGAAAAGGTGTTGGGATTCTGGCTCCCCCTTCGGTTTCCCCGACAATTATCACAATTAGGACACAACACATCATCCTTCCCACACCCCCAACAAAACAATCGCTGTGATTCACGACAATCGTGCCACCGATGACCAGGTCTTTTGCAGTTCCAACAAATAGTTGAACTGGTTATTCGTTTCATATTAGGAGCAGACTGTATTGCCGCGAGTTCAGTTGATACATTGATTATATTAGATAGCGATTCCGCTGGCAATTCACTAATTTGAATTTGAGAAAATTCACGATCTAAGTCCACCTCAGACACAGGTCTAGATGGTCTAATGTTATAATCGCGAGGTCTAGCTATTGATTCGGCATATAATTTTTCTCTGTCTCTGCAGAGCTGGCGTAGATGTTCCAATCCATATATGGTAACATAGAGCAGATCTTTGCGAATTTCCAAACGCCAGTTATTTCGAATCAGTGATAGTAATTCCGCCTCCGACATCGGTACCCTTAGTTTATCCGCCAGTCGATATATTGACTGCAAGAAATCATCGAATAATTCAGTGGGCCGCTGTTTCCTGGCCCTCATCCGCTCTTTCACCTCTTCGTCCGTCTGCCGGTCCTGGAATTCTATTCGGAGCGCATGACACAAGTCATTCCAGATTAGCTGTCGGTTCTGGCGGAAATATCGCCAGAACCAATCAGCGGCTCGATCGGTGAACAGTAGGTACAGACAGCGGGTGACAATAGTAAAGTCGCTGTTCAAACACATCTCCGTCAGCCGCTCTATTCGGAAGATGAACGCTTCAACATCCAGACCATATGGTCGGCCTGAGAAGGTTACATTCCAATTTCTAATCGTTGTAGAGTGCTGCTCGAGATGTGTTCGCGTTCGGCCAGGAGCAGGAGCGAGATGAGGTTCAGCGAACAGGGGTTGTATCGGTAAGTTAGTCCGTGGTAACGCATTTACTGGTGTAAAATTTTCTGAATGAGCCGATTGATGGCGCGGCGGTATACGTGATACTTCAGGAGGTGTTGAGGGCAACACTACTTCAGGTGCTGGAGCACGAGGGTGAAGCATGGCTTGTTGAATCATTGATATTTCCTGATCAATGTGTGCGTTTACAGCTCCATGGAAACCTTGATCTTCGGCCGCAGCAGCACCATGTATGAGATGTCTTGGCGCGGTATTGTCATGAACTTCATCGGCCAGTCATGAAGGTGGAATTTTGACTGCCATGGGAGTGGATGAGCGTTGATTACCAGTGCTGGATCGAAGTTGCCAACCTGCTGTAACTGATCGTGTCACAGGGCGAGGAGGGGGTGGTACTACCGTGTAATTATTCTTTTCCGTCCCTCGAGGTAACCTTTGTAGTTCAGCACGCTTGCAAGCGGCTCGACAGATCGGGCAGGTATTATGCTGCAACAACCAATCGTTGAGGCAGATGTCATGAAACAGGTGGTTACACCGAGTAAGGATTTTAATGTCTGCCGGTACTATCTCATGTTGACAGACCGCACAAGAGCTGGACCTGTCCGAAACGTCAATCCTATCTGTGGCTGACATTATGATTATTCAAACCGTGAACAGCCGTGCAATATTTGACCAATCGGAAGTAGGAGAAGAAAACAAAAAAAAAGGTATTGGATAGTTAAAATCTTTAAGCTAACTATTGCTAAGTGTGAAATACAAAAAAAAATATTAATCCTGATAACGCCAGCATTTGACCAAGCAACGATAAAAGTTGAAAAGAGAAGGAAAACAGTTAAACTAATGCTATTGTAGACGGTTTTATTTAGCGTATGGTTTTTGTTGTGACACATTAAAAACAAAAATAAAACAAAAATAAAACTTAAAATAGATAGATTTTCATATGAAATCTACATAAAACAAAACATGAATAATACACATTAAATGAGCTTACAATCAATATGATTGCGCGTCTTTTAGTTAAAAAAATTAAAAAGTAAAATATTAAAATATTTGAACATTGGGCAGTATATTTGAACATTAGATATTTACATCGAGTGAGTTTATCCATGCTACTACATTGGGAGTTGCCAATTGGATGTCTGAGATGTCGCCATTGTATCGTCGAAGTGGGCACACTGTTGCAATGTGTTTTATGGTTTGTTGTGGAGCTCCGCAGTCACATTGAGGGGGCTCTGAGATTCCCCACTTGTAGAACGAATCAGCACAACGTCCATGATTCGTTCTTATTCGGTTTAGTGTGGTCCAGGTATGACGTGGCAGATCGAAACCAGGTTGGGCAGAAGTCGGGTTAGTAATAGAAACGCCAGAAGTGTTGTAATCATTCCAGGAGGTGTCCCAGGCATCCAAGATATTAAAACCAGTTGCCAGCAGGTTGCTGGCAGTTTTATGTGGAGGCTTTCTTGACTTCAATCGACAACTAGTGTGGTCACCGTAATATTCGTGCAAGGGTAACGTGATGTTGTTGGTTACCTTTTTATGTTCACGCATGAGTGCATGCGAGCGTCTGAGTGCAGGTGGAGCGATATTGCTCAACACAGGGAGCCAAGGTAGAGGAGTGGACCTGATAGTACCACTTATAGTACGCATCGCGGCATGCAGCTGGCAGTCAACTTTTTGAGTATGTGTGCTATTCAGCCAGACTGGTGCGCCGTACTCAGCCACTGTAGCCATTGTAGACGGTGGTATTTATTAACAGTTCAGAATCAATTGCGGGCGAGACTGGGTTCCCGGGACGCAAAGGTCACAAAATACAAAAAGTGTGGAAATATCCCTCCGGTGGGGGTAGGATAATTTCACAATTACCCAATAAAACTAAGAATTTCAAATACTTAACATAGTAATAACTAAATATACAAAAAATATGCTAACTTAATTTACTATCTGAAGAGAGGATCAAGAAAAAACTACCCGAATTCCCAATATGGAATTTAATTCAGAATTTGTTTGCCCGAGCAATGAATAATCAAAAAAAAATTTTGAAAAGAAAATAGACTTACGATTTGGTTGCCGGTGTGTGACACTGATAACCTAAAAATACAAGAAACCCTAATACAATAAGCTACTTATTTAATAAAGTGTGCACAACCGGTTATCCGAATTTTAATTTGATCCTTTCGCAGAATTCTTAAAATTATTTACTGTTTGAGTTTGGTGTTGATTTCCTTGATATTTCTTGATAGTTCTTGATTATTTTTATATATTTCTTGATTATTTTTATTTCTTGATTATTTTTATTTCTTGATTATTTTTATTTCTTGATTATTTTTAATTATTGATTATTTTTAATTATTTTCCTTTTTTTTTGGAATTCTGATTGATCAGACCTAAAATATATTGAAAAAAAATTTACTACCACATATTATCAGCTTATTAATTTATTTATCTATTTATTTATTTATTTATTTATTTATTTATTTATTTATTTATTTATTTATTTATTTATTTATTTATTTATTTATTTATTTATTTATTTATTTATTTATTTATTTATTTATTTATTTATTTATTTATATATTTATTTATTTCTTGACGGAGGACGGGCCAACCAACCATGGGGAGTTCATTACCTTTTACTACCTGGGGTTGAAGGTGGTGATCGCCGTTCTTTCATTATATAATTTTAGATTGTTTTAGTTTTAGTTGTAAGGGGATCAACAAAAAGGTAGAATTAAACTACGTTAAGGGATGGGAACAAGATAAGGGAAAGGGAGCAAGAAGGGATGGATAAGGAAGAGAATTGATAGGGTGGGAAAGGAATAAGGTGGGGTATGTGTTGTCGGCATGTCACCCGGATGATAAGTGTCGCTGGGATGGTCAGAGAGTATACCCTCTGAACCATCATTCAATCAAACGACACCTCTCATCCGCGATCCAAACCGACGACACATACGGGAAGGTGCTATGATCTGAGCTAATCCAATTAACTCACGACATGAAGGCTGGGCGAACTCTTCCCTCAGCAGTTGATATCGGACTGCTTTGGAAGATGTTCCCCAGTATCATTCGTGAGAACTGGACAACTCAGACCATAGGGTGCTAACGCTCCTAGGAGGGGACTCTAACGTTAAGGAGTCGTTAGCCCGGATGAGAGTCCTGATGCGACAACGAACCCAGAGCATAACCAGATGACCAGGCTGGATGTAGTAGGATTCTACAAAAATCTAAGCCTGACATCTGGTCACCCCTGGCATTCCCCGTGCCAGCAAGAAACCCATCCGTTACTAGGGACCGTGGGTTAGTAAAGCCCATTGAGAATGATCCCGAAGAATCATTCTCACCCTTGCGTTTCGAAAAATATAAAAAAAATGAGAATGGTAGCTGGAGGCGTGGAGACGTCACACCCCATCAAAGAAAGTCTGAGGGGTCTCAGACTTCCTTCCATCCTGCGCGTTTGAAGCAGGGAGTTGCTTCTCGTCGCCAGAGCCTCTAACTATTGTATGGTGGAATGTGAAAATTACTTTGAAGAAAAATTTTCAAAAAAAATTTTTCCAAATTTTTTGTTTTATGGAGGGACTCCTCCAGAGTGTAATGAAGAGCTTCTCCATTGGCAAACCAATGAAGCGGCATAGCAGGCTGCGTACCTTGAGATTATTAACGCCAAATCGACTAAAGCTAAGTCATCGTGGATTTGATAGTTTAATACCTGCTGCTTCAACACAAATACAGAAATGTACGCAAATTACGTGAATATACAGAAATGGATAAAATACGAATGAAAAAATGAGACTCTGGCGACCCCTTTTGCGAAAGAACCGCGATCAGCACGTCCAACCCCCACAATCATTGCCATACGCCCACACACTCACGCGGCATACACGCTCACGTCCACCCACACACTCAGACAGCGAAGCAAGACAATTAAGCTCAAAGACACACAGCAAGTACCGTAGATGGTAGTAATCAAAAAAATAAGTTCTATTGCTGCCATCTGATCAATCTGATACCGTTCGTAAACTACTTCCATTGCTGGTAAACCGAGAATCAAATCTTAGAGCACGGGAGAACGTCACACGCTATAAGGAAAGTCTTTATTATTTTTTCTTTTTTTTTGTATTAATAACATTTTCAAATTTTTTTTAAACCATACGCAATCACCATAAATTACCAAAAAAAAGGTTATTTACAGCTCCAAAAAAAGAAGTTATAATTTATTTGTAAGTTAACTAAACATTTCGAAACCATTTTAATTAAATACAGGTAGTTTATAGTTGGTTTAATGTGTAATATGGTTAATAAAGATTAAACATGAAAAGAGTTTGTTTTTTTTTGTTTGGTTTTCATATTATTTGGGATTGATTTTTGAGTACGTAAAAAATAAAAAAAAATGTATTTGGAAAACTAAATCTTACCTCGGAACAAAAATATTTCAATTATAGTCATCTCCAATTTAGACTGAACGTGTCTCGCTTACACGCACTGCCAGCTCTCACACACACGCAACGACAAGCAAGCCGCCATTCATTCACTGGTACACCCTTTCACGCGCATTCACACCTCTACGTCAGAAAAAGTAACTAGAATAAACAAAATTCACTCACTCCATGATTATATCCGTCAGGCCTCAAAAGTCCTAATGGTTAGCCCTCCATCAGCGGTGAATATCCCAGCAGGTAAAGTATTATTGGTAAAATTGCATAAATAAGATGACTAGTTGTATAATAATTGTAAAACTGTTGCGCCGCAATAACCAAGGCGAACGTTGTAAAAATAGTATAAATTTTATATGGATGTTGTGTTGAAATACTGTAGGAATGTTGCGCCGCAATAACTAAGGCGATTGTTGTAAAAACAGTATAAATTTTATATGAATGTTGCGTTGAAATACTGTAGGAATGTTGCGCCGCAATAACGAAGGCGATTGTTGTAAAGACAGTATAAATTTTATATGAATGTTGCGTTGAAATACTGTATAAATGTTGCGCCGCAACAACTAAGGCGATTGTTGTAAAAATATCATGGAAATTATATGAATGTTGCGTCGAAATAACTCAGGCAATTACTGCCAAAATTGTAGAGCCAAGCTGTAAATGCTGTGCCGTAATAACTCAGGCAGCTACTGATAAACACTGTAGAAATATTGTACAGATATTGTATGAACGTTGCGTTACCAAATACTTAGGACGATAGCTGGTGCAAACGGTAGAAACACGATGTAAATGTTGTGCCGTGGTATTATATATATTTTTTTGTGTAGGTATTATAGCAAGATCGGTAAATAATACACTCCTTTTTAAGATTTCTAATTTTGTTGTTATATTTGTTATATGTTCTCTATTATTCAATCACTTATAAGCTAACATGAACACGCCATACAAAAATTTTATACTAAGCGGAATATATTTGACTAACATGTAATTAATTCCGACAATCAAAAAAAAAATTGTACAATATGGCTACTATCAGCCTTTTACCAACTTTCTCGGTGTCATTTGATTTTATCCGCTTAATCTCAGAAAGGGATAACATCAATTTTAATGATACCGGTAATTTAACAAACAGTTCTTTTTTTTTGATAGTTGAAGGTTATGCAGTAGTGGTCATCCTTCTCGAAGAGAATTTGGAACTGGCTTTCTTGTTGGTGCACGCATACAAGAAGCCGTGATGAAATTCATTCCGGTCAGTGAAAGGATCTGCTACCTACGTGTACGTGGTACATATAACAATATTTCTCTTATTGCCGTGCATGCACCTACAGAAGCTAAGACCGTCGACGAGAAGGATAATTTCTACATAGCACTGGAAGAGGTTATGAAACAAACACCCACACGCGACTTCATTATGGTTCTTGGTGACTTTAATGGACAGGTTGGAAGAGATATCTCTTATGGAAATGTGGTGGGTCCCAACAGCCTGCATTTGAATTCGAATGATAATGGTGAGAGAATGACTGAGTTTGCATCATCAAATAGTTTGAGAATTGCCAGTACGTTCTTTCCGCATCGATCGATTCATAAACAGACTTGGGTCTCACCGAATGGAAACACTCGAAATCAAATTGATCACGTTCTAGTAACAGCACGTTTCTTTTCGAGCGTTCGGGATGTGCGATCCTTTAGAGGTGCATACATTGGAAGTGATCACTTCCTTGTATGTGCAACGTTAAGGTATCACTTCCCAAATCCAGGCATTCCAAAATTCAATCAACGGAAACGTTTTAACATCTCATCATTAAAGAATGCTGAAACAAAAGAGAGATATCAAATCCATATTGCCGAAACATTGGATAAATCAGAAACCATTAATGGAGACGTCGATAAGTCATGGTATTTGTTCAAAGATGCTGTTTTAAGCGCTGCTGAGGGAATACTTGGACAACCACAGAACCACTCCCAGAAGCCATGGATGGATCAAGCATGCCTTGACGCTATTCAATACAAAAGAGATTGCTATCTGAAGTGTCTACAAGGACACAACACCAGGTCCACGAAGGAGAACTATAAACTGGCAAGACAAGCCGTTACAAAGCTATGTAGACGAACGAAGAGAGAATGGTGGAAAAGACAGTGTGAGGAGATTGAAAGCTTCAATAAGGAACATCAATCGCGTAACTTCTTTCAACAGGTTAAAACCTTAAAGAAAGGCCCTCAAACTAGATCGACCGCTGTTCAAAACGAAGATGGGGAGCTACAAGTAGACCTTTAAAATATTTTAGATACTTGGGCCGCTTATTTTGAGAATCTTCTCAACTTAAGTGACCAGCAACAAGTCGGGCGACGAGCTAAGCTTATTCGTGCGTCAAAGGTACATGTAGAAGAACCCACCAGAGAGGAATTCGATGCGGCGCTGTCAAAATTAAAATGCAATAAAGCACCTGGTATCGACGATATAACATCCGAAATGATTGTACATGGTGGCGAAACTCTATCCTTAAGATTGTTTGAACTTGTTCAAATGATCTGGAGGACTGAAACCATGCCACAGGACTGGAGCACAGCTATGCTGATACCAATCCATAAAAAAGGTAATCGCCTACAATGTGCAAACTACAGAGGAATTGCTCTCCTCTGCACAGCATATAAGATCTTTTCCTACATTTTGCTATCCAAAATCAATCCTTTTGCTGAACAACTTTTTGGAGAATATCAGTGTGGTTTCCGGCGGGGCCGAGATACCACCGATGCACTTTTCTCGATAAGGATGATTTTGGAAAAGTTTCGAGAGTTCAACATACCTGTGCACCAACTTTTCATTGATTTCAGGCAGGCCTACGACTCTCTCGAACGAGAGACTCTATGGTCTGCTCTGGTGTCAATGGGAATTCCTGGTAGGCTGGTGTCACTGTGCAAAATGACAGTACAGAACTCTCAATGCTGTGTACGAGTAGAGAACGAAATATCAAAGTTTTTTAAAGTCGACTCCGGTTTAAGACAAGGTGATGCTATCCCTCCTATACTTTTTAATCTAGCCTTGGAATATGTGTGCCGTCAAAAGAAACTACCGACTAATAACAATATCTTGTCAATAAACTCAGTACAGATGATTGCTTACGCTGATGATGTTGTCATCCTCGGCCGAAGTGAAGCTGTTATGAGTGAGACCTTTAAGCCGCTTGAGAGTGGTGCTAGGAAAATTGGTCTGCAAATTAACTACAGTAAAACCAAACATATGAATGTTTCAAGAGAGACTGAGAAGAAAGATTTGATGTGCGGCGATGAACGAATTGAGGGAGTTGAATCTTTTAAATATTTGGGATCAATGCTTGACTCAAACAACAGCATACTTACAGATATTAAAGCTCGAATCGCTGCAGGTAATCGAACTTTCTACTCAATTAAACCTCTCCTTGGATCACCGTATGTATCAACTAACACCAAGCTCAAGTTATACAAGACATTGATTAGACCGGTTGTGATCTATGGGTCACAAACGTGGACCCTTACACAAAATGACGAATCGCATTTATCTGTATTTGAGCGTAAGATCCTACGCTACATTTTTGGTCCACTTAAGACAGACGATGGAGAGTATAGAACCCGGTATAACTTTGAGATCAGAGACCTTCTTGAGGGTCCTGATATAATAGGTTGTGTCATGAGCCAATATAACAAGACCCTAATACCTAATTAGTAAACTTAATTCTATTATGCAAAATTACTTCAACAAATTCAAAGAAAATTCAAAATCATATTAATAATAATAAATCGCGACATAAACAAAATATTGTATTTTCAATATTGGGAAATTCAGTTTGAATAATACTTTTATTATTATTATTATTTAAACTGGGTTACAAAAACCAATGCAGGAAATTGAATGTTTTGTTCTATTTTTCGTTAATTACAAAAATTGGCACAAATTAGTTATATTGGTCATGACAAATTTTGAATTATGATTACTGGTACAATAATTTTGATATAAATAAAATAAAGACACTTCAATTGTTGAGTTGTGGAAAAATATTTAAAGAAGTTAGTCGTTTTGATAACCTAAAACCCAATAATTGAAATTGATTAGTGAAAAATTAAAAGAAAAGAGATATTTAAATAAGTTCGATGAATATTTTAAAGTGAGTTGGAAAAGCTAAGGTATAAATTTAAATGATTTAAATGATTATAAGGAATATAATATAAATTTAAATAAAAAGTTGAGTTGTTCTTTTTATAAGTTAATATTAAAAAGTTTGACGAAAGATTCTGTTATTAGTGGGTTTTATAAAAATAAAAATCATGAAATATACCAAAATTTATATCGTATAATAAATATTTGAATGTAATTATTTGATAAACAAAAGTTTTTTGATTATGTTGACCCTTAACACCTCGACCACAACAGTTGTATCCGTTCTAATAGGATTGCTTGGTTTGGGCTTGTTCTACGAGCCGATTCACTGTCTGGAATGATTAGAAAAATGTACGTTAGTACCCCAGGGAGTGGTAGACCGCGAGAAGGACCACGACTACAATGGGAGACTGACGTAATAAACGACCTTAAAAAAATCGGCTGCCATGGTAATTATGTCGCTGTTGCGAATGACCGTGGTGAATATTCAAAGCTGATTAGCCTGACAACGCTCCCACATGGAGCATGAACGCCTTAAAAAAAAAAAAAAAAAAAAAGGTTATGCATTAATTTAATTTTGAATTTTTGGTTGTTAATTTAATTTACCTTAATTTTTATTGATTTTTTTCCAATAATATATGGCAACAGGAAAATACACTACAATTAACACACGGTTACTCTCAGCCTTTAATAAATTATACTATCTAAATTGTACTATCAGATACATAACAACACGACTAACACAACAAACATTTCTTTAAAGGCAATATCACAAGCCTATAACTTGGTTGAAAAACTATCAATTTTGTATATAATTAGCTAATTCACAGTTAAAAATTTACAATCAGGTACGAACAAAAAAAAAATGAAATTGCATATTTCTTTACAGACGTCAAACCCGCAAATGAATTCAATAGGAAACAAATGTAATAGACTAAGAGAGAGAAAACGAGATATTTTTGTTTCTTATATAGTCATTTAATATCGAAAATTGAGCTACAAAGTTTTTTGAAGGGGAAATCTACAGAGCAATGTTAGTACATTTTGTTATTTTGGTTGTTATTTTGTAATACGTAATACTAATTGTTATTTTGTAATACGTAAAATTGCAAGCTAATTTCACGAAATAAGTTATTTACAACGCATCTGGAAGAAATATTAATATATTAGAATGGATTAAACGTATGTTTAACCGATTTTACGATGTTTACGTACTACGAAATAATAGATTACAACCGTATTACCGTGAAATCTAGATTTATAGCGGAAAGAGACATTGATAAAAACACCTATATAAGAAATATAATACGCTCTGAAGACAATTGCAAAACTGATTGTAGGATAACAATTTCTAGATAGTAAGACGATTGGACAAATATGCACAGCTATTGGAGGTTTGAAAATATTTAGAGCAACTACGGTTAAGGTCTGGAGAATTCAAATTTATGTAGTATGGTGAAGTAATGCTGGTGAAAACGCAGTGTGAACCAATAATAGGGGATTGTAAAATATTATTGTTAATGGTGTTGTGCTAAAAAGGAATATGTGTAACGGAAACTATACGAAAATATGACTATAGATTACGGGTGAACGAGAAATTGTTGTGAACTATGCGTGATAGGTAAAATTGTGAGATGTAAGGAAATGGAAGCTACATGTATCTGTGACTGTACTGCTCTACGTTATCATACTCCAGTCTACATAACAGGTATTAATGCGCATTGTTGCCGTTTGCAAATCACTATCGGCTAAGTGCCACCATTTTTTATTATTTTATTTATCATGATTGCCATCCATGTTTAATCATACATAAGCTGTGCTTCTTTGTATAGAATTTATGCGATTTCCATCTCGTAATTGTGAGCTTAAAATCGATATAATCGATGTTATCAAGTATCAAGTTACAAGTATTAAGTCTTCACTTAATTTTAGAAACATGTGTTACATACAATTCCAAATTAACAACATATTTGGTGAAGATGATAAAATTTGTAACATCATGATGTGTTAAATTCCAATACATATAATTTTGATATACAAATGTAATTGTTTCAAGTTATACTATCTTTCTTACGTTATTTTAAATTTTATATAAATTATGTTCAACAAAAAAAACATTGATCAAAGCAAACTACCATTTAAGACGATAGTTAAATAAAAAGCAAATTAAGTGTACACAACAACTTCCCAAATTTTCATGATGATTAATGTATTAATGCATAAGGGACAAACAGACATACTTTCAATTTTATATATATTCAATATTTATTTAGCATGATGACTCGAATGCAAATTGAAAAAGACAGTAGCAATATAACTTTAAAAAACTGTGTTATAGATCAATTTTTTAAAATTCGTATAAAGAAATTTTTATTATTTTTATAAATTCATGAATAAAAAAAATAATTTTAATGGTATTTAATAAAAATTAAAAAAAAAACAATAAAAAAATATTTACCACACCAGGAATTGAACTCACTCGAACTCACAGAACATCAGTCGAGCACGCTATCCACAACCCAATTTGAAACGTTAAGAAATGATAGATAGATTTAATTTAAAAAATATAGATAGATAGAAATGATTTAAAAAATATATTTTTGTTCTTCAAAAATGTATATAAAACTTGATGACGCGAATATACAAATTTTACTCCATACAAAATTTCATAACGCGGCTAAAGAAGTTTTCACTTCAAAGTTCAAAAAATAATAATATTTGTTTGTTGAATGGTTACTATATTCAAAAAACTATAATTCATACCCTGATGTAAAATATTCATATATAATATCACGAGTCGTCAAATAATAGTCGATTATTTTTCATAATCATTATTACGAATGTCATTTGAGGTGATGGCATGAGTGGTAATGTTGAAAAATAATCGACTAATAATTTGGTGAGGAGTTGTATTTAGCAGACAATTTAACGAACAGAAATAGTAACATTATTTCATACAACATAATCATACATAATAAAATATTATTTCATCTTAGTAGGCGCATAAATGTTATAAATTTGTAATTTATTTTTGACAAATAAACATAAACATGCAATCATTTATGAATGAAAACGGACATTTTTACTATTTGCAAATTGCATTTTCACATAATTTTGTATGTGAATTTTTGTTTTAAATTAATATATTAAGTAGGCCGAAAATATTCAAAAATATTCGCTGTTCCTTCCCACCAGAGAAAAATAATCGAAACAATTCGTTTTGATTTGTTAAAAAATAGTAACCCAATAAACATTTATCTGAATAACTTCAGAGGAAATGAGAATTATACCACTAAAACCTGATTAGCAGCTGAAATACGCTTTTTTTAGATATTTATTCAGGTTAAATCGTTATACAGCCTATTTGGCTGTATAAGGGACTAAATAAAACGTATCTGTTCTGTCTTGATATAGTTTTATATAATTAAAACTAGCATTAAATTAATATATAAATATAACTTTATTATTTATTAATATTTACATGGCAATTGCATGCTTTTCATAGACAGAGTTATTCTATATGTCATCTTTATATATCTGCTGTATAAAGCATGGTATACACTAAATAATATGATGTAAACGTTAAGTCATGTCTACACAACATCTCCCCTTTTAACATTTGAGGATTTCTTTTATTATTTGAATTCTATACATTTTAATTAGACATTATTGTTATTATTTTTTTTTTTTTTTCTTTAAAACTAATTCCAAGTATTCAAGTATTTCTTTGATTGTTTTAATTCTATAATTTTTTATTGAAATTTTAAATAAACATTATATTTTATATAGATTTCAAGTATTCAATATTTCTTTGATTATCTTAATTATATAAATTTTATTAGGAATTTAAATAAACATTATTATTTTTTTTTATAACAATTTCAAATTTCAATATTTCTTTGATTATCTTAATTCTATAAATTTTCATTAGAAATTTAAATAACCATTATTATTATTTTTTTTTTTTTTTTTTTTTTTTATAATAATAATTTCGATTATTGTTTTATTTTTAATTCCTATCATAACATTGCAGATAACTTGGTGGTTTGGAAATTCGACCAGTTCTGGTTACGTATGCAGGATGATCTATATTTCTCGGAAATGAATCATTCGCTTGATGATTATTAGATTCGGTAATATTTAAATTCGAATTATTACAATTGTGTTCACTATTCCTCCTCTCCCCGATTAAGTTGTTGTTTGGATAATTATAATGAAAATTCGGTTCATTTTGTGATTTCCTTAAATGTCTAGAATTTCTACGCAATATGTTCTGATCTTCATTTTGTATCAAATAAGACCTTGGAGTGGAATGTCTCTTTACTATTTTTGCTGGTCTCCAGATATTTTTATATTGATATAATACATTTTGACCTGGATTAAATTCTGCTCTAGATTTTGCCGTTTTGTCATACTGATTTTTTACGTCTTTTTGACTATTTATTAATTGCTCTCTTATCGAGGTTTCAACTTTTGGCTCCAGTAATGAATCTTTAATTGGGATTTTTGTTCGGGTAGTTCGACTAAACAAAATTTGTGATGGGGACGCGTTAAGTTTTGCTACAGGATGATTCCTGTATTCTAATAATGCATACTCAATATCTTTTCCGTCATCCATCGCTTTTTTAATTAGATTTTTTGCAATGTTGACAGCTTTTTCAGCTTGTCCATTGGATTGTGGATATCTTGGACTGGACGTTCTAAATAGGAAATTCCACTCGGCACTAAACTTGGTGCATTCTCTAGATGAAAACGGTACATTGTCTGATATTACTACCTTGGGTATGCCATGAGTAGCAAATATTGTTTTGAGCTTTTTAATTATTTCGCATGATTGTTTATTTTCAAGTGGTACGACATCAATCCACTTAGAAAAATAGTCATTAACAACAAGATAATCTCTACCACCATAATACAGAATATCACAACATATTTTCTCAAATGGTAGTTGTGGTACTTCGTGTGGAATAAGAGGTTCTTTCACATTCGAGGGTAAGTATTTTTCACATATACGACATTTACTTATAAAATTTTCGATATCTGTGTCTATCCCCGGCCAGTATAAAATATTTCGAGCTCTTTGTTTGCATTTTGTCATACCAGTATGACTTTCATGTAGCTTGTTTAGCATGTCATTTATGAGAACTCGTGGAACCATCACACGACTTCCTAGATATACCAAATTTTCTTCCACAGAAATGTCATTCTTGAATTTAAAATATGATTTTACAATTTCAGGTAATTGTTTCTTGTCTGAGGGCCAACCTTCCTGATTTATTTTTATCAAACAGGCTAATACTTCATCTTTCTGTGTTTCTTCTTGGAATCGTATTTTCCAAGGATCACTGATATCAATAGTGTGAACTACTTCTGCAAATTCTTTAAATTCGTCTGCACTTTCGTCTTTTAAATAAGATCTAGACAAGTGGTCGGCAATATGTAATTCCTTACCTGGAACATATTTTATTGTCAAATCATAATTAAGTAGTTTTAATTTCATTCGTTTTAACCGAGATGAATTTATTTTTTGTATTTCGTTTTTAATTACTCCTACTAAGGGTTTATGATCAGAGTGGATTTCAACCGATCTACCATAAATATATAAATGAAACTTTACACAACTATAAACTATAGCCAGCATTTCTTTCTCTACCTGGGCGTAATTTATTTCGGTATTTGTTAGGCTTCTTGAAGCAAATGCTATTGGCTTTTTATTTTGCAAAAGGACACAACCCACCCCTGATTTTGATGCGTCCGTCTGTATTACTATCGGCTTATTTATATCAAAAGATTGTAGGACTGGAGCCTCACAAATTTTATCCTTAAGTGATTTAATTGCTTGTGTTTGACTGATTGTCCACTGAAATTCATTTTCCTTTTTAAGCAGGTCTCTCAAAGGTTGCGTTATTTCAGCCATATTTGGAATAAAGCTTCTTAGGTAATTGGCCATACCCAAAAACCTCTGAAGTTCTTTCTTTGATTTAGGATTTTCCATATTGGTAATGGCTCTAATTCTTTCAGGATCAGGTCTATAGCCCTCCGCATTAAATATATGCCCTAAAAATTTAACTTGCTCTACTTTATATTGCAGTTTCGCAGCATTAAATTTGATATTTAAGGTTTTGGCCCTATCGACAAATTTTTTTAAGTTTCGGTCATGCTCCTCTTCAGTTTTGCCAGTTATCATACTATCATCAATGTAAATATAAACCCCCTCTAAATCACCGAAATGTTTTTCGTTAAACTTTTGAAACTGTTCGGGAGCCATATTTATACCGAAGGGTAGCCGTAAGAATTTGTAAGTGCCAAAGGGGGTACTAAAAGCACAGAGATTTGAAGATTCATTGGTTAGCTTAATTTGATAGAATCCGTCCTTCAAATCAAAAATAGTAAAATATTTTACTCCAGATAATTTAATCATTAGATCCTCTAACGTAGGTATCATATAAGATTCTTTTTTGATCGCACGGTATAGTTCCTGTGGATCGAGGCATAACCTTACCGTATTATCAGGTTTTTCAACTACAACGAGGTTGCTAACCCATTCACTAGGCTCAAGGACAGGTTCAATAATTTTCTGTTCCTCTAATTGATCTAATTTTGATTTGACAATTTCTCTAAGTTTCACTGGAATTCTTCTCGCAGGTTTTGAAACCGGATTAACATTGTCTTTTAAATAAATTTTTAAGGGATCGGGAAATTCTCCAAGTCCTTCAAAAAGTTCTTTATTTTTCTCAATAAAAATTTGTTTCTCCGTTTTTAAGGAATAAATTCGTTGAATTAATTTTAATTTTTTACACACGCGTAAACTTAGTACAGGAGTAGTTTCACAATCTACTATAATAAATTCTTCGTTAAATATTCTATTTCCACTATTTAAATGACTTATATTAATTTTTACCGAACCTACTGGTCGTTTTCGTGCCATCATATGCTATCAGCATTATTCGAGTCTTTTCCATTTGATTATTTAAGTTTAATTTTTTAAATATTGAAATTGGGATAACATTGGCCTCAGCACCTGTATCTAATTTAAATCTAACCCTAACGTTATTTAATTCAATAATTTCATACCAACTTTCATTCTCCTCATTATCATATATAATTTTATTTAGGGATTCAATTCTTCTAAAGTCATATGACTCATTGTTACAACTATCAATATCACTAGCACAAATTTCTCGAATGTGTAATGTTTTACAACATTTTGTAAAATGGTGTAAATATTTACACCTCTCACATCGATGTCCATATGCAGGACAGTTATTCTTTTCATGTCTCTGATCACATTTTCTACAAAAGACATGATTTTGAGCTTTATTGTTACTAACACTTGAAAAACTATTTTTACTTTGCATTGCATTATTATTAAATTTATGTGAATTTTGATTAAATTTAGAATTATGATTATCAAATTTATTGTTATTATTAAATTTTGTACCTTTTATGTGTTTAATTTCAAATACTTTTTCCGCCTGCTGTACTTGGCTTACTTGTTCTTTTGCTCTCTCCGCCACTCTGCACGTTTCAATTGTTTTTTCTAAGTCTGGGTCTCCTAATTTGATTAAGGCTTCTTGTATTGATAGATCTTGTATTCCAAAAGCTATTTTGTCCCGTAATGCTGAATTCTCCATTGTGTTAAATTCACTTGATTTAGCTAATTTTTTGATGTCTAATAGAAAGTGATCAAAACTTTCTCCCTCTTCTTGTTTCCTACTGTAAAATTGATGGCGTTCAAACAAAATATTTTTTTTTGGTGAGCAATATTTTTCGAACGCTTTGATGATTTCGTCGTATGAATCTTTTTGTTTCTCAGATAGGTCGAACGATTCATAAATTTCAACAGCTGCTTCTCCGATGATGTTCAATAGGATGGCTGCTTTAATATCGTCATCTTTTTTATCCGCACCTGACGCTTTCATGAATATTTTTAGCTGATTGTGGAATTTCCGGAAATTTTCCGACAAATTTCCCTCTATTTTCAGTTCCGACGGCGTTTTTAATTCCATTTTTATTGCAGTTATATAATTGTATTCAATTTTAATGGAATTTATTTCAATTTAATTTTTATGTTTTTAAAATGGCGTCACGGCGTCACAAGAATTTTATTTTTATTTCACTTAAACTTATGTTTTTATTTTCTTATTATTTAATCGCGTTTCAACTGCGCCATGTTCTGTCTTGATATAGTTTTATAGCATTAAAACTAGCATTAAATTAATATATAAATATAACTTTATTATTTATTAATATTTACATGGCAATTGCATGCTGTTCATAGACAGAGTTATTCTATATGTCATCTTTATATATCTGCTGTATAAAGCATGGTATACACTAAATAATATGATGTAAACGTTAAGTCATGTCTACACAACAGTATCAAGGTTAATTCAACAACTTGTATTCAGGATGAGCTTATTCAGCCTATTTGGCTGCATAAGGTTCTGAATAAAGACGTATTAAGGTTAATTAAACAGCTTGTATTCAGGATGAGCTTATTCAGCCTATTTGGCTGCTTAAGGTTCTGAATAAAGACGTATTAAGGTTAATTAAACAGCTTGTATTCAGGATGAGCTTATTCAGCCCATTTGGCTGCATAGGGTTCGGAATAAAGACGTATTAAGGTTAATTCACAGCTTGTATTCAGGATGAGCTTATTCAGCCCATTTGGCTGCATAAGGTTCTGAATAAAGACGTATTAAGGTAAATTAAACAGCTTGTATTCAGATTGGGGTTTATAAAGGTTGGGGCTGAATAATGTTCAGCAAAATGTTATTCAGCTTGTATACAGTTCTACCTGGATAAGGCCTACGGAAGAGGTTTTATTCAGTTGAGACAGATGACGCCTGAATAATAATTTGCTCTTTCAGGTCTTATACATACCGTATGTAATTAAAAAATAATAGACAAAAAAAACATTTTTTATAATTCACTAGACATTTTTGTGTTAGTAAGTTGTATATATACAAACTTTGTTATATTTAAAAGTGATAGAAAAAGATATATGACTTTCAGCGTACGTAGTATATATGCCACAATAGACGAGTGGTAATGTGCACGACTAGCGACGAGCGACGCGACCAACTTCGATCCCCGGGTGAATCTCAACAAAAATGTAAGCATAAAATCATTTGAAATAAATATTAAAGAACTATAATAATAAATGTGCTGTTGTTCTCTTCATAAAAATTTCAGAATAAACTGCAGAGCAACTTCAGAGAAAAAAAGAGGAAAAACCTAAAAATACTGCAACGGATAGCAAAATTAGAAAAAATTTATTCAGAAAGACTTTTAACGCCTGAATAATTTGACTGTATAAGGTCTTTTGAAGCAACACCTGAGTCAGGTCTTTTGCTACTCGAGCTGATTACGGACTAACACAGAACACTTTTCAGCTCCTATCCAGCTGTTTAACCTGTATAATTTCCCCGCTTTTGGCGCCCTTTGGTATTAATAAGAGCCGAATAAAGCATCGATAAGGCCGTTCGTCGACGTTTTTGTAGCAAGGGGCCCTGTAGGAGGGGAAAATTGAAATCAGTCAACTAAGGCCTTATGAATCGTTTATACGTGCCATATTCAGCCAAAATGTTTATTGGGAAATGAAGCGTTTTTATTGGACCTTATCGAAACTTTATTTAGTAAGTTGAATTGTCAACAATATTATATAATAAAAAAAAACACCTTTTACTAAAATTTAAAAAAAAATTTAAATTTATTAACACAAAATAAATAATTCAATGCAAAAAATATCAATTATTTATAATATTATTATAAGAATTTCCTACATAAATCGAATCATTCTGTTTGTTTAAACAATTAGGATTCTTTTTAATATAAATCATCTCAAGAATTTTTCGTTCTTGCAAATTTGATTCCCTGGCTAAAATTTTAATATTTTCATAGTTTATTTTATGATTCATATTGTATAAATGATGTGAAAGCTTGCATCATTCGAATGCTGATATACTCGTTTTTCAAGCCATTGTTTAGTTTGTCCAAGATAAAAAGAATCACATTCACAAAAAATTTTATAAACTAACTCAGATTGTACCAAGAGGAACTTTGTCTTTTAATTTAGTGAAAAATAATTTATAAAAATTAATATCGCTTCTTCCAATAATTTTTATATTATAAGGTTTTAATAAATTTTGAATTTTTTCAAACAAACACTTAACATAAGGAATGGAAATATATTTAAATGTGTTACCATCTAAATTAACAGGAGTTGGTAAAACTAAAGGATCCGCATTATTAGAAAGTTTAGTAATTGTGTTTTTAAGAATGTTTGTAACTAAATAATATGGATAGCCATTTTCGCTAAGTGTCGATTTTAATAAATTAAAATTTTTGTAATGGAAAATTTTATCTGATAATGTCATAATTTTTTCTGTTAACATTTGAATGGTACATATTTCTTTTGTAAGAGAAAGGGAGGCAAGAATTGAAATTTAGATAGCGTCCAGACCAAGTTTGTTTGTGAAACCAATCGGTTACTAAAGAACCATCTGGATTTCGAATAACTAATAAATCTAAAAATGGCAATTGATTTTGATTTTCAAATTCTATTGTAAACTTTAGCCTATCATTAAATAAATTGAAAGCATTTAGCGAATCATCAACATTATCTTTATGGATAATCAAAAAAATATCATCTACATATCTTAAAAAAATAACAGGCGTAAAATTTAAAGAATTTAAAACTTTTTCTTGAATATGTTCAACAAATTTGCAATAATCGGAAACAACAAAATTTGTAATAATCGGACTTACAGGGGAAACCCATTGGCGAACCAAAAATCTGTTTATGAAATTTACCGTTAAAACTAAATTCACAATTATTTAATACGAAATTAATACATTTTAAAAATTGATCTTTTCGAATTTTGGTTCCACACTTTCTCTTAATTTTTTGCCAAGGATCTCAAATTAAATTTATTGCTAAAACATTATCAACATTTGTGAAAAGTGCTACTGCATCAAGTGAAACCAAAATATGATCAGGAGGAACAATAATGTTTTTTAATTTTTCTTTAAAATGTAAAGAGTTTTTGACAAAAGTGGATGTGTTACCGAATGCCGATACTAGGTTTTAAAAAATCCGATACAAGAACAGATTAATTATAGGTAGGACTATTATTTTTTTGTGGGAGGTATTTTTTTATAGATTTAAAAGAAACTCGCAACAATTTTGAATCAAATGAAAAATTTACGCACGTCTATGGGAAGACATAATTTTGTCTCTCTGAGACAAATAAAGGAAAACAAAAAAACGATTTGACATAAGAGGAATCACGTAGGGATTGCAATCCCGTGGTATTTTATGGATCCCGGGACTACGGGACTAATAAATTTTAAATCCCGGGATTCCCAGGATCTAAAAAGTCGTATAGAAAAACCATCCTTTATTTTTTGATGCTGCACGATCTGCTGTCGGTTACAAATTCACTCTCACAGTTACAAACAGTTACAAAGCAAAGATATAATAATTTCTAGCACAGACGCTTTAATTAAAACTACTTTCTTGATGCTTAAACAATGTAGCGATGATACTAAATTTAAAATTATTTTTAACAAATGAAGGGATTTTGCAGAACTTTGCGGCATTCGCTTCGATGAAACAACACCAGAAGACAAAAGATCCAGCAGAGTAGCCAAGGTAGCTCAAAAGCTTAAGGAATCATTGATAATGTCAACACTTGGCCCAGGCCAACGCAGTGTACTACGATTGAAATTTGATGAAAATATGCTTAAGATCTACTTCGAAGTGGTTGACAAATTTTTATCAGAGTATGACAAGCGATTTCAAGACAACACAGGGGCCCTATTTTCGAACACATAAATGTGAATTTCGACAATACTGTGAAGTTTGTGTTGCATAACATTAAACGGTAACGGTAACGATTTTCCGAAAAACAAATTTCACAATATATTCTAAATTCAATTTCGACCATTTTGTGAAATTCGTTTTTCGTAAAATCGTTACCGTTACCGTTTAGTGTTATTTTTTTTTTTTAATAAAATGTGTTGTGTAGTAGAAATTACAGCATAACAATAACACATAAAAACCTTTTAAGACCAAGGTCCCACAACAACATACGTTCAAAGGTGTTGATTGACGTAAATCTTTCTTTTTTTGTTTTTTTATAGTTTTTTTTAAAGAATGGACAACTAAACAAAAAATCCTATCACTGACAAAATATGACATAGGCTAATATTTTATGATAGAATAGAGAAAATAAAAGTAAATAGCAAATTTTTACAAAAATTTGCTGAAACAAAACAAAAATGTAGTTGCCAATAATCCAGCCGGTTGCATATTCCTTGCTCCTGTGACGCACTGTCTTTCTTAATGATTAAAGCCCACACATAGTTATATGAAGGCTCGTTTCTTCAAGGAAGCACTAGCGTCTAATCATCAAGGATTATTTCACAGCTAAGATTGAGGGTGCTACCGTTGACTGAATACAGTTCATCCGCCACCCTAAGATGTCACCTTGGCTAGTGATATCTCACTGCTATTGCCAGTGGTATGTGATTTCTCACGTTAACTCGTATGTCAATAGCAGGGACTGGAGTACGCGGGGTTGTCATACCCGTAGATCAAAAATAAAAAAAAAAAAATAAAATGCAATAAAATGCAATACAAACTTCACAATACTGTCAAAATTCACATTTATGTGTTCGGGAATAGGGCCCCAGAGCTGATGAATATATTAGAAACATTTGTTCGGGATTCGGAAAAATTTTTGACCGAAGATTCGCACGTCGATGAAATTGTTCTCATTAGCCAATTGAGTGTGGCGAGAGAATATTTGAAACAAAATAAATCAAAATCAATTATAGATATGGCACAGAGTTTAGAAAAAATGGCAATTGCTTTCTCACAAATAATACAATTAATGTATATTGTTTTGACACTGCTAGTGACGACCGCATTCAACGAAAGATTTTTCTCCACTTTAAAGAGAGTGAAGTCGTATCTTCGTACAACAATGGGAGATGATCGTTTAACTCACCTCATGCTGATGGTTGTGGAACCAGAAATTGTAAATAAGATAAGTTCAACATGGAAGATCTCGTTAACGAGTTTGCCCTCAAGCGTCAACGTCGTCATCCACTGAAATAAATGCAATATATTCTTTTCCCGTTAAAGAATTAAAAATTTTATTTTTATTTCTAAGTCCATGCATTTAAATGCTTTTAAATATATGTGTGTATAAAAATGTGATGTTATGTTTTACGAAAAAAATCTTATTATGTCATTTAAATTCTCGCCCCCCCTAAGATTTTGGTAAAATGACGCCACTGGTGATAGACTCCTCTCTCTCTCTCTGGCGTTTATATCCCATGGAGGGATATTGCCGTCTGTTCAATCAGCTTCCAATCATCTCGTTCCATGACCAGCTGACCCCAGTTTCGACAGCCTTTATCACGAAGGTGCTGGATGATGTCATCACGCCAGCGTTATCTATAGGTCTTCCCCTTCGACGGACACCAGCTGGTTGTTGTTGGGATGCTTTTTTTATCATTCTATCTAATGGAGCCCTTTCTACATGACCAAACCATCTAACCTGGTTGGATTTAATGAATCAGATTGCATCGCAGTCTCCAAGAAGCTGTGTGATTTCATGATTCATTTGGGTTCTATACTGATTTTCAGTAACTTTACATGGACCATAAATTGTTCGTATGACCTTCCTCTCGAATGTTGATAAAATTTTACAATCGAAGGGAATCAGTGTCCAGCTTTCTTTCACTACCAAGTGTAGGCATAGGTCGGATCAATACTTTGTAAAGTGTGAGTTTACACGACCGTGAAAGCCGTTTTGATCGCAGAAGTTTTGAGTACGCTTAGAAAACTATGTATGTGGCAGAGATACGGGCCTTGATATCTGCCTGCATGTCATTTGACGATGTTATTACAGACCGAGGTATTTGTAGTTTTCTATGCGTTCTACTTCATAGTCGCCAGTATTCAGATTTCCGGGAGGTATGTTTCTGGATGTTGTTAAAAGTTTAGTTTTGCCGGTGTTGATACATAATCCAAGTCGTTTAGCATTTCTTTCAAGCTGTGAGAGACTATCCTTAATATCGCTTGGTCTACGTCCGAGAAGCGCAATATCATCTGCATAGCCAAGAATGCCGATCACCTTTTTTATGTAGCGGAACAATGAGAGCTGTTTTTCATTCAGCAGGTAGTTCTTCTTGGTCTCAAATTGCAAGAATCAGATCATATATACGTGAGACCAGAGCTGCTCCTCCATTCTTAAATAGTTCTGCAGGGATTCCATCGATACCTGGTGATTTACCATTTTTTAATTTTTTGATGGCAGCTTCCACTACTTCTATAGTTGGGTAAGGGACAAAAATCTCCTCACTTGACTAAAGTATACGCTGCCTTTACTCCATCCGAGCAGATGTACTAAATATGTCACCGCATCGTCTCCACCTTGGAGTTGGCCATTTTTACATAGGTGATTGTTTTTGTAGCAGCTTAGTTAATATTGGCGATACAGAAAATCTCATCTGATCGGAGAAAATCATCCTTAGTATATTTATAAAAAATCGTTAAATCAGCAACGTTTCTCTTGTGCTGCAATGAATCAAGTTCCTTAGTAAGATGAGAGCTACCAATCAATTTAATAGCTCATCGCTGTATAGCATCAAGACATTTCAAATTCGTTACGTACGTTCCACCCCATATATGCGAACTCCATGCATGAACGGATAAAGGATTTGTAGACTAACACGCCTACAACGCCTAAACCCCAACGCCTACAATGCTCTAAAAACCCTACTTTTTGAACAGCATTCTTATAGTCCCTGGGCCCCCGCCGATTTCATGTGATGATTACCACATATTTTATACTTCGTGAGGCGCCTGTTCTTGACGAGTCCGAAACTTTTGTTCTGCCATTTTTAACGATTCGGCCGCTTTTTCGATTAGCAAGCTCCGAAAAATGCCGATTGCCCTCGATCTTGTAAATTTACTGCCACAGTTTTTTTTTGACTATGAGGGGTGTAAATTTGGTTTAGAACACGAGGGTAACCTTGTTCGACTAAAATCTGTCTGTTGTTGTCGAGTCCGACAGACAACTCAAACATGCCAAAATGTCAATTGTCGTACTCGACAATTGTAGACACATTTTTGTCGGATAAGGTTACCTTCGTGTTCTAAAACAAATTTTCACCCCCCCCCCCCCCCATAGTTAAAAAAAAAATTGTGGTAGCAAATTTGCAAGATCGTGTGCAATCGGCATTTTTCGGAGCTTGCCGAGCGAAAAAGCGGACGAATTGAGGAAAATGTCTAAACAAAAGTTATCGGGCTTGTCAAAAACAGGTGCATCGCGAAGTATAAAATATGTGGTAATCATCACATGAAATCGGCGGGGGCCCAGGGACTATTAAATCAAAAAGAAAATGATAGTTGCTTTTGTGAGTCATTTTATGCTTCTCTTTAACATAAAGTCTGACATACGCGATATATAAACACCTCCATAGCAACCGGGGCGTTATGAGAGTCTAACTAGGTGACCAATGCAGAATGCAATTGATAAAAAGGAGCGAAGATATGTCCAATCCAAAAGATATGTCCGAAGATATGTTACAATCCAAAAGAACTACAAAATCGCTACAGTTTAATGTGTAGTAAATATTGCTGCATCTACCTCCGGCATAGATTTAAGTCGTTGCCACATCACACATGACAAAAATTTTTGCCGGATTGCTAGCAAGGACTTTCTAATTTTTGATTAAACAAAAACTTGCTTTATTTATATATTATGCCAAATGTATGGTAATTTAGAATACCTATCGATTAAAATAAACAAAGCTAATTATTAAATTAATTTTAATTGATGTTTTTTTTCAAAAATCATTTTGCACGATTTCTACCGCCGATAGAAATAAAAAAATCGTTCATAAATCTCCTGATTTTTTGGAGAATTGTGAACGATTTTTGTAGAGTTATGACCGATTTTTTTTATCGTTCGGATTTAACCTCACATCGTGGTATTTTTCATTTTGAAAGTTTGTGTTTTTGTGATTGTTTATAATTTACGTTGAGTTTGTTTTAAAATAAAATTACTTCGGTCTGAAAGACCTAAGTATTACATTCATGAGCTCAAAGTGAAATTCTTACCCCCACTTTTTTTGACATTTCTCGACGTTTTAGGACCTCCTGATTCTAAAAAAGCAAAAAAAAAAAAAATGTATGTCTGTCTGTCGGCCGGCCGGCCGGCCGGCCGGCCGTCCGTCCGGCCGTCATTACCTACGCTGCAGGGAAAACCACTGGAGGGATTTCAAAAATTTTTTTTTCTAAAAATAGGTATACTCAAGGGACAGGTCCGAAAGGACGCTGTGTTCGATAACTGTACCGGAAGTGTGTCAAAAATTCATTATGTGTGTCAAAACAAGGAAATTTGCATATTTTTGGCTTAAAAAACGTTCATTTTAAGTGATTACGAGTAGGAACATTGAATTTGGAGAAATCTTGATGGTCGGGATTGGTATGTGAGATCAAAAACTAGATTATTGCATTATAAGTTTGTCAAAAAAAAGTTGTCAAGTGTGTCAAAAGAAAGATTTTTATTTATTTTTTTACCTAATTTTTTGGAAAAAAAATATAAAATAAAATTGTTTGTTTGAAATGAAGTTTTATTATTATTATTGAGAATTATGGCATTATAAGTTTGTCAAAAAAGTGTTGTCAAGTGTGTCAAAAGAAAGATTTTTATTTTTTTTTTCCCAATTTTTTGGAAATAAAATTGTTTGTTTAAAATGAAATTTTATTATTATTATTGAGAATTATGGCATTATAAGTTTGTCAACAAAATGTTGTCAAGTGTGTCAAAAGATTTTTATTTAGTTTTTTACCCAATTTTTTGGAAAAAAAATAAATTGTTTGTTTGAAATGAAATTTTATTATTATTATTGACAATTATGGCATTATAAGTTTGTCAAAAAATGTTGTCAAGTGTGTCAAAAGAAAGGTTTTTATTTATTTTTTGCCCAATTTTTTTAGAAAAAAATAAAATTAATAGTTCGTATGACATGATATTTTATTATTATTATAGAGAATTATGGCATTATAAGTTTGTCAATATATAATGTCAAGTGTGTCAAAAAATGATTTCATTTAATTTTTTAGCCAATATTTTGGGAAAAAAAATGTAGCTGTTTTTATGACGTAAATGTAATTTAAAATGAAATTGGACATGGAAATTTTTGAATTTGTTGTAGTTTTTGAAATATTTTTGGAATTTTGAAAAAGTTTGTATTTTTGATTTTGTAATAATTTTTGCAATATTTTTAGAATTTCGGCAAAAGTTTTAATTTTTGATTTTGTAAGAATTTTTGAAATATTTTTAGAATTTTGAAAAATTTTTAATTTTTGATATTATTATAATTTTTGGAATTTTGAAAAAAGTTTTAATTTTTGATTTTGTAATAATTTTTGCAATATTTTTAGAATTTTGGAAAAGTTCGAATTTTTAAGAATTTTTGGCATATCATCAGAATTTAGAAAAAGTTTAAATATTTGATTTCATTCTAATTTTTAGAATATTTTTGGAATTTTGAAAAAGTTTGATTTTATTTAATTTAACAATATTTTTGGAATTTTGATTACAATTATCCGGCAACGTATTGATGTTTCGTGTTAGTTTTGTAATAAATTTTTAAACAGAGTCTATCTCTGAATACTTGTACTTTAACAAAGAGTTATGTTTGATATTCATCGCTGCCCAAAACTAAAAACCATGTCCTCATAAAAGTTTTGTTGCCGAAAACTATATCAAAATCCTTAACCCAGACCGAAGTCTTGATATCTCAGAGCTTGAGATTTCAGCCCCTCCATATTTTTAGAATTATAATTACATTCATTATAAAAATTTTCATTTCAAATTCAATATAACAATTAATATTTTTTTTTTGCAAACTGTCATTTTTAGTGTTGTTGTTGTTGTAAATATCGCCGATAAATTTTTTGTTCATGTGGCACATTTTACCTAAAACGAACGAATTCGTTCGTTTATATTTTGCATGTGGCATGGCTTTTAAGGCTATGCCACATGCAAAATATAAACGAACGAATTCGGTCGTTTTAAGTAAAATGTGCCACATGAACAAAAAATTTATCGGCGATATTTACGACAACAACAACACTAAAAATGACAGTTTGCAAAAAAAAGTATGAATTGTAATATTGAATTTGAAATGAAAAATTTTATTATGAATGTGAATTATATTTCTAATATTTTAATTTAAAACAAACTCAACGTAAATTATAAACAATCACAAAAACATCAACTTTCAAAATGAAAAATACCACGATGTGAGGTTAAATCCGAACGATAAAAAAAATCGGTCATAATTCTACAAAAATCGTTCATAATTCTCCAAAAAATCAGTGGAGATTTATGAACGATTTTTTTATTTCTATCGGCGGTAGAAATCGTGCAAAATGATTTTTGGAAAAATCATCAATTAAAATTAATTTAATAATAAGCTTTGTTTATTTTAATCGATAGGTATTCTAATTTACCATACATTTGGCATAATATCCAAACAAAGCAAGTTTTCGTTTAATCAAAAATTAGAAAATCGTTGCTAGCAATCCGGCAAAAATTTTTGTCATGTGGCAACGACTTTAGTGGAAAATCAATGAAAAATTTTTTAAACGGATTTGAAACCGACTACAACGATCGTATCGTTAATTTTGTCTATAAAAAGTACTTTAACAAAACGGCAAAGAAAAAAAGGTGGACGAACCAAATAAAAACTCGTCTAAGTTGAAAACATGATCAAACTTGTTCAATGTAGGTAAAAGTGTGTTATTAAATTTTTTTAAAATCAACTAATAACAAACTTTTATTTTCAGACTTTCAATATCACTGCAGTTCAAATAAAAAAAATAATAAAAAAAAAAAAAATAAAAAAATTAAAAAATAAAAAAAAAAACAAAAAAACAAAAAAAAACAAAACGAAAATCAAAAATTTGTTTAAGTATTTTGAAAAGATGTTAATTTTTCCATTGAAAGTCTATGGGAACCGTTTTTCGGTGATTATTCCTCCGTGGTATGTCTAATTTTCAATATTTTTTTTTGACAACCATCTATGGCTAGATGCCGTCTTACATGCAAAATGCATTTCATTTTGATATCTTTAATAGTTTGGGAGGAGTATGCGGACAATCGAATATCCGAATCGGGGGAAAATGGAGCTTCGCTCGCTTCGTTCCAATTATAAATTCATAATGCCGCTTATAAGATCCTTAAAAAATTAACAAGTTTTACAGTTTTATGAAATTGTTGTGCGACATTTTAGGTATTAAATGTTTACATAATTTTAACAGCTAATAAATTATTTTAAACGTCATACTATTTTCATCATACATATATACTATATTCTTGAGTACATATTTATTTACATAACATTATACAATAATAGTTATTTAAGAATAAAGGTCAGTAAGAGTGACTTACCGATTGAGAATATATATACGTTTAGAGATTATGTCGAACTCAAGATCTCTAATATATCCGAAATCGATAGTGCTTCTAATGCTTCTAATTTTTTTTTTCACAATCGATATAAATTCAATTACAATCATTTAAATTTTTAAAATTCAACTAAGTGTTCTTTTCGATTCAAAAAAGTAAACTCTGGTTTTCATCAAAACTACATAATACATATAATGTTTTTTCCAAAATGTATTTGATTTAAATAATTTTTCAAAATCAATTATTACTAGATCTTAAAATTTCAATGCTTTTGAATATATATAAAGTTGAATCTACTATAAGAACTGAATCTAAAAAATTATGGTGCAAATTATGAAACTTTTTGCAATCCATACAATTTTAGAGCGATCTAGTTTCGAACCAATGAGAAAATTTTAAACTTTAAAAAAGTTTATCATTCTCATCAGGGCTAGCCGACTAGATAAACTCTACCAAAAAATGTCAACGCTAATGAATACAAACCAAAAATTAGGTTACAACTCTAGCGAAGTGTAAAAACAAAAATTTTACATAATCATAAATTTAATAGATTCAGGTTTAGTCAATTAATTTCTCTGGTGATCACTGTTTTGTTATACTCTAGACATTCTAGTATTGAATAACAAACTTGTATCGGTGAGAAAAAGATGGCTAGTCTTCACTTGTGTCTATTGACACATGATCAACAATTAATTCAGTAAATTATTTGTGATATAACATCACCCCGATGGAAAATCTCCCTTCAAGAATAATATAAGAACTGAATCTAAAAAACTATGGTGCAAATTATGAAACTTTTTTAGTTACGATATTTATAAAAAACAACGAGATCAGCAATATGTGTGTGATGGTGTTGTAGGTAATCAAGATTTGATGTTAAATTTCGATCACCCACAAATCGTATAGCACGCTTTTAACAGAGTCCAAGAGAGCTAGGATGGAAACATATGTAGCACCCCAAAGTTGACAAGAATGCTCATCTATTGAGGACGTCAATCTTTTCTTGACGCGCTTTTTACCATCGTAATTATATGATCGTCCCAGAGTAGGTCATTCAAAATTGTGACTCTCGAGTCTCAATGAACAAACGCTTTTACATTCGTTTATTTGTACGCCACTCATACTAATTAAAATGTCGTTGGGGAACACGGTGTGTTTTGGTGTCAATTAAAATTGACCTAATTTTTGTTACCCCAATCGAAGCCTTTTTCTAGGTTCTCGTTAAAATTTATTGCAGCAATTAACGTATTTTTGTTTTGATATATACTATAGTATGGCTATTTGAAATTAAGGATAGTCGTTATGAATGTTTTTATACATAATTATTCATTCCAGTCCAGCATTAACAAATTCTGTAAAAAGGCTTGTATGTAAATAGTACATTATGATGCTAGGAAGTAAAGCTAAAGATTTTGGACGGATGTGGAGTTTGCAAATCGAGGCGCTATCCGAGATTTGCACCCACATTAAGTCCAAAATAGCTTACGTCCGTGCATCATAGACTATTTTTTATTCGCCGCAAGCAAAATATTTGAATAAAAATTGTTTATTCTAATTTAAAATTATAAATTTGCATAAATTTTGAAATGAAAATATGTTGAACAAGTAACCTTTGACAAAATATTTGTTGTTTTTTCCAAATTATTGTATAGCTATGACAACAAATGATAACAACTATTTTAATTGGATAATGAAATTTTGAATTTAAGGGTTGCTTTGATAAAAAATTCTATTTTTTATAGAATTTAAACAAATACAAATGCTTTTTACTTTTTTGGATGTAACTATGATAACAAAATATATGGTTAAAAAGTGACACTTTAAGGCCGCAAATTACAGTAATAAAGTAACACTTTAATATGTAGGCGAATAAAAAATATTTTATACACAGCTAAATTAATTCAAGTAGTTTACTGTTCTATTCATCCTAGTTACCATGGTGGAAAACTAGGTCTTACATGTGTTTTACTTTACCCCCTGCAAGGAACTCGCTCCTAACAGGAAAGCTTTTTGTTATAAATTTTATTGTTAGTCATTTATTGTTCACAATTATATCTAATTGGCCTAGTGGTAGCACGATGGACTACGAACTCGGAGAACCTGGGTTCGAATCCAATCTAGGTCAAAGTGTTTTAAGCAAAACATTAACAACCATCAACACACCGGTTTTCCAATTAAGAGACATTCAATTAATATATAGTTGATGAATTGGAAAAAAAATATGGACTGATCGTTCACCCATATAAAAATAAAAGATTAAAATTAACCCTTCATGTAAAATGCCACCATTGAGTGAATTCCTGAAATTAAAACAGGTGAGACTTGTTGATCAGCCTATGTTCCTATATGGAACAATACGGCAAAAAACAATCATAAAAATATGGAGGGGCTGAAACCTCAAGCTCTGAGATATCAAGACTTCGGTCTGGGTTAAGGCTTTTGATATAGTATTCGGCAAAAAACTTTTATGAGGACGTGGTTTTTAGTTTTGGGCAGCGATGTATATCAAACATAACTTTTTGTTAAAGTACATGAATTTTTTATCTCTGTTTAGATATGTATTACAAAACTAACACGAAACATCAATACGTTGTCGGAAAATTATAACAGATCATAAATTAACATAATTTAGTGAAAAGATTATACAATCAGCAAACTACTCAAAAACCTCTCCATTTAGCGTTTCAAGAAAATATTACAAAATCAAAATAGTACATTATGATGCTAGGACGTAAAGCTAAAGATTTTGGACGGATGTGGAGTTTGCAAATCGAGGCGCTAGCCGAGATTTGCACCCACATTAAGTCCAAAATAGCTTACGTCCGTGCATTATATACTATTTTTTATTCGCCGCAAGCAAAATATTTTAAGAAAAGTTGTTTATTCTAAATTAAAATTACAAATTTTCATAAATTTTAAAATCAAAATATGTGGAACAAGTAACCTTTGAAAAAATATTTATTATTTTTTCCAAATTCTATGACAACAAATGATAACAACTATTTTAATTGGATAATGAAATTTTGAATTTGCGGGTTGCTTTGATAAAAAAATTTATTTTTCATAGAATTTAAACAAATACAAATGCTTTTTACTTTTTTGGACGTAGCTATGACGACAAAATAAATAGCTGAAAAGTGATACTTTAAAGCCGCAAATCACAGTAATAAAGTAACACTTTAATATATAGGCGAATAAAAAATCATATTTCTTTCAAATTCCAAAAATATTCTTAAAATTAAAGTTCTAAAAATTATAACGAAATCAAAGATTAATAGAAAAAGAGCCCGCGACGGCCAGACCTTCGTTATTTTATAAAAGCTGAAAGTTTCTCTGCGCATACAGGTAGGAACGATAAGCGACATATGAAGTTTGGGTCATGGTGGCTTTGGCAGGGAGCAGGTAATAAAGGGGCCTCCAAAGTTTTGTGAAAGTATAAAAGCTAACTTTTTTATATTCTTTGGGATAGTATTAGAAGTCACGTCACCCATTGCCAGACACTTACTATCGTGGAAACCTCCTGCCAGACACCCTTAAACTTCAAAGTTTGCTCCCTGCCAAAGCCACTATGATCCAAACTTCATATGTCGCTTATCGTTCCTACCTGAGTAGGGGGTATGCGCAGAGAAACTTTCAGCTTTTATAAAATAACGAAGGTCTGGCCGTCGCGGGCTCTTAGTCTATAAAACTTTTTTCAAAAATTCTAAAAATATTGCAAAAATTATAACAATATCAAAAATTGAAACTTTTTCCAAAATTGTAAAAATTATAATAAAATCAAAAATTCAAAATTTTTCATAATTCTGAAAATATTCCAAAAATTCTTACAAAATCAAAAATTGAAACTTTTTTTAAAATTCTAAAAATATATATAAAATTCAAAAATTCTAGATTTTTTTCAAAATTTTAAAAATATTCCAAAAATTAGAATAAAATCAAATATTTAAACTTTTTCTCAATTCTAATAACATTCCAAAAATTCAAAAATTCAAACTTTTTCCAAAATTCTAAATATATTGCAAAAATTAAAACAATATAAAAAATTGAAAGTTTTTCCAAAATTATAAAAATTATAATAAAATCAAAAATTTAAAATTTTCAAAATTCTAAAAATATTCCAAAAATTCTTACAAAATCAAAAATTGAAACTTTTTCAAAATTTCAAAAATATTTCAAAAACTATAACAAATTCAAAAATTTCCATGTTCAATTATATTTACGTAAACAGCTAAATTTTTTTTTCCAAAAAATTATCTAAAAAAATAAATTAAATCATTTTTTTGACACACTTGACAATATTTTTTTGACAAACTTATGCAATAAAATTCTCAATAATAATAATTTCACGTTCATTATACATTTCATTTCATACAAATAGCTAATTTTATTTTATTCTAAAAACATAAATGAAAATCATTCTTTTGACACACTTGACATTATTTTTTTGACTAACTTATAATTCTCAATAATAATAATGAAATTTCATGTCGTACAAATAATTAATTTTATTTTTCCAAAAATTGAGTAAAAAAATAAATAAAAATCTTTCTTTTGACACACTTGACAAAATTTTTTTGACAAACTTATAATGCCATAATTCTCAATAATAATAATAAAATTTCATGTCAAACAAATAATTAATTTTATTTTTTTCCAAAAAATTGAGTAAAAAAATAAATAAAAAATTTTCTTTTGACACATCTGACAACATTTTTTTGACAACTTATAATGCATAATTCTCAATAATAATAATAAAATTTCATGTCAAACAAATAATTAATTTTATTTTTTTCCAAAAAATTGGGTAAAAAAATAAATAAAAATCTTTCTTTTGACACACTTGACAACATTTTTTTACAAACTTATAATGCAATAATCTAGTTTTTTAAGCAAAAAAGCAAAAAATATGCAGTTTTCCTTGTTTTGACACACTTGACGATTTTTTTTGACATACTTCCGGTACAGTTATCGAACACATCGTCCTTTCGGCTCTCTCTATTGAGTGTACCTATTTGTAGAATTCAAAGTTTTTCAAATCCCTTCAGCCGTTTTCTAGATTTCGTCGGCTGTGACGGCCGGCAGGCATACATAGACATGCATTTTTTTTTTCGCTTTTTTAGAATCAGTAGGTCCTAAAACGTCGAGAAATGCCAAAAAAGTGGGGTTAAGAATTTCACTTTTAGCTCATGAATGTAATATTTAGGTCTTTCAGACCGAAGTAAAATACTAATTTTATCACAATGGAAATTTAATTCAATTTAATCAATTTGGCTTTTCGATATAGAGGGACATGCGCATTGTTTTGAATTTATTATTTTTTATATAATCAGAGCGAAAATGTTTTTTATAAAATATAATTAAATTATTTATAAAATGCAAGCAAACAAATTTATTTCAGGGTTCAATACAATTAAATAAATTGATTTATCCTGCCGGCAACTTCAAATTTAGGTTTATTTTTGTTTTGTTTAGAACCATAATTGTGTGCGTTATTAGTTTTACTTCGAACAAAATAAACAGTCGTTAATTTTATTCTATTGCGTGAATGCTGCGGAAATTTAATGTATTTCATTATTGGTCATATTATTTTCAAAATTTTCATTGTAGGTTATTTCATTTTCAAAATACCAAACAGGTAGGTATCGAAATTGAAGTAAATTTTGTTTGATTGTTTTGAATAAATGATTCAAAAAAATAAAATAAAATTCATTGTTGTTTTTATTCGTTTTACTAGTTTTAACGATGAATTTTAGAATAATTTAATTTTAAAAAATACATTTTACTCTGTCGTTAGTATTTTTTTTTTTTAATAAATAGTCGTAAGGATAAAACGTTGTATTGGATTCGTGTTTAATGAATTTTATTCTCTTGCAAATTGTAAAATTTGCTCTAAAACTAAAATACATCATTAAACAGTACACTGACCTAATAAAATACTAATATTGTGTTTCGCAGCAATCGCCCAACAGAATTAAATTAACAGTTGTTTACTTCATTCTATTAAGATTTATAACGCAAACAATTATGGTTATAAAAAAACAAAAATAAACTTATATTTGTAGTTGTAGTTGCCGGAAAAATTGAACATTGAATTTTTGCTTCAAATTTGATGCTTTCCATTGTATTAAAAATAAAAATAGATTATTTTTCCGATTTTGTCCAATAATGCAAGCATTGTTTATAAAATAAATAAAAGGATAACACAAAAGTACTAATTTTCTTTTTCTACATATGGACTGAAAGAAAATAATAAAATCAGCTCCAAAGGAGCGAAATAAAAAATCAAAATTTTGCTCTAACGAGTATTAAACGAACGATATTAAAAATATAAATTGTACATTTTGCTGTATTTTTCGTGAGCGACAATTTGTTCATGTAAACGTAAAACGTTTTCATCTCGCGTGGGTAATGCAATTTTTCTACGATAGTAAATATATAAACAATATTTATTATAAATAATCAAATTAGAAATCGACAACATTCAAAATTCATATTCTATTTTTCATGGTTGCTTTGATTTAAAACCTTTATAAATTACATGATTTTCATAGCAACAACAATTTGTCATTTAGGGAAAATGATTTTACACTAGTGAAAATAGTACACTTTGTTGCTACAAGAGGTGAAAAATCTGCTTTTCGTGAGTGGGAATTTGTTCACGAGACGCTTTAGCGTCCAGTAGTACAATATCATGAACGTTAAAAGTTATCATCTCGCGAACGAAATGCAATTTATTTTAAGATAGTATATATATAATCGATATTTATTATAAATTATAAAATTAGAAATCGAAAACATAACTATCAAAATATGGAGGGGCTAAAATCTTAAGGCTCTGAAATATCAAGACTTCGGTCTGGGTTAAGGATTTTGTTATAGTTTTTGGCAAAACGCTTTTATGAGGACATTGTTTTTAGTTTTGGTCAGCGATGTACATATATCAAACATAACTCTTTGTAAAAGTACATGTATTTTTTTATCTCTGTTTAGAAGTTTATTACAAAACTAACACGAAACATCAATACGTTGCCGGAAAATTATAACAGATCATAAATTAACATAATTTAGTGAAAGGAGGCCGAGTTTTCTAGACGCGCCTTTTGCCATTGTTCCAGAGTAGGTCATTTGAAACTGTGACACCCAATAAACGAATGTTTTTACATTCACCTATTGGTTCATCACACATACTGAATAAAATATATTTGGGGAACTCGGTCTTTAAACTGGAAACAATCAACAGCTGTGTTTTGGTTGAGTTGAAATTGACCAGGGTTTGGTCACCCCAATCGGCGACTTTTTTAAGGCCTTTATTCACGTTTATGGCAGCGTCTCTCTGGGCGGGATTAATTCGTTCGTGCATTTTACCTTTTGAAGTAAGGGGCTCGAACGACTTGTGCCTGAGTACTATCATCTGCAAAACTATTTATTGGGTTGCTGGTGATTTTCAACAATTCGTTGATATAAATCAAAAATAGGGTTGGGACAATGCTGAGCCTTGAGGTACACCAGCATTAATTAGTTTAGACTCAGATGAAAAACCGTCTAAGGTTACCGAAATGTATCGGTAATCAGCTTCACAACATTGGGATGAAAATCATACCCAACGAGCTTGTTGATTAAGTTTGAATGCCAGACTCGATCGAATGCCTTGGAGATGTCTAAAGCGATAACGTATGTTTCACCACCTTTATCAAGTATGCTGTTCCAACAATGCTCTACATAGTTTAATAGATCGGTAGTTGATCTTTTGTTTCGAAAACCGTATTGGCCGTCGGATATTAAATGAGTTACTTCCAGAAATTTGGAAATGTGTGTATTAATATAATGCTATGCTCGTAGACTTTGGATAGGACCGATAGTAAAGCTATTGGCCTATAATTTGAGATATCGGATTTTGGCCCCTTTTTGGGGACGGGCTGGACATTTACCATTGGTAGAATATTCTAGTCAAAGTTGGTGCAAGTTCTTTAGAAAGGGTTTTTAAAATAATGGGTGGAATGTTGTCCATTCCTGAGGCTTTGTTGATGTTTAACCCCTTTACAAGTTTAGCTACTATTTTGGGTTTGAAGTGGAGTTCATTCATATTAACTCCTGAAGACTGGATTTGGGGTATTTCTTTAGGAGTTTCCAAAACAGTGGAGTTCAGAGCAAAGCGTTCAGCAAACAAGTCAGCTTTTCTTGTGGGACCATTGACGAATGAATCACCATCAATAATAGGGCGAATAGAAGATTTTGTACCAGAATTTAAAGAATTCATAGCACTGCTGAAACTCTTGTCAGAAATAGACATAGACGTAAGTTTTGAAGCTTTTGCTCTGTCAATTTCAGACTTTTCGTTTGAGATAATCTGGTTAGATATTTTGTTGGCCTTTAGATAATGGGATCGATTAGCGGGAGTTTTGTTATGAATCCAAATATTAAATGATCTACGTTTGTTTCTAATTGCCGCTTTGGCAGCTTTCGAATACAAGTATTTTTGTTTGGGTTTTACTATGGGGCGAATTTATTGGGCGAATTTATTGATAGCAAATTGAATGGTTTCTGTAAAGTTTTGAGCAGAAACATTTACATTGTCAGTGTAAAAATAATGACGGTCAAAAGGGAAACCATGGAAAAAATTTTGAAGACCACTCTTATCCATTTTTGAGTAGTGAAATAGTTTACGGGGTTTGGGAGCTGTAGTCTTAAGTAACTCAGTTTTGATAACTGATGAAATTTAATATTGATCAGAATTTCCAATACTACATTTCGCGACATCAACACTCGTAATATCTGGCATTGTGGTAAGATAGAGATCTAAAAGAAAACTATTATCACCGTCATTACGGGGAGTGAAAGTTGGGCTTTTAACAATTTGGGGTAGTCCATGAGACGCGGGAAAATTTGTCAACATCGTCGGTCGATTTGGGTAATTCCAACCATGATTTGTTGTGGACGTTGAAGTCACCGGTAATGATAACCTCACAATTAGGGGACTCTGCTCTAATCTCGTCCACAATTTTTGTTAGTAAATTAAAAAAGTTTGGGTTAAGTTTGTTTGGGGAGCGGTATAAAGCTATTATAAAAAAAGTAATTTCTGAAAGACAAATCTTTAAAACCATTGTATTGAAGCCATCACCATGTAGTTCAAAATTTGGAAAGTATACGAAACACTCTCATGGATGAATGCGCATACGCCTTGGTGGAGTTTTAAAGCTGATTCAAGCCTATATTTGGAATTAAGCGATTCAATAGAGAGAAAATTTTCAGAGACTTATGTTTCTGTAAGGAATAGAATGTTCGGTTTGTCGTGCTCAAGATGATGTTGCACGTGGTCACGGTTAGCGTTCAATCCACAGATGTTTTGAACATGTATTTTAAAATTTTTGTTTGAGTCGTGCTGTACCTTTGATATATGTGTTGTACCTCCAAATACCGTGGACATGCCGCTTTATGGGCGGGTGGATTGGGCATATTTGTTTTACCACTTACAGACTTATATCCTTTCTGTTGTACTACCGTATATGTATCTAAAGGTTTAAATTTTTTATTTTTTTATGTTTTATTAGAGAATTAAAAAATTTTAATTTGTAAAATAGTATTCACATTTGAAAAAAGTGCCCGAATAAAATAAAATTCTAAGTGGTAATAAATATAAAGAAAGCAGAGGACTACTAAATTTTCCACGGACCACTAATGGTCCGTGGACCACCGGTTGAGATACACTGGTATATATCAACTTGTTTTATAGCTTCGTCATTTCATGAGGAAATATTTAGATTTAATGTTAAGGCGTTCACATTATGCACATGATTACCTGAA
This sequence comes from Diogma glabrata, assembly GCA_963693315.1. Lineage (NCBI taxonomy): Eukaryota > Metazoa > Arthropoda > Insecta > Diptera > Cylindrotomidae > Diogma > Diogma glabrata. The sequence continues at coordinate 201,533,106 of OY856187.1, forward strand.
CGGGATGAATAAAATGTACACTTAATTTGAAAAATAAGCATGTCCGAACCCGTTTTGCTTATTCATAGATATTTAACGGTTAAGCTAGGAACAGGACAGCAAACCGTCCATTGAAATGCTATAACATTTTGAAAAAATGTACATCTTCATTGATATTAATTTATATTGCAGAAATTATATAACCACACTTATAGGCCAGTGGAAATAGCTTTTTGTAAGTAAAAAATTAGTAACAGCATGAACACTACTGGATAAGGAAGAAAATATTGCGCAAATGATAGGAAAGGAGGTAGAAAATGGTTTTTCACGATTTTCAGCTTTTGTAATTTTTTGGAATCAAAATATTTTTTTTTATGTTTGATTTTGATTTTAAACCAAAAAAAGTGACCTCATTTTCACGCGAAAATTCTCCTGTGCTGGAAACAATCAGCAATCTTCATTTTTGTTGAAACGTCTACTTTTAGATGGTGTAAAAAAAATTAACATTAACATAACATAAACACGGAAACATTTCCTAGGAAATGCGAAAAACTGAATAAACTTGATTTTAAAGAGTTATTTTTCAATGATTGCTTAAAAATATTCATTATTTGTTAAAATTTACCGTTGAAACCTTAAAAATATAAATTTTTTCCATGGTAATGTTCATTTTTTTACACCATCTAAAAGTGGCATCCTTTCAACAAAAATCACTGATTCTTTTGAAAAAACTGTTTCCAGCACAGGAGAATTTTCGTGTGAAACTGAGGTCAATTTTTTGGTTAATTGATCTCAAAAAACCAAAATAAATTTGAATTCGCTTAATGTAGTCTAATATAAATACATATAGGACTACAAATTGCCCAAGTGCCAGCCATTGATACACACATTGATTGGACAATTGATTGGAACAATGAATAATGACTATACAATCGTGACTTAGGATGTTAATTAGAATAGAAATGTTCCCCATTCTATGAATTCACACAAAGTATTGTCTAGAAATTTAATGCAAAAATCCCATATAATGTAAAAATATTTCCATAATATGGAGTCTAATGACAGTGGAATAATTCAACTTAAGTAAAATAAATAAGTGATGAAGAAGTTTCAACTTCGAAATTGTCATCGCCTCAACGGCGTAATCGATAGCGTGTCTGCCTAAGGATTCGAGCCAAGCACTGACGAGGAAGGTTCGAATTCATCCGAAACACGAAAAATGTGAAGTGGAGTTTTTTTCTGAGAAACTTCAAACCATACCTTTGAATTGAAAAAATGCCAATTACTTCTTTACTTACCTGAGTTTAATTGATCTCAAAAATCCCCAGTAAAAAATAGTATTTTGATTCCAAAAAATTACAGCGTATTATAGGGACATAATAAGGTTTTTGTGGTAGATAAAAATTAAAAACGAAAACACTTTTTTTTCTCGGTTTTTTCTATTTTCACGGGAAATTTTAGGTTATGTGAAAAAATGGCTTTTATAAAAGTTATAGACCTTTTTATTACCTACAACTTTTACTTTAAACTTTTTTCGAAAGAAGGTCTAGTTGCGCTGAAAATTGTGTATAACCATTTTCTACCCCTAAAAGCTCACACCATTTCACCTTCGTAACTCGGATCACCTTTAAATTTTAATTTATGTTTCCCATTATTTGCGCAATATTTTCCTCGTTATCTAAAAATGTTCATGCTATTACTATTTTTTTCCATTTTTTGCCTGTTCTTAAGGTATTTGCACTGGTTTATTAACAATCAGGTATAAAAACTTTTTGCGATTTAAAAAGAAAAATTAACGGCATCTAACGGCAATAATTAAAAAAAAATATTTATACATATTGGATTATTTAATAGTAAAAAGTTTAATACGTAATATGTTTATATTTATCCTAAATTATTATTTAATTTGCTTATCACATATTTATATAAAAGAAAAATAACCGACCACCTTCTATTTTTTTAAACAAACGAAAGTAATTTAAATGAATAATTTCCAATTGAAAAACATTTTTCTGCTTATACAAAGCAAGAAATTGTAATTGAACGCACTTCTTTTTTTTGTATTTCACTAAAAACCGCATGATATTGAAACAACACTATAATCTGTTTTAATACCGGTGTAGGTAGTTAAAAAGAGATATGTATATAAAATAAATTATTTACTCTATTACATTTTGTTTTGTATTTTGTTTTTTTTTTTTGTTTATTTGACAGCAGTGCGCGCGCAAGATTTTTTAATATTACTGGCTATTTTTTGTACTAACTTTTCAATATGGCCGTATTTGTATTGAGAAAGGTAAAGTCGGGCGTCTTGTAAATTATTTAATTCTTTGTATAAATTAAAATTTAATTTTAATAAAAATTAAAATAACTCTTGTATAATATTTGTTTAGTGTAAATACTTATGAATAAATAATCGCGTGTAATATTTCTGTATAATAAAGTTTTTAAAAATTTTCAAATCATTCATTATTAATGGCGTAAATTAATAAAAGAAAGAAAAAAAATTGAATAGACAAATTTGTTTGTTACAAAAAAAAAGAATTTTAATTTGTGTAAATAAATAGTATTTTTTTGTTTTGTTATTGTTTACTTGTGTGTACAGTTAGTGATAATTAATTTATATGTTTAAAAAATTCTAAAGTGATAAAGTTTTGTGCGATTACGAAAAACAAAAAGAAAAAAAAATTGAAGTTAAAAAGGTGTCTGTGCATTATTTGTTTAAGTAAAATTTCCTTTAAATCTGAAATTTAATTAAATAATAATAAAAATAAAATCAATAAATAAACTGTTTTTATGTCGCAGCTCAATAATTATTGAGAAAAGTGAAATTAACAACAAAAAAAGATCAATTTTTTTGTATTGTATTTTTTACAGCATCCGACGCCGACGACTTTTTTTTGTTTTACTTAATTGTCTCTTTCTAATTAGTAATTGTATATTTTGTATTATAAAATTATATTATATTATATTCTGCAAATTTTACTTCTTATAACAAAGTGATTCGAAATTTTATTTTTGAATAAATTCCAAGTCAAGGTAAATTAAATTCCTTTATGTATAATTAGGTTTTTTTGTTATTTGCATTTAAAAAGAATATTTTCCTGTTAAAATCAAAATGCCGTCTCGACGGCCGGATTCTGTTATTCCATAGTTGTTTTTTCCATTAGACTTCTTTTCTTCTATATAAGTAATTTATTTTCCTTTTCGAAATTATATCAAATTTGTTAGATTTTTGTTAACTTTGCAGATTTAAGCAAAAGAAATTTTTTGCAAATTAATTTTTAAAATAGTGAATTTTCTTATATAAAATTACTAATAATTAAAAAAAAAAGAGACAAATATACATAATTAGTAAATAGTTTTAACAAAAGAAAAGTTAAAATGAAATTACTGGGAAGTACAGATGATGGTGGTGGTCGAGGACCACCAATTCGTTCTCAAGATGATGCGGCTGTTGGATATGTTTTTCAACGTCATCCACATGATCAAGAATTTCCTCAATTTGCTCAGAAACAACCGAGATGGGCTTCTGGAGATGACGGCATTATAGATGTAAGTATAATTTTATTTATTTATTTAATATATGCAAACCAAAAACTTTAAAATTAGCCATGTTGTCTGCTTGAATATGTATTGAATATTTAAATGCCGGTAGGGTTTTGGGTGATTAAAAACCCCAATTCTTCCCTTTAATTTATAATACATACATTTACAAATACTAAATTTGTATATATATATATATAATTTGACATAAATATGTAGTAGAGCTTATTTCAAATTTGTAGTAGAATTACGATATTTTCTTTTCCTCTTGCTTGAGAAAAAATGTAAGGTTACCGGTGAGAGAGAGGTCATTGAATAATTAACTTTTAATATTAAAATTTTATATATGTATTTATTTAAATATAATCTAAAGTTATGTAGACTATTATTAAAGATAGCCGATTTTATTTCATTGATACGATTTTGGTTACATTGATGCAATTTTAGTTTTTTAAATTTAAAGGATTGGAAAATTTTTCTCGTCGTCATTTGAAAATTAACTTGAAGTTGACGCAGGTAAAATAAAAATGATGACATTTTTTAGAAATAGAAATGACTATCGATTAGACTAGAAAATGGATTTGTTTTACTGTGGTAATCCAATAACGGGGTTATACTTAAACGAAACCAAATCCAGTTGTGCTTAGCTGGTCCACGAATTCTATTTATTTGCTGTATTATTATTCAACCATCTCCAATTGGAAAATATTAAAGTTCTTGGATTGGTGTTTTCTCTCTTTTAAGTTTCTGCTAGTGAGTGTCACATCAAGAACTTCTTCCCTTTAAATTGAAAAGTAAGAATTTATAGTTTTATACTGACAGAAATTCATTTGTAATAATTATCTCCACAACTCCTAAGTACTGTTAGAACTAGTAGTTGGTAGGCATATCATGCAGCTCGAACATTATTGATATTGCGGAAAAAAGGATAATCATGTTAGTCAAAATAATTTATATACGTAGTCATACAGAAAAATCTTAATAATTCAAAGAACATGTAAAATCGGCTGTCGATTATTTGATGAAAATGAGTAAAACAAATCGACACAAAGAATTTTTTAATTAGACTATTAATTAGAACGTGGGACTTTTCTTTAAAAGTCAGAACAATTCCACCAAAATCGGGACGCTTTGTAACTATTATGCAAATGTCGCTTTTATTTTTTTAATTTATAGTTCGGCAATATTTAAATAAAAAAATTCTGTAACTGTTGAAAGTGCTTTTTTGCAAATTTCTGGCAACTATTTTCCATTTGTAGGTAAAACAATCTGCAGTCCTGCTTGCTTATTTTTTTTACCCAATATCTATAAGTAAACTGTGTCACATTTGGTGGATTCATGTATTTGAGAACGAGTTCGTTGTCATTATTTCAAACATGGTTCTCTGGTATGGAAATAATAAAAACATACGTATTTATAAGACAGAAGTCACGAGTGGCAAACTTCGAGAACCACACTGACATTAGTGAGAGAACGAGAAATTTGCACCGAATTTTTTAATTCAAATCGAGTTTTTCCAATCTGAAAGAAACTGTACTTCTTATAACGTATTGACTGAGACCATTTTAGTCCAGAAAAAATAGCTTTAGTGAATATTTTATGTTTCTAAGCTAAACAAATGTTTTATTGCCAATTGAATTATATAGTACCCTAGATCTAGTTCTGAACTCTTTTTAAATTTATTTTCGGTTACTTTCGATATTTTCTGGGTGCTTCGCATTATTAGCCCTACAGACTATTCAGCCCTCGGAACCATGCTTTTACTGGTTTGGAAATATTTCTGACTGATATGCTACTTGTTTTTAAGCATACATGATTTCTCTATTAAATCGAGTATCTCATAAACTACATACCCTATGGGTCTGACTGAATTTTAAGATGCGTATAAAATGAACCTGTCCACCCCAAAATTGCGTGGTTGTATATTGTTTTGCAGGGATGCGATGTAAGGCTCTAAAAATATACATTTTTTACCGAGCCCACTAGCGTATCAAATAAAAGGGCGGAACATCACTATTTTTACATTTATTTTTGAAATTTACACCGCGCATTTTTTGTATAATTTTGATTAATAGCAGTCCTTCCATTGTGTTTTTCGCTTTGTTCCAAACCTGATTGACTGAAAAACTTAGAGTTCGGAATGATAGAAAAATTAATAAGTTTACAATGAAAAAAAAATACAATGATGTCTCATGTAAAAATTTATGAATAAATCCAACATTCATGACACAGTTTAGACAAGTGTCATTTAAAAGAGCTTTTAGTTTAAGTTACATCGCAATTTTTTATATAACTTCCAGACATATTTGTCATATTTTTAAACAACCCTCACTCAATATTATACATTTTAAAAAAGGTTTCCAACTGACTATGGTGTTTTAGAATTTGGTATTTGTTGTGTTTAAAATTAAATAAACAATTAAAACCGCATGTCTTGATAATCGGCCGATTATCTACCGATTCATCGGTGCAACCCTACACAATAGCTTAAAAAATCATGAGCTATTAAGCTGATTTATTTATTTATTTATTTATTTCGGCAAAAAATATACAAATTAAGACTAATAAGTCTTATTTACAATTTGATCAGATAAGAAAATGTAAGAAAACAGCCAACAAGACTAGCTTCAAAAGTAATACAACTAATAACAATAACAATAAATCAATTCAATATAATAAAATAAAATTACTTCATCACTCATCTTAACAACACATTTACCAACTAACAACCAATTTACAACTAACCTACTACAGTTCACTTGTTCCCCGACGGTCCAACTCCACACCAATGCCAGTGCAAGAAGTATAGCAATCAAAATGAAAAAAAAAAGATAATGCAATAATTCAAGTCCCAATCCAGTGTCACGAGACAAGAGACTGAGACCAAAATTAAAGCAAGAAATAGAAGCAGCAGCCCACATGACAACTAAAAACTCAAAAACAGCATCCAACAAGAAGAGATTAAGCATTAAGCAAGGTTACCAAGTGTATTGAAGTGAGCCAAGCAAAGATTTTGGAAAACACGAACAGAACTAGCCTCTCTGATAGCCAAAGGTAACCCATTCCAGAGCCTACATGTTTTCACAGCAAACGACAATTCCATAGCACAAGAAGCATGGAATGGTATGACAAGATGCCTTGTTCGATTAGAGATAGTAAACGACAACCTCTCAAATAAATACACAGGCTGACGATATTTGACATAGAGACATAGTACCTCTAAGAGACATAGTACCGATCTCAACTTCAAGAACAACCCAAACTTAGTTCCGAGAAACTTAAATGCGAACACAGATAGATGATCCCTCTTCCTGATTGAATAGATATATCGAATACAAGAGTTAAAATAAAACACAGCTTTAATCTATTAATAGTACCCATATTTGCCCCAGAAAACACTTCACATCCATAAAGAAAAAAGGGCATGATAAGGACTGGACCAATTTACACCTCAATTCAACTGGAAGGAGATATTTGACCAAATACAGGCGCCGAAGCATCATCCACACTTTCCCGATAACAGAACTCACATGATCATCCCATGATATGGTCTCATTCAAGACGAACCCCAGACTCCTAGCACTTCGAACACAGGGAACTTGAACATCATTTAAAAAGACAGGAAGAAGACTTACTAATTGGATACCGATAGAAAGCAATGGCCTAACTCTTGGCAGGGTTCAAGATTAGAGAATTTTGATAGGACCACTCAGCAATTGAAGAAAGATCACAATTGATATTAGCAACACAGGTGGACGACTCCATGATGGGAGCAGAGCAAGTGATCTGAACATCATCAGCAAACAAATGAACTGAACAGTTTCTCAGAGCTGCACGTAGATAATTTATGAAGAGACTAAACAGCAAGGGACCCAAAATAGACCCCTGAGGAACACCTCTGTAAAGTAGTCTAGAGGAGGAACACTTACCACCCACAACCACACACTGGGATAGACCAGAGAGATAGGATAATATGAGGTTTGCTGCAGAGTTAGAATAATCAAAGAAGTTTCTCAATTTAGAAATTAATTTAATATGATGAACGCAATCAAATGCCTTGCTAAAATCAAGAAGAAGCAGTATAGTCAACCTTTTACAATCCATATTACGATGAATTTCATCAGTAAGATCAATCATAGTGGACGTAGTATTGTGAAATTTCCTAAACCCAGACTGTTGGACGTAGAAACCAGTACCACTATCAATAAAAGTTAACATTTGAGTCTGAATCAGTCTTTCACACACTTTGGACAATGCAGGAAGAATACTGATGGGCCTGTAGTCAGCAACACATAGCGGATCATTGATCTTGGGAATAGGTGTGCCCAAAGCTTGCTTCCACTGGGATGGAAAAGTTGATGTGGTGAAAACAGTGTTAAGCACACAAACTAAATATGGCGAAAACAAAGGAAAGACAATTTTATTTATTTATTTATTTGCTCAATTTACAATTGAAGACCATGTAGTAGGTCTTTTTTATACAAATTGTACAGATTATTTCCTTTCAAAAATCTTATTTAATTATAATTTTTAGGAACTTCTAAAACATTTTTCATATAAGGGTCATTCCATTTTAAAGTCAACCTTCAAGCTAAATTTTTTTTTCTTCACAAAACTGTAACTGTGACCTATCATTTTTTTTTTCATATATTTTACTATAAGATATGGCAACAACTGTGAAAATTACAATTTAGTTATTTTGTTTAGAATGCAATTAAGCGCATGGTTGTGAAAAAGGCTTAATATACTAAATAAAATATATTTTTAAAGAATTTAGCATAGCACAAATATAATAAACTGAATTGTTTTAGACTTTTTATTTTCTGAAAGCTAAAGCTTGGAGTGTCTGAATTGGACTGCTTTGCTTTCCAAATAAATGAGGTAAGCATTCTAAATACATGAATTCTTTCATATTAATCAAAAGCGTCAATTTATGAAAAACTAACAAATTTTTTAAAAAGTTATTGGATTTTTAAAAAATACATTAATTACATTGAAGAAACTTATCAATAAATTTTATGTACATTTTCAACATCTAGAGAGTTTTGGTTCATAATTTAGGTGTTAATTTAATGGTATAAAAAATGTTACGTTAGTCACATTTACATTTTTATTTAAAAAATATCTAAAAAATTTAATTTAAATAAAAATGCGTTCTGATTTAGATAAATAAATTGGATTTACATTTTAAAAAGTCAACAAGTGCTTAAAATAATCTTTACTATTTTAGTTATAAGGAAACAAAGTTGTGAATTTCGGTATAAATGTTACGTTAGTCACTTTGGAATGACCCAGAACCAAAAAAACAAGAACAGAGTTTAACGAAAAACACCGCTTGCTAAATTAACTTTTTTAATGCAAATGTTCACCACATGTTCATGTGTCACAAAAAAATTACGCTAAGTATATAAATAAATAACACAATGTTCAGATGAGAAAACAAACAAATGAACCAATTTTTGGTAGAAAACGATTGGGTTCTAACTTCTATCCAAGTTGGATGATCTTCATTTAAAACCAAATGTTGATTTATTTCAATATTGTCGCCCTGTTGCTGATTTCGTTGTTTTTAATAAATATAAATATCGTCCCCCGCAGTGCTCGATGGAAATCACATCAATCATAATCCATATCTCAAACATATTCTTTTCCTGTTTTACTTGTCAATCGGTTTATGCAAATAATTTTCTTCAATCAAAATCTGTCGGATTTTATGACTTCTCTCATAGTTGCACCGGTAATTTCTTTTAAAGTTTTAGTTTTGAACTAACATCAATATATCCTTATCAATTCAATTGCGGTAATAATCACACACTTTTATTATATCAGACCAACTATGCAAAATAGAAGAACTACTTCCTACCTTATCTTATACCATGATTTTATCAAACAATTAACAGTTTATATACACATTTTAAATTTAAAGAAAAGCCTAAACTAGAAGAATACTCTACAATTTATCAAATAAATTGATTCATGTGAATAATTTTATGTTTTCCAAACACTAAACAGGAAGAAAATTCATCAACAAATTGTTGGAACATTTGCTTAAAAAAAATTCCCTAATATATAATCAATTTTTGCTGTAATCAATTTAAGTTATTGCCTGATGTTCATTTTATTAAAAAGAATGAGTGCGGTTCGTCGTTGTAATTTAACTTTAAAATTTTTTTGTTTAGTTATGCAACTAACAAAGATAAATACATTTTTGTTATTTAAGTTTAAATTTTAAACTTTAACATTAGATTTTCATAATAAAGACACAATCATTAAATATTCGGATTAAGTATTAATGCGATTGTTTTAATCATTCATTTGATCTGGTCCACTTGAATATATCCAGACAAATTACACAACTTACAATCATGACAAAAAATTAACAAAAAAAAAACTTTTTTAAATGTCATATCTTTACCTACCTTCCTACTAATATTCTCGAAACTTTAATTTATTTGTTTATTTAGACAGTTTTACAAATAATTTACTTGGATCATTTTAAATATCGTTTGCCTAAATTATAAGAATGTCAATGATAATCATTTAACTTGTCGTCTGGGAGCAGGGTTGCATAAAAATCTGTTATAAAAAAAAAATCCAAAAAATCAGATTTATATAGTACTTACTTAAATCGATTTGTTTGATTTAAATCGGTGATTTTTTTATTTTTAAAATAAATTTATTTTAATTTATATAATTTTGAAGAAATGGTCCTGTTACTACTAGTTTTGAAATGCCAACTCCAGCGTAAGGTTTTCATTTCAAAAAGCATTTTATTTCAGTTTTTAAATTCTAAAATATTTTCAGAATTGTATTGAAGTTCCTAAAGCTATGTTAGATTTGGTTATATTAATTTGAGGAGCAAGGTAAGACAGAAATAAAGAAAGAGTTTCTATAGAGGTTTCTATACAAATAAAAATGTGTCTGGTTTATAGTTCCTAAATGTTTACACTGAATTACTGATTGTAGTTCTAGCGCCGTGAGAAACGTAAACTGCCGAAGAACCCTACAAACCTGAAGGAATGAATAACTCTGACACCACCGTAACAATATCAAAGTATCTCAATTTGGAAGCGGAGATTAACAATGATCACTTTCCTTCCTGGGAGAGTTTCTCGGACATTGAACAGTTGCAAATAATTTGTGTCAGGTAAATGTTAAGGATTAGAGATTAAGTTTACTTTAGGTTTCTATGTAGTATTTGAGACCATCAAGATCTTAATAGTAACTAATGTTTTTTGGAAATATTTTTTTTTGTCAGCGAATTATACTGGATTGAATGTGATTGATCAATGTGTTCAGTAAATTTGCGACTTTGTTATAGAATTTTTGTGACGATAAGCTAACTCCTTAGTAGGGTTGCACCGATAAGTAAAACGGCCGATTACCGATTAATCGGCTTACATTATCGGCCGATACCGATTAATCGGCTGCCGATTATTTGTTTATATGTACTATGCGTTTTAAAAAAATTTTAATGTGCCAACACTATATGTTGTATTTAGAATGACCAACTTTTTTGAGGCTTTCACTCAGCGATTTCTAGCTCGAACCCTGATATTTAGAAAACTCTTTGGAAAAGCTAAATGAGCGTTTGAATTGAAAAATAAAATTGAAATTTAGTTAAAGTTTGTTCTAGGCTGGATTCGATGGTATTTCATATTATTATAAATAAATCAGACTACATCAGTTGTCTAACGGTGTTTCTTTCATTATTCATTACGATTATTATTTAAGGAGATATAAGCTCTTCTATTAGGCTAAATCATTTGCCTAATATTTTCTGTTTTAATGTAGTATATAAACGATGGAAAATGAGTCAATGAATTTGTCCTTTGCAAGCGCTTCATCTACTGAAAAAACGATAAACTACTTTTATAAACATAAATAGCAATTTGAATGGCACAATTCGTTGGCTCAATGAAGTTTTTAATAATATTACCAAAACAATCGTAATATTAATAAATTGTTCAATAAGCCAACAAAATTGTTAAATCAGTCAACGAAAGAAGTTCAATAACCGTTGTTTACTATTATAACGCACAAATTCAACGTCTTTTTCAGTGTCGGAGCAGATTATAAGCTTATGAGTTCTCAAATATGTGCCATATTTCTTGATGATGTTTACTTTCTATGTAACAGTTGAGGTGTTTAGTGACCGAGTGGTGGAGTAGTTTTATTTGAACTCGAAGGACCTGCGTTCTATTTCGATTCCCATTCGGATCAAAGTATTTGTCATTAAGAGCATTTTATGGGCTAACCACCCATAAAAAAGTAATCGATTAAATTAAGTCTTAAAGTGAAAGTCAACCAGAAAATAGATTTAATTGTTAAAATTACTATAGGTGAGGGACACTTGACAGCCAAACTTCTATATGGAGCATCAACAGCACAAAAAAAAATATTGAAAAATAATTGAAATACAAAAAAATAGCTCACTTCTCACGTTAACTCGGGTGTCAATAGCAGGATCTGTAACCCGCGGGTTCGTAATTTAAGTAAGATGGCAATTTTTTGTTTATTTTACACCACACGGCTTTTGAAATGTTATCATAAACGTGCGTTTCTATTTTCTAACCATGGTTCCGAACCTCTTGGTTCCGAACCAAATGGGCGATAAAATTTGAAAAAATTTATAAAAAGAAATTGGTAAAAAACAAACGAAACTATAGCGAAGAATAAAATGGTCGTAGTTCTATATATTTAGGGTACGGGAGAGATGGGAATTAAAATATATTTTTACTCGGTTGAGGAAGGTGTCATTTGAAAGAACATTCAATTTGAGTAACAATACATTTTATTTATTTTACACTGCAGCGTTTTTGAATAACATTTTATTAAAAGCGTGCGTTTTTTATGAAGTTAAAGCGAACTCAGAATTGACTGGACCGCAGATACGTAAATTGTGTACTGTAAAGTGATAAAGATACACTGCAAAAAACATGTTCTATTTCCAATCGAAATGCAATTGTCTCAACCTCACCGTGCGGTCACATATGGCGAATCAAACTACGAAATTGCTTCAACAACTCTACAATTATAAATCGACGAAGTTGAGACAATCACACGAAATATTTATATGAAAATAAAATATAGTTCAATTAATCTCAAATACATACTTAAACTTTAAAATGAAAAATAAGGCCAAAGAAAATGTTTTCCAGGGAAATAGTTATTATCTCTATTCAACTACTGTTATATTGGATATAACACTTTATATTTTAAATAAACCTCATTCTGTTGTTAGGAAAATGTTATCGTGTAGTTGTCCCAATCACAGTGATTTTTTTAGGTAGATTTCATATAAAAATCTACCTATTGCAATGGGCTTCATCTCGGAATTTCGGAAAAATTTTGATGCCAAACGACTATATGTGATAAGCGGAGATGGAAAAACAAAAAAAAAAAAAAATATATATATATATATATATATATATATATATATATATATATATATATATATATATATATATATATATATATATATATATATATATATATATATATATATATATATATATATATATATATATATATATATATATATATATATATATAACGATATGAGGTATAACGGAATTTAGCGGCACTCTCACGGTCGCATTTTTCGACCTACACCAAAATAATTTTCTGTGTATATTTCGGCAAATAATGTCTTGGACAAGTTCGTGAACTGGCCATATCCGGGTACCGGTTAAGCGGCTAGAGCCTAAAAAGTCGAATAAACTAGGGCGCTATAACTTCCGTTTGAATAATAATATTTTAATAAAATTTAAAAATATTGAATATTTGAACCTTTTTTTATCATTTTTATCCAGATGACAACCTTGGCGTTTCAGGTTCCTCAAAAATCAGCTGTTTTAAAAATTTACTAAACTTTGCTGTCCTAGATCTAGCTGAAATGGCCAAGCTCATAGTTGAAAACTTTTTTTCACGTACTTAAAATATAAATCTTTCCAAAATTTTCAAAAATAATAGTTTAAGTCTAACGGTTGAGACCCTAGGGCTGTTGAAACAAAAACAAACGCAAAAGGCAATGCTTTCATCATGTTTCAGTTTATGTTATTTAAATTCATCTTAGCTTTTAAACATATTTTTCAACTATAGCCTCAAAAAATTTCAGCTTTCTAACCCAAAAGGTTCCATTTTTATAAGCATTATAATGCAACCCTTACAAGAAAAATATCAACCCATTTAATACCATAGAAAAATTATCAAAATCTCTTTTGTTTTTATTTTTTATACTACGTAACCGTTTGAAAAAAGATTAAATAAGAACAAAAAAACACAACAACAAAAGATGATTTTGAAATAAAATTGTTAACTTTACTGCCGCTAGGGAGTTAGCTAAAGTCTTACTTTTTAGCCTGACAGCAAAAGTAACGTCTAGCGGCAGCAAAAGTAACGCCATTTTTATTTTATATTACGGAGGCTGTAAAGTAGCATTTGTTATTTGTTAGTTTGTTATTTTTTCAAACATTTTGTATAGCCATGACAACAAAAAATAAGTTGATTCTCATATTATGAAATTTTGAAAAGGCTGCTTTGATAAAAAAAATTTTATTCATACAAATTTAAATGTTTTTTTTCTCTTTTTTGGAAGTAATTATGACGATACAAATTCATATTTATAGAAAGTTTGATGCATTAATTTCATATTTATAAAAAATTTAAACGTTTGCCGAAAAAATAGTGTATTTAATTCGGAGCTAAAGTGACTTTTTGTGTTTCGTCTATAATTGTCGGCCTCCCTGCGGTCGGCCGTCAAACTATAGACTCAACACAAAAAGTATCACTTTAGCTCCTAATTAAATAATGTACTATTGATAATGTTTGATCATAAATTATGTGTGATGGTATAATTGTAGTTGTGACGTAGTTCATTTGATCTTTGGTGGATTTAATATGTTATTAAAAGTAGTTTAAACCAACTTAAATAAAACTGTTCCGAAATGGTATTGATGGAGTTAGTTCGGATAATGTATTTAATTTGGTTCGATAATTTTTTGGAATTATTCTGTTTCTATTTATATTTTTTATTTAAACTAATCTGACTTATCTAATTTTTTTTGGACACAAAACCGTCTGACCCCGAAATCTACCTATTTCTAGCGGATATACCTGCCGCTGGGATTTTTTTTTAATAAAATGTGTTGTGTAGTAGGAATTACAATATGTGTCACAATAACACATAAAACCTTTTAAGACCAAGGTCCCACAACAACATACGTTCAAAGGTGTTGATGGACGTAAATCTTCCTTTGTTTTGTTTTTTTATATTTTTTGTTAAAGAATGGATAACTAAACAAAAAATCCTATCACTGACAAAATATGACATAGGCCAATATTTTATGATAGAATAGAGAAAATAAAAGTAAATTAAAAAGTAAATAGCAAATTTTTACAAAAATTTGCTGGAACAAAACAAAAATGTAGTTGCCAATAATCCAGCCGGTTGCATATTCCTTGATCCTGTGACGCACTGTCTTTCTTAATGATTAAAGCCCACACATAGTTATATGAAGGCTCGTTTCCTCAAGGAAGCAATAACGTCTCATCATCAAGGACTATTGCACAGCTAAGATTGAGGGTGCTACCGTTGACTGAATACAGTTCATCCGCCACCACCCCTAAGATGTCACCTTGGCTAGTGATATCTCACTGCTATTGCCAGTGGTATGTGATATCTCACGTTAACTCGTATGTCAATAGCAGGGACTAGAGTACGCGGGGTTGTCACACGTAAAAAGAATTTTCAAAACAATAAAAACTGATCCCTCCATGCGGCAAAATTGATTGATTGCAAATAATTTTTCTTTGCATGAATAATAAACTGCCAACTTCGAGATGAGGTTGTCATGAACTTCAATTTTTTTTTCAGTGTACCTGGATAATGAATTACGCTGAAATATACAAATGAAATTTATATAGTACACATAATTATATTTTCAGAAAATTCGCCGAGTTAGGAGAGTTCACCGTAATCAGAAATGTCGCAGTCCTTAATTTTAAATTGTATACAACTATAATTGATTATGGCGTTTTAGAATTTAGAGTTTGTTGTATTTAAATGTGTTTGAAATGTGTAAAAAAATATGTTGATAATCGGCCGATTAATCGGACAAATATGCCGATACCGATTAATCGGCAAATTGGCCGATATAGCCGATTACCGATTATCTACCGATTAATCGGTGCAACCCTTCTCCTTAGTGTTGTGTTCAGTTTTTTTCGAGCACTAAGCAGTTTGCAATTGTTTTAGTATGACGTGAATCGTGATAGAGTTGTCTTTGGTAAGGTGTAGGTAACTCAGTTATTATTTAAAAAAAATTGTAAGCGTATTCCGCGTTGTGATAATCATTGTCTGACTACTCTCATTTCAGGTTTGAAGTTAACACCGTTAAACAAATTTTGTTTACGGTCTTAAATTCTCAGAACAGAGGGGCAAACCAAGAAATACACGGAGACTGGTCAACGCTTTAATCAACAATAAACAATCTAATACAGACACAAACATCGCATCAGTACACCATATTGGAAACTACTACAAAAGTGACAAGGAAAAGGTCGATGCTCTAAACTATTTTTTTTATTGACAAGGCAATAGAATAAATGAGGAATGCTCGGCAAACCAGCAGACGGATAACACTGAATCTCATAAAGATATGTCTAGCGGATCAGTAGTGTTAGAACTTACTCCATGTATAACTGACGGTAAACCTAATCTGAAAGCTTGGCAAATCTTCATCGTCTGCCTATGAGAAAATCTCTGCGTTACTTATTAAATCTGTCATAACTGTGCTGGCTCCAGTCTTAACTAATCTCGTCAAATCGTCTTTAAAAAATTGTTATTTTTCAGATAACCTTAAATTAGCGAAAGTGACTCCAATCTACAAAAAGAACTGTGACAAAAAAGATCAAGGGAATTACAGACGAATCTCTGTGCTGGCATTGTTATCAAAAGTCTTTGGAGAAAGTAATCAAACTCCCCTTGAACGATATCTTGACACCATTCAATTTATATAAAAAAATTAAATTGCATATAAAATATTTGTCAGTTACTTCAAAAATGGAAAACAATTTGTCCAAGTAATTGGAGAAAAGTGTCAACAACTATTGATAACGGCTGGTGTTCCTCAAGGGTCCATTTTAGGTCGCTTAATTTTTCTTCTCTTGACTAACGAAATTTTCATTTTAAATATAAAAGAATAGTTACAACTGTTTCCCGATGCATGGTGTCCACCAGGTATGCAATTCTGAAAAGTCATGGAAAGCCAGGGGATTTTATTTTGGTCAGGGAAAGTCATGAAATTTTGATCATTTCTATGGAAAAATTTTTATTTTAACAAAAACTTTTGTTAGAAATTATATTTCATATATTCTTAATAATTTGTATGGTCCGGTTGGAGAAAAATTATGTTTTTTCATTAATGGGGCCTATTCAGTAAAATCTTCTATCGAAAATTTCTGCTGTTCTTTTATTTTTTGTATGAAATTTTATTTTCCCGTTATAAAATTTCATACAAAAAATAACAGAATAACATAAACTTTCGATAGAAGATTTTACTGAATAGGCCCCAATATTAGGACTTCCGTCGGATGCACCCGATTTCTCCGTATACTATTGAAGACGATACATTTTACTATTATTGGTGATAATGTTTATTTAATATTATTTAAAACAACGAGATCAGCAACAATGCAACACAGTTGTAGCTAATGTTGTTGACTGTTGTTGTTGTAACGACGGGCTCGGTGCTAATCCTCCGGCTCCATGTCCAGCTTCATGAACTCTGCTACTGCCCTTGGCCGGTACCACAAATCTTCCTGCGTCAGGTTGGTTAAATTATCAAGATAATTGAATAGGCGGTCTACATCGTGCGGCGTGCCCTCACATGCTGGACACTCAATAGTTTCAGGATCAACTATACTCTATACTCATGACCAACCGGATCTTAGTTGGGCTAGGATGGATCTGGTGCTGCGAGGTAGCTGGACCTACTCGTCAGCGAGGACCTTAGGAGAACCTTATGTCTCTAGGTGGTTCAATCGTCGATAAGATGTCATTGCAAGGATGTTGCTCTTTGTGACAGACCAATATATATATTATTTGGTTATCATTTCATTATGTTCATGGACCGGTAATATGTTATATTCCTCGTGCAAGTCATCTCGGTGGCCCATCAAGTGACATCCGGTTGTGGTTCGCAATTGCACAGCAGCGTTTTATGGTGTTTGTAAGCGACTTGGAGTGTCCATACATAGGTGTAGCATAGTTTATCTATTACTATTAGTCTTCCTATTGTTTTGTAAGTTGTTATTATGGTATTTTTATTTTTGCCCCATGAACTACCCACTAGTGCTTTCGACGAAAGGTGCGAAGCCGACGCTCCATTTTTTTAAAAGCAGCAGCTGTCACTGACTTCACCGCTTCAAACATTCCTCGTCATGGCTGGTATTGAAAGAAATCCAGGACCAACTAAAACATGGCACGGTACAATATTTAAAAATATCTTAAGGGGAAACACAACATCTATTCGGTGTAATACCTATAAGGAATGATGCCTAATCGATGTTTGGTGTTAAGTGTCGATTACTCACGATTCGTAAAGCACCTATTTGAAGAATTCCAGTGCGCTCGGCTGGAAACAGATGCAGCGCCTAAGTATTGACACATAGTGATTGAAATATCGTTTGGAAGCTCGGGCTTCATCCTAGAAACAATCAACAGCTCTGTTTTGGTGAAGTTAAAATTGACCAAATTTTGGTTACTCCAATCGGCAACGTTTTCTAGGTTAACATTTATCGCACCGTCTCTCCGGACAAGATTTATTCGTTTATTTTGTTTTCCCTTTGAATATTAGAAGACGAATGGTTTGTGCAATGTACTATAATCGGTGTTCGCAGTTTGTTGATATAAAATAGAGTGTGTGACAAAACCTGATTAAACCGATTCGACAACATTCTACAAATACATACTTTGTGGATGAGTATTCTTCTAAGGAAATCAAATAAATCTTACTCGAGTTACCCGAATTTTGTTCGTCCTACCTGAGCAACTGCCTCTTCCATTTATTGTTCACATAACTTTAGAACGTTTTCTGCTAATAATTTTACTATCGGAAGTAAATTCCTTAAACAAACCCTAATGCCTCAAAACCTTAACCTCAGCTAGGATGATATATTCGGCTGTTCAGAAACGTTAATTTTTAATTTATAATAAATCACACCAAACATGACTATTGTATAAGAAAAAAAATGGAAATTGGAAACCGAAATGTATCGGTCAGTCAGAAAATTTGAATTAAACTTATCGATTGTACAGTGAAAGCCAAACCCAACGAGCTTGTTGATCAAGTTAGCATCCCAGATTCGATCAAATGCTTTTGAGATGTCTAATGTGATAATGTAATTTTCACTATCGATAATGTAATTTTCTCTATCTTCGCCACAAGTAGGCACTGGTCACCTATAATTTGATATATCACATTTCATTCCTTTTTTGTGAATCGACTTAAGCACGAAAAAAATACGAAATTTATAAAATGTGTGGAAAATTTTAGTTAAAGTGCGTGCAAGTTCTTTTCAAAATGTGTTTAGATCATTAGGTTAGAAGAATGACTAAAGGTTAGCTCCTGGAATTTTGTCCAGTGAAAAAGCTTTGTTGTTGTTTTTTTGTCAATTTTGGGTTTGAAATGAAACTTTCATATTAACTCCTGAATTTGGGGCATTTCTTTCGATGTTCCATAACAGTTGGGTTTGAAGCAAAGGGTTTCGCGAACAAAGTGAATTTCAATGATATAGGGAGGTTATAATATTTAGTACCACAATTTAAACAATCAATGGCACAATTTAAAGAAGAGATTTAAAGAATCTAGAAAGACTTTTGTCAGAAATTGACATAATTCATTTTCAGTTTTCTGGTGTTAAACTATTAGTTAGCTTTTCGATACTATAGTGCCGATTTACGAGATTTTTGTTATGTATCTAAATGTTAAATAATCTATGTTAGTTTCTAAGAGGCAATTTGGTCACCCTCGAAAACATTTTTTATTGTGGTTTTGTTATTGAAAAGGGAACGAATTTATACCATGTCATGTCCACTAGAGAAGGAGATAGGGAAAATTCATCGGGAAAAAATAAAAAACTAAGAGGAGTATTATTTGACCAGTCTATTAAAATAATCGTTCTGGAAAGCCATAGTTGTTCTACTATTTTGAGGTATTTTATGTAGTCAAATGTTGATCAAAATTTTTTAATTTTATTGTAGTTGTACAGGAAGGACTTGAATAATATATCCAGAATTCTAATGTCTGGACTGGACTAATACCAAAAAGTAGCTTGTCACACTAGACATGACCTAACTTATCAAGTTGTTATTTTCTTCTCTCCCACCGACTAATTTTGTTCCATTTAACTCGAATATGAAGTGTATGCAGTTTTATTGAAATCGGCAAACAATAACCCACCGCACATCGAAGATAACACAATTAGCAGAATAATAGGATTTTTTATTTTTATCAATTTTAAACATGACGTATCTCATAATTTTGTTATTAATAATAGCTAATCAATCAAAAATTTCAAAGAGCCAAAGTATGTAGAAATCGGTCTTAGAAAAGCGTTTTCAATCGAATTTTTTCTTTTTAAGTATGCGAAAATTCAATAAAAATTAATTTTTATGGCTTTTTTGTTTACCCGCTTATTAATCTAATCAAAGAGCAAGCAGAAAGTGGGCAGAATGCAAGCAGACAACGACCAAACCGAGAAAAATCGCTGTTATTAATGAAATAGTAGTAGAGTAGCTTTAATGGACAAATGTAAGTTGTCAGATGCAAATGCAGTGCATATTATAACAGCTATTTTGAGTGCTCTGGTCTGGGTCATCGTATTGAAGACCTTATAATAAGTCGTTCATCAATCATGAGATATCGCAAGAAATATCGTAAACAAATGATATAAGAGAAGATCAAAGCTGACTTCCACGAAATAGTAATTCATAGCTGATATGTTTTCAAAGTATTATAGTTGATATGCTTTAAAATGCTACTGAAGCTACTTGATTCACATGGGATAACTATCTTTTGGAATTTAAAATTGCTTGCAGACTTGGCCATAGTAAATTACATTGTTCGTCAACCTAAGTAACGGTTCCTAATATTGAGAAGTTGTTAGCCGTTACAAAATGCGAAAAAGGGAACGGCTTGTCTATTGCGAATGCGAAATATGAATGCCTTGAAGAATGGGAGCTTACTGATAAAGTCGAAGCTATGTATTACGACACGACTAGGGTTGCACCGATAAGCAAAATGACCGATTACCGATTACCGATTAATCGGCTAAATTTATCGGCCGATACCGATTAATCGGCTGCCGATTATTTGTTTACAATATGCATTTTCAACAATTATTAATACAATAAACCGAATATGTATAGTATTTTCACGGCAACCAAAATCGATTTTAATTGATTCTACAAAGCTTTCGCATTACATCAGAGTAACAGTAGCGATCAGTCCTTTAACATTTTCAGTAACAAGGTGTTAAACTAACGCTTTTCACTGTGATTCTTATTCTTGATTACTTTAATGTTTTGCAAAAATTTGTGTGTAATTATAATGTTATACATATTTCATAATGTTTTGTTTAAAGAAAAACTCTTACATTCCTACATTGTTAATGTAAACAATATTCAAAACATATTACATACCATATATACATCACATAATATTTAATACATACAAGTATTGTTCCTTTAGTTTTACATTGCAACGAAAAAAAGTTAAACCAAATTTAAAACTCAATTCGTGTGAAATCGTTCGTGTTTATGGACGAAAATTCTAAGAATTTTAGTTTCAGTCAAAAAATTTAAACAGTATTGCATTACGTTTTAATTTTGGAAATAAATTCAAATCAATATGTATATTACGTATTATTAAATAAAATATTAAATTACGTATTTAAAATTACGTATTTAAAACTACATAATAAATTAAGTTTTTGAAAGAATTCCCTAAATGAATAAAAATAATTATTATTTCAACCGTAGCAAATGATTCGCCCCTGTTAGTATTTAATAAAAACTGAACTTTGTTAACTAAACTTCATTGTTTGCTCTTAAGTCTTAATAGTAAAACCGTGTTTGTAATTGTAGTAACAGTTCTATTTCAAGTAACTTAAATTAAAACTTAAATCTTTTATGGCTCCAAGCATTGTGTGGAATTTTTTTAAAGTGGATAAAAGTAATTGCTGCAAGTGTACCATCTGCAATGCTTCCATATCAAGAGGAGGGAAAACACCTAAAAATTTTACAACAACTAATATGAGTAATCATCTAAAAAAGTGTCATCCTAATGAATATGCAAAACAAACTAGTGAGCTAAAGAGCAAAAACGTAGATGCCGAATGTTCATCGGCAGCAAGCAAATCTCCTACCAAAAAACAGTCAACGTTAAATGAAATAGTAGAATTGAAAAAGACGTGGAGCGTTGATGATCGCAAATCTAAAGATATAAATTATTTGATAGGTGAAATGATCGCTGTGGACGTGCAGCCATATTCTATTGTATCTGATGTGGGATTTCAAAGACTACTCAAAAAAATTGTTCCCAACTATAGTATTCCAAGTCGAAAATACATTTCTGAGAACATCATACCTGATATATATAAAAAAGTACAAACGAAAATTATTCAATCTCTTGCTGATGCCAAGTATGTTTCTTTAACCACTGATATTTGGACGGCTACAACAAATACTCCATTTTTGAGTGTAACAGGTCACTGGTTGTCAAATCAATTTCAACAAGAAAGAGCAGTTTTGAGAATTGTCCCTTTTAGAGATTCTCACACAGGTGCACGGATTAGTGAAGAATTAAACAAAGTGCTTTCACATTATAAGTTGACAAATGAAAACATTTTCTTAGTATTGCGAGATTCTGGGGCAAATATGGTAGCGGGAGTTCGAAATTGTGGTTTAGAGTCTCTATCATGCTTCATACATACACTTCAACTTTCTTTGAATGAATGCATATTTTCTCAGCAGTCAGTGAAGAATCTTATCACAGTAAGTCGAAATATTGTGAAACATTTTAATCATTCTGCTACCGCTGTGCATAAACTAACAGAACTACAGGAACAACTTGGTTTAAAGAAACACAAATTAATCCAGGATGTGCCTACTCGTTGGAATTCAACGTACTACATGCTGGAAAGAAATATTGAACAACGAAAAGCGCTTATATTATTTGCTGTAGATGGTGGTAACATACCTACGTTAACTGATTATCAGTGGTCACTTGCGGAAAAAATTGTGCAACTGATAAAACCATTTGAAGAAATCACTGCAGAAGCAAGCAAACGAGAAGCAATTTGTTCAATAATAATTCCTATTATTCAAACAATGAAATTATTTTTATCAAAGGCAAGGACAAGCAGTTTCTTTGCAGGAATTCAGACCACCGTAGATGAACTTCAGTCTTCCATTGAGAAAAGATTTTCATTGTGTTTCGAAAATAAGTCATTGTGTTTGGCTTCCATGCTAGATCCCAGATTTAAAATGACATTTCAAAAACCTGATATGATAGAAAAAATAAAAGAATGGATTTTGGAATTAGATTGTTTGGACAATTCACCTGTCTCTAATGAAGAGATTTCTAGTACCGAAGACAATAGTCAAGAACACGGAGATACATCGTTGAGGTTTTCAAATTTATTTGATGAGCTTGCTTCTGATAAACGGTTGGCTATTGGCACACACATGCCCGAAATTAATTTGCACAGTGTGAAGCGATTAAGAGTTCCTTCTTATTGCAAAAAGGAGCTAGAAGAGTATTTAAATTTACACTTGCTACCAAGGCATAATGACCCATTTTTGTGGTGGAGAAATTCAAAACATATATTTCCTCATTTGAGCAAAATTGCTTTGAAATATCTCAGCGCTCCAGCCTCCTCTGTGGAAAGTGAAAGAGTGTTCAGCACAGGAGGAAATATATATGAGCCTGCAAGAAGTCGTCTCAGTCCTGAAAACGGGGAAATTTTAATGTTTTTGCATTATAATTTAAGAGTTCTTAAATTTGATTACTGAATTTTAATTTTTGTTCATCGAATTGATTTAATTGAATTATTGTATTTTTGTAAATGAATGTACCTTAAAAAAATTATTTTGTGTAAGAATTAATGAATTTAATTAAATAAATATATTTATTTAATAATGGAGTCATTAAAATAAACGTTTTTTTAGAATGATTATAATTTTGTTATGTAACTAATTTTTATTTAAAACCTGTAAAGTTGTCTACATTTACAATTAGTTGTATTTAAAATGTGATAAATAATAAAAACACATATGTTGATAATCGGCCGATTAATCGGCTAAAAAAGCCGATACCGATTAATCGGCAAAATGGCCGATATGGCCGATTACCGATTACCTACCGATTAATCGGTGCATCCCTAGACACGACATCAAGTAACACGGGACTAGAAAAAGGTGCGTGTTTTTTGGAAAAAATAAATTGGCCAAAACTTGATTCGATTCCCTTGACTTGTCGTCATCACATACAGGAACTACGGAGTGTATATGATCTCAAATTTGGAAAGACCACAGTAGGAAAAATCACAGCCACGCAGCGACGACAAATAATTTTTGGAAATTACGTTGATTCTTGGCGAAACCATTGAGAATTACAAATTCAAGCGCCCAGGTCCGACAAGCCCCACACACTTAATGGCTAAAGCCATTTATCTGCTGAGGATATTTATGTTTCTCAATCAGTATCATATTGCAGTTGAAGATTTTAATAAAATTCGAGCCCTTTGCATTTTTCTGATCATATGTTGTGTGTAAAATTCTGGTTCAAATGAACAGATGGAACAGAAGCCGCAAATAAGGATTTAAATTTCATCAAATCGGTTATCGCTTATAAAACACTTAACAAAAGCGTTTCAGAAGAAATTTTGAGCAAAATTTGTTGTCATTTTCACTATCTAACGGAAGAAAATGTTGGCATGACTGTGTTGGATCCAGAGACTTCCTTTGGTGAAAAACGAAAAATGGTTCAAACCATTTTTGCTACATGACTCATCCCAATGGTCGGAGTCTTGGGCTTTTTCAGTAAAGCAGCCAAGTATGTATGAATTGGAGCTATTGTTTCAGCTAGTTTCGTTATGAATCGATGATAATAATTTATCATACCGACGAATTGCTGAATACGTTTGATTGATGTTGGAAAATTCCGTAATGGCATTAATTCGTTCTCTAGAAAACTATTAGATGTTATCGTGTGGCTGAAGAATTCGAGAGTGTTTACGCCAAAAACGTATTTTGAACTCTTTATATGAACACCAAACTCACTTAGTTAATGCAAGAGTTGTTTTATATGAAGTTTGTGTTGTTCCTCATTTATCGATGTCACTAAGATATCGTCGATTAAATTTAATCAGTGTTAGTCACAACAACTAGTTGAAAATTGTCTTCCAAACTCGTAGATCACAAGTTATTCATTCAATGCTAACTTAGTTAGAGTATGATAAACATATTTTCGTAGAGTTAATTAGACTAAATACACTAGAATTGGCTAATTGAATTACAAAACACAAAAATACCTAATGAGAAAAATTCAACTTAAATTAGTTAAATTATGATGAGATTTCAACTTTGAAATACCATCGCCTCTGTAGGTTAGTTGAATAGCGTATCTGCCCAAATGGATTCGAGCCATGGCACTGTTGAGAATAGTTCGAATCCCGATCCGAAACACGTATAAGAGAAAAATTCAAAATATACTTTCGAATTGAAAAGTTCAAAATAATTTAATTACCTGAGTTTAAGTGCTCAAAAAAATATCTAATATATAATTCAACATTTTCAATATTAAAGTCTAGTGAATTAAAAATGTTTATCCAGTTTAATGTACAGTAACATTGTCTTTCGTATAAAGTAAATATACATTCAAATAACATCTAGAATGATTCTATGTTCCTTGAGATTAATTGTTCACAAAAAAATAGTTAATTTAAAAAACTATTCATTTTTAGTCTAGTGAATTATAATTCACAGTATTTTCTAAGAACTTCTTCACTAAAATATATGTATAAAACTTTCGAAGCAACTTTGAATTTAATTCTATTATGTACTTATGAAGCACAGTGAATCTTTAGTAATCCCAATTAAAGGCATTCTCAATTTTCGCAACAAAAAACTAGCTGCATTGAAACATCTTTCAGATATAACAGAAAATGCGTTATAAATTTATTAAATTATGTTGTGACGTTTGTTTATATTTTAAAAATTATTATTTATTTTTCAATATCTGTTAATTTATTTAGAAAAATATTATTAGTAATAACTAATAATACCAGAATTACAAGAAAAAGAGAATAATTTTTATGGTTTGTAAACTTAAGTTTATATATATTTCGCGTAACAAATTTTTGTTCAGAAAAATCTTTATTAAAACAATGACGATTAAATAGTTTTACTTTTCGATTAATTGTGTACTTCAAATAAGAAAGTGATTAATCGATTAATCAACCCACCCCTAATCAAGACGTGAGGTTCAGTTGAGGTGGATTTGCCGTATTTGCAAGGCTCTCTACACTTCCAAGCGGCAGCTTTGAAAGTCATGTGGTAGTAACACACGCCAGATTTAATGGCTGTTGAACTGTATCGGGAGCCCGATCTTGTGCGGAAACTAGATGGTGTCAATCCACGTCTGTTGGAGCTTGCGAAACGTATCCTGGATCTGTTTCGACGCGTCTGCGTCAGTTGTTCCAGTGCCCTGTCTAACCGTTCCAGACGATTTACCACAGTTCGAGTGGTGGTACCTGGTTGTTGTTGGTCCCCACTCTGGAACTTAGGTTGATTAAAATTGGTAGCCGGTCGGATTGCGTTGGATGAAACTTGTAGTGTGTTGAGTGTTGACTGACATAGCTTTGTACATTTTGTTCGCGATCTTTTGCCATCACCTCTGTCGTTATTGATTCAGGTTGCGCTGCAAGGGCGATCCTGATGATCCCTGGCATGTTCCGGATCCAGAGCGAACGGATGATCTTATCCTAGAAGTTGTTCCCGGACAGTTGTTTGATTGCTTCAGACGGTCGTTGATCTCCAAAATTTTACCTATTAAGCAGTGATTCTAGACGCCGTTCGTCTGAAGGTGCAAGTCGTCCCAACAACGTTCGTTTTTGTTCATCGTATGTTTGTTTCTGGGAGTGTGTCGATTACGTCTGATATCATTTCGCATATTTCGGGCGTGAATCAGGATTTCGTAGATGCCACGTTGTTTTGCAAAAATTTGTATATAGTTCATGATATCGCTGAACGCGGTGTTAAGTTGATGTTGGAGTATAACAATATTCTAACTAAAGACACACAATACACCATTCAGGGTTTTGTATATTGATTCGCTATAAATAACAAAACCGAAATGATGAGATAAATTATGTTTTATGTTGATTAAAACTGATAATTCTGTTATTCTGCTAATTGTGTTTTCTTCGAGGCCACGGCGCGGTGGTTTATTGTTTTCTGATTTCAATAAAACTGCATACACTTCATATTCGAGTCAAATGAAACATTATTAGTCGGAGGGAGAGAAGAAAAAGTCGGCTTAAAACTTGTTCATACATTTCAGGTCTTCAATGCTTTCGGAAGATAAAAAGCGATTTTGATTGTTCTTGGCTCAATACATCATTAAGTTGATAATTGTGTTGTGTGTACAATTCAGAAATTATTTTGAATCCTCTCTCTGTTAAGGATCCCGAGGGCCATGGTAGCAGAACTAATAATATTTTGAACTTTGATGTGAATTATTTTGCAACATTTTTTGCATTCAGGAGTTACTTACTCCATTTCTATCTTCCCGGTTTTTAATTTATTTAAAAATTTTAAAGTTTTCTTTAATTGATTTAAATCTATGATTTCAAAATAGTTATTTATTTATCTAGAACGAAAAGTGAAACTTTAAAGTACGAGCTAGTTGTTTATGGCCGAGGCGTCTAGCCGAGGCCGAAATTACTAGTGAGTGCCTTTAAAAACACTTTTCGTTTGAGGTAAATACAAAATTTTATTTCATACTAGAATTTTATTAAAATAAAAAGAAATGAGTTTAAATTTTGCTCAAATAGTTTAACTTTAACATCCTAGGACTTAATAAAATTTTATAAAGTCCTAGGGTGTTAAAGTTCAACTTTTTGTACCATAAATAATCCGAAAAATGTCTTTTTAGATATCAGTATGAAATAAAAAAAATAAAGTTGATTTATATCAATGCAACCCTGCTGGGAAGATATAAAACGATTGTTCTTTTGTGTATTTAATCATTTTTCTACCAACCGTTAAGGTTTTGATCATAAAATTTTATTTAAATTTTTGAATTGTAAAAATTGCATTTCTATTATCACTCACTGTATATACTTATTTTTTCTGTAGTTTTCTTTGATTTAATTGTAATTCAATGTTAGTCTAAGTCTCCTCGTTTATACTGTCCGTTGATCCATATCAACAATTAATTGTTTGTTTAATCCTCACATTTAATTCTCACACTATGCCGACGTCGTATTTAATTATTAAAATACACAAATAAAGTGCATCACTAACTTTTGCAAATTGATTGTAACGGAATGCGCAATTTAAATGTGTAAAATTGAAACGATTTGACAACAGGTCATTGATCGTAAAAATGCAAAATCTTTTTTGGTGCGTCATCTTTCAAGTACATAATGTTTCTTAAAAACGGACCAAAAATTAATATTTAAAGTATATGAACCATTTTTTAAAAACAAATAAAATAACAGATGTTACAAACCAACCGGAAGCAACAAATACAATGTATTAAAAAATTAGACGTTTATGTAATTCTAGCCGTTTGTAATTCTAGCTGATCAAGCTATTTGTCACTAAGTTGTTTTTTAGCACACTAAGGGCATAAAAATATTTTATGATTGATTAAGATTTGCATATAGTTTAGAGACAGTTCCACAAAGTCGGAATGAAAGGCGTTGTGAATTGTGAAATAAGAATTACAATGTGTGCCACAACAACGCATAAATAGATACAATTAAAAACCTAGGAGCTAGGCTCCACAACAACATGCTTTCTTAGATTTTTATGGACGGTTTCCTTAAACCTTTGTGGATTGACGTCAATCGAGACTGGCGGTTTTGGCCAATCATTCCATTTATATGTAGTTCGGACACAGAAGTTTCGCTATATTCCGCACTAAAAGAAAAAATTCGATCTCTGCAACCTTGTTTGTGCCAATCGAATGGTTTCCTGTCACAATGACCTCAATCTCGATTGTCTTGCCATAAAAAACAAAATATAAAAATATACAACTAATCTAGAGGTCAACGACGTAGTAGCGAAGATTCGGTTGGCACTTGGCTCATAAAAGTTTTAGGTGGGTGACCGAATTGTTTCTTTTAGTGTAGTTTGATTTCAAACTGGTTGGTTTTCACTAACCGACTGACTAGTACGACGTAACTAAGAATATGTTTGTTCTATGCTGTGGATACAGATTCATCCGATCACCATTAGTTAAGATATTTATACAAAACAACGACATCAACAACAATGTGATGGTTTTATATTATATTTTATTCTGCACATATTAGGCAATTTTTCAAGTTATCAAAAACGCTCTTTAGAATGTCGTTTGTTTCCGCTGTTAAAATTATAGTAAAATTTTTTAGGACTTGTGATTAGGAATTTCTGAATCCCCCCAGCATTTTCTGAATTCCGGCCCGGGGCTACGGGATTCATAAATTTCAAATCCCGGGATTTTAAATTTTTATTGAAAACACAATTTTGAAATAAAAAACGCATTATTTGTGAAAACATATGGCACAAATTGATTAATCGTCAAGCCTGTTTCCTAAATTGGAAACAATATTTTGGGAGACTGAAAAATCCCGTACCGATGACATACTTGTTGGTGGAATGGTCAATAAATCATTATAAATTCGCTGAATATGGAGCCCGACCCCAAAATCGACCGAAGTCTTATCCTTAGTTGCATTTTCGTTGTAATATATGGAGGGCTCAGAATACAAGTAAACCAAGTCCATTTTGTTTTTTTTTTGTACTATAGAGGTTTAAAGTTAAAGCTTTATAACAAAATTACCTATTAACATTTTTTTAATTATAAATTAAATTTGTTTAACCATATGTGGTCCAGCATATGCTGAACAAATAACAAAATGCCTGAACATATGCCTGAAGAAAATATCTGAACTTATGCCTGCACAAAAAATAAAAATTGGACTTGGTTCACTTGTATTCTGAGCCCTCCATATGCTCGATGGTGTGGCAGATCATCCGTTTTATATCTCATGTGTACTGTTTCATGTAACGTTAAACAATCATTAATAAAAACTTTAAAGCGGCTTCGACTTGAATCGGTAATTATGTTTGATGTATCATGAAAATAATACTGAAAATCTTTTGATAAATTTTCTACCTGTTTGGCCAATATAAAATTTATCACAGGAATCACAATTTATTTGATATACGCCAGAGCAATCTTCTAGTTTAGATTTTTCTTTGAATTTGAAAAATTCAATGAAAAATTCAAAGAAAAATTCAAAGAAAAATCTAAACTTTCAAATTCAAAGAGAAATCTAAATTAGAAGATTGCTCTGGCGTATATCAAATAAATTGTGATTCCTGTGATAAATTTTATATTGGCCAAACAAGTAGAAAATTTATCAAAAGATTTTCAGAACATTTACCTAGAAGAAAAAACATTCTTAATATAAAATCAATTTTTGCTCAACATCTAATCAACGAAAATTATACATACACAAGTTTTGAAAATAATTTTATAGTTTTACATTTTTGTAACAAAGTTCCTCTCATGGATTAGAGTGAAGAATTTGAAATATATAAATTATAAAGCTATTAAGAAGTCACCATCTTTAATTTTGAATGAATAACTTTCATTTAGTTCTAATATTTTATACAATAGTCCCTGGGCCATCACCTATTTAATTTGATGATTACCACATATTTTATACTTCGTAAGGCGTATGTTCTTGATGAGCCTACAACTTTTGTATCTGCCATTTTCCTTGATTCGGTCGCTTTTTCTCTCGAGAAACTCCAAAACATGGCGATTTCCCGGGGTTTTGTATATTTATTATCATAATTTTGTTATTTATTAAAGGGAGTGGAAATTTGTTTCAGAAAACAGGGTAAATTTGTCCGACAAAAAATTGTCTGCTTTTGTTGAGTCCGACAACTCAAACAGGCCAAAATACCAGATTACTGAAAATTAATTACCATAAAGCTGATTTTCACAGCATTGTTTAACAAAAATTAGTGAAATTGAAGGGTCATATTGTCCGACAAATTTTTGGCCGCGTTTTTCCATTCCGACGACAGGAAGTCGGAATCCTAGCGGGGTATTGTTTATTGATTACTACATGTCTAATTTTTTTTTATAGCTTTAATTAATATTTTTTTACTCTGATACTCTGATCCGACAAATTAGTGCCTGCTAACTATCGAAAAATCGAAAAATGTCATAATTTCAAAGACGATAACGTACGCTCAATATCATCATCCACGATATATCAACATTAGTCAATAATTTTAGATATTTGTTATTAAATATTATAAATTGATGAAGATTATAAATAATAATAAAATTATAAAATAATTTCGTAATACTTTTAATGAAATCATTATAATAATCAAATTGTAGTCATTACTATGTAGATTTTTAAACGTATCTCAGTAACCCATTGGTTTAATTTATATTATTGTTAATGCTCCCTCTCCCTCTCTCTCTCTCTCTCTCTCTCTCTCGCGTTGTCTGGGTTTTCCTCTTCGACGAATACCAGCTAGCTGTTGTTGTGACACTTTTTTTGGCTGGTGAATGGTGGTGAATGCTGATGTTAATCGCCCAATATTTTTCTAGAATCATCCTTAAGATAAAAAATTGATCTGGGGTTGGGACGAAAACAACACTGATAGTCATTGAAGGTAGATTCGGCGAACGGAATGAGTCCAGCAAGTACGGCATTAGCTAGTGTTAAATATGCAGTGTTCATCAGTGTGACTCCATGATAATAAGCACACTTCAGGCGGCCACCTTTCTTGTATTTCTTATTATTTTCCATTCAGCAGGTTGTTGTTTTTGATCCCAGATTGCAAGAATCAGGTCGTATATGCTACTTTTCCGTTCTCGCGGCGAGTAAAAGTATAATTTATATGTATACTCTATCGGTGCATATAGTTTTGAATCTGGTAAATAGAAAAAATGGCAATACTTTTTCCTTGTTAAAATTCGCGCATATTTTTAATCCTTCTCAATCTTTTCAATTAAAAGTGTGTAAATAACCTTCTCAACTGGTTAATGTTCCTTAAATTTTTTAAATTAAGATGAAAACATATTTTACATCATTTTTTGGGTATACATACTCCTTTTTCTTAATTTTCTTTATACAGTGCCATCTGTAAACGATGTTTCTTTAAAAAATGTTACGTTATAAATGTATACATTAAATTTATTCATGAATATTAGCAATTTTAACAAAGAAACAAAAATAATCATTCTCCTGAATATTTTTCTCATTTTCTTGTCGGACTGGCCGAATGCGCTATATTTTTGTCGGACAACTCGATTTTTAAAAATAAGAAATGGTTTTTCATCGTGTTTCATTTTTATCCGACATGTGGAAATCAATAAAAACTACCCCGTCAGGATTCCGACTTCCGGGAAATTTGTCGGTAAATATGACCCTTCAATTTTACTAATTTTTGTTAAACAATCCTGTGAAAATTAGTTTTGTGGTTATTGATTTTCAGTACCCTGGTATTTTGTCGAGTTTGAGTTGTCGGACTCGACAAAAGCAAACCATTTTTTGTCGGACAAATTTACCCTCGTTTTCTAAAACAAATTTCCACCCCCTCTTATAAATAACAAAACTATGGCAATATGCAAGAGCCCGAGAAATCGCCATGTTTTAGAGTTTCCCGAGGAAAAAGCGGCCGAATCAAGAAAAACGGCGGATAAAAAAGTTGTAGGACTCGTCAAGGACAAGCGCCTTACGAAGTATAAAATATGTGGTGATCATCAAATTAAATAGGTGATGGCCCAGGGACTACAATTTAATTATAAATTAATACCTTTATTGTTTTTTGTTCTTGCCATAGTTCATAGATTTTTAAAAAAAATTTTATTTTGTTTTGGCTTTTTATGTTTAATCTAGTATTGATATTTTTGGAAACAAACTAAATTTTTTTAAAATAATATTGTCATAAATATAAATTCTTCCACCGATGATGGATATTTATATTTGCGTCTGATATTTATATTTTAATAAAAAGTTGTTTGAAAAATATTTTTTTTTGTTAAATTACTAAATTTAATAATTTACTAAAAAAGAAACGTTCCATAAATTTTTGAATGTGTCTTGTAAATGTTCATTTTAAATTCTATGAAAATAATTGTAGATGGCGACAAAATCATTCTGCAAATTTCTCATCAACTAGAAAATCGAAAAGAAGAACCCGACTAGCATTATGTAAGGGCTCAGATCTGGACCGGATACGGCTTTCCCTACTACTGATAGGGACCGTATCAGGCACACCGAACAGATCCTGTTCAAATGTGTAACGCCTCAAACGATCCAAACCGGATCAGGTAGCCCTACTAGAAACGGACCAAGACCGCATAATTTAAAATAGGGAATTTTCTTTAAAATATATTAGAAAAATTAGAAAATTTACTACTACCTACATACATTCGAAAAAAATGTTTATAAAAATATTCTAACTTTACACTTACCTATATGTATTCACAACGCAGAGAAACGATAACTAAAGTATATGTGAAATTTCGCAAACTATGTATATCTAAAATGGATAATACTCTAGTGAATTTTAACCAAATGAAATTTATTAAAATGAAATAGGGCTCAGATCAAGACAAATAGGGCATACCTTAATTGGAAAATCAGATATGATTCTGATCGGGCCCTGGTCCGGGATTTACTACTAGGGATGAGATAGGTTTTCGAAATTCGGGCCGTATCAGGACAAATACGGCACGCCCTAGTAGTGAAATGAAGTATGATTTCTGAAAGGGGGCCAGATGCAAATGCCCTATTTGGATTTACCATAATACACCCTGATCCGGTCCGGATCATAATAGGGTATACCTCAACAAATTGCTAGTCAGAAAATCGTTTAATGAAAGAATGAAGTAACGCATACATTACTGCAACTGAAAAGGCGACTTTATCTTAAATTATGTTTCGTTAATGCAGAGAGCCGAAAGAATATGGTTCGATAACAGTACCGGTAGTGTGTCAAAAAATCGATAGGTGCGTGAAATAATGCATGTGAATTGCATGCTTTTTAGGTTAAAAACGTTTATTTTGAGTGAAAATGAGTTATAATCTTGAATGTAGAATCATAGTTGGCATCTGTTTGTAAAAAAAAAAAAGGAACCTAATCATTGAATCACAAGTATGCCAAAAGAATAATCTTCATACATTTTTTTACCCAATTCTTTTGACAAAAATATAATGGGAAATATTTGATACATAACAGTAATTACTTGGATGATATCAAATATATAATTGAACATGAAATTTAACATTAACCCGAGTAGAAATTATAGTTAGCGAAAGCTAGAATACAGTCAGGATGGGATCAGGACCAGAAAGGACAAGCTCTATTAGGGCAATCTGATGTGGGCCTGATACGGGCCTGAATTCGAATACAGTTTTAGGGTTAACCTTATTTTCATATATCGGGCTCTGATTTGGTTTTTCGTATTTGACCCCTAGTGGGCGATCTGATCAGGGCCTGATCCAATTATCCCAATAAGAGCCTGATTGGACAAAAGCGTTACACCCATAATCAGGACCCAACCGAACTAGGGAAAACCTGATCAAGGTCCTGTTTGAGCCCTAACAAATTTCTGCTCGACAAGTATGAGTGAATCCAGCTTAAACTGTTTTTAATTAACAGAGTGAATCCATTTCTGGAGTAATAAGAGCAGTTGGAAAATATTTAGTATTGGCCGTATAAAAGTCGTTGTTTTTCTCAGAAAAGTTGAATATATTGAACGCTAAATAATTTAAATTTCTTTTCAAAGAGTTTTTTTTGTTATACGTCTGCTTAAAACTAAAACCTATATCACGATAGTAGCCTTCTTGCAAAACAATATCAAAAATCCATTACACAGACCGTAGTCTTGATATCTCAGAACTTCTCAGACATTGAGATTTCAGCCTGTTCATATTTCACACTTTTATTTTATTTTAATTTAAACAAAATGCATAATCTTAAAACAACAACAATGTATGTGAATATAAAAAATATCATAAATATCTTCAGATGGTATTCAAAATTTGCCCCAGACTGTAATCTAAAAAAAATTGAGAATGGGGGGTTAGTTAGTACCTATTGTTTTTTTTTTGAAAAAAATTTATTCACTTAAATGTTTGTTTTTGTAAAATTCCAATGATCTTGCGTAAATAATCGAAAAAATTTTTTGCATATGCATAACTAACAAAATAAAAACTGCTTAACTGCATAGTGCATACAATTCTACTGTTGCTATTTGGTATTGGTATACGAAAATCATTGTTTTGTTCGAGATCGACGCTCTAGTGGTTTAAATTTTCCTTGCTTGTACACATTTTTGACAAGATTTATTACACGTTGCATCACTACACCGTACTGTACCTGTACAGCTTTTGAGTCAATTTCGGGGTCCGATTCGCCATATTCGCTCTCCGTTGAGATAATAACCTAACTATTAGTGCACACTTTGAACCTTTCAAGCGCCAGTATCTAGATTTACGGAAGATATCTCTCT
This sequence comes from Diogma glabrata, assembly GCA_963693315.1. Taxonomy (NCBI): domain Eukaryota; kingdom Metazoa; phylum Arthropoda; class Insecta; order Diptera; family Cylindrotomidae; genus Diogma; species Diogma glabrata. The sequence goes on from OY856187.1 coordinate 201,568,463, forward strand.
GCATGTTGTTAAATATTGGGGAATTCAATAAGTTCTCGTTGTTTCACGACAGATGATTTCGCGTTTTTACACCAGACAATTCTTAAGTAATCCGGCTAGCATTGTGTAAGGGCCAGGATCTGGGTAAAAACGGTATTCCCTACCACTAATAGGGACCGGATCAGGCATCTTAAACAGATACTGTTCAGTAATGTAACGCCTCAAAGTATCCAAATCGGATCAGGCAGCCCCACTAGAATCGCACAAGGGCCGGATCATTGAAAGTGGGAGTTTTACATTCGAATAATTTAAAGTAGGGAACTACATAAATTACAAAATATCCAAATTTTTTAAATTTTTTTATAAAAATATTCTAAACTTATATATGCAGTCATAACATAACGCAGAGAAGCGATAACTAAAGTACATGTGAAATTTCGCCAACTATTTATACCTTCAATGGACAGTGAATTTTAACCAAATGAAATTTATTCAAATGAAATAGGGCTCAAAACAAGACAGCCCCTGATCCGTTATTTACTATTATGGATGAGATAGATCTTTGCAGTCCGGCCCGGCTCACTGAAATCGATGATTTCTGATTGGAACCGGTTGCAAAACCCTATTAGGACATACCTTATTACATCCTGATCCGGTCCGAATCATTAAATTTTTTTAATGGTTTAATGAATTTTATTCTCTTCCATTTATTAATATTAGCTTTATTTGTATGTTTTTTCCATAATAATGTATTATTGTATTGTTTTCTAACCTATAGCCTAATGAACTTAACCTATTGTCATAATGAAAATTTCCTATAAAAAAATTATCATTCAATTGGTATGATTCCAATTGGTCAAATTGTTTTGATTTTTTTAATATTATTTTCGAATTATAATCACAATGGCTTTGATACGTTTCGTTCAAAAACTAAATAAATTCTCTCGTTTAGTTGAATTTGGTTGATTGTATGGGATGGGGGTATTTTTATCATCAGGGTTTTTTTTAATCAGAAATTTAATTTATCAATTAAATCAATAAAGATTTATTGTTTTAAACTTTTAATTGAAGAAAATGTTTTTATTTTATCTAACACACAATTCTTTGTCAGAGAATAAAGTAGTGTAATCAATTCGTGTGTAATGAATTTAATTCTCTCGCAAATTTAAAATTTTTGCTCGGACCTCGCTCAAATTTTAAACTTTTGCTTGAGAATAAACTATTTCATTACACACTGATTGATTAAAATACTATCAATGATTTAGGGCATGTCTGAACAAACGCTAGTCGGGAGAGCATCCAAAGCAGGGTTTGCCGGACTCGGAAATGTGGTCAAGCACGGCCCATTAATAATTAACAATAGTTGGTTATTGTTATTGAGCCATTATAGGCACCAAGAATTGGCCGATCTACAGTTTATTGAAATTTGTCAGAACACTTTACTTAAATAGTCAAGGGATGGCCCGTTAATTGCTAACATTAATTGTCTCTGAGCCAGTACATCAACCCTGAATTTGCCGATCTATGCTATTTGGTTAAAATTCACTAGAGTAGTAATATCCATTTTAGAATTAAATTGTTTGAAAAATGTCACATTTTTTCATTAGACATTTTTATTTTATTTTATTTATTAAATTACATATGATAATATTTTATATTTTTTTAATTGTCTAGTTATGGTTGCCACAGGTCATCATTATTAGTTATTTAATGGGCCATGCCAGCTGTGCAACTTTGTTTGGGTCATTGCTGGTTTTATCTCTGGTCCATGAAAGGCAGCCATTTGTTGTGATAAGTTATCATCCAGTAAAATTATGTTAACGGTACAGTCACGGTTGTCAGTCCTCGACCTGGACTAATTACTGGACTAACTGTACAACCTCGTATGGGATACAGGCGGAAAAAATGCACAATTAGTTTCTTCTCTTAGTTGTTTAAGGTGCTTCTTAATTCTATCAAGCCATTTTTCGAAAATGCGAAACTGTAGTTATGTTGAGTTGTGCTAGTTTTGTGTTGGAATTTGCTGCTTTGGAAAATTCTTTTATCATCACTTAAAATAAACAGCGGATTCTCTGTCTTCCTAATTCTTTAAATTCTATATTCCCCAGGAATGTGTGGCATGAAAATAGAATTTGAAATCTACAATTTACATCGTTGAGGATATGAACACTGCGAAGAATTCTTGCAGTTTTCTCTCGATTTTCGAATTACGGCAATGTCGTTGAATTTTTCGATGTAAGTAATGCGACCATTAAGGTTATAAAATTACATATTCAATTGTTTAAGGAACACACCGATTTATTCAAAGTTGATAATTTCTTTGACATTGCTATGCACTATCACTAATATGACATCTTTAGAACAACCTTTGCCTTATCTTCATAAAACTGACAAAATGTTTGCAATTATGTTCAACAAAACTCTGCTATATACTGTAAATAAATAATGAGACACAAGAAAGTTATTTATAATCAATAATACTATTATTTTTGTCCTTCTTCCTATCGATTATATATTACTTTCTTTTTTAATACTGAACAGTGAACACTGTAAGTTATTGTACCGATTTGATTGTTTTAAATATACGTCAGAGGAATAAAATAAAAAGTTTGACATAAACTAAATTCAAATAAATTTTCGGTCTGTTCACGTTATTCAAATACATATAAATGGGAGTAAATATTTATTTTAAATATAAAACACAGAAGATACGTGATTCCGCTTGATAAAATAAATCAATGATCATGAAAAATGCGTTTATTTTAAATAGGAATACAAAAACGTCTATTTATGTTTGTAGTTGAAATTATTTCGGTTAATTGTTTAAAAATAGACTAAAATTCAAAGTTGGGTGCATTTTTAATTGAATAATTCTTTTTTTTGATGAGCGGGTGTGGTAAACAGTTTTTTTTACAAAAAAATAATGTTCAAATCCATAAATGTACAAAAATCTGAACAACAAATTTTGTAATTTTTAACAGAGAAGTAGCCTTGTAGTCGTAGCAATTAACTTGTGAAAATTTAGGCGTTTGCATGCTTCGGTCTCGATTGCACTGTAATGACATCGAATAACTGGCAGGGTTTGCAAAAGGTCCATAGAGATGATGCTTCTATACATATAGATCCGCGAAGGATCGGTTGACTTTTGCGGGTTCATATCAAGCCAGTTTCATTACATATCGAAAGTATCCTTGAGTGGTTGTGACGTCCCCGACTTAGGAGATTCATCCATAAAATTTGTAGATTGATTGCGCCTAATTCTTTAATTCATTCTAGGTTTCTCTATATAAGCTATCTTAACTAATAGTTTATAGCACGTTACCCTTGCACGAATATTATGGTGACCATACTATGTTGTCGATTGAAGTCAAGAAAGTCTTCCCACAAAACTGCCAGCAACCTGCTGGACGCTGGCTACTAATTTTAGTATCTTGGATGCCTGGGACACCTCCTGGAATCATTACAATACACTTGGGCTTTCTATTACTAACCCGACTTCTACTCAACCCGGTTTCGATCTGACACGTCATACCTGGACTACACTAAACCGAATAAAAACGAATCATGGACGTTGTGCTGATTCTTTCTACAAGTGGGGTATTTCAGAGTCCCCTCATTGTAACTGCGGAGCTCCAAAACAAACCATAAAACACATTGCATCTGTGTGTCCAATTCGACGATACAATGGTGACATCTTAGACATCCATTTGGCAACTACCGATGTTGTAGCATGGATAGACTAGAAAACCATACGCTAAATAAAAATCTTAACTAATTTATAATTTATTATAATTAACGTAGAACATAATTATATTTTTGTATTAAACAATTCCTAGTGCAACTTCAATTTGCAGTGCAACAGATATATGGGATGTATGACTACCCAGCTTCACCTTCTGCAATATAATGTGGCTTTCTTCAGAAGATGTATTGGATGCTACGATGATGTCCATGAAACTGCCTAAACCTATAAGATTTAATATTTTAAAGATTTTTTTTATGGCATTCCTGTTCCATGCAGTAGGAGCGTTGCCAAGCCAATCAGCTTTGAATATTCACCTCATTCATTCGCAACAGCGGCATAATTACCATGGTAGCCGATTTTTAAAGGTCGTTCATTACGTCCTGCGTAGTTATACCACTTTCACAGGGATTTCCATTGATACTAAAACTAGAGTACACCATATACTCTCTCCGAGAGTGTCGTAGGCATGTCTGAAATCAACAAAAAGTTGTTACATAGGCATGTTGAACACTCGAGTCTCGACACTTTTCCAAAATCATCCTTATCGTGGAAAATGCATCGGTGGTAGATCAGGCTTGTCGAAAACCGCACTGAAATTCTCAAAACAGTTGATTAGCAACATGATTGATTTTGGCTGGCAGAATGTATGAAAAGATCTTATATGCTGTGCAGAGGAGAGCGAACCTGTTTTATGGATTGGTATCAGAACGGCCGAATTCCAGTCCTGTGGCATAGTTTGAGCCCTCCAGATTATTTGAACAAGCTCCGAGTTTTACTGCCATGTACAATCATTTCGGACGTTATATAGTCAATACCATGTGCTTTTTTACGTTTAAATTTCTTTTGTTGATTCGTCTTCATGTACCTTTGACGTATGAATTAACTTTGCTCGACGCCCGACTTCCTGTTGAACACTTATATTAGGAAGATTCTCAAAATAGCGGTCCAAGTATCTAAAATATTTTTAAGACCTACGTGTCTCTCCATATTTGTTTTAAATAGTAATCGATCTAGTTTGAGGTCCCTTCTATAAAGTTTCATTATGTTCGGTCTTATTTCTTCTTTAGTGATGAGATGCTAAATCGTTTTCGTTGATTGAATTTTGGAATGCCAGGTTTTAGAAAGTGAAACCGTATTTTGACACGAACAAGGAAGTGGTCACTTTCAATGTATGCATCTCTCAAGGATCGCCCACCCAGAACGCTTGAAAAAGAACGTGCTGTTACTAGCAAGTAGCATGTGATTAATTTGATTTCGACTGTTTCCATTCTGTAAAACCCAAGTCTGCTCTGCTTATGAATCGATCAATGCGGAAGAGAAGGACTGGAAAATCTCCAATAATTTGATAATGCAAACTGAGTCAATCTCTCGCCATTATAATTCGAATTTAAATGTTGGGGCCCACCACATTTCTATAAAAGAAATCTCTACCAACTTGCCCATTGTATCGAAGAACCATAATGAAGTCGCGTGTTGGTGTTTGTTTCCTAATCTCTTCCAGTGTTATAATTTCCATTATATACCTCCTCTCTCCACTGACTACTCTCTGTCTAGACTCGTTAGAGCATCAGAGCATCAGTCCCAATATGGTAGTCTGTTCTGGTCATTGTTCACATCCAGGTAAAATTTTGTTTTGGCTACCGCGTCTGTTCTTCTTTTCCTGATTCCTGTTTTTAGCGAAATCTTAATCCGGGGTCAGAGCGTTAGCCTCAGGCAAAACCTGCATTTTCGTAAATGGCCCCTTTCTGGTTTTAAGGTTCTCAGAAAAACCTGTTTTTACATTTATACACCCATTAATATCACATCTGAATCATCAATAAAAGATTACGTTGTGTGTTCAGTTGACACTTTTTTATTCTTAACAAATCGTTTCGTTAAAAAATTAATTATTATTAGTATCACTATAATTATTTGCACAGTTATTATATTTGATTAACTTCCCTAGCAGAAATTAGTTTGGGAAAGCATGAATACAGTGGAAGCGTGATCAGGGTAAAAAGAGCAAGCCACATTAGGACAATCTGATTTGGGCCTGTTCCGGGCCTGAACTAGAATACCCTTTTAGAACTAACCTTATTTGAATATTACCGGCCCTAATTTGATTTTTCGCATTTGATTCCTAGTTGGGCAATCTGATCAGGGTCTGATAACAAAATACTTTACTAGGGTTTGCCCTATTTAATTTTATATGACAAACTTTATCAGGGCATGATGCGACTATCCCAATCAGGGCTTGATTGGGCAAAAACGTTACACTCATGATTAGGGCCTTATTAAAGTAGACAAACCGGATCAGGGCCTTATTTGAGCCCTAAAAAATGTCTGCTCGGTTTGGGTTTAAGATTTTGAATATATTATTGTTTTTACTTCCTCGTTTCAGAAACACACATGAAGCTGCTCTATATTTTATATTTTTAGTTCTCGGCAAGGTTATTTCGCTGAGACTGAAGATATATCTAGAAATAATTCACCTCACTTTGGTCTAGAAGTGGATTCTCGTCCTACGAGCCCTTGATCTATATTTCCACCACTACCGACAATATATAGGAGTGGTTTGTTTTAGAATTTTTAAAAGTTTTCTCTTTACTGAAAACTCGAAGGATCCTTTGATAAAACATTTTCATGTGAACCTATTGCAGAGAAATTGTTTTTGCTTTCAAATTCAATGATATTATTAATTTAGACCGGGAGGCAGCGTTGCAAATGAAAAAATCATTTGATGCCGGTTGATTTTTATTTATTTTAATTAACTAACTCCAGCTGATGATAAATCTGGCGGTCAGTTGCTAAAGTAGTGCGGGGTCTGGTTGTGAAAGACTTAAACTGGTAAAAAAACGAATTCCAAAAGTAAATTGATGCCGCTTCAGAATTTGTATGATGCATGTTTACACCATAACAATTGAAAAAAAAGTGATCAGCTGATTGGCGGATGGGGGATTATAGGTCAGCTCCTCGTATACATCACTATAAAAATGCAATATAGTCAAGACCCCTCTGCATAGGATCTTGATGAAACTTTGACAAATGATCCAGGTTCACTTGAAAATGGAAAATCTGAATTCATTTTAAATTTGGACAAAATGGCGGGGGGGGGTCTCCCGAACACCTCTAAGTTTAAATCTTCAATAACTTCTAATCCCGACATATGATCTTATGGAAACTTGGTATATAAAGTTTTAGTACTGTTGTCAATATTTCTGCATAAGAACTTCCGGTTTGACACTTCCGGCTAAAAAGTTTTTTTTCCAGGTGTTTATCCCTACTGTAGCCTACAATTATCGATCGATTTTCATGAAACGTTGGTAAAAGCTTTCAAGTAACATGAAAAAGATTTTGTCAGCTTTTGGAGTACGTTGAATAAAAAAGGGTTGGGAGTCCACCATAAAACAGGTGTTTTTTTCCACAATGTTTTTATATTGGTTGGGAGCATACAACATTCGATCGTGAATGAATTTTGATCAAACTTTGGAAAAAGATGCAAATATGTATGGCAAGGAACTGATTGATTTTTGAGCGATAGTGAACAAAGTGGTGGGGGTTCTCCCAAACACCTGTTTTTGTTAAAGCTTAATAACATCTGTACCTTATAATCGAATTAGATGAAGCTTGGTACATAAACATTTGGTACGGTTCACAAAAGTTCTGCATCCCAACTTACGGTTTTTCATTTCCGGTAAAAAATTTCGGTACTCCCAACAACACTGAAAAAATGGTTGCACAATAAGCAGGTGCTCGGGAGGTCCCCCACCACTTATCTCAATATTGTCCAAAAACTAATCAGCTTTTTGTCATTTGAGTCTCTATATTTTTTGAAAGTGTCACTAAAATTTATTAATGAATGAAGTCTGTATGCTCCCAACAAACTTTAAAAACCAACTGCGATAAGTCAGCAGTTGTATGGTAGACCCCCCACCACTTTGATCAATATGTCCCAAAAGAAGATAATTATTTTTCACTAATTGAAACTTTTTCCATGAGGTTCATCATAATCACTTCATTATTGTAGGCACTGTAAAAACTTCAAAAAATTACAAACCAAAATTTTTTACCGGAAACGAAAAACCGGAAATTGGGATGCAGAACTGTTGTGAACCGTACCAAATATTTATGTACCAAGTTTCATCCAATTCGATTATCAGGTACAGATGTTATTAAGCTTTAAAAAAACAGGTGGTTGGGGAACCCCCCACTTTGTTCACTATCGCTCAAAAACTAATCAGTTTCTTGTCATCCATATTTGCATCTTTTTCCAAAGTGTCTTCAAAATTCATTCCCGAACGAATGTTGTATGCTCCCAACAAACATAAAAAACATTGTGGAAAAAACCACCTGTTTTATGGTGGATCCCCCAACTATTTATCTAATGTACTGCAAAAGCTGATGAAATCTTTCTTATGTTACTTAAAGCTTTAACTAACGTTTCATGAAAATCGATCGGTATAATTGTAGGCTACGTAGGGATAAACACCTGGAAAAAAAACTTTTTAGCCGGAAGTGTCAAACCGGAAGTTCTTATGCAGAAATATTGACAACAGTACTAAAACTTTATATACCAAGTTTCCATAAGATCATATGTCGGGATTAGAAGTTATTGAAGATTTAAACTTAGAGGTGTTCGGGAGACCTCCCGCCATTTTGTCCAATTTTAAAATGAATTAGGATCTTCCATTTTCAAGTGAACCTGGATCATTTGCCAAAGTTTCATCAAGATCCTATGCAGAGGGGTCTTGACTATATTGCATTTTTATAGTGATGTATACGAGGAGCTGACCTATAATCCCCCATCCGCCAATCAGCTGATCACTTTTTTTTCAATTGTTATGGTGTAAACATGCATCATACAAATTTTGAAGCGGCATTAAATTACTTTTGGAATTCGTTTTTTTACCAGTTTAAAACTCCCCCACAACCACACCCCCTGCAAGTCTGACGGCTGACTCTTATTTTTTACATCACAAATAATTAATCTATCTATAAAAATTGAATTCAATCGGCATCAAATCACTAACCAAAATGCAACGCTGCCTCCCGGTCTAATTGTTCATTCAAAGAAATTTCAAGTTTTCTCAAACAATTTATTATGCAATCGTAGGGATCTGGTCAATTTGTAGCGGGTAATTACATTAGTTCAATAAAAAAAATATTGTTTGCCGTTATTGTTTGCTTTTTAATACACATCATTCAAACAAATATTAAATTTATTATAAAATTGTTATTTTCAGAATCAAGACAAATGGAAATATAATCCATCGCTTATAAATACAAATCAAACATGTGGTGGCGTTCAATTGCAATCTACAACAAATTCAACAAACTTACTAAAACCAATGCAAATGCAATCCAGCCAACAGCAGCATCATCAGCAACAACTTCAACAACAACAAAATCATAGTAATATGAATTTACAGCAAAATCATTTAAATACACAACAAATGCTAAATCATGCATTAAATAATTCTGGTGGTTTACCTCCACCCCAAATGCAAATGCCACCACAAATGGCTCAAAGTGGTATATATGATCATATGCATCCAAGTGTTAATTTAAATGGGGTTGGAAGTATGCCTAAAGAACAGCAACAGCAATTGGTGTATTTAAGTGGACAACCTCCAATGAGCGTTTTGGCACCACAAAATCAATATATGACACGTAACGCTGCGGTAAGTTTTTGTCTGTTTTTTTTCATAACAAATTTTTTGTTTCATTTATCATTCAAAATGATATCTCGGTATAACAACTATAAGTTTTTTTTTCTAAAATTTAAAATAAAGTAAATTTTAAATTTTGTCAATAAATATCAATTATAACTATTTTAAACCATACATCCGTCATAAATGTTTATAGACAATATTAAAAACAATATAAATGTATATATGAGAAATATTAAATTAAATTAAACTTATAACTTGTTTGTAGTCTACCATACCACATTGGATATATACATAATAATAGGTTAACCACTTTAGATAATACACCAACTTCCTACTAAGTTTATATTTACGTAAATATTAAGTTGTAACTTAAATTTGTTGTAATTCTTAATTAAAATTTTACAACACTTTGAAGTAAATTGTTCTATACTTTTTTCCCACAATTGCACACACAAGAGATACAAACAAAATATGACACTCACTTTGGATTTTGTAATTAATACAAAAAAATTATAGTTACCGATAGGGTTATAATTTTATAAATGTCCTTGAATAATGCAATGTTTTTAAATTAAGAAATTGTACAAAAAAGATTAAAATTATATAAGTAAGGATTAATTGCACTAAAATTAAATTAAAGACATAGATACCAAACGTTTACTGTAAAAAAGTGAAGATAATTTTCTGTTTCAAAAATAAATGGAGATTTTCGCCAATAATATTATGATTATATTGCAAAATTGAAACGAAGGTTATTTTTATATTCAGTTTTTTTGTGTGTAAACAATGAGTAGTTTTCGAGTAGTAGTAGCTGACTTCCATTTGCATTATGAAACAGGTATTACGTATATATCATTTCTGAACATACCAATCGATATCTTCATCCTTATAGGCCTACTTTAAATTGATTTGATTAAAACCAAAATCCTTGACTTCATTTTAAGTGAGTTTTAATTATAGATTTGTTTTAACAATTTGAAATTCCGCGAAGGTTGATGATTTTACTATTTTTTTTTTTTAAATTTTTGAATAAATTATTTTTTAATTTTTAAAATGTAAAATATTTTGAGTTTTGTTGTGTGTCGATATTAATCGATTTGTTTGAATGAATTTATATTTTGTAAATTTTTTAGAGGAAGTTTTGTTTAAATTGTTAACATTATTGTAGCACAATAAATTTTTATGCATAAGAAAGATAACTGGTTAAAATTTTAAAGTAATTGAAATTACTGTTAAAATTGAAATTGGTGTTAAAATCGAACAAACCAAACCCGTGTAACTGATTTTTTAATGCAGGTATCGTAAATTTGTTGAAAACAGGACATTGAACTAGCAGATGGATACAGGTAGACTTTCTTTTTAAAAATTTAATTGAAAAATACGTTAATACTGATTTATTCCTAAACAGGAGAGTAGCAAGCTACCCAAAACTGCTTCAAATAAGTAAACCTTTAGTTTAATCCCTAAACTTGGACATAAAACAACTTCTAACCGATTTAATTTAATTTCTGCACGACTCCTACATAGAGCTTATAAACCCCGACAGTAAATTTTATCCCAGAGCTTACGGGATTTTCGAAAATTTCACAAAAAATTTGTACGTAATTTAAAAAAAAAATAAAAGTCTTACATACCCCAAATTTTATTTTATTCGTTTGTTTTGGATCTATCTACCTGTATGTAAACAGCAAAAACAAATAGTGTGAGTTACAACCTGCATAGGATCCTGATACAACCCGCATGGAATCCTGATGAAACTTTGGTATATGATCCGGGTCCACTTAAAAATGGAGGATCTCGATTCGTTTCAAAATTGACAAAATGGCGAGGAGTCTCCCGAACCTGTTTATTTGAATCATAAATAAACTTCAAATTCAATAAGGTTTTAGTAGTATTTGCAATATTTCTGCGTACCATCTTCCGGTTATTCACTTCCGGTTACGTTTATAAAAGGTTTTAATCATTATGAAAATTTGGGGTACATTGGGCAAAAGGAGGAAGGTTTTTACTGTTTTTTGTATCATACAACATTTGTTCGTAAATTAATTTTGATAACTATTTGACAAAAGATGCATATATGTATGACAAGGAGCTGATTAGTTTTTAAGCGATATTGAACTAAGGAGTGGGTGGTCCTGGTCTTAGGCTGTTTTCTAAACCAAAACTTATTTGAAACTTATTTGTGGAGACTTACTTATTTGAATAAGTAACCTAAAGAGATGACTTATTTGAAATTTTTTTTTTATAGAAAAATCTAATTTGATTTGACAGTGTCATGTTTGTTTACTAAATGATTTTAAGGAATAAAACTTTTTCGATCCGTAAAAAAATTAATATAATAATTTAAAATGAAGAAAATAGTTTTCAAAACTCTTTAATTGATCAAATTAAATAAATCGTTCTAATTAAATTTATTTTCGAATTTGCTTTTATGTGCTGTCATAGTATATTACATATCTAGAGTTGTAAACAACATTTTACATGCGAGGGAAAATTTTGCGCACGAGACGCGTAGCGTCGAGTGCAGTATCTTCACGAGCATGGAAAATGCTTTACAACTCGAGATTTGTTATATACTTTTCCTACGACTTTGTTTTAATGCCCAAACGCATATAATTACTTGAAAAAATGAGCTCCTAATTATAAATTAAATGCAAATAGTTTACAAATTGTGGTAGACTTTGCATTATTCTGTGTCAAAATGAATTGAAATATTTAATTTTTAAAAATCAAATTTTTCTTTAAATAAAAATTTTTCTTTTTATTAAAAGCGTGCGGTAATATATATATGAAAATCCATTACCGCACGCTTTTTTTTACTTACCGCACGCTTTTTTTTACTTACCGCACGCTATTTGAAATAATCAATTTACATGTCATGGATAGTGTGATGTAATTTATAATTTACTGTGATAGGAGTAGGAAAAATTAAGTATGCTAAATCATTTAGAATAGCTTTTGAATACTTATTTAAAATGGCGGTGAATAAGTAAGTCTACATAAATAAGTTTCAAATAAGTCGTCGTTTAGAATACAGCCTTAGAAGTACATGTTTTGTTAATAGTTCAATAACATCATTAGCTGATAATCGAATTGGTTGAACTTGGTACATACATAAGCAAATAGTACGGTTTACTACAACAGTTCCGCATCCCAACTTCCGGTTTTTCACTTCCATTAAACATTTAATTTTTGCATTTTTTGCATTGTCTTAATCCGTATTACAACCTACAATAGTTAATAATGAAGTGATTATGATGAAACTTATGAAAATGGTTTCAATTAGTGTGAGAAGATAATGTTCAACTTTTGGGCACATCGACCAAAGTGGCGTGGTCCACCATTGTTTGGAGCATACGGACTTCGTTAATTATTGAATTTTGATGACACTTTGACAAAAGATGGAGAATTTAATGACATAAGAACTGATTAGTGGTCGATATTGGGACAAGTGGTGGGAGGCCTTGGGAGTATTCGTTTATTTGAAATTTCCATAAAATCAGCTCCTGATAATTGATTTTGATTGAACTTGTAAATAAGCTTCCTCCAATGTACATTGGAAATTATAACAACCAAAAAAAAAATTATGTTTCGATTTAGCAAAATCCCTACACCCGTGAATTTTTTAAATTTTTTTCTTTTGTAATGTTCGTAGATAAAAGGGGGAGGTTACAAAAAAAAATTTTACATTTTTGAAAATAAATCGAAAACTGTGCTTTTAGTCCCTGGGCCTTCACCTAGATAATTTTCTAATTACCACATATTTTATACTTCGTGATGCGCCTGTCCTTGACGAGCCTTTGTTCTGTGAAGGAAACATTTGTTCTGTGATTTTTCTCAAATCGGCCGCTTTTGCGTTCGGCAAGCTCCGAAAAAGGGCCGATTGCCCGCGATCTTGTAAATTTGCTACCACATTTATTTTTTTTAACTGTGGAGGTTGGAAATTTGTTTTAGAATACGAGGGTAAGCTTGTCCGACCAAAATGTGTTTGCTATTGTCGAGTCCGACAACTGACATTTTGGATGTTTGGGTTGTCGGACTAGACAATAGCAGACAAATTTCTGTCGGACAAGGTTACCCTTGTGTTATAAATCAAATTTCCAACCCCCATAGTTAAAAAAAACAAAAATTTACAAGATCCCGGGCAATCGGCATTTTTCGGAGCTTGTCGAAAGCAAAAGCGGCCGATTTGAAAAAAATCGCAGAACAAATGTTTTCGGGTTCGTCAAGGACAGGCGCCTCACGTAGTATAAAATACGTGGTAATCAGAAAGTTATGTAGGTGAAGGCCCAGGGACTATTTCGAAAATTACAAAAAAAACTGTTTTGCACTACAAAATCACCTTTCATATGACATCGCACATGACATGATCAAAAATAATTTTTTTTTTAAATTTCTACTTTAAACCCCCACAACCCCCCTCCAATAAACATTTGAAATTATAACAACCAAACAAAAATTTTAGTTTCGATTTAGCAAAATCCCTACACCCATGAATGTTTTTCTTTTGTAATGTTTTAATTTAAGGAGGGTCAAAAAAACCACTCGTTTTTGGTAATAACTCAACAACTAAGCAGTCGAAAATTCAATGAAAATTTTTTTAGAAATACTCCATTTTTTCGTTTTTTCTCAACCAAATTCGATTACTTAAAAAAAATTTTGTTCTATCTCCTTATCTATGTTCATAAAATATAGATAAAAACAAATAGTTGAAACTATTTTGTTATCATCAGGTGTGGGAAAAACACATTTAATAACTGTAGAAAATTTTAAGGTGATAGCATTTATAGTTTGTGAGTACATCGATTATGTAGAAAATTCGGACGGACACCAAAGTCTCATCAATAGGGTACCGTTTTTACTATTTCAAAGAACGGAACCCTAAAAACGAAGTTTAACGAATTTTATTTAATGATAAGAATATAATAAATTCAAAGAATAAAAAACGGAGAGTGAAAAAGGAGTTGACATGGTTTCATTTAACTTTTTATAAGATATAATATGCCTTTCGTAATAATAAATTGATAAATTTTATTTTATTTTCATCTAAAGTTATGTGCGGAAGAAATTATTTTGTGAATGTAATGAAAAATACACAAAAAACAAAAGGGCTCTTTAAATAATTAGTTTTAGTGATTCAAAAAAATTATTATATTTATTTAATATTTTTTGTTTGTCATTTCAAAATTGTGGAAAATTAATATTATTTTTCATATTTAAGCCAAATATTTAAATTTTTTGAATTCTGATTTTTTTTCATTTAAATTGTATCATTAAAAAAATGACGAAAAAATGGACACCTCATTAACAAATGCAATCAAACACATACATTTTCATTTTTCAACTTCGAAATACGTCCCCAATCTACATTTGTCGCAATAACGCTACCAAAATCATGTTCTCACTTGGACGTCCAAGTGCATCCGCATGTGGTAATCATAGTGCCATCATTTTGTAACGACACCGAGTGGCGGAAAAATGTATGCACAACGAGCGGATAGTGACGGCATAAATGATAAAGCGTTAGCACGCCATGGCAATTCCATGACGCACGCGGTGTTTGAAAAGAAAAGAAAAATCCAAAACCGAATCAAATTTTCTATATTCCCTTTACAAAAAATCGATCAATTCGTCTCATCTTACAAATTTATTCAAATATGACAAATAACAAAACGAACAACGGAACAATCCAAATTAATCTTTGCGATAGACTAATTACCCAAGATGGTGTTTATATTCATACATCGTCGGCTCCAAAGCATTTACGTGTAACTACATTTTGGAAAAATAGACATGAAGCGCAAAAAACGATTTATTGTGATTCTAAACTAGCTTGAAAATAAAATTTTTTGTCAATAAATAAAATAAAACTATTTCTTTTTATAAATTGGTAGTAATTTTTTTTTTAAAGCTTGTTTAGAATCGCAATAAATCATTTTGTGAGCTTCCTTTCAATTTTTCTAAAATGTACTTACACGTAAATGTTCTGTAGCCGACGATATGCACCTGACCTTCAATTTTTTTGAAATTTGGTATATATTTGTCTTGTATACAAATGATTCTGCACACTTCCGGTTTGTCACTTCCGGTTTGTTACTTCCGGCGAACAATTTTTCTGTATTTTTCCCCTTCTAAGACTCCCTGCTGTTTGATCACTTCCGTATCACAACGTCCGGTTTGTCACTTTCATTAAAAATGTTTTTTTAGTTTTTTTGTTCTCAACAAACTTTGTCTGTTGGGTTGGAACACTACAGCCTTCGTTACTGAATTAATGTTGATGAAAATTTGATTAAAGGTGTATACTTATAAGGCATTGATTAGTTTTTAAGGGATATTAAAGAAAGTGGTGAGGGCTGCTAACTGCCAAGCACTTGTTATTTTGAACCGTGAATATACTTTATAACATTTAGTTTTAAAAAATACGACTTTAAAAAAACGGTTTTTTTGGTTATTTCGATAGTGTCTCGACACAGGTTCTTAGAGCTAATTCACTTATAACCCTTCAATTTTGTTGTCAAACTTAAACATTTCGAATTTGATCAACATCTTTCATTTACATACTCATCTAACGTTTTAGCAAATGCATCCTGTTCCCCGTATACTTAAAATGCAAGCAAAAAAAAATTATTTTGGTCTTGAATAATAAAAAGTATTGAACTAGGGTTTCTGTCTGTTGGTAAATTTAATGCATCATCTAATGTGTGACATGCGCAAATTTTTTTTTTATGTATATTTAATTTAAATTAATGTTTGTATGTTAATTTAAATTTCATTTCGTTTACTCTGTTGAAAAAAACTACGAAGCGTTTATTTTATAGAATAAAAAAAGGTAGACAAACCATTTTCTGTTTTCTTCAATTTGATATATTTTGCAAATCGTTCGAAGTTAACTATTTTGGATAAAACAAAATTTATCTTCCAGTATAATTCATAAATGGTTCTTAGTTCTTTGAACCGATATGGCAAGGTTTATTATTTGAGTTGATTTTAAAAATGCTAATGCTTTTTTTTTTTACAAAGGAACGACCTGATTTAAATGAATATAACTACAATCTTTGTATTTTTGCTCAAAATCTGTTTTTTTAAGTGGTTTAGTAAATATTAAAAAACTTTTCTTTCAAATATCATAAGAATTAATAATATTATCAAGGTTATTGACCTATAATTTTGTTTGTTATCATGTCAACTATTTATAATGGAATTTGATAATAAAAACATTTGTTATCTTAGCTTCCGAGTTTCGAGTATTGACGAAAATCTTAAAAAAAATAAATTGCTTTACTATTTGAGAGGAATGAAAACTGCAATGAAGATTATTGATATAGCTACGGATTTTTTGTCACCTTCATTATATAATATACACTTTTGCACAAAATTCAACGCTTTATCAGACATCGAACTAAAACTTCGAGAATGTCAGTTTGTGGCGTAAATAGAGTGAAATGTTTGGACCCATTTTGGTTCACTAAGCCTTGATTGAAGAATAGAAAAACACAGACTGAGGTGACTGGGGTCATCACACTAATTTTTTCTACAAGAAAGCAGAAACTATGCCAGGCCATTTTAAGATCAACATGGTTTGGAAAATTACGATATTAATAGGCAAAATTACCGTTTCAAAAGATTTTATCCTTACAACTGTGACTCAGCTGGATGTAGCACAACATACATGAACGTGTGTTCAACACTGACAAATACCTTCCTAATATATGCTCTATGCCACTAATGCTTCGCACAGCACCAGCAAAAGTATCCAGTGAATCTGTAAAAGTATCCCCGGTTGTCAGCCCGATCCTAACCGGATCGTCAGCTCGATCAGCCCGGTTTCACTATTATTGTTCTATGCCCAAAACTTAGCTGATATGCGCAGCAGTTGTAATCCGTGTAATTCGTCTTGGATATTCAGGATATGACTGTCCAGTTATTGACTATTTGAATTTATAGTGCCTAATTTCTACGGCATAGATCTGCTTCTTATCCTCTTGCCATCTTTTATAATGCACTGCTTTACGTATTATTAACACTCCATAATGTACGAATTGCTACAGTAATGCAATGGTTCTTTCTCAAACCAAACTCCCGATCATAAATGTACCACCCAATTTTTGCATGTTGCACATTTTGTTGTTGGTTGGTGGTAGAGGCTTGCTATCCTTAGAAACGAACGCAAAATGGTGGTATTTTGTCGTCGACGAAATATACATATATATACAGGGTGTCCCACGAAAGTTGTCCCACCGGTTAACTGGGGATACCTTGGAGTAGCGCTAACAACTTTTGTTCAAGCATTTTGCGAATAGTTCTTTTGTTTCGCGGAAAACGGTTTGTATTGTTTTTATTCCTTATCAAATTAAAATGCCTTTAAATTCAATAGCAAAGAAGCTAGGAGGTCGCAATTTTTCATTTTTTGATTTACAAGTTTGTGTATTAAAATGGATGAACATTTGACAAAGATTACTTTGATACTTTTGACGCTATTCCTTTACAAAGTCAATTTTTAGTTAAAATTTTAAAAAAATAATACTTTGCTTTTCATTATTTCAAAAACGGTGATTTACGTCATAATTTTTTTTTCAATGGAATTGTTCCTTGAAATGTCAACTTGAAAGTTACTTTGGTTAAAACCAGTATAATCCACTTCAGTTATCTCAAACCAGAAATATCTCTCAAGCTTTCCAAAGAAGAATGGAAATGTGTATGGCGAATGAGGGTGGACATATTGAAAATTATCTTTAATAAATAAAAATAACTTAATATTTTTTATTAATAATTTCTTTTGTGTTTTATTACGAGGTGATTTAAGTTAAAATTGATTGATTCAAGCTCAAAATAAAATTTTGAAGTTTTAATTTTAAGAGCTAGCTCAAGATGGTCTTGAAATTTTTGGTTTTAACCAAAGTAACTTTGAAGCTGACATTTCAAGGAACATTTCCATTGAAAAAAAAATTATGACGTATATCACCGTTTTTGAAATAATGAAAAGCAAAGTATTATTTTTTTAAAATTTTAACTAAAAATTGACTTTGTAAAGGAATAGCGTCAAAAGTATCAAAGTAATCTTTGTCAAATGTTCACCCATTTTAAAACACAAACTTATAAATGAAATAAAAAAAACCGCGACCTCCTAGCTTTTTCGCTATTGAATTTAGAGGCATTTTAATTTGATAAGGAATAAAAAAACAATACAAACCGTTTTCCGCGAAACAAAAGAACTATTCGCGAAATGCTTGAACAAAAGTTGTTAGCGCTATTCCAAGGTATCCCCAGTTAACCGGTGGGACAACTTTCGTGGGACACCCTGTATATATATTGCCGACTATAATCGGTTTTCCAAATATCTATAAAAGTCAATCCGTACCTTCTCTCTAAAGAGGTGGAATTATTGGATTTTGATGTTAAAGATTTCTTTTAATTTTTATTTTAATAGTTTTCAGTTGATCAAAGATCATAAACCAAGAGCTTGCTCAACAAACAGACCGCGGCTGTTATTACATATACATATAATAGCTTCGTTGTAAAGAATTATAATGCTTCTATGCAAAGGGCTTTCATATTAAAATTTAAGGGACATTTTTTTACTTCTACGATACTATTGTCCAAACGAAAAACAAAAGCAGTTTCCTTTAAACAAACCGAAACGTTAAACTTTTTAAGGATCAAATCGTTGTGATTTCATAGAAATAATTGCATTCATGATCCAATTAACATAATATGTAATAACGTTTAATAGTATGACCGCTTTTTAACCAGAATTTATTAATTTACCCCCGCCAAGGCTGATTTATTTACAAAATTTATATTATTCTTCCAACTCTCAGTTTGGAGAACCTTTCTGTTTTTTATTTAATTTCTAATTTATTGTTCTACCATAACATTTTGACAAAACGCGAAATAAAAAGTTCTAAAATTCATTAATGAACCAACTTTGAATTCAGGTTTTATCTCTTATCCTCTAAATTTTGATTGATATTGTTGCTGTCGATATTTGACATTTGAAATAAAATTATATATAACGATAATAGCTTACTAAATCAAACTTTAAAACATAAATAAATCTTTAGATAAATGTCAAATGCGTTTTGGGTCGTTTATTAAAACAGTTACTTGTTTTTATTACACAGAATTGGGGCATAAAAGGCACAGCAAGAGCAGACTGTGATTTTGAAGTCAGTATCGTTATGGAGAATATCCAGTTAACAAATTATAAAATGCAATAGTAATAAAATCGAAATTCAAGTTTCATTCTAATGTTTATGAAGACTATTAGGGTTTAACTCGAGGCTTGACATTTCAAATAAAATAATTATAGCCAATCATTTAAATCAAAAACTTCAAAAAAGATTTTCGATAGATGCAGTTTGTTGCAACAAACTTGTTTTTGTTTTTTTTCAACTGAGTTATGATATCGTTAATTTTGTTTATATTTTTTAAATTGTACCATCAATATTAATTTTTTTACTGATAATCAATGACCTGTGAAATTGACGCCTGATTATCTACAAATTAAATATCAGATTATATTTTAAACTTTTTTTTATGTTTATGTTAATTTGCAGAAATAGAAACAAAATGCATTAAACTAGTTTTTTGTTTTGTTTTTGTAAAACGGAGCTGTCTTTGGAACATCTTTATTTAAATAATTGTTGCTGTCATTCATATGATGAAGGTGATGGACATATCAGCAAAAATGATCTTGAAAAAAGTTTTGTTCGATAGAAAATGAAAGCATACATAATTAAACTAAACCAATTTCTAGGTGGATTCGCAAATATAAAAGCTTGATAAAGTAGTAATAAGGTTAACGATCTCTTCCTCTATTACAAAACCGGAACAAACTTTTTCCACACATACAAACTAAAAATGTTGCTTTTTCATTAATTTCTGACTCATTTAAATTTACGTTTGATAAATCAAATTTCCAAAAATATATGTAAAAGAAGAACATATTTTTCTTTACAAATGAATCATTTTCCTTTTTTCTATGTTGTCTTTTTCCATATAAACCTACCCATTAAATATTGAATTTTGTTCAATTTTCTCAAAATACGACAACACTGTAGACGTTAAGTCTACTACATTTGCTTTTTATTTTTCTCGGTAAAAAAAACTTTTCCTTTTCATTTCGTTAAAATAAAAATAAAAATCATAAAATTTCCTTGAAAATTCGTTTTTTTTTTAAATATTTTTCTCATTTTGCTTACAAAATAAAAATAAATGTATTTATAATTTTGATATTGTTATTATAATAGACTAATAGAGGAAAAAAATTATCATGATACATATATAATATATTATATGTACATACACTCACATTGTTTCCGCATGCGCAATTGTTGGTTCGACAGCCTTTTTTCTTTGATTGCCAATTTTGTTGTTGTTATTAAATTATTATATTTCAATAGTACATTTACCCATTTGTGGAAGTAAATATATAAAGGTGATGTTGTCATAGAGTTTTGGTTGGGATGAAATTTGCATTGGTGGTGCTTTAAAAATAAATCAATTTTAGGGTCATTCCAAAGTGACTAACGTAACATTTATATCAAAATTCCAAACTTGGTTTCTTTATAACTAAAATAGTAAAGATTATTTTAAGCACAAGTTGACTTTTTAAAATGTAAATCAAGTTTATTTATCTAAATCAGAAAGCTTTTTTATTTAAATTAAAATTTTTAGATATTTTTTAAATAAAAATTTAAATGTGACTAACGTAACATTTTTTATACCATTAAATTAACACCTAAATTATGAACCGAAATTCTCTAGATGTTGAAAATGTACATAAAATTTATTGATAAGTTTCTTCGATGCAATTAATTTTTTTTTTTAAAAAGCCAATAACTTTTTAAAAAATATGTTAGTTTTTCATAAATTGACGCTTTTGATTAAAATGATGTGTGACTAACGTAACGTGACTAACGTAACACAAAAGAATTCATGTGTTTAGAATGCTTAACTCATTTATTTGGAAAGAAAAGCAGCCCAATTCAGACACTCCAAACTTGAGCTTTCAGAAAATAAAAAGTCTAAAACAATTCAGTTTATTATATTTGTGCTATGTTAAATTCTTTTTAGATATATTTTAACTCGTCCATAAAGCCTTTTTCACAGCCATGCGCTTAATTGCATTCTAAGCAAAATAACAAGATTGTAATTTTCACAGTTGTTGCCATATCGTATAGTAAAATATATGAAAAATAAAATGATAGGTCACAGTTACAGTTTTGTGAAGAAAAAAAATTTAGCTTGAAGGTTGACTTTAAAATGGAATGACCCTTTAGTACTATTTTTGTGTGAATACAGAAGAAATTTTCTATACAATTATAATAAAGTGTGCAGTGTAGACTTAATTTATGTTTTTGTATAAATAGAGTTTTTCATTTTTGATATGTCTTACCACTCTGGATTTATATAGCATACACAGAAATGCATTGTCATTTCATAAATATACACAATCCAAGAAACATAAACTCTAAAATCTATTTGTATCTTGTGATGACAACAACTGATTGAAGTAAAGAATATTTTATTAATGAAAAGCCTTCAGACAAAAAACATAACACATAAATAGCAATGCAACTAGGATTTTTTTTTTGAATAAAAAGTGTTGTGTTATAGGGTTTACAATATGTGTCACAACAACACATAAATACCTTTTGAGACTATTCCATTTGTATGCAGATCGGACAAAGAAGTCTTTCTGTGATCTGCCAGTATGACTGCGTGATCTCAACCGTTTGACTGCTTGCACTTTTGCCATCGCCATTACATGATCGTTACAGAGTAGGGTATTTGAATCTGTAACACCCAATAAACGAATTGGTTCATCACACCTATTGGTTCATCACACATACTGAATAGAACATCTTTGGGGAACTCGGTCTTTGATCTGGAAACAATCAACAGCTGTGTTTTGGTAGAGTTAAAATTGACCAGGTTTTGGCCACCCCAATCCGCGACTTTTTTAGGTCTTTATTCACGTTTATAGCAGGATCTCTCCCGGCGGGATCAATTCGTTTGTGCATTTTACCTTTTGAAGGAAGGGGTTCGAACGACTTGTGCAGATTACTATCATCTGCAAAACTATTTATTGGGTTGCTGGTGATTTTCAACAATTCGTTGATATAAATCAAAAATAGGGTTGGGGACAACACTGAGCCTTGGGGTACACCAGCGTTAATTAGTTTAGACTCAGAAGAAAATCCATCTAAGGAGACCGAAATGTATCGGTTGGATAGAAAATTTTGAATCAGCTTCACAACATTGGGATGAAAACCATATCCAACGAGCATGTTGATTAAGTTGGCATGCCAGACTCGATCGAATGCCTTGGAGATGTCTAAAGCGATAACGTATGTTTCACCACCTTTATCAAGTATGCTGTTCCAACAATGCGATACATAGTTTAATAGATTGCCAAATCCAAAGTTGCGGGTGTGACATTTACACGAACTTAATCAGCTAAAACATTTTAGAGCAATGGTTTTAATTTTTATGGATTTCAATGCATGTCACTTATATATACATTTAATACAAATACTGCCGGTTGCAATACATTTAATACAAAAACTTAAAATTCTGTAAATTATAACAACTTTGTGAACTGGTTATTTTTTATGTTGGATAGTAATACTTAAACAATTGATTTATGAAAAAATTAAATTACAAACTCAATTCTTGCTTGTGTAGGAATTGAACCACCTTCAATAATAGGGGGAATAGAAGATTTTGTACCAGAATTTAAAGAATTAATGGCACTGTAGAAATTCTTGTCAGAAATAGACATAGACGTAAGTATTGAAGCTTTCGCTCTGTCAATTTCAGACTTTTCGTTTGAGATAATCTGGTTAGATATTTTGTTGGCCTTTAGATGTTGGAATCGATTAGCGGGAGTTTTGTTATGAATCCAATATCCATATATTAAATGATCTACGTTTGTTTCTAAGTGTCACTTTGGCGTCTTTCGAATACAAATATTTTTGTTTGTGTTTTGCTATTAGTCCTTGGGCCTTCACCTACATAATTTTGTGATTACCACATATTTTATACTTCGTGATGCGCCTGTCCTTGACGAGCCCGAAAACATTTGTTCTGCGATTTTTCTCAAATCGGCCGCTTTTGCTTTCGGCAAGCTCCGAAAAATGCCGATTGCCCGGGATTCTGTAAATTTTTGTTTTTTTTAACTATGGGGGTTGGAAATTTGATTTAGAACACAAGGGTAACCTTGTCCGACAAAAATTTGTCTGCTATTGTCTAGTCCGACAACCCAAACATCCAAAATGTCAGTTGTCGGACTCGACAATAGCAAACACATTTTGGTCGGACAAGCTTACCCTCGTATTCTAAAACAAATTTCCAACCTCCACAGCAAAATAAATGTGGGAGCAAATTTACAAGATCGCGGGCGATCGACATTTTTCGGAGCTTGCCGAACGCAAAAGCGGCCGATTTGAGAAAAATCATAGAACAAATGTTTTCAGGCTCGTCAAGGACAGGCGCATCACGAAGTATAAAATATGTGGTAATCACAAAATTATGTAGGTGAACGCCCAGGGACTATATGGAGAAAAGGACGAATTTATTGATAGCAAATTGGTTGGTTTCTGTAAAGTTTTGAAGAGAAACATTTTTATTGTCAATGTAAAATCAATGACGGTCGAAAGGGAAACCATGGAAAAAATTTTGAAGACCACCATCCATTTTTGAGTAGTGAAATATTTTACGTGGTTTGAGAGCTGTAGTTTTAAGTAAATCAGATTTGATAACTGATGAAATTAAATAATGATCAGAATTTCCATAACTACCTTTCGCGACATCAATACTCGTAATATCTTGCATAAGCTGCATTGTGGTAAGATAGAGATCTAAAATAAAACTATTATCACCGCCATTACGGGGAGGGAACGTTGGGCTTTGAACAATTTGGGATAGGCCCTGAGACGCGGCAAAAATTTCTGCCAGCTTTCCACTATTGTCAACATCGTCGGTCGATTTGGAGAATTCCAACCATGATTTGTTGTGGACGTTGAAGTCACCGGTAACGATAACCTCACAATTAGAGAACTTTGCTCTAATCTGGTCCACATTTTTTGTCAGTAAATTAAAAAAGTTTGGGTTACGTTTGTTTGGGGACTAAAGCTATTGTAAAAAAGTAAACTCTGGAAGACAAATCTTGAAAACCATTGTATTGAAGCCATCACCGTGTAGATCAAAATTTGGAAAACTTGTACACGCAACACTCATGAATGAATGCGCATACGCCTTGGTGGAGTTTGAAATTTGATTCAAGCCTATATTTGGAATTAAGCGATTCTATAGAGAGGTAGTTTTTAGAAAATTGTGTTTCTGTAAGGGATAGAATGTTCGGTTTGTCGTGCTCAAGATGACGTTGCACGTGGTCATGGTTAGCTTTCAATCCGCAAATGTTTAGAACATGTATTTTAAAACTTTTTTTGATTGATATATGTGTTATCCCTGCAAATACCGTGGACATGCCGCTTTATGTGTGGGTGGATAGCGCATAATTGCTTTACCACTTGCAGACTTATATCATTTCTGTTGTACTTCCATATATGTATCAAAAGGTTTGGTTTTTTTTCGTTTTATTAAAGAATGGATAACTAAGCAAAAAATCTAATACAATAAAATATGATATATGCCAATATTTCATGATAAGATGAAGAAATAATAACAAAATAATAAGTGAAAAACAAATTGTGAGAAATTTGCAGAAAACAAAACAAACCTAATTGCCAATAGTCCAGCTGATGCAACGCACCCCGTACGCACCGCTCACCATCTCAATCGAGGCACAAAACACACATAATTATATGTTGGTCTGATTCCTCGGAAGAGCTAATGAGCGGTACTACTACGGAACGCTGCCTAGCTAAGACTGGGGGTGCTGCCGTTGACTAATTAAAGTTCGCCCGCCAGCACCCTAAGATATCATCTTGGCTAATGATATCTTCGGCCATTGCCAGCGGTATGTGATTTCTCACGCTAACTCATATGTCAATGGCAGGGACAGAGTACGCGGGGTAGCCAAACCAGTAGATCAATATTGATCATAATCGATCAAGATCGACCCCTCCTGCATAAAACTCTCCAATACGCCCCTTTAATTAATATTCATCTTCTTGACATGGAAGCTACGTTCGACTAGCCCAATCTACATCGCAGAAAGCGAATAGTGATTTTCCTTCCTAACGCACGAAATGCCATAGTCAATGGTGTTCAGTAAATACTTAGCAACGTGTTTTGCAGCAGTGAAAGTCTCCTTGTGAAGATTAGAATTCATCTGATACAATTTAGAAATCGAGTGAAGAATATCCATATTTTTCTTTTTCAAATCTTTTAAGCTTCTCTGACAGGTGCCAAGATTTGTTTTTTTACTTTGTAAACGTACAAATTATCTTCTCTAAAACCTCTGAAAATCAATTTTTCATCATTACTTCTCAAGTCCATTATGTCAAATGATGTCTGGACCCTTAATCCGGACCTTCAGCTTTCATGGAACTGCCAACCACCAATGTCAATTTGTCCGAGATTGGATTAATTTCAGAAAACATCTCCTTTTTGCAGCATATATGGCACGTAGCGCCACTACCGAACAATCCGAAAGATGTCTTGTCTCGAGATTTTGTTGCTTTCTTCTTATCGTTTCACATACAATTTTTGGAAAAATGTTCAGTTTTATGACACTTGAAACATTTCAGCGGCTTTTTCTGAGTTTCTTTCGAAGAATATCCACGTTTCTGGTAAAAAACTCTTCCATCCTTTGAAACCTCAGATCCTTCGAAACCTCAGAGTTCCTCCTTATTGATTCCTCAATCAACTTATTCTTAATCGAATCCAATGGTTGAATTTTCTCCTGCTTTATAATTGCAATTTTGTAATTTTCGTAGCTTTACAGTAAAGCGTTCAACAGAATACTAGCTAGAGGCCCCCCCTGAAAGATGTTCGTCGAAAGTCTTGATTGGTCCAACAAGATCAAAAAATGTCTTCAGGAACTCTGTCGTTTTCGTTCCATCTTCCATGTTAATTGTCAACAGTTGAGTTGTTAACATCATCACCATTGCAGGACCCTTAGGCTCAAATATTTCGATCAGCTTATCCCATGCTCCCTCTGTAGTTTCGCATTCGGATATATTACATAATTGTGACAGCTTCAAGCAAAGCGTGATGGCGGCTAACGCTTTAGCATCATTCGTATCCTAATCTTTTTCTTTGGGATTGGCTGCATCTTTAGCGTACTTCCACATGTTGTGGATAAGCACCGAACGCATCTGAATTTTCCAAGATAGAAAATTTTCACCGTTGGACTTTTCAATAGCGTATTACAAAGACATTCAGTTACTGTTTAGTCGCGCAATTTCAAAAAATTAAATTGTTTCCGGGAACTGGGCCCATAACCTATTGAAACAACCGATTGAATTAAAAAATATTTTATTGATGAAAAGATTTCAGACAAAAAACATAAAAGCAATGCAACTAGGATTATATTATTAATTGACTTTCCAACACCAATCGCCAAACCATTATATAATTCTAATCTATGAAGAAAGCATTTAACTTTTCTTAGCTTCAAATCTAATATCATTGGGCTTTGAATGGACCTATTTATGCAATTTCTAGTTTAATCTTCGTTTAATTGAGTAGTGATAACAATATTACTTTAAAATTTTACAAATTTCGGATGGACCCAATAATAATATTTTGAGGTAAATTATCCTAAATTCGGGCCTATTTATTTTTACTTTTTTATGCCTTTGATCGATCTCTACAAACTCTAGTTTTCTATTTGTTTGGTTCGTGAGAAAACTTCGCTTTATGTTGCAACGTTTTTTCATTTTTGATATTGCGTTACTAATAAATGTTATTTCGATAGGAAAACATTTAAAAAATAATTTATTTTTATTTTCAATGCGAAGGAACGCATCAAATTTGAAGCAAAACCTAAATTCGTGAGTATTTGAAAGAAAATATTAATTGCGATTTACAAGTAAAATAAAAACGATATTTTTATTTTCATTTATGTATTTGGGAATGTTATACTTTTTTATGTAACTGCAGAATAAATTATTTTTCTGAATGTTTTGTTCAACTAGGCACATTTTTTTTAAATAAATAAAAAAATGACGAAAAAGCAGTAGTTTTCTTTTCCTGCAAATGGAATGAAAGAAAATAAAAATGACTCAAAAAAGTGAAATCACACAAATAAAAATTTCAATTTTACGAGTAAGAACGATATTAAACATATAAACATTTTAATTTGTGAATAATATTTTGAGGAGCAAAAAATGCGAGACTGAAAATAATAAGTATAAAGAAATTCTGGTAATAAATATAAAGAAATTTGCGGACCACTAAACTTTTTGTGCGGACCGTTAATGGTCCGCGGATCACCGGTTGAGAAACACTGCTCTAGGGCCTTACGTGATTTAGGAGACAACCAAGAATTTAAAAGATTATACATTCATAAACATAATACCATGTAATGAAGTGATATGAAAATTCACTCAGACAACTTCTCACAAACCAAAAAATTAATCGTTCAATAATTTCAACCTTTCTAATACAAACGACATAATAATCCGCCAATAACTAATACCTTCCAGCTGTTCCTATAAGTCCAGAAAAAGTTTTAAAACCTACCGTAGATATTATGGAAGAATTATAATAATGCCATAATTTTACAACATTAATGCTAAAACCATGCTAAAACCAAATTACCCAAGTTTGTCAGTCATGCTTCGGAAAAATAAACTGAAAATTCTCTTATCATTGTTATCCACAATCTTTTTTTTACAAAAATTTTCTCACAAAAAAAGTCAAGTAGCTCGTAAATGGACCTCATCTCAATGAAATCAGTATATTCACTTGAACACTGGAAAAAACATGCGCACTTAAAATATCCAACCTAAAATATAAAATCACTTCAACATCCTAATATTATAACATAACATATCTACAGTATCCATCTTCAATTGTGGTTGGTTAGGATTTTCCTAGTAGTAGTATATGCAATGCGACGAGGAATGATTATTTGTTTTACCTTCTTTATGTTTTGCTGTAGTCACAAACACATTCAAAACATGTTTTTTTTATTGTTGTTGTCTGTTGTTTTTTTTTTTGTGTGTTGTTACTTAAAACAACAGCAGAAAAGACGAGACAGAAGAAGTAAATTTATTTCGCCTACATTATGAACTTGATTAAAATAAAGCGAGATACATATATACATACATATCGAGAGTTGGCGTAAAAATTAAATTTTCAAATTGATTACATATTTAATTTTTTTGTTTGTTTCCGTTATAGTTTTTTGAATGTTTTTGATTGATTTTATTCTTATTTTGCAGTATGTTGTTTTGATTGATGTTTTTCAATTTGTGAACAATATTACGTTTCCTTGTTATTGATTTCAAAATGGTGGCTTTCTTTTAACCACCTGTTGTTATTTAATGGTTTTGCATAGAACCACATATGATATTTATTATTAAAAAGTTATAAAATTATAGTATGATATAAAATATATATATGTACTTTTGTTTATAAATATATATGAAACAGTGTCCCCTATCAATATCATCAATTCAAATACACAAAAAATGAAATTATTTCCCAAATCAACTGAATCAAAACATATTAATTCAAAAAACAAACAATTTAATGAAAAATTTAATTTTTTGTTATTCAATACTAGACATACGTCTCTCCTTACATTATTATATATTCTTGGATTTCGTGATTCAGACAAATATATAAATTAAGGCATATCAACGTATTTATACATCGTGTTTCATGATGCCTATCAATTTGATTGAAAAGAAATGTAAACTTCGTTCCTATATGTCTTTGCTCTATATAGTTTAGTCACTAATGTTTAGCTCAGGTCTAATATAATGATGCAGGGTGCTATTCCTACGGAAGCTGGTGGCACAGACGGCAAAATCCCTCCATGGGATAGAAAAGCCATAGAGAGAGAGAGAGTGCTATTCCTACAAAAATAAATACTCAGTAGTAGAAGACCGTTAATATAGTACCTGAGATCTATAGCTATTAAACTATGTTTTGGGGTGGATTCAATGCTAAATTTGATTGTGTACCTAACAGGTTTGTGTCATAGATTTTACAAGGGATAATGGAATACATTTTTTTTTATCTAATTCTAATTGGAGATTTGAATATATTACATTGTTTTGTAATTCCTCAATATTTTTTCACATATTAGTTGAAAACTGTTGACACTTGGGCAAAATTTATGTCACAACCAAAAAAAATGGAAATTTAGTGAAATAAAATATTTATTTTAAGAAAGGGATACGACGACGAAGAATATCTAAAAATAAATTGCATTTTCTGTTCGTAAAAAACACAAAATATTATTTAATCAACGATTATTTTATAAAATGGTAACTTCTTCAGTTTTTGTTTTCAGTTTCTTTTGTTTTATTGTATTTTATTTCGTTTGAAGAGGCTAAAATATGATTCTTTATACACTTTTAAGAAGATATAAAGAAAAATATAAATAAAAAAATACAGTGTTGTCATATCGCTAAATGAACTAATTTTAATAACGATATAATAATTAGGTTTAATTTTTAATACATTTATTCTTGGAAATGATAAAATATTAGTTTACATTAAAAAAACAAATAGGTGTGAATTAGTTGTAGAACTAACTATATAATTGAATTGTTATAGTTTTGAATACCAGATGTTTCAGTTATCTATCTCTTCCCTTCGTTTTCATTAAATATATTTAGAATACGATATCTTGTTTGCTAACATTATTATCAGTACATTGGACATAATGCTGGTATCTTGCTATAAGATTATAAAAACATTCGATGGGTTTATTGTGATAAACGTTAGGGTAGGTCAAGTTTCTTTATTGTGTATTATTATGACTTCTTTAGTTAGAAGTTTGAGCGATGATGCTTAAATATTCCCATACCTTAACTGGTTAAATCAAGAACTAAGTGATTTTGAAAAATTGTTAAATCGCCATTAAAAACACATGTCGAGTTTTTAAGAACACAATTTGGATATAACTTCTGACATCGTTCGATGACCATAAATATGGATTGACCGACCATTGCTTAATAAGTGTGTTCCATTTACCACATTTTCCTTTACTTTTGTACTAAATTTCGTTTTCAAGTTAACCATATCAAATGATGGTAAAGCTACGTGACAAAGTTACGCTTCTATTCACCGCCAGAGTTTTTGTCAGTTTAGAGAATAATTTCAAATATGTTTGCCCAAATGCTTATATAAATTTAGAATTTCTAGCCTAAATCATATTTCTGTCCAGCTTTCTTTAATTGTTTATATTTTGCATGAATCATAATTTTAATTTTCAGAAATTTTTTAATATTTAATTAATTTTCTTAAATTTAACAAACTCAAAATAAAATTTAAACTTAAAATTTTGTCAAACTAATAATTTTCTTTTACGTTGTTTAGCAATATTGTTTTTCAAAATTGTCAAAACATTTTATTGTCAAAAAAAATGTCGGAAACGTGTGGTAAGAAAGAATTTGAGTTGTAGTAGATCAAAAATCTAATACACCTCACATTTAAGTCGTTCCATTTAAAATTCGGTTCGGGTAGCAAGTTTACCTAAAAGGAACACGGGTAATATTACATACATACTTATTTTATTTATTATACAGGGTGGCGCAAAATCCACATCTTTTTGGAATAAAGGGGATATTACTTCTACTTAGGCGCCAAGATTTTTTTTTATTTGGTATAGAATCACTCACTGAAGCTAATAAAACCAAAACGAGTTATATAACAGCCCTGGGGTCCAAACTACAGCCCTTTGAAAAAAGCAAAATCCATACAAAATTACACTTTTTTGACAAGATGTTATTCAAATATTCTATAAAATTTACCATCCCTATTTTCTATGTGCTTATAAGATAAACAGTTCAAAACTGTCCCTTTTACTAAATTTACTTAATGTACCCTAAAAAAATTTAAAAAAATCTGCTTGCGCCTAAGTTCAAGTATAGAGATTAATTATTTAATATATAGTATACGTATATTTAGTATATTTAGTAAATTAAGTATTTAATATTTAGTATAATTAATTTAGTATACCATACCAGCTATTCGAACACACAAAATTGTTCGTTTCGAACAGACAAACTAAGCGGGGGCTTCCATCTACGAGCGGGGTACTGTAGAGGTTAATATATTTAAATTTAAATAATTAATCTCTACAAAGATAAACGATCTTTTACTCATGACACCAACCGTCTAAATAATGATCGACAATGTAGCGCCATAGAATTAATTAATCAATCAATTAATTCAAAAAAAACGAACCAATAAAACATCGAAAATCGATTTCGGTTCAATGGCATATCGTCGGCTACAAAGCATTTAGGTGTAACTACATTTTAGAAAAATGGAGAGGAAGCTCACAAAACGATTTATTACGCTTCTAAACAAGCTTGGAAATAAAATTTTTTTATCAATAAATCAGAAAAAACTATTTTTTATTTATTGATAGTAATTTTTTTATTAAAAGCTTGTTAAGAAGCGCAATAAATCGTTTTGTGAACTTACTTTCCATTTTTTTAAAATGTAGATACACATAAATGCTTTGTAGCCGACGATATCCTTGTCATTTTTGGTTGACAATAAGGTTGATAAAAAACCTTCACTTCTTCTCGATACTTGACAAATAACAAACTTAACAAATTAAATTTATTAATAATAATAACCTTTGTGCGGTAATACTGTATTAAAAATACCTTTGTAAAGATAGTTATAAATGTTAATAAAAAGATTGTAATTAAAATTATAATAACAAAAAGTGAGTGCGACTTTTATTAACGGAGTTCATCATAATCTTGCCGGAATAAAATATGTTGTGTTGCAGGAATTAGAATATGTATCTTGTGTCACACATAAAAACCTTTTAAGATGTAGGTTCCACAACTATATGCGTTCTGTGATGTACGCAACATCTGTTTTTTTATTTTTTTAACGAACAATAAATTCTATTATATAATATAATATGACATAGGGCAATATATTGATGATAGAATGGAGAAAATAAAAGTTTTTTAAAAGCAAACCTTTCTATGGGAACATACTTAAAGTATTTAAAATTCTCTTCTGTTACCTTTGTAAAAGTTATGTCGAACGTCCCGCCCACACTCTTTCGTATTAGTTCTATATGCGGACATAAATGTTTTATGCGGACATAAATAATTTTGGATTATACACGTTGAACATTCCAATTTAAACCTAAAAATGAATCTTTAACTGACTTCTCTATAGTCTATAGTATCTGCATCCTAAAAATCTCCAAACTCCTTTCGATTGTTCCGTTTTCAATAAACTATCATTCAATGGGAAAGTTATCGCATATTTTCGCAATGCAAGGTTGGTCATTCTTGAAGATTTTAATATTCGGAGCGGCTTAAATACTACTTAAATTGACACTTGCGGTTTTTCATTGTTTAACCCTAAGAATAGAACAGTCAAGTAGTATATTGGGTCAAACTGATCATATCATAACAATTCGTTTGGAGAGAAACAATTCTAAAACAATCCAGTCACCAGTCAAATAACTCCTCGATTCATCTGACCGTTTATTAACTTCAGTAATAGTCAAATTTACATCGCCCAATTAAAGAGAATCATTGTGACATTTGGAAGTATAATCAATCACGCCAACTTGTTAACTGGAAGCAACTGAGAAACTACTAGCAGCAACCTTGAAAAAATGATTGTTCTGTTGAGTAGGGTCTCAGTTAATTACTACTAAGAATTGGAAGTTGACGTTCAATTGGATCACGCGAGATAGTGATGACACGGTGACGAATAAACACCAATCATTGAAGACTCTACCCCCGAAACCCTGAGTGCTTATAAGAAAGCAAAAAATCTATATATAAATACGTAAGCAATATTTTTGCGGTACAATTTTAAAATATTTGCTCCATTAAAAGTGGTGGCAATATGTATATCGTAGGATAGGTCTTGAGTAGTAGATGTGCCAAAAAATACTTCTTTTTGAATTTTGACGATTTAAAAAAAAAAATGGCAAAAATGTGAAAGTTTTGTTTTTTGAGTTTTTTGTTCGGTTATTTTGTTTTTTTATCAAGTTGTTTGTTTCACAGTTCAAAATCAATCTATATCTATATATAAATACGTAAGCAATAGTTTTGCGGTACAATTTTAAAATATTTGTCCCAACAAAAGTGTGGCAAAATGTATATCGTTAGAAAGGTCATGAGTAGTACATAGATGTGCCAAAAAATTATGTATATTTTTTGAACTTGAACGATTTTTTGAGAAAAAGGGGAGAAATAAGAAGTTGTGTTTTATGACTTTTTTCAATTCTTTTGTGTTTTTACTTTTTTTTTTGAAGTTATTTATTTCGCAATTCAAAATAAATTATATCAATTAATCAAACTCTGAAATAATATGTTGTAGCAATTTTTTTTTTTACAAATTCCATTTCCAATGGCCGAATTTCGGCCACTAGGCGAGATTCCTAGTATCTATAAATATAAAATAAATTTAAATGCAAATAAATTTATGCAAATCAAAGTAAACAAATTCGACCAACACACATCTGGTGCTCGTAATTTTTTCAGGCAGTTATCAGCCCATGGATATTTCACATCTTTCCTTTATTCTGTTCGGTTCTGATTCTGAAGAGCATTTTCGTAATCATTTTGAAAGAATAGGATTTCTACAAAAAACTCAAACATATTGTAGTTCAACCCCCCTATTTACCTATTACAGTCATTCCTCAGTGAGCCAAAAATAAAATTGTTTTTCGAATGCTTTGAAAACTTATTTTCAAATTTTACACCGCACAGCTTTTACTATAATTTTAAATATGTGTGCCAATATTTTCCTGTTTGAACACCGATTATTTTAATAGTGTATCCAAATTTTGGAATTCAATGCTCCTCATTCAATGCTCTGGAATATAAAATAAATATATCTTTTATTTTTTAATATATTAAAGAATTACATTAAAACAATCAAATGTTAATTAATATTTAATACAATTAACTAAAAATTTTAAGACATTTTCTCTATACGGTCGTACCGTTTCAAATTGCAATATAGATAACGAGGTCGATTATGAGGAGCTATAGGTCAAGAGTTCAAATCCTGGCGTAGAACATTTTTTATTGTGTTTTTTTATGAATTTTTTTTAAAATAACATTAAAATTATTGTTTTTTATTCACAAATACATAAAAATTTCGTTTTACGATTTTTAAATTAATCGATAATGCAGTTTTTTGAAGTTATTGCTACTGTCTTTTCCTGTTTCGTTCAAATTATTATCATTTCGATATTAACAAGAAAATTGATTATTTTTTGACATGCAGTGCTAAAAACACTAGTTTACAAGAAAAATCTCCCTAAAAAAAACCCAACTTTTCTTTTAGATTTTGACCTGCTGAACACATTTATTTTCGGCTCTAAGTAAAAAAAATTATTACCCAATTTTTTTTTTTTAGCTTTTTAGCTTTTTTAATTTAGCCCCAAGAAATTAAAAAAATTACCATCATGGTCAAATCAAAATTTATGGCATAAAATATGAAAAAATTTTAAAAAAACCGTAAATTTTTGATTTTTTTCAACTTTTTTCGAATGTCACAGAATCCTTGATGGATTTTTACAACAGTTGCTCAGAATATGTTAGCATCTTTGCTATGCAATTCTTTCATTAATACATTAAATTTGTTTGTTTTGTAAAACATGTGATTCAAAAACCGGAATAACCTTTTTTTCACCGTAAAAATTGTTTTTTCGTGGATATCTCAAAAACAAGAGCTAACCTAAAAAAGGAGTTCAGCAGGTCATAATCCACGAGAAAAGTTGGGGTTTATTCAGGGAGACAAAAAAGATCAAAATTTGTGAACTAGTGAAATCATATAGTCATTATTATTTCCATAATATTCATCATTATTTTCCATAATATCATTCCTGTGAAATAAAATAAGGAAAAACAAAAACTGCTATTTGAGTTTGTATTTCTCTTTCAATATAAGTTGACTTCTTCATGACAAAAGACTGTTTTAAACATATTTTAAACTTTAAGGCTGCGGGAAATTTTTAAAATTTATTTAAATTTCTGAATAATGTAGTTTTTTAAAGTTATTGCTATTGTCTTTTAGCACAGTGTGACGTCAATACGAAGCAAAATTTAGAAGACATTCAGGGGATTTTTAAAACATCTACAATATTTTCTTCAGTTTTTTAGGAGAAATGTTTCGTGGCTCTTCTGTTTTTGTACTTCTTGTTGTTGTTTGTTTTCTATTTTCTGTTGGTGATTGTAAGTTGGTACCATCTGTTTTATTTATTTTTAAGAAGGAATAATAGTACATTTAGCTAAAAGGGATGAAAATGCTACTCTTTTATGAGTGAAAATTTGTTCACGAGACGCGTTAGCGTCGAGTGGGACAATTTCACGAACATAAAATGTTTTTATCTCGCGTAGGAAATGCAAATTTTTTCTATGATATATAAATAATATTTTTTCATGGTTGCTTTGTTTTAAAACTTAACAAAATTACATCAAAATAGCATAGCAACTACAATTTGTTATTTAGCAATAATATTTTTACACTAGAGAAAAAAATTCTTTTTAACAGGGATTAAGCCTTTTCATCTGCTATCATAGAAAAACATCTTTTTAATCAATATTTTTGTGAATGGAACTAAATTTTTTCCAATAAAATATTGAATAGTAATTTTTGTTTTAAATTTTTTTTGATTACAAAATATGTAATATGTATGTATTATGGAAAAAAGTTAGAATTTCGAAAGTTTTATAGAACATTCTGTCTTTTTAGTAATAATTTATTCATTAAATAGTATAGTTGGTAAATGGTATTTATAATAAGATTATTAATTACAAGATAAAATCTTCATTACAATTAATTGGTTGAAACGGAATAGATCTAATTTTACTTAAATCAAGTTAAATTAATCAAAAACATATTGCGGCAGGAATTAGAACCTTAAAATTGTTCTGTACTTATATATAGAAGAAACATAACAGCATAGAAAAACATAGAAGGCATTTTTGGCATTTTTTAAAAAGAATGTACGTTGAAAACTTTTGATATTTTGGCAAAAATCAGTTTGTGTTATAAGTGTTGC
Organism: Diogma glabrata; assembly: GCA_963693315.1. Lineage (NCBI taxonomy): Eukaryota > Metazoa > Arthropoda > Insecta > Diptera > Cylindrotomidae > Diogma > Diogma glabrata. Next base: position 201,604,998 of record OY856187.1, read on the forward strand.
CCGCGGGATACCACCTAGTTAATTCATATTTCTATTAATGCCGCCTGATAATTGACCTAAAAAAATTATCAGTAATGGGTGTTACAACCCAGCGTACCTGCAATTAACATACGAGCTCGTGAGATATCACATACCACCAGCAATAGCAGTGAGATATCACTAGCCAAGATGATATCTTAGGGGTGCTGGTGGATGAACTCTATTCATAGTTACTCCTACAACACCATTTTCCTTACTGTATATTTTGGGAAATTCATGGAAAACAGGGAAACACCAAACCGAATCGACTGGATCATGGTAAAAAGAGTTGTTTAGCCCTGCTCCTGTCTTTGCTTATCAGCTGCTTTGGGTACTACAAATCTTGAAATCCTGACGAGATTTGTTCTATTATGATACAACAGTGTTTGGACATATTAAGAGATAGACTCGCAAGAATCTTCGTGTCCTGTATTGCTTTTGGCTATGTACCACAGCTCCGGAGAAACGTGTCAGTTTTATTCCAAAGCCAGAGAAAATTGCCTATTGCAAAGCGGAAAACTTCAGAGCGATCAGTCTTTGCTCGTACTTTCTTTAATATTTGCGTAGGCTAACCCACTGGTATATTTGTAAATATAACGGGCGGTGGAAGATTAATGTATATTTACTCACACACTCGAGAACACAACAATCCACTACAAGGGAGGATGTCTTTAAGGAGCGTGCTACCACCCCTGCATTAACACATGAAAGTGGACCACCTCCTACAGGAGCTAAATGACAAAGGGACACATACACATACCTTTACTATGCTGATTTATTAGTATTCTTTTGAAAGGAGATAACATGTTGCATGACACAGTTCGAGGAGGTAACATGACAGTTCGTTGTGTTTACCAACAGAAGGAAATTAGACAACTCTTTCTTCAATTGGGAATAAATAACACATTAACATTCTAACATAGTTTAAGTATCTTGGTGTTACTTTTGACAAACAGCTCAACTGAGTTGCTCATGTATAGTGCGACTAAATACGCAAACGCAACTCGAGTTATGTGGCAGTGCATGCGGGGTTTTGGGAAATGGAGGCTGACTATAAAAATGGAGTAAAAGATGTATAAAGTAGTTGTCAGACTGATTGTCAGCTAGAGTTTTATTACGGTGTCCTCCCCTGTATGTTTTCGTAAAAATGAAGGTTATTAAAGCTACATAAACGTTCGAACTCCTTAGTTCTGCCAGGAACTGTAAAACAAGTCATCAAGCGCTATGGAGGGATCAGAAAGAACACCTGACGGATTTTGAGGTCACAGTACGTCACACTGTCTTTGGCAGGACAAAGTTGCTACCAGCAGCGAAACGAATAACATAACTATAGGTCCTTAATTATTGCTACTCTAGAACAACATATCACTGATATGGATACCAAAGCATAGTGGTAATCTTGAGAACGAAATGGTAAATAAGCTCGCAGAGTACTTCATGGAGGCCAGAAGGCGATGAACCGGCAATTGGTGTGTAAGATTGCCAAGATTTTCACTCTAGATGGAAGGTGCCAAACCACCTACTTTTCTGTTAAGTCTGACGCGTTCAGACTGTAGACTAATAGTAGTATTACTCATTCATCATCACCTGGTCATCATCATGTAAATAAACACATGGGTCTTGTACTAGGAAATGATCCAACCAACATGCTGTTTGTCATGAAGAGTATAACAAAGTCCCTCACTTTGGAAGACTGTTCTGGCCTCTAAGGATTCCGAAACATTATGTAACGATTAAACTAAGAATAGAAGATCTCTGCAAAGCAAACCATTCTAGGGTATTATCAAGACTTTTATCAAAAAGGTATTTAGCACGTGAACATAAGGAAAGTTTAAACTCAAGAAACTAGCAGTCTATATTTACTCAGTACTCAGGCTATAACTACATGGTCGCGGTCAACAGGTGATTTTTCAATCGAAACTGATTTTTCTAATTCTATTAGTCAATTTTTTCGGGAACACAAAAAATGTTATTTGAAAATTTCAAAAATATCAATTCGAATGGGAAAAAGTTTTAAATTGTTTGTGGTAAAAACGTTGGTGAAAACTGAAAAATCCTGAATTTTACAATTTGCCGCCTACTCTCTGAAAGAAACAGTTTTACAACGGAGTATTTGGACACAAATGAATGGAAACGATTCAAGAGTCTTATTATGTATTATTATGATGTAAGAAAATTTTGTGTTTCTCGAAAACCCGAATCATCAAAACTGATAGCCGAATGATAAACATTTTATTTGACCATTTTTACAATGGCTGGTGAAAAAAAAAACAAAACACCACCTTAAATATGTTTAATCTCCCAAAAATGATTGTTAGGTATGGATTTTAGTGACAAGGTTTGGTAACAATTAGATAGAATCAATGGCATCGCATGTTCAGTCCAAATTGCTATAATCGATCTCAATCGTTCTAACAAACAGATGACTTCCAAAATATCGCGAGGCTTACAAAATTGACCAACATTTATCATTTAATTGCATGCACCATAAAGTCATTGAATTTGACTCGTTTAGAATACTGAAAATTTTAAGTCAAAACAATTATTAGTTAGCTACAACTCAGCTTCTGTACTTCCGGAATTTCTAGAAATACAAATTCGACTTTAATTTATGTATTTATTTAGCCATATATAGAAATCCGTTCCGATATCATTCTATACAATATCTTCACTTACATTACTCTAAAGAAACATCTACATATTTATATGTTATAAACTTTTAATTCAAAAGAAATAACTTCATATAACACCAAGTCATCAAATAATTTAATACTATGTATCACTCTTGTAACTCAAAACCAACTACATATGTATATAATAATCACATTTATCATAATGAAATACAAATAATAATTTCTTTTGAATCACCCTATTATAAAATATTAAATTAAAGCATTAACACATATACTAACAAATATTATACTACCAATAAAATGACTAAACTATCTCTTTTCATTCCATTCATAACAATAAAATAAAATAAATACAAATTTCTCACAAGTAAATAAAAAAACACAGCTGACTTTTGTATTTTCTTTAGAAGAAATATATATTATTATCAGTTTATCTCTTTTACTTCAATACAATTTATAGTACACCGGCAATATTTTTTTTTTAATTTTAAATCAAATTTAAAATATTATTTGTCTCGTTTTTATTCAAAGAAGAAACATTTAATTCTTGAATAGAAATCAGAATGATTTTACACTTAAAGACTGGTAATACGTTTTTGTTTGACGTTTCGGTGTGAAGAGTTTTTTTATTTTGCTTTAAGTTTTTATTAATTAATTTTTAATAGTTTTTTTTCTAATTTTAGAAATATTGATTTATATTTATTTGTAATTGTGGAAAAGCTTGATATCATTACAAAAAAAAATTATGTGCATTTGTGTTTATATTGTTTGAATAAATAAAAAATTATTTTGTACATACATATAAAGTTATTAGTTAAAACAAAGAAATATTATATAAAAAATTCGATAGAAAATTAAAAGTTATTTGAAGATAAAATTAAAAAGTTTACATATAATTAACTATAAATGAAACTCCTCCAGGAGTTCTTTTCATCACCGGATGTTGGAGATATTGTTGCGACCTCAGAAATGGTAAATAAGAAAAGCCGATATTTAAAAAAAAATTCTTAACTATTAAAACCTTGAAAAAACACATGATCTTTGTGGTAAGAATATAGGTCATTAACCCTTATTTTGATGATGTTTAATTATTACATTTTTCTGTCTTTCATTTTATTCATTTGTTAAGGTTGTGTGGTGTGATTTTGTGGATTAATTTATTTTTTATTACTGTATGTTTCCAGGTTGTTGTTAAGAATATTAAATAAAACGAATTTGAGAGTTTTAATGTGGTAACATAAAATTTGATATTTATGTTCCTTCTGTGCAACAAATCAACAAATTTTTATTCCAAATGAGTTGATTTATAATGCGTTTAAAATCTAGAATGGTTATAAAATGTGTAATTATTGCATTTTAAGTTTGATATTAATAATTGCATTTCAAATAATTTGTTAAAATCAAACAACTCAAAATATTTTCTTGAATTATACATTATTGTGAAATGATAGTTATGTTATTATTTCCACTTACAACAACCTATCTTTCAAATGTATAAAGCTAACAACTTCATAACCAACACAAATTGATTTCCTTAAATTTGATCAAACGTTTTTTTTGCGTTAGTTTTGTTTGCATTCAAAATTCTAGCTTATTTATTTCGATTTAGGTAATATCCCATAAATATAAAATATCATATAAATTTTATAAATGTGTTGAATTTGGATGAGAATGTTCAACTTATTTACGTGCATGGATATTGAGTTAAGGAAATTTCTGGAAAATAAAAATAAAAAAGAGTTAAAGAAAACAAATGAAAAGATGGACGTCAAATTGTGATGTTTATTTTTCTATAAAATAATTATAATCATAAATCATTGTTGGTTTGTTTTGAAATCTAGACAGTTATAAATTTAAGGTGAGATCATCAGATGTAGTTATATTTGTAGCAAAATCTGCGATACCAATGAAATTCAGTGGCAAGATGTTGTAACATCACTTTTGAATCGGTATGCTGTAACACAAAACGACTGTCGTAAATACGATAATCGACAGTCGTTTTGTGTTACAGCATACCGATTAGCGTAAAATACGATAGAATCGTCAAAAGTGATGTTACAACATCTTGCCACAGGTGTGTTAACTTCATTGCAATGTTATGTGTATCACCTCGAGAATTATAAAACTAATAGTTTGGTTGATACATATTTTCGTAAATTTCACAGAATATTAGTGGAATTTCATTAATACCGATTTCTAAAGGCCAATAGATCAAACTAGATAATCGAAAATCGAGAATCAAAATAGCCAATAATTCGAATAAAGTTAAAAATTGGTGCATATTCTTGGCGATACTATTACTGTCTGCTAAAAAATATATTTAAGCAAAGGTAAAAAAATGTTGGATTTTTTAATTTTTTCCAGTAAACGGTAAGTTTTATTATAGAAATAGGTAAGACAAATTTGTAGATAATAAAATTATCTAAAAAAATTGTTCTAATACTTTTTTTCCTAAGAATCACCATTCCTTAGAAATCGCGATTATAAAATCTGAAGAAGTATTTTACATAATATGCACACATTTCTGCACCACCTGTGATGTACTGTATTTTGCGCATTTTTTTAATGTGGTGTACCCGTTAAGTATGCTCTACGATCTACTTTACATTAATAAATTTTATTTAAAAATGCTCTATTAACTAAAACATTATTGTTGGGTCAAAATGTTAGTCTGATTGTTCTTCGTTTCCTTCTTGCTAAATATCTAAAAATTGTTTTGAAAACAATACATCAGTATAATCCTAACATACTGGTGAACAAAATAATCCCACTTTTTACATTTTGCATTACAACCCTTTTTGCAATTGCAAAAAATGGTGTTAAGAAGTTTTTCTGAAACGGGAGGGAATCGACTCCAAGCATTATCTATTAATTGCCAAACCCAGTCTAGTCATTGTTCTCCAACACTCGAATTTGATAGTATACTCGAGATAAGTGTTGATTAGCAGAACCAGATGTTAGCAACCGACAAGATAGTTCTACTCTTTTTAGTTCCCTATGTTTTTTACAAAATATAAATATCAATTTACTTGTCTTAACAATCAGTTTTTTGGAACTCCATATAGAGCAAGATAATGCGAATTCCGTTTTGTTGAGAAGAGTCAATCTTTTCAAATACTTTTGGCGCAATTAGTTACGTCATGTTTGTCAATCAATTTATTAAATGCTTTTGTTTGACCCCTTTTGAAAAATGCTGATGTATAATCGCAGCCAGTTTTGCATGTAAAAACTAGAATGGTGTAAACCTGAGATTCGAAACTATCGAAAGCTACGAAAAATACTATCACTGAATAAAACAAAGTATCACAAAAAAAGAAAGCGAAATTCGCCTAAGATATCTGTGCACCAAATATGTGATCAATAGGTGAAGTAGTTCTGATACATTGTTTCCTCATACAGACAGACACAGATTATGCTTATGTCCCTCATATCTCTGGTCACAATTGAAAATCAAAGCCATAGCATATATTGGTGATCTGAATCTGATTGGTGAATCTGAAAACCAATAGCATATAGCATATATTAGCCTAAGATACCGGTCTTGCTAGTCTGAGGATCAATGCTTTGAGAGATATTGGCATAAGATACATGTGTACCAAAATAGGCTAAGTATTTTTTGAGATATCGTGTCCAAAGATAGACAAACACATTCTTATTTTGACCTTTTAACCCCCATATTTTAGGTCACAATTGATTTGTGAGTCTGACCCGGGTAAGAAAAAGCTAATGGGCCAAGCTCGCGCCACGGCTTTAGGGGGTTGGGCCAGGCTTAACATTTTCAAACGGCCCAAGCTTGGACTGATATCCTGGAGCCAAGTCTGGCAAACCAGTCTTGGGCAAAGTCTGGCAAATAAGACTTGGGCCAGGACTACCAAACCAATTTTTTTCCAGACCTCCTTTAAATGTGTGGAAAGAGGTTGTGAAAAGAGTAACATATATCAAAATAAAGATAAACATCATATGGCCTGCACATGTTTACACTTTACAATGCATTATATTGGTTAATAACGCGTTGGGCCGTTGTTTAATATTGGCAGCTCCTACCCGGGGACTATCACCCCCAAAGAATGTATTGTTTTTAGATAACTGTGTACGAGTTGAGGTCAATATGTCAAGTGGTTTCTGGGATATATTGTCCACAGAAACACACACACACGGACGGGATTGTAATTGGATAAACTAAGTATCTATAGCTTTCGATATAGTAATAAATATGATTTTGACATTTTCGAAAAGCAGATAAACTTTTCGATGAAAATATTTTTATTGGTTTTGTTGAGTTTTACCTGTGTTTCAAAAAGGAAATAATCTTATCAATTGTAGTTCGTGCAGTCAGTAGTACTAATAAATCAACTTCTTCATCAACAACGACAGTTGCATTTGTTGTATTGGATTTTTCTATCGCTGTTTTAATTATGAGTACAGCAGCGTCATTATCAGCTTGTTGCACTAAAGTGTTCGCAAATGTAATTGATTGAGAAAACATCAAAATGAGACTTGTTGTGAGCATTTGCAAGGAATTGTTGTAGTTCGACGACGTGTTCTGCAGCTTTTATATTTTTCTCACAATCAAAATAATCATCAAATATTTTATAGTCCCTCTATAACCAAAATGTCTGTGAACATACTGCACCTATTTATTAAAAATGACGTTAAATGTTTCTTTACCATCCCACACAACGCGGTGTTATAGATCTCACCCATCGTTGGTGTAAGAGCATTTGTGTTGTCAATTTTAATTTTCGCTGATGAAAGCGAGATATCAGCAGCGTTGCCACTCCAAAAAATTAAAATGTATCCAATTTTATAAAAAAATGTATCCAAATGTATCTACTTTTTTGAAAAAATGAAACATGATTATTTGATATTGCTAAAGGACTAATTACAATATATGTTTAGTACAATTCAGTATCCTGATCACATTTATTTATAATATAACAACAAAAAAATCACATTAATTCAAATTTTATCTGATGATTTTTATATGTGTTTTATTTGATGAATAAATTCCATATACATTTTTTGCACAGTTTTTGTCACCTCCAAAAATTCCTCTTTTTGCAGTTTATTGTATGCTAAAAATGATTGTACTGCATATCCCATACTTATTTCAGACAATTGTATATGGTTTTCTTTTAAATTATTAAAAACCAAGTGATCGATTTTCAAAAACTGTTTAAAATTAGTTACACTGCTCGCCAATTTCTGATACTTTTTCTTTCACAAAAAGAGAATAGACGAACAATATAACAAATTTCATAAACATTTTCAAAGTTTTTGGAACTCCAACACAGCTAAAGGCATATTAATAAAATGTATTCATTCTAGCAGTTTTGTGATTTTTTTGTATCCAGTATCCATTTAATAAATTTTTCAAATAATGTATCCAAATGGATACAAATGTATCCAAGTGGCAACGCTGGATATCAGGAAGAATTTCCAAAAATTCACAAACAGTATTCAATGAATGCATGTCACAAACCCATTTACTTATGACACTGTATTTGATACTTCTTCCTCGAGCAATTCCTTCATCTGTCTTAATGTATTTGATCATTGATAGCTCGATCACCATATCCGTTAAAGTTCCACAATTAAGTTTATCAGAACGTCCAACAGATGAAAATCCTTCTATAAATCTTTGGGAAACACTAGAAAAATATTAACTTCTCTATCTGTTGCATATCTTGCAGATATAAGTGCACAGACTTAGCAATTTGCTCAAAAATAATATTAAGATTTTGCTTAACGTTACACAGGCAAATGAAATACCTAATTTCATTTGGTTGTGTTCGAGATTTCTCAGAAATTGTGATTCTTAGGAAAAAAAAGTATTTGAACAATTTTTGGAGATAATTTCATGATCTACAAATTTGACTACAAATTTTTATGATAAAACTTACCGTTTACCGGGAAATTTCAAAAACCGAAATTTTTGACCTTTGACCTTGAATAACTTTTTTAGTACAGGATCGTTAGGGACTTTTGATGTTTTATTTGTTATAGTATTCCCAAGATTTGTATCAATTTTCAGCTCTATGCGAATTATTGTAAACTTACTGTTATTTGTTTCTACTAATTTGACCGGACTAGAGTGAAAGTGACAAAACATTCGACTTTGTCAATTTCTGACAAGAGTTTTTACAATGACATAAATTTTTTAAATTCTGGTGCTAACTAAATCTTATGTCCCGCCTTTCATTGTTGGTGATTTAATAGTCCCTGACCCCACAAGAAAAACTGCTTTGTTTGCGGAACGCCTAGCATCGAATTCGACGGTTTTGGTAACTCTTAAGAAATACCCCAAATACGGTCTTCAAGGGATTGATATGAAAGAACTTAGTCATGGTTTAATATATAATTTAGATAAATGTAAAAAATATATATATTATGAAATTGGTCTCCAAGTTGGTCATACAGTTAAATAAGTTGTTAGAAAATAAAACATTTTATTAAATTAATAAATTTAATAATTGATTAATGAAAGAACTTCATTTGAAACCGAACATTGTCGCAAAACTTTTAAAAAGCTTAAACATCAAATCAAAGAATCTGGCCGGGGCAACATTCCTGCTGGATTTTGGAAAATCTTCAGCAATCAGCCGTTTCTTCAACTTCTGTGGTTTATCGGTAAAAAGTTGACTAAGTGATTTTCGGTGGCTCTTCTGTCGGCAAATATTTATCCATTAAACGAGTTTTGCAGAGACAGATATAAATGGTCAGGCAATACAGTATAGGTAAAATTGATAATTATAAATGCTCACATGGCGCAAAGTCCGGACTATACTTTGGATGCATCAAAACTTACCAACCAACCTATTGTGGCGGGCCATCAAATGTGTGTGTCTTCTGGCATTCTCATGATGTAAGGCAACACCCTTTCGATTGACCATTTCTAGACGCCTTGTTTGTATTGCTTGCGTATCTGTTTCATTGTTCACAGTGTAAAACTGAAATGATCGTTTGGCCAAAAGGTAGCAACTCATAATAAACATTTCTCTTACAATCGCACCAAACACAGCATCACCATCTTAGACTTCAATCCAGGATTTAAAGTCGTGTGTCCTTTGACCATGATAAATGCGTTTAATGTTATCGTATTTAACCCATTTTTCTTCACCCGTGATGATTCGCTTCAGAAATGGCTCGATTTCGTAACGTTTTAGCAGTATTTCACTGATGGAAATTCGGTTAATCAAATTTCCTTGTTTTAATAAAATGATACCCAAACACCAAACCGCTTTGTCTTTTTTGATCGAAGGTCTGCAAGGTCACAGAAGCGAGTCAAATAAAATCAAAATAAAAACGAATAATTATATAACCCTGTTCACCAAAGTAAAATTGAAAGTTTGATCCTTTATAACTTTTGATCCTTTCATTTTCGCAAATTTTTTTTCATAATAAGGATGCAGAGGACCTAATCTTTCTATTTATCTAAAAAAATCAACTTTTTATTAACGGGGATAATATAGGATTGTACCGGTGCCTGTCCTTGACGGGTTCGAAAACTTTTGTTCTGCCATTTTTCTGGATTCGGCAAGCTCCGAAAAATGCCGACTGCCCGGGATCTTGTAAATTTTTTTTTTGACTGTGATGGTTGGAAATTTGTTTTAGAACACGAGGGTAACCTTGTCTGACCAAAATTTGTCCGTTATTGTCTAGTCCGACAACCCAAACATCCAAAATGTCAGTTGTCGGACTCGACAATAGCAGACACATTTTGGTGCTGGCCGAACGAAAAAGCGGCCGATTTGAGGAAAATGGCAGAATAAAAGCTTGCGCCTCACGAAGTATAAAATATGTGGTAATCATCACATGAAATCGGCCCAGGGACTATACGTGTTTTGGATTTATGAGAAAGAACTGATGATTTCTGATGTTTTTGAACAAACGATGATTTATTGTACAGCTCTTTGTTTTAAACTTCAAACCCTTTTTGGAAGACGCCCAATAATTCTGCATTCCATCTTTGCTTATGCAAAAAGATTTATTAAAAATTATGCAAGCTGAAAATATTAAAGCGATATCTTTAGCTCTGAAATGTACGTACAATTAATCTTATAGTCGAATTTTAAAAATCGACATCCATTTTGTTAGCCCCCAAACTTACGGAAGGAGAAGTTGGTCTGCAGATTTTCTTGATCCTTGCTAAAATCTTATAAACCATTTCATCAAAATTGGTTATCATCACTATTAGAGATTGAAGATATTTAAGTAAAAATCCAAAAAAAAAAAGATGTTGAAATGTAGAATTATCCGTGTTCTTTTTAGGGAAACTTGCTACCCGAACCAAATTTTAAATGGAACGGCAAAAATTTGAGGTGTCTTAGATAATTTTTCTAAGACTACAACTCAAATTTTGTTTAAGTACAATTTTCTGACATTTTTTTTGACAATATATATTTTTGACAAATTATAAATTATTTTTAAAAATTATTGCTAAAAAATATGAACAAATAGCACAGAAAATTATCATGATTCATACAACAGAAAACATGAAAAGAAATAAAATTGACATTTTGGTTGAAATCTGAAATTTTTATAAACATTTGGGTAAATATTTTACAAATTTTTCTCTTAACTGATAAAAACTCTGGTGTTGAATGGAGGCGTATGTAAGCTATGTAGCTTTACCACTTTTCGATATGGTTAACTTGAAAAAAAAATTTAGTACAAGAGTAAAGGAAAATGTGGTAAATGGAACACACTTATTATTGAGTATTACAATCTTTTAGAGCATATACATAGAGAGAATATAACTTTTAGATTGTATGAAGAGAGACATAAAATAATGTGATGGCACATCTGTCATAATCTCTTTTTTTCCTCTTTTTTCCATTTTGATTTGTTTTTATTTACAACCACAAATTTTTTTTTATTAAATTATAAATGTAAAATGCCAACAAATATTAAATGTCTTCATAGTTTTGCTAATTTTTATAAAATGAATGAAAATATTACGAGAGCAATTTAAATTTAACACAGTAAATTTAAATTTTTAAATTTCCAGTGATTATTTAACTCAAATATTTTATAAACAAATATTTAAGTTATGTAAATATTCTCAAGATATATTACGAAAACTTTGCTGGCAAACATTTTTCATAATGCACTAATTTATTTTTCATTGATAAAATATCAAAAATTATATGTTTGGTTATAACAAAAGTCAAAACTCAAAACGTCAGTTTTTTTTCATTTCTTTTTATAGTCGTCGGGAGGGAGAAACTTTTATTTTTTTGTGGTTGAGTTTTTTTCTTATAGATTTAAAAAAAATTCGCAATAATGTACAATTTTAAATCAAATGAAAAAGTTACGCACGTTAATGAGAAGACATAACTGTTTCTCAGAGAGACAAAGAGAGGAAAACAAACACAAAAAAAAAACGATTTGACATAAGTCTATGCAGTATGCACGCTAAATATTAGTTGTGGTGTTCCGGGTGATTACAACTTACAAATTTTCCAATTTCCATTAAATTAGAATCTCAGTCCCCTACTAGTATGGCAGCAATGGTCGAGTCCTGGCAACCATAACTGGACCATAAACAATATGTTACTCGATGATAACTCGAACGATAAATGACTGCCATTAAAGGGCCAGAGATACTAGCCACCAATCGCCCATACAAGGTTATACAACAAGTCCAGTAATAGTCAATTACTGGCGGCCAGAAATTCAACAATGGTCGGGTACTGGTCCAGTAATGGTCAATTACTGGCGGACAGTAGTTCAACAATGGCCGTGTGCTGGCAATCATTACTCATAGTACTTGCAACTATGACTCAGCCATTAACATTATTTTTTTGTTGCTAACTTGTAGCAACTGCTAACTTGTTGTACAGCTGGCCCATTGTTGTTGATCCAAATCGTGTACCAACAGTTTATAAGACTCGCTCCAAATCTGTGAACTGTATTTAGTGTTTATACTCTATATTTTCGGATATCTGATCTTACGAAATGTGTATAAACTAAATAAAATTCGGACTATTTTTTTTCTTACCTGAAATTACTTTTCGTATTTGTTCAACATTTTAGGTCTACTAAGGGACAAATTATGTAAACATTTTACTACAAATGTCAAAAAGTGGGCTCAAAATTTCATACAAATCTACATCGTAATAATTAAAAATTTGTTTTGGATAATTTTTTGTTCGAAAAAACACGTTTTCATATTATTTTTAGATAAATAAACAAATACTTTAAAAAAGATAAGAAACTCAATATAAGTGTGAGTTTTATTTTATTTATGTAAATACTAAAAACTTTTGAGATAACAAAAATATATAATTTTCTACTTCTGTTTTCAATTTTCTGACCGCATGCATATGATTTCCTGTATGTATATATCAACTATCAAGTCATGTGGATTATATTGTTATAGGTACATATAAAATCAATCTAATATATAGGATATTTACTAGATTCATTGTTTTAACTAATCCTTACACAAATTCATTGAAGATGAAAACAAACTTAGATCCACTTATGTCTTCTACGACTAATAAGGCTAGTTTTTTAACGATTTTTGCCTATATCCAATACGATGACTCATGTCTATTTAATTTTAAAAAATTATAAAGGTTTTTTTTTTTCAAAGTTTAACGCAGTCTTCAGTTTATTTCGCAAGCTACAAAAGCAAAAACTCTAGAAAACTAATAGGTCATTTGATTTGACTTTCCTTCTTTATTCATCCAAAAGTTGTATTTGTATTTATTTGCTGATGAACCTTGTTGTAAACTTTCCAATAGTGGTTTTGCCCACTCCAATTAAGAAGCAAAGGGTAGATTTCAATGCGTAGGAGGAACATCTGTGTTCAATTTCCAGTTTAAAAAATATTAAAATGTTTTCGTTAAAAAATTCAAGTTTTTCGTAGTCACTATATAGTCCAAATTATTTATTAAGTCATAGAGTAAGTAGATGCGATTACACTTAATTGTTGCGTTGATATTTTTGTATTATAATTGGTTATTTGTTGTTTCATAATATAGCATGGTGTCCACCAGGTATGGAATTCTGGAAAGTCATGGAAAGTCAGGGGATTTTATTTTGGTCAGGGAAAGTCATGGAAAGTCATGGAATTTTTGTTATTTTCTGGAAAAAATTTTATTTTAACAAAATCTTTTTTATAAATATAAAAATTATATTGCATGCATTCTTAATATTTTACTTATGTCTCCTTTATACGTATTTAATATATTTTTGCAAGCGGCATACTTTATAATACAATGTATCCAATGTTATATTGTGAATTTCAGTTTTTAAAAATTTTTGGATACTCTAAAATTTTACGTAAACGTTCAAATTAATATTTGGTCGTCAATGTACAAAAAATCCTTTTGCATTCTGTCGCTATGATAGCGTGTGATCTCAAGTCAACAACAATTACTAATCAGGCACTAACTATCTGACAAGACACAGGGACGCATATATTACTTATAAATATTAAGTCAATAATGTGGAGTGAAGTATTTCTTAACTTTTATGGAGGAGGCCGAGTTTTCTCTACATGGTCTATGTTATTGCTATTAAATGATCGTTTCATAGTAAGTCATCTGCAATGGTGACTCCCAATAAACGAATGCTTTCGCATTAACGTATTTAATCTCCACACATATTGATTGAAATATCGTTGGGAAATTCAGTTTTCAAACTAGAAAAAATAGCTTTGTTTTTGGAATAAAAGTTGATCAAATTTTGATTACCCCAATCGGAATTTCAAGTTACTAGTTTAATTTTAGTGCTGCAGCTTTCGGGGACGATGTGTTTTATCATTTAATGATTGGGTGACCAATGATTTATGCCGTTTTACCATCTGCAAAACTACTTATCGGGTTACTGTGGATTTACAACAGTTCGTTTATATAAATTAAAAATAGAGTGGGGACAAAATTAGGGCTAGAGTGCACCAGCTTTAATTAATTTAGTTAGACTAAAAAAAGGCATCTTAGTAAATGTTGTAGATTTCGCAATATTCTACAAATACTTTATAGATGATCATTTTTCTAAGGAGATCAAATCCATCTTAACCGAGCTTGCTACATTGTTTCGTCGCACCACAACAAATTCCTCTGGCCACCCATTCACTGTTCACATAGCTAAATGTAGAATAGTGACATTTTAGCGTGATTCTTCAACAGAATTTCACTTTTTTTCTTTTTAACTGAGTTTTAAATTTACGTGATTTAAATACCAAGCTTTTTAACCTCAAATAAACCCCACAAAAAATTCTTCAAATTCTTAATCCACTAACTTTGTGTAAAGAAAGAAAATCAACGCAGGTGTAGGGTACACCATTTTTTTCAAGTTTGCAGTTCCAACAACGGTTTACAAAGTTCAGTAGTACGGCTGTTGATGTTTGGTTTCGAAAACCAGGTAAGAATGAGCTAAGGGACCAAACTTAGGCCAAGCCCGCACTACAGCTTTTGTGATTCAGGCCAGGTTTAACATTTTTAAACGGCCCAAGTTTGAACCAAGTTTGAACTGGTTTCCTGGGGCCAAGTCCGGCAAATTAGACTAGGACCATTGGTCTACCAAACCAATGTTTTCCCCAGACCTCCTTTAAATGTGTGGAAAGAGTTTATGGCATCCAACCGATTTCCACACTTTTATGTTTATCTTTATTTTTATGAATGTTACTTTTTAGAAACATTCATACAAATAAAGATAAACATAACATGACTTTCACATGCTTACAATGCATTAGACAGGTGAATAACGCAGAATATAATAAACTAAATCTAGGTTTAGTTTATGCATTTACAACTGGCAACTGAAACCGAAGTTAACTAACCAAAGCTTGACTCGCTAAAACGTGCCCGAATTTGGTTCGTTGTGCCGTTGCACCGATTAATCGGTAGATAATCGGCAATCGGCCATATCGACCATTTTGCCGATTAATCGGTATCGGTTTTTTGTCCGATAAATCGGCCGATTACACATGCGTTTTTGATTGTTTATTGCGTTTTAAAGACAACAAATTCCAAATTCTAAAACACCATAGTCAGCCAAAGTTGAAAACCTTTTTAAATATATATAAGATTGAGGGCTGTTTAAAAAAAATCAAATATATTTATGTATTTCTGCATTTTTTTGATAACTAGACAGTTCTCTATCTTTTGAAATACTTTATTTAAAATAATGCTGTTGTTAAATAAAGTACTTCAGTCACTGCCATCGAGGGTTTTATATGGGTTTTTTTTAATTTTACCAAACTTCTTGACTAGCTGTAAATTTGTCCAAATTGTTTTACACAAAAAGTTCGAAACAAATACCATACATATACATGAAATAGCCCTTTTTTGACTTTAATATACGAATTGTGTAGTGCAAAACTATACAAAAAATTCCGATGTTACTTAAATTAAAAGCTCTTTCAAATGGCACTTCTTTAAACTGTGTTATGAATGTTGTTCTAAAATTCTTACTTGAGACAACATTATATTTTTCATATTAAACTTAGTAATTTTTCTTAATTGTGAACTCAAAGTTTTTAAAATAATGACAACGAAGTCGTTCCCAAACACATGAATCCACCAAATGTGCCACAGTCAACCTAGATATTGGGTAAAAAATAAGCTGAGGACTGCAGATTTTTTTACCTACGGTTGGAAAGTAGTTGCCAGAAAAATGCAAAAAGCTCTTTCAACAGTTACAGAAATTTTACTATTTGCCGAACTATAAATTAAAAAAATAAAAGGAACATTTGCATAATATTTTAAACTAAAGTTGCAAAGCGTCCCGATTTCGGAGGAACTGTCCCGACTTGTGAAGAAAAGTCCAACTTTCTAATTAATAGTAATTGGAAACTAATTAGTAATTGCAAATGCAAAATAATCTACGTTAGCTTCTAAAAGGATTTGGTCGCCTTTGAACACATTTTTAGTTGGAGGTTCTATTGAAAATTTTCTATTAATTAATTCCGAATGGTTTCAGTAAATTTTGGAGCAAAAACGTTTACATCGTTAGTATAAAACAATGACGATTGAAAGGCAAACCTTGGAAAACTTCAAAAACCTTTGATTTCTATTTTTGAAAAGTGAAACATTTTATCGAACTTCGATGCTGTTGTTTTTACTGAATCGGTTTATTATTATTAATTAGTTAAACATGTTTAACACACCATTCATTATTTAGACTCTTAAACAGCCGAAGATACCATGTCAGCTAGAGAAACAGAGGGGAAAATTCATCTGGAAAAACAAAGATTAAGCATCGAGCAAGCATTCAGTTCTACAATTTTTTTTTTTTTTTTTTTTTTAATAAAATGTGTTGTGTAATAGGGTTTAGAATATGTGTCACAACAACACATAAATACCTTTTAAGACCTAGGTCTAGACCTGGGTCCCACAACAACTGGCGTTCTGAGGTGTAGATTAACGCTTTTTTTAAACATCTGTGGGTTGAAGCCACCTGAGACTAAGTGTTCCGGCAAACTATTCCATTTGTACGCAGTTCGGACAAAGAAGTCTCTCTGCGATCTGCCAGTATGACAGCGCGGGATCTTTACCGTTTCACTGGTTGCGGCAGCCGATTGCCGAGTGGAACGGGGGTAAGAATAAGTTTGAGGCATGATGCCGCTGATTTCATCTGAGCACTGCTGATGACGATATTTGTAAAAAACAACGAGGTCAGCAACAGTGCGACGATGTTGTAGGGAATCAAGTTGTGATGTCAAAGTTCGATCACCTACAATTCGTATAGCTCGCTTTTGAACAGAGTCCAAGAGGGCCAAGATGGAAACAGAG
This sequence comes from Diogma glabrata, assembly GCA_963693315.1. NCBI lineage: Eukaryota > Metazoa > Arthropoda > Insecta > Diptera > Cylindrotomidae > Diogma > Diogma glabrata. The sequence goes on from OY856187.1 coordinate 201,622,396, forward strand.
GCAGCACCCCAAACTTGACAGCAGTACTCCATACAGGGACGAGTATAGGACTTATAAACATGGAGCAATTGGTATGGAGTGAAAAATTTTTTGCATCTATTTAGGAGGCCGAGTTTTTTAGACGCGCTTTTTGCCATCGCCATTACATGATCGTTCCAGAGTAGGTCATTTGAAACTGTGACACCCAATAAACGAATGTTTTTACATTCACCTATTGGTTCATCACACATACTAAATAAAATATCTTTGGGGAACTCGGTCTTTAATCTGGAAACAATCAACAGCTGTGTTTTGGTGGAGTTGAAATTGACAAGGTTTTGGTCACCCCAGTCGGCGACTTTATTCAGGTCTTTGTTCACGTTTATGGCAGCGTCTCTCCGGGCAGGATTAATTCGTTCGTGCATTTTACCTTTTGAAGGAAGGGGCTCGAACGACTTGTGCAGAGTACTATCATCTGCAAAACTATTTATTGGGTTGCTGGTGATTTTCAACAATTCGTTGATATAAATCAAAAATAGGGTTGGGGACAATACTGAGCCTTGGGGTACACCAGCGTTAATTAGTTTAGACTCAGAAGAATATCCGTCTAAGGTTACCGAAATGTATCGGCCGGATAGAAAATTTTGAATCAGCTTCACAACATTGGGATGAAAACCGTACGCAACGAGCTTGTTGATTAAGTTGGCATGCCAGACTCGATCGAATGCCTTGGAGATGTCTAAAGCGATAACGTATGTTTCACCACCTTTATCAAGTATGCTGTTCCAACAATGCGCTACATAGTTTAATAGATCGGTAGTTGATCTTTTGTTTCGAAAACCGTATTGGCTGTCGGATATTAAATGATTTTCTTCCAGAAATTTTGAAATATGTGTATTAATATAATGCTCATAGACTTTGGATAGGACCGATAGTAAAGCTATTGGCCTATAATTTGAGATATCGGATTTTGGTCCCTTTTTGGGGACGGGCTGGACATTTGCCAACTTCCAGCACGAGGGAAATATACCAGATTTGTAGGATTGGTAGAATATTTTAGTTAAAGTTGGTGCAAGTTCTTTGGAAAAGGTTTTTAAAATAATGGGTGGAATATTGTCCTTTCCTGATGCTTTGTTGATGTTTAACCCCTTTAAAAGTTTAGCGACTATTTTGGGTTTGAAGTGAAGTTCATTCATATTAACTGCTGAAGACTGGATTTGGGGTATTTCTTTAGGAGTTTCCAAAACAGTGGAGTTCAGAGCAAAGCGTTCAGCGAACAAGTTAGCTTTTCTTGCGGGATCATTGACGATTAAATCACCATCAATAATAGGGGGAATAGAAAATTTTGTATCAGAATTTAAAGAATTAATGGCACTGTAGAAACTCTTGTCAGAAACAGACATAGACGTAAGTTTTGAGGCTTTCGCTCTGTCAATTTCGGACTTTTCGTTTGAGATAATCTGATTAGATATTTTGTTGGCCTTTAGATATTGGGATCGATTAGTGGGAGTTTTGTTATGAATCCAAATATTAAATGATCTACGTTTGTTTCTAAGTGCCGTTTTGGCAGCTTTCGAATACAAGTATTTTTGTTTGGGTTTTACTATGGAGAAAGGGACAAATTTATTTATAGCAAATTGGATGGTTTCTGTAAAGTTTTGAGCAGAAACATTTACATTGTCAGTGTAAAAACAATGACGGTCGAAAGGGAAACCATGGAAAAAATTTTGAAGACCACTCTTATCCATTTTTGAGTAGTGAAATATTTTACGGGGTTTGGGAGCTGTAGTTTTAAGTAAATCAGTTTTGATAACTGATGAGATTAAATAATGATCAGAATTTCCAATACTACCTTTCGCAACATCGACACTCGTAATATCTGGCATTGTGGTAAGATAGAGATCTAGTAGAAAACTATTATCACCGCCATTACGGGGAGTGAAAGTCGGGCTTTTTACAATTTGGAATAGGCCCTGAGACGCGGCAAAAATTTCTGCCAGTTTTCCACTATTGTCAACATCATTTGACCACGCTATTAAAATAATCGGTTTGAAAAGCTGTATGTAGTTCTACAACTACGGCCTTTATGTAATTAGATATTTATCAGAATTTAAAATATTTTGTGTCTTTGTTGGAATTAAAACATGTCGTGTAACATAGACTCATGTCAAAACATTTATACATTTTAGGTTTTTTGTATTCAAAATTATTTGTTTTATTTTTAAAAAGTCATGGAATTTTCATATTTTTGGTCTGGAAAGTCATGGAAAGTCAGGGAATTTTGTTTCAAAAAAAAAGTGGACACCATGTATAGTTTAATTTACATAGATCTTAGAAAGACAAAAATTCATTTGAAATAAATTAAGATGTATAAAAGATGTTTAAACTTTGGCCTTAGATTAGGTTAGAAAGGGATGGATAGGTTGCACTAGGCGGAAATTATCCTGGTACGGAGACTCTACGGTTCATAGTGCCTTGTCCTAGTATGGTATCGGACTGACTAACTATTCCACAAACCTTTCAGTCTGATTAATGAAAACTAAAACCGAATGTGTTGACGAAAGTTTGATTGTGCTGGCCTCTACATTGTTAGTGCCAAAAATCCTAGTTCTGATACTAGAAAAGACCGGAGAAATACACAAACAGTGCTCAGAATCCTCCTTTTTAAGACAACACCTACAGAGAGGAGACTTTATAAACGTTTACTCACGTTCCTGTAACATGTAGTCTGTAGACAGTTCTTTTAGCCATGTACTCTATATGTAGATGGAAAGAAGTCAAACCAACATGCCACCCAACACCAGTGTTGGTGTAGTGCGCATTGAGCCACTAATGCCTACACATGTCATTCTCTGTATTTTATTTAACTCAGCATTGATGTATTGTTTCTTCGTCTTTGATCACCAGACAACACATGCAAAAACAAGTGTTAATCAAATTATTACTATGTAGATCCATAGGATATGTGGGGACTAAGACTCCAATAACGTCCAAAGGATCGACGGCATTGCCAAAAAGAAATGACAGCCTTATCAATTTTTTGTTTGTTAAATGTGTATACCAATTTAACCTTTTGTCGAGAATAATGCCTTAAAACTTAACCTAACCTGAATAGTTTAACTGCATACTGAAAAGAGACAGATTTGGTGTTGTAGGCACTTTTCTCTGATTGGAAAATAAAATTACCTGTGATTTGGAAGGATGGATAATCCTTGTTTCTCATACCACCCTTCAACCAACTTCAGTGAATTTTGCATCACATCCACCAGAGTGCGAAGGTCTTTTCCTATTGCCAGTACGATAATATCATCAGCGTAATCTTACGAATAGGGTCCAGATTGATTTAGTTTAAGAAGACTCAACTAACACAGACCACATGAGAGTTGAGAGAACACCGGATACCGTTGGCATAAACAGTAAGTCTGGTTACTATTTGGGTTCATTTGAGAGTGATCTCTGAAGCCTTGTTGCCACAGAATAACATTCAATTGACTAACAAAAGTTCCCAGCACACTCTTTATCCCGAATACTGTATTTATATATCCTCCGACTATCACGATAAGTAATCCCGTGATCGGTATTTTTTATTTGCTTGACTTTCTTTAAAAGTGTCCTGACTTTTCCTCAACTTTTTCAGTTCTTTGTGTCACCAGAGAGAATTTCCTTCATGATGGAACGCCCTGAGTGGACAAAATTCTCAATGTCTTGCAGTTGATTGATAGATCAATGTCCAGAAATATTTGACTAAGAAGTAATTTGTACATATCCCAATCAGTTGATTTAGGATTCTTAAAACTCTTTTACCATCGTGTCAACCATAAATTCAAAATTTATGCAATTGTGGTCGGACTTAAGAATATCTTGCGATGCTCTCCAATTTCGAACCCTTCTCGCCAAAACTAGGCTAGTGAGGATGATGTCAATGTCTTCTTCTCTAATTGCATTTGAAAAAGTGAGAGCATTCCCTTTATTTAGAATTTCTATATCTGTGCTACCATGAAGAAACTCCCCGAGGTCTCGTCTGTTGTTATCTGAACAGCCCCAAATTCATTGATTCGCATTTGCATCACACCTCAGGATCAAGGGCATGTTCTTGTTGCTGCAGAATTCCACCACTTTAACAAGATCTTGGGTTGCAGTGGTACCATCATGCGGTAGATATAAACATACGAAGACTACGTCAGTTTCGACACCCTCCTCGTGCAGAGTGAATTCGACCCGTTGCATGTATTAGTATGGTCTCAGATCAATTTATTTTATTTCTTGTGCAGATTTCTCGTCAACACCACAGCTGACGATACAATCCGTAGGTTTTTGTTTTTCAATTGACTGTACACCTTCCATTCCATCTCGTAATCTCCATGCCAGGATTGTATCTTTACAATTTGGAAGAATTTTTTCAGGCTCATCTGGAAAACCAGGAATGTATACGGAGGCTCTGGCCGGCTTTGGAATTTCGCTTTTCTTCTTTACTTGAAGATTAGCTCCATACCTCTATAGTTTCCTTAAGCCAGGTGACTGCCCGATCGTTCTCACACACAACTAAAGAAAAAATTCTCCAGTAGGATAAAGATGATAAGCGGAAAGAGGAAACTCAGTAGACCTGACAACCTCCCCTTCCAAAGGTAGAGTCAACGAAGCTCGAAGAGTGCTATGTTGATTTTCAGATAACGATCCACTTGCCTGTGAGCCGTCAATAATTGCAAATTCCACCTCCGTATCCGCTGCAACCTTAGAATCCTTTTCGGTTTAATTTTATTTGCGAGACACAATTTCTTCATTCCATTTTTGACATTCACCACAATCACAGATGTATTTCTGTTTTAGGTTTGTTTATATCCGGCTTTTATTTATTTATTTTTTATGTTGTTTACCTTATTTAGTAATTGTTTTTTTTATTTCCTTCTACGTTTAAGGAGAGCTTTTGCAGTATACTACGATTTTGTGCGTTGTTAGTTTTAATAGAATAAAATAAACAACTATTAATTTTATTCTGTTGCATGAGTGCTGCAGAACACAATAAAACAATTTATTTGATTGTATTAAACTTTGAAATAAATTTGGTTGGTTGTATTTTATAAATCATTTGATTGTATTTTATAACAAAAAATCAACAAAAACATTTTCGCTTTGATTATATAAAAAACAAAAAATTCAAACTAATGCGCATGTTCCTCTCTCGAATATTAAAAAAGGCAAAGGCTACTGCGATTGAATTAAATTGCATTTCCATTGTCAAAAAGTTAGTTTTTTTGATTTTTTGTTTTCTCAATTCTCATTAGGATAGAATTTGATATCTTTCAATGTAGGTCTTTTCATTTTCAAAATATCAAGCAAGTAGGTATCGAATAAAAATTAATGGTACAAAAAAATTAAATTTATTGTTTGTTTTATTAATTTTACTTGTAAAGGTGGTAACGAATTTTAAACTAATTCAATTTAAATTAATAAATGTTACTCTGTCGAAAGGATAAAAATTCGTATTGGGTTCGTTTTTAATGTATTTTATTCTCCCTCAAATTTGTAAACTTTTGCTCGAAAAATAAAATATATCATTAAACACACTGACCCAATAAAATAATGTTATTGTGTTTCGCAGCAATCGCGCAATAGAATAAAATTAACAGCTGTTTATTTTAATCTGTCGGGACTACTAACGCACAGAACTATGGTTGTATAAAACAAACATAACATTTTTTCAAACACACATTTAATTTTTGCTTCAAACTTGATACCTTTCTTCGTAATAAAAATAGATTATTTTTCGGTTGGGTTTGTCCAATTGTGCAAGTATTGCTATTAAAATAAATCAAAAGGTTGATGAAAAAGTAGCAATTTTATTTTTCTGTATATGGAACGAAAGAAAATAATAAAATCGACTCCAAAGGAGTGAAATAAAAAAAAATTGAAATTTACTCGTAGAGTAAGAACGATATTGAAATATATTTTGCTGTTTTTTCATGAAAAAATTTGTTCACGTAAACGTAAAACGTTTTCATCTCGCGTAGGAAGTGTATTTTTTTCTACGATAGTAAATATATAAACGAGATTTATTATAAATTATTAAATTAGAAATCGACAACATTCAAAATTCATATTCTATTTTTTCATAGTTTCTTTGATTTAAAAACTTTATAAAATTTCATGAAAATACCAGGGCAACAACATTTTTTTGTTATTTAGCGAAAATGATTTTACACTAGTGAAAAAAAAATTTTCATAATGGATTAAGCCAGTATGAAAGAATTTGTATATGCTTACGTTTTGAAATTGGTCAAATCCTTGGTTTAGTTAATAAGTCAAACTATCATTGGTTTTATTTGCACTGTGTCACCTATTGTTAAATCAATTGAAGGATTATTTTTCAAAAATATAAGAATATATAATACATAGTTATGACTTCTGACGCTTTTGTAATCTAGCTAGAATTTTAGGTAACCTTGGCTTAGGTTTATATATATTTACAAAATAAAACGATTCATTGTGATAGAATAAAAATAATAAAATGTAATTATCATAATTCAAGGTTTTGTTTAAAAATAAGCTTTATTCCACATTAACAGCTTTATCATATGTAAATGTTTTGCAATACGTTTATAATTTATTTACTCAAGGTCAAGGAGTTTTCTTATAAAATAAGTGTCAGTTGTTAGTCCAGTTAGTTCTTCTAAATGACTACACACCTTCGTCTAAATTCTCTTTTATGACATATGTTTGCCTTCCTTTCTTTTTATTTACATTCAAACTACAAAGTCGTCGTAAATTACAAACAAATTGATAAAGCCGCAATTAGACTATCGCAGAACTCTGCAATATTTCTGCAATGGTAGTGTGTAAAATATTAATTGCAGAAAAGTTTGGCAATGAACTCATTGCAAAACATTTCAATGACTCATTGCAATGTTTTGCAATGAGTTCATTGCCAAACTTTTCTGCAATGAATATTTTACACACTACCATTGCACGACTGACTATTGCAGAAATATTGCAGAGTTCTGCAGTAGTCTAATTGCGACTTTAGAAAATTAGAATCAATGAAATCACTTAGATCAATACAACAACATTAACAATAAAATATCTTTCCATTTGTCAAACAAAATTAACTTCTCGTATTTTGCGAAGGTGTTTCTTTATTGCAACAAAATTAATTGGAAATTTTCCAAATTGTACTAACAGAACAAAACAAACTTTTAATTATTTTATTTGTAAAAAAAATTAACCATAGTGAAAATATGTAAACATTAGTACAGGGTCTTCTTAAGAACACGACGTCATTTTAAATTTATCTAAATATTTTACCCTATACTATTTTACCTAAAAAAATTTGGCTAAAAATCTAGATGACGTATTTATGGTTCACCCTCTATATACGTTGTAGTTTCTTTATTTTTTACAATAATGCGGGATTTTATTTGAAGATGGGAAAAAGAAGATTGTTTTTTTATTCTCTCAAGTCAGTGACTTTTTGTTTATATGAAAAAAAAAAAAATAAATAAAGTTTGTTAAAAAAGTTATACACTCATATTTTGTTATTATTATTTATTTATGTATTCTAATTTGTTGCTATTTCTGTTTTTTATATAAAAAGTTTTGATTATTTAATATTTCAAAACATTCTTTCGTTATTAGATAAGTTTTTATTATAAAAGCTTCTGATTAATTGCAACATTGGCCTTCATTTTGTTGTAATTTTTGTATACGTTTAAATAAAAAAGTGAAAATATATTAGCTTTGGTTAAATGAGGAATAAAATTTAGAAATTTGTTAAAGTTTACGATTGTGTCTGTCTGCAAATATTCTTTGATTTGAGTTTGTTTCTGAGGAGATTGTTGACTTGTTGAGTAGTCCAAAAGCTCTTGGAAATGGTTGTTTGTTTAATTGTAGGGTGAAGGAATTAAAATTTCATTTTGCCAATCAGTAAAAAACTTATTAGTTTCACTAGGTGCAAGTATACCGACGGACCGACCTGAAGTGAAATAGTAGATTTTTATACAAGTGGTGAAAACGTCTCTTTTTGCGTGACTGAACGGTTTGAATAAGTTCAGGAACGCAAAAACGTTTTTACCACGCGTAGAAAACGCTATTTTTTCTACGCTTGTAAATAAAAATGATAATTTTTACAAATTTATCTACTAAAAACTTACAAAACGACATATCTAAATTTGACTGTGTAAAAAATAAACAAGATCGGATTTCGTATAGGGCGATTTTTCTGTTCCGGTGTTTACCGCAATGGCGCTGCAAAAAGGGGATAAGAGAAAAAATCACAAAAATTTTATATGGAATTCCATACAAAACACAATTTGAATAATCCTAAAAGTTATCCATGAAATTTCTCATTTTACTACAATTAAATAATTTAAATTTGTTTATGAACTATTATTGACTATATATTAAGCTTAATATATAAAATATTTTCTTTTCTTCTGTTCGTAAAACAAATACGAAAATAGGTTAAATTTTTCATACAACTTTGTATGGGAAATTTTGGCAATTTTTATGTTTCTTTTTTGAGCGACTTAAGAATAATATTTTATATATTACGCTTAAAATATAGTCAATAATACTCCATAAGCAAATTAAAATTGTTCAATTGTAGTAAAATGAGAAATTTCATAGATAATTTTTAAAATTATTCAAGTTGTGTTTTGTATGAAATCCCATATAAAAGTTTTTGAATTTTTTCTCTTATCCCCCTTTTGCAGCGCCATTGCGGTAAACACCAGAACAGAAAAATCGCCCTATATAGCATTTTTACCAGTGTAAAATAATGTTATTATTGTGTTCGCCTACAGATGGAATAATAACAGGCGAACACAATAATAACATTATTTTACACTGGTAAAAATGCTATATACAAAATCCAATCTTGTTTATTTTTTACACAGTCAAATTTAGATATGTCGTTTTGTAAGTTTTTAGTAGATGAATTTGACAATATGAATAATGAAAATAGTTCATATATTTTCTCTAAAAACTTTTACAGATATTACAGATATTTTTTTTACCGACTGGAAGTCATCGTTTAATTAAAGTATAAACTTAAAAAATTGTAGGTGAAGTTTCAATTAATATACAAATAAAAATAAATTTTTTAATAAAATTTATTTATTTAATAAATTTTTTTTTTTTGGTGGAAAGAACTCAGAGAATATATTGTGACGATTATGGAAGATGATAGAACAGAACAACAATAGAACTTTCAAGAAAATTCTCGTTAGTTCTACAAATATAAAAATCAAAAGATACAAAAGGTAACAATGCAACCAAAGTAAACATTTAATAGGAAGTATTTGTTTTATCGAATAAGGATTGGTTAACGAAATAAAAATTGGTAAATAAAACAATTGAAAAGAATAGATTTCACACCTAGGTGTCAATATTTGAAGATCGTCTTATTGTTGATAAAGAAAAAAAAAAGGGTGTGTTCTATCTAGAACATTACAGCAGTTTCGAGGCTATTTCATGTAGTATATATAAAAGGTGTTGTTCGAGGATACAACCAGTATAAAATTGTTAGTGATACAAAAAGTATAAAAAATTTAGCAGTGATAAAGGCGAAGTAAAATTAAAAGTGTTATAAGTAGAAAGTTAAAAGTGATATTGTGAACAAGTATAAAAGAATTATAAGTGGTGAAACATTGTTAGTACAAGAAGAACTAAAAGGGGAGTTGTAATAGGAGAAATATTTTTATTGTAAAATCTTGAACGAATAAAATTATAACGTTTAGAAAATCCATTGTGTTTTAAATTTCCTGATTTAGTGATCGAACTAAATAATTGTAGCTCGGCTAAGAAACGTTACAACTGGTGTCAGAAGTGAAATTGGGAAATAAGATGGAGTTGAATGGATTAAAAGTTCAAGATCTGAAGAGTGAATTGGAGAAAAGAAATCTTTCAACAACGGGAACCAAGAATGAGTTGAAAGAACGATTAATAAAAGCTATGGAAGCAGCTGGATTGGATCCAGAAAAATATCGTTTTGGGCAAGAAGAAGCAGATGAAAATCCAGATGCGGGAAATATTGAAGATAAAGATGGTTCTGTTGAAGCAACGAGGCAAGTCGTACCAGCAAACAACGACTTTGCACAGTTAATGGCTATGATGGAGCAAATGAGTAACAGCATGAGTAATGAAATGAAAAAGTTAGATGTCAACATCAATCAACAGTCTGCAAACATCGCTTCAAGTCGAGAGGAAATTAGCTTGGTTAAAACACACATCGACGAGAAACTTCTACAGATGGCAGCGAATCTACGCATCGAAGTAGAGAAAATTGTGGATGAGAAAGTCGAGAAAGTGCAAAAAGAAGTTGAAGTTCTGGAACAGAAAGTGCAATCGAAAGTAGATGACTTTAAAGTAGAAGTAGAAAAAAGGCTTCTAGATGTTGAAATAATAGCTAAAACATCACATCCGGTTCAACAAATACAGGGCATGAAGTTAAAACCGCCCACATACGCTGGTACATCATCGTTTGGAATTTTCAAATTCCAATTTGAAACAGCAGCTGATCAGAACAGTTGGAACGAAACACATCTTGTGGCAGCTTTAATAGTGGCACTGAAGGGTGAAGCAGCAGAAACAATACAATCAGTTCCAGAACAAGATCGAAGGAGCTACAATGAGATCATGAAGGCTTTAGATCGCAAATATGGTAGTGACCACAAACGGGAGATATACAGACTTGAGTTGAAGGGTCGCTACCAGCGAATAGGAGAAAGTCTGCAAGAGTTTTCGTCTGCGATCGAACGTCTGGTACATATGGCACATGGAAATACATCACCAGACTATATGGAAAGAATGAAGATAGATGCGTTCATCAACGGCATAAGAGATCCAGAGACGCGGAAGTCAGCTGTGATGACGCCTAAAGCTACATTTGCTGAAACAATAGCTTGTGCATTGACTAGTGAGACGGCACAAGCAATTGTCAAACCAACAATCAAGGTACGCCGTGTAGAAATGGAAGAAGAGGACAGTTTTAGGCCTCAAAGAAGACCCAAAGAATTCAACAGTAGAATAAGATGTTGGGTATGTGACAAACTTGGTCACATATCTCGAGAATGCAGAGAGGCTAGACGAAAACGGGGGAGATCAACATCACCAATCAGACGGAGATCATCTGAAGAAAAGGCTCAAGCGGGAGAGGATGGTCAAATAGCAGCGGAAGGGTTAAACTAAAACGAGTCAGCTTTAAGGGGCGTAAGCTGGCTCCCACAACCGAATGCCCCATAATCTCCATCCCTATTTCAAGAATCGCAAGGAATGGTGACAGTCTAACGATTGGAGCTGAAATTGATGACAACAACTGTACCATTACGCTAGATACTGGAGCAACTCGCACAATAGTCCGTACAGATTTACTAAAAGGGGAGTTACAACCAGCAGAAAAATATCGAATACAAACAGCAACAGGGGAAAGTGCAACTATCAGGGGAAGCAAAATTGCTGATATAAAAATAGGAAATACGCACTTTCAGCATGAAGTTCTAGTGGCAGACATCGTTGATGAAGTAATTTTGGGTATGGACTTCATGAGGCCGAATGGATTTGTAATAGACGCTGGAAATGGAGTACTCAAGTATGGTAACGTAGAGTTGGCTCTTCAGATGAATGGTGCAGAATCAAGCATGAGATTGGAACATCGCGAAAAGCTGTCACCTAATACCGAAACAATCGTCTGGGGAAGTGCACATGGAGATGCAGATGTATTGTCAAGAAGGCCATGCCAGATGGAATGCAAGCACTGTAATCGGGTGGAGAGTAAGGAAAACATTATTGATGTCAGGCTTCTGCAAGTGCTTCCTAGTGAAGACTGGACGCATGAAGTGGTAAGGAAGGAGCAACTGGAAGATCCGAGCTTGGCACCAATAATAAAGTGCAAGGAAAAGGGAGAAAAACCTACATGGAGTGAGATTGCTGATAAAAGTCAAACATTGAAGGCATATTGGGCACAATGGGACAGCCTCTGTATTGAAGATGGATGCTTGAAAAGAATTTGGGAAAGTCCTGACGGATCAGTTAAAGAATCAATGATAGTAGTTCCCAAAATAAGAATACCTCAAGTATTAAAGGAATATCATGAAGGAACCAGTGGCGGTCACCTGGGTATTAACAAAACCCTTGCTAAAGTACGGCGTAGATTTTATTGGTCAGGAGCACGTCAATCGGTAGTGGAATGGTGTCAAGCATGCGATCAATGTGCGGCTGCAAAGGGACCTGCAAGAAGAAGCCGTGGTAGCATGAGGCAGTATAATGTAGGAGCACCATTCGAGAGAATTGCGATGGATGTAGCTGGACCATTTCCGACTTCTGATAACAACAACAAATATGTGCTAGTCATAATGGATTATTTTAGCAAATGGCCAGAAGTGTGTGCAATACCAAACCAAGAAGCAACAACGATCGCTGAAGCAGTAGTTAGCAATTGGATAAGTCGCTACGGAGTACCGATGGAGATTCACACAGATCAAGGAAGAAATTTTGAATCTACCATATTTCAAGAAATCTGTCAGATACTTGGGATTAATAAAACTAGAACAACTGCTTCACATCCCCAATCAGACGGCATGGTAGAAAGATTTAATGCTACTCTTGAGAAATATCTAGCAAAAGTAGTAAACAAGAATCAACGTGATTGGGACCGTCATATTCCGTTATTCTTGATGGCTTATAGATCAGCAGTGCATGATACAACCAAAACGACGCCAGCTACAACCATTTTTGGAAATGATTTACGGCTACCTGGTGATCTGAAGTTTGGGATTATTCCATCGTCCACATTATGTGTCCAAGATTATGTTAATAAACTTCAAAAAGAACTTGAGGAGGTACACACGTTTGTAAGACAAAAAGCACAGATATCCAGTGATCGAATGAAGGCTCGGTATGACATTCGCGCAAACAACAAAGGATTTGAGGAAGGACAACTAGTATGGCTACACAATCCACAGCGGAGAAAAGGATTATCTCCAAAACTACAAACATCTTGGGAAGGACCTTATACCATCATAACAAAATTAAACGATGTCGTTTATCGAATAAAGAAAGGTCAACGAGCGAAACCAAAAGTCGTTCATCTAGAAAGATTAGCACCCTACAGAGGGGGAGATTTAGATTCTATTCGGGACGAACAGAAATAAGTGGGTGAGAATGTGACGATTATGGAAGATGATAGAACACAACAACAATAGAACTTTCAAGAAAATTCTCGTTAGTTCTACAAATATAAAAATCAAAAGATACAAAAGGTAACAATGCAACCAAAGTAAACATTTAATAGGAAGTATTTGTTTTATCGAATAAGGATTGGTTAACGAAATAAAAATTGGTAAATAAAACAATTGAAAAGAATAGATTTCACACCTAGGTGTCAATATTTGAAGATCGTCTTATTGTTGATAAAGAAAAAAAAAAGGGTGTGTTCTATCTAGAACATTACAGCAGTTTCGAGGCTATTTCATGTAGTATATATAAAAGGTGTTGTTCGAGGATACAACCAGTATAAAATTGTTAGTGATACAAAAAGTATAAAAAATTTAGCAGTGATAAAGGCGAAGTAAAATTAAAAGTGTTATAAGTGGAAAGTTAAAAGTGATATTGTGAACAAGTATAAAAGAATTATAAGTGGTGAAACATTGTTAGTACAAGAAGAACTAAAAGGGGAGTTGTAATAGGAGAAATATTTTTATTGTAAAATCTTGAACGAATAAAATTATAACGTTTAGAAAATCCATTGTGTTTTAAATTTCCTGATTTAGTGATCGAACTAAATAATTGTAGCTCGGCTAAGAAACGTTACAATATTTTATATCTGACAGTTAATTATCGGAGGAAAAAATTATACGATATATCTGATACAAATTTTATTTTATCGCTCCGATTTCTCCGATATAGAAAAAAACACACTCATTATTAGTTTAATTAATTAATTATACACAATTGATATAATGATTAGTTTCGATTCGTTTCGATCAAAATCTCAAATATTCAATCCTTTAAATAACCACCACCTGTAGGCGACCACCGAAACTTATTTACTTTCAGTCCAAGTGACTGAAAACATTTTCAGTCACTAGGACTGATCAGCTTCATCAGTTCATGAACTTCAATGCAAAATTGTTTAAACGCAATAATATTTTTTGTGTTCAGCAGTGTACTAAGTGTATCTGCTGCTAAAGTGTCAATTCCATTTTCAAGTAAGGACGATTTATGATTGTTCCTTAAGGTCTCGTAATCAAGGCAATCCAGAAGAACATGTAATGCAGCATCATCCACATCACATGTTGTGCATAAACCTTTGTCCGTAACATCAACCCGCTTCAAGTACTCTCTAAATTTGCCGTGTCCAGATATAAACTGGACCATAGGACCTTTCAGAGCTACCTTTTGCGTGCCTAAAGCAAAAGTTGCACCGCTGATAAAGAGATACGTATGCCCTCCCGTATCTGATCTTCTTCCCATATCTTCCAACGTGTCTTCCATTCGTTGAGGGTCTCCTGGTGCAGTCTCTTTTTTATTTGCTATCTTTCAACTCTGCTGTGTGTTGACAGCATGGTTGTATAATTTGACCTTCTCTTTTAGGAGAAGGTCCAAACCGATTGTGCCCGCAATGACCTGTGTCGAGGTTGTAGAAATGGATCTGTAACCTGGGATCATGCGGAGCAACATATTTCTTTGAGCGCTTAGTAACTGCATTATGCCTAACGGTAGTCCGCCCATACCAACCAGCTGAGCAGTACGACAAAATAGATTGCACTACGATCTTTTAAATAAGATGCAGTGTATTTCTATCAAGACCCCACAATGCATGAGATAACCTTGTGAAACTGTGGAAGAGGGATTTGGATTTCTCGCATATTCGTGTAACATTACTTGATACTCCCAGCCTCTCATCCAAGTCAACACCAAGGTATCTAGTTGAAATGACCATTTTGATTGTATTTCCATTAACCATAATGGTTGGTGGCCTAGCTCTGTCGTGCTTGCCCTTTAGCTGTAGCATAACAGTTTTTTGCTCCGACAAGCTTAATTTGTTTCTTCTGCACCAGGAGGTTATATGGTTTAATACTTCTTGAGCTTTTTCTTGCAATTCTTCCTAAAACTTCCAGAAATTACAATTACTTTTTCATCAGCGTATGCGACTTCTGAGACTCCATCTATCATACTAGTATCAAAGACCATATTCCAAAGAGTTGGACCACGAACAGACCCTTACGGGGCTCCTCTTGTAATAGTCTTTCCACCGAATCAGATCATCCTTAATTATTGCCTTTCTCAAATTTAAATAGCTATCCAGCAATTTCAGTAGATTAGCTGGGCAGCCGAGTCCAGTTAGGTAACTCATGACACTTGTCGACCATAGATTATCGAAAGCACCCAATATATCTACGAAAATACCAAGACAGTGCTTTTCATCGGTAGATTGGATAATTTCTATTAGTTTGCAGACTGCATCTTCGGTAGAGCGACCCATTCTAAAGCCATACTGCTTAATCGATATCCCACCATTCAAATTAATGCAATTTAATAGCTTCTTATTAATTATTCTCTCGAATATTTTACCCAGAAATGAAAGAAGCATGATTGGTCGATTAGATTTAGGGTCGCGAAGGTCCCTATCTCCGGATTTTGGTATTATAATAACCCGAGCAATCTTCCACTCTTTTGGAAAGAAACCATATCTGAGACAGCTATTGAAGAGCTTTAAGCAAGTAGGAGCTAAAACCTTCCAGGATTGCTGTACAATTACAACTTCTATTAAATCCAGACCAGGAGCTTTACCACGTTTACATGCTCATCCCAGCCTCCTCTAGTCTCCTCCTTAGTCATCGACTGTAAAGTTTGAGACATCCTGAGAGACATACTGCGCTATCCTTCTGATCTCAGCATGCTCAGGTAAGTCCACTGTATCGTCTGGAAGCAAGGTGTCAAGCAGCACCTTGCTAGAGGTACTCCATGAGTGCATGTTGTTTTCGTTCGAAGAGACGGTTTCATGCACTCTACGTTGTGCAAGCTTTCCTGTCCGATATTTATAAATGAAGCCCCATGGGTCCTTGTTGCCTACTTCCATAACAAGTTTCATGAAGCTTTGCCTTTTAGTTGTATGGACCTTTTGCATGTATATGTTTCTTAGGTTCCTGTAAGCAGCCTGCTTTTGCAGCCTCAGATCTGGATCACGTTCTTTCTAGTACTTTATTCTTACGTGGTTTACCTCACTTTTGAGTTTAGTTAGATCATTGGTCCACCAGGTTGCCCCATTTGTTCTGTTGCAGTTTGATTTGCGTGGTATATGGAATCTTCACAAGCGTTAGTATGACCTCGGTAAGATCGCCACTATCGTCTCACAGTCCGCAGAATAGCAAATCTCTTCAGCTTGTCTCTTGACTTGCTTAATATTTAGTACTAGATTTAGAGTAAAGAGTTCTCAGTTGGTAGCATCAATTTTGAACCTTTTGGTATTAGAATTATTATCACGAGAAACGCAGGCAGAACGACTCTGAGAATCAATTATCTCAAACGAGATAGCATGATGATCACTGGAAGTCCAGCCCCCATGTAGTTTCCAGTGTTTTATACGCTTTATCATACTTTGCGACACTAAGGTGACGTCTACTGACGATTCACCATTGTTTACGTATGTGCATAGATTCCCAGATTCGTTCGCCACAAACAGACTCCATCGTGAGATAAAATCTTCAAGTTTGTGACCTCTGCTGTCAGTGGTACGATCAAACCACATTTTGGATCGAGCGTTAAAGTCACCGACAATGATTACTGGACCTTGTATATGGCTTAGGATCTTGTCAAGCTTGTTTAAACGCTCCCCAGGGTATCTAACCTCTACACAAACACAATGAGAATCTTTGAATTGTGAGAACGTTATAGCTTTTATACTGGTGTTGTGGAAACTTATGTGGGCAGGTATGCAATTTTCCCCATTTTCAGCGCTGGAGGGAAGTGCGTGTTAATTCCCAGACCAGTTGCAACTCCGTTCACTCCGTAGACCTCCTGTGCTGCTTCTGTTTCCATATTGGTCCTCTTGGACTCTGTTCAAAAGCGTGCTATCGAATTGTGGGTGATTGAGATTTGACATCAAAACTTGATTCCCTACAACATCGTCGCTCATATTATAAGTAGAGACGCATTCACGCATCTCGTGCACTACCAGCACTGAGTGTTGTAAGTTTGGTTGTACAATTTTCAGACCTATGCCCGACCTCAACGCTGACAATATCCTTTAACCTGAATGTTGCTTCTATTATTTTAGTAATTTTAACGGTTGCTCGGAGAAATTTATAGCAAAAATGTCGCCGATTGATATTAGCACAAACAATATTTCCATTAAAAAATACTTTATCGCTTGCAGTTGCATATATATCTGCATGGTATAAAATTTACTAAAGCACTTTTTTGCCACATTCAATTATATCACCTTTCGTATACCACTGTTTTTATTCTACAATCCGACATTTTTGTACATTATTTTATTTTTTGTATCATAAACAGCAAGTCTCCTTTTAATTTTTTCCCCCATGTCATTTCTTTCATTGTTTCTTTTTTTAAACACTTTCTATACATTTGCCGAGAATATGTTGTAGTGTAGAGTGGTTTTAGTACTGTTAAGTGTTGATAATTTAAACAACTCTGTAAGAATAGAATAGTTTTTTTAATGTTACAAATATGTTTACGAATGAGATGAAACTTTGGTATATGATCAGACTTCACTTGAAAATGCATGATATGGATTCATTTCAAAATTAAATTAAATAGCGGAAGTGTCCCTAACACCTGTTTATTTGTCTCTTAAATAACTTCTAATCCTGACTTTCAATCTTATTGTCTGAGCTTAGTAATCTTCTTCTACGTTTCCTATATTTCTGCGTACTTCCTTTCGGTTTGTCACTTTCGATAAAAAGTTTTTTTTGAATTTTTAAGGGGGATAGCCACTGTAACGGACGAAAAAGTAAGCAATTTTGTTTTAGACATTTTTTGACTGCGATAATTAAGGAATATGGTTTTTTTTATTTTTTCAATATGTATTCAATTTTCTTAAATTTTTACTGAAAAATGTTAAATAATAGCAAAGTTATTAGCTTTGCTCTAAAGCCCTGAAAAAATTCTCTCTAACGCATCGATTTATCGGAAACGAATTATCAAAAAAAAAAATAAAAGTTCATTATAATTTTTAGGAATATAATTTTTATAACTGCCGTTGTACGCAGCCGTCCGTCTTTTTAATTTTTCCCAAAATGGTGACTGATTGAAATTTTTGTATTGAAGCAGTTAAAAAAAATAGAAGACAAATAAATAGAAAAAAGTTGAAAATCGGTTGGTAATTGCTCGACCAGTTTTGAAAAAATCGTTTTGAGAAAAACGTGTTGAAAGGGAATAGCCACTGTGGTAATACACTTTTAATTAAAAGAAATTTTTTTGTCATCGATCACGGTGTCTATCCCTACTATAACCTGCATTTGAAATTAATTTTCATGAAACGGTGGTAAACAGTTTCAATCATTATGAGAAAATATTTATTGGTTTTTGGTGCACATTGGAGGGGTCCAAAGAGGTTCCAACTTCCACCATACAACAGGTGTAGAAGCAAACAACATTCGTTCGTGAATTAATTTTGATGCCACTTTGACAAAAGATAAAAATGTGTATATAAAAAGAAGCTGATTTGGTTTTGAGCAACATTGAACAAAGTGAAAAGGATTTTTTTAGTGTTCTTATTTACACAACAACCTACAATAAAGAAGTGATTGTGATGAAACTGCTTTCATTAAGCGACAAAAAGGTTTAAATAAGCGTGAGAAATCTTTGAAACGCGGTTTGGATATGTTCTCTAGAAATTGAATGTAATTTTTACGGCGGGTATGGCGGGACTTTCAAGCAGCTTTTTATTCTAAACTTAAATAATTTCATAGACTGATAAGCGATTTCGATGAAATCAGATAAATTTTGTGTCGTTGATTCTGACTTCATTTATAAATTAATATTTCTTTCTATAATTTATTCAAACAATTTTTATATTTTACTTGCCTTTTAAAGCGCTCTCAATATCACTTCTTCACTCCTTTCTTTCAGTGAGAGTATTAAAAAATCATTCCCAAATACAGTAGTGAAAATTTGTTTCTTCCTTCTAAATCAAAATAATTATTTACTTAATTTTTTTAAAAATTATATTCAAAGTATTAATTAAATTTGAAGAAAAAATTAAATTTGTCAGTATTTGATTGAAAGAAAATGTGTATTTCGATTTAGGAGGAAGAACGATATTTTTCGGGTTCCTTAATTTGATAAAGTAACGGTGCCCTATTGGTGAGACTTCGGTGTCCGACCGAAATTTCTACGTTCAAAAAAAATGTTCGTAAAATTTACAGAAATGTCCTCTCAATTCAACACACATTTCTGTTACTTTTGATCCTACAAATTGTTCGTTGAATTGAATACAACAAATTGATGTCAGTTGAATTTATTTTACCAACAATTTCTTACGAACAGTTTGTAAATTTTACAGACATGTTTGTTAATTATTATAACGAACATGTTTGTTAATTATTATAACGAATATGTTTGTTAATTTTTGACATTTTATTTGATTGATTTTATCAAATGTTTTCAAAACTATTAGTTAGTTTTATATATGATTTTTTGTAGTTACACTAACACCAAAAATAATTCACTTCACTTTAAAAATAAAAAAAAATAAACAAAATTGATTTGATTTTTAATTTTTATCTAATTTTTATTTTACTACGCGTTTCAATCTGATGCAGATCATCGACATTCGACAGGTAATATTTTGTAACTGAAGTTACAAAATATTAGTTAATATTAGTAAAATAGAGTTTGTTGTATTTTACCTACAATTTTTTTTCAGTGTACATAATCGAATTTCTTACATACTATAAGTGCTATCAACTAGAAATTTTCTATAGTTTTCAAATCTATTTTCCCGCGCCTACTGATAACAAAAAAATTCAAATATTTGTTTTCATATATATTTTATGAACATAGATAAGGAGATAGTAAAACAAAAGTTTTTTTTAAGGAATCGAGTTTGATTTAGAAATCGGAAAATGATTGAAATATTTCAAAAAAAAAAAAATTCAATAAACTATCAACTGCCTAGTTTTTGAGTTATTAACAAAAACGTGAGTGGGTCAATCCATTTGAAATCACCCAGGCCATGTTGCTCAACATTTTTGATTTTCTAAATTTTTTTAACAGGTATTCCCCAATGCTATGTGAGTTCAAAACAATAATTAAAAAATTTTTTAGACTTACACATTCTTTTTGGTGACCATTTTAAGGTTGCTTCATAACCATTTTTCGGCCGAAAACGAGTTTTCTGTAAATGTTTCTAACTCTGTTAATTTTACAGATATCAAGAAAAAATAAAAATCAAAATGATCAGAAAGATTCTCTATACTTTTTATCCTTACATAATATTACCTAAGTAGTAATTAAAGTGAAGAAAAAAAATCATAACTATAAATTGAAAATTGGTTTAAAATGGGAGTTTTAGTGCTGTAAAATTATTAAAAGGAAGAATGACTAACCTCTAATTTTTTTTTCTTGCATAGATTTATTATAGGACTACTTGCTGTAAAAGTTTCAAGCTTGAGAACTGTGTACTTTTTTTATATAATTTTCCAAAAATGCCCAAAATTGCAATTTGGTAAGAGTAGAATATCTCAAAAGGGACAAAGTGAAAAATTATAAAATTAACACAGATAATACCTCTGTATGATATAAACATGTGATAAAACATGTGATGACTGAGACTCAACTGGTTTCAAAGTTATAGTGCATCGAAGTTGGCCAAAAATTGCATTATACGCACACAAAATTTAACAGCAAATAATGGTAAAAATCCATTTTCCTAATACAAGGGGGTATCCTAGACACCCCTTCCCCCCTCCCCCCTCTTTCCCTCTCCCTTCCCCACACACGCCAATACACTCTTTCTCTTTTCATCCGGCTTTGATACAATTACTAAGTGCTGTCCATCATAATCCAATCTCTTCTAATCTATTCTGTGTACATCTTCAGCTTAACTATAATTCTATAAAAAACCATCGTGAGGTGTACATACTATAAATTTTTATACGATCAATCACAAATAGTTGGAAATAATAATAATAAGAAAATACTGAAATAGCAGCTTT
Source organism: Diogma glabrata (assembly GCA_963693315.1). Classification (NCBI taxonomy): domain Eukaryota; kingdom Metazoa; phylum Arthropoda; class Insecta; order Diptera; family Cylindrotomidae; genus Diogma; species Diogma glabrata. Next base: position 201,643,548 of record OY856187.1, read on the forward strand.
TGTTTTTCCTTATTTTATTTACAGAAAATGAAACTATGCAAAAATGATGCTAGAAAACAAATATTATATGAGTTTTAGCACTATCTGTCATACAAATAATTAATTTTCTTATTAATATCGAAATGATATAAATTTGAACTAAACGGCTAAAAGGCATTATAGCAATAATTTTAAAACACTACTTTATCGAAATATTTAAATGCCGTAAGTAGAATTTTTATGAATAAAAAGAAATTAATTTTAATGTTGTATAAAAAATAGACAAAAACAATAAAAAATAAATATAGGGTCCGCGTTGAACCCCGAATCTTTCTCACAACCCACTACATCGACAATGACAACGAAACGTTTTTTATGTTCTAGCTAAAATACATTTTACATATTATGCTTAATATATGTGCCGTTCACTGCACAAAGCGACTAACTCCACTTTTTGGAAAATTTTAAATTTAAATGTCAAAGTACTTGCTATAGTCATAACTTTCTATGTTAAAAACAACTTTCCTAAATAATTAAGATAAACACCATTATAAGTCAAAATTTGTCTGACCATTAAAAAATGGACTATTGACTAAATGACTAAAAAAAAATAAATATATATTATACTAATTAAATTACTACTATAATAGCTAATTGATATACTTAGTAACCAAAATTAAATAAATTATGTTTAGAATAACATTCATGAATGATAAAGATTTTTTTTTTTTTTTTTTTTTTTTAAGGCGTTCATGCTCCATGTAGGAGCGTTGCCAGGTTGATCAGCTTTGAATATTCACCACGGTCATTCGCAACAGCGACATAATTACCATGGCAGCCGATTTTTTTAAGGTCGTTTATTACGTCAGTCTGCCATTGTAGTCGTGGTCTACCTCGCGGTCGCCCACTCCCTGGGGTACTAACACATTTTTCTAATCATTCCAGACTGAATCGGCTCGTAGAACATGCCCAAACCAAGCAATCCTATTAAAACGGATACAACCTATTATATCAGGACCCTCAAGAAGGTCTCTGATCTCAAAGTTATACCGGGTTCTATACTCTCCATCGTCTGTCTTAAGTGGACCAAAAATGTAGCGTAGGATCTTACGCTCAAATACAGATAAATGCGATTCGTCATTTTGTGTAAGGGTCCACGTTTGTGACCCATACATCACAACCGGTCTAATCAATGTCTTGTATAACTTGAGCTTGGTGTTAGTTGATACATATGGTGATCCAAGGAGAGGTTTAATTGAGTAGAAAGTTCGATTACCTGCAGCGATTCGAGCTTTTATATTTGTACATATGCTGTTGTTTGAGTCAAGCATTGATCCCAAATATTTAAAAGATTCAACTCCCTCAATTCGTTCATCGCCGCACATCAAATCTTTCTTCTCAGCCTCCCTTGAAACATTCATATGTTTGGTTTTACTGTAGTTAATTTGCAGACCAATTTTTCTAGCACCACTCTCAAGCGACTTGAAAGTCTCACTCATAACAGCTTCACTTCGGCCGAGGATGACAACATCATCAGCGTAAGCAATCATCTGTACTGAGTTTATTGACAAGATATTGTTATTAGTCGGTAGTTTCTTTTGACGGCACACATATTCCAAGGCTAAATTAAAAAGTATAGGAGAGATAGCATCACCCTGTCTTAAACCGGAGTCGACTTTAAAAAACCCTGATATTTCGTTCTCTACTCGTACACAGCATTGAGAGTTCTGTACTGTCATTTTGCATAGTGATACCAGTTTACCAGGAATTCCCATTGACACCAGAGCAGACCATAGAGTCTCTCGTTCGAGAGAGTCGTAGGCCTGCCTGAAATCAATGAAAAGTTGGTGCACAGGTATGTTGAACTCTCGACACTTTTCCAAAATCATCCTTATCGAGAAAAGTGCATCGGTGGTACCTCGGCCCCGCCGGAAACCACACTGATATTCTCCAAACAGTTGTTCAGCAAAAGGATTGATTTTGGATAGCAAAATGTAAGAAAAGATTTTATATGCTGTGCAAAGGAGAGCGATTCCTCTGTAGTTTGCACATTGTAGGCGATTACCTTTTTTATGGATTGGTATCAGCATAGCTGTGTTCCAGTCCTGTGGCATGGTTTCAGTCCTCCAGATCATTTGAACAAGTTCAAACAATCTTAAGGATAGAGTTTCGCCACCATGTACAATCATTTCGGATGTTATATCGTCGATACCAGGTGCTTTATTGCGTTTTAATTTAGACAGCGCCGCTTCGAATTCCTCTCTGGTGGGTTCTTCTACATGTACCTTTGACGCACGAATAAGCTTTGCTCGTCGCCCGACTTGTTGCTGGTCACTTAAGTTGAGAAGTTTCTCAAAATAAGCGGCCCAAGTATCTAAAATATTTTTAAGGTCTACTTGTAGCTCCCCATCTTCGTTTTGAATAGCAGTCGATCTAGTTTGAGGGCCCTTCTGCAAGGTTTTAACCTGTTGAAAGAAGTTACGCGATTGATGTTCCTTATTGAAGCTTTCAATCTCCTCACACTGCCTCTTCCACCATTCTCTCTTCGTTCGTCTACATAGCTTTGTAACGGCTTTTCTTGCCAGTTTATAGTTCTCCTTCGTGGACCTGGTGTTGCTGGACCTGGTGAATGATAAAGATTAACACTACTAAATATCGAAATTTATTTGACCTTTGAAAAAAATTCAATTTCTCAACATTTTGTTTTATGGAGTTAATCGTTTTGTACAGTGAATGGCTCATATTCTTTTCAGATAATTCAGTTGTTTCAGTCAAATCGAACACGGATATTATGAAATAGTTCTCTATCATGTTTTGCAAAAAAGAACAAATCAATTTTATGAACTGTTTCTTTAATTTCTAATCAATAGAAAATATTTAAAAACAAAGAAAATTATGACTAAAATAAAAGTTAAGATGCAGAAGAAAGGAATTTTAAAATATTTTTTTTAAAATCTTTCCTTATGCATGAATTTCATTTTTAATTTTCCGAAAAAAAGAAAGTGAAAAATGAATTGAACACAGCTGAATTTTTAAAACAAATATTTTTTTAAGCCTGAAATAAATTGAATCCAAAATAATACGTCTACCCACTCCGCAAGCAAAGCATAAACTAAATTGAAAATATTAAAATTTAAATTTCTTACTTCGTTTGTTGTTTCGTTAATTTTTTTTAATCGTTTAATTTTTTTATATTCTCTAGATTCTTCTTTCTTTTCCGCATTTTCTCCGCACCGCACTTTCTCTAAGATATGGCTATGCTTTTTCGTTTCTTCTGTATTATATATATGATATAATGCAACAAAATGTTTGTGTCATTCAATAATTTCAATTTAAGCAGTAAAAATTAGCACAAAACATGTATCCTACATTAACCAAAAATTGGATAGCATGACAAAGAAAATAAACTATAATATTTTATAAGTTAAAGACAAGAGTGATCAAAATAATGATCTATTAGCTCATTTTTTTCATCCACCAGGCCTTAAAACTGCCTTCTAGCTATCTAAAAAAGACATAGTGTGGGTTCCAGTAAATAAAGTTTCGGGAAGATTACTTTCACAGAACTAAAAACGGTTTCGGGCAGAACACACATGACACAACATAACAGAAAAACTCTGCACCGAAATTTCAACACTCTTCAATGCTTTGCGGAAATTATAAATTTGTCATAGTACTTGATGAAATAATGTACATGTACAACTTATTTTTGTGTAACACACTTCGTTTCAGTAAAATTTTGTATTTTAGGTTACAATGCGGATTTTTACCATTAACATTTTGTGTGCGTATAACGTAATTTTTGGCCAACTTTGATGCACTATAACTTTGAAACCAGTTGAGTCTCAGTCATCACATGTTTTATCACATGTTTATGTCATACAGAGGTATTATCTGTATTAATTTTATAATTTTTCACTTCGTCCCTTTTGAGATATTCTACTCTAAATATTGCCAAATTGCAATTTTGGGCATTTTTGGAAAATTATATAAAAAAAAGTACACAGTTCTCAAGCTTGAAACTTTTACAGCAAGTAGTCCTATAATAAATCTATGCAAGAAAAAAAATTAGAGGTGAATCATTCTTCCTTTTAATAATTTTACAGCACTAAAACTCGCATTTTAAGCCAATTTTCAATTTATAGTTATGATTTTTTTTCTTCACTTTAATTACTACTTAGGTAATATTATATAAGGATAAAGAATATAGAGCATCTTTCTGATCATTTTGATTTTGATTTTTTCTTGATATCTGTAAAATTAACAGACTTAGAAACATTTACAGAAAACTCGATTTCGGCCGAAAAATGGTTGTGAAGCAACATTAAAATGGCCACCAAAAAAGCATTTGCCAAAAAATTTTTTTATTACAGTTTTGAACTCACCTAGTATTGGGTAATAACTAGTAAAAAAAATTGAGAAAATCAAAAATGTTGAGCAACAAATTTTATTCTATTTGGGTGATTTCAAATGGATTGACCCGAGTTTGTTTTCCTGTACCCCCCCCCCCCCCCCCCTCCCTTAACTTCGAACATTAAAAAAGAAAAAAATTATAAGGAAATGTTGTAAAGATAGAATAAAAACTATAGCGATCTGCTCATTATTTGAAATTTTATTTGGAGGGGCTGGAAGTGAAAATTTTGAAAAAAAATTATTTTTGACCGTGACGAGTATGGTTTCATATGAAAGGTGAATTTTTTCTAGTCCAATTTTTCCCTGTCCCCCCGTAACTTCGAACATTACAAAAGAAAAAATTGAAAAAAATCCCGATTATAGGAAATGTTGTAAAGATTTAATGAAAATTATAGGGGTCGGGTCATCATTTGAAATGTTATTTGGAGGGGGTTGGGTTCGAAATTTTGAAAAAAAAAATTTTTTACTGTGTCAGTGGTATGTTTTTGTAATTTTTAGAAAGCACCTTTTTTGATTTATTCCAAAAATTGTGTTTTTGAGAAAAACTATTCTCGTAGAATATTATATACACGGAACCCTCGACTAGCGAGTTATATCGCACTTGTCTATTTTTTTTTATCTTCACTTCTTTATTAGGAAATGCAATATTTTTTTTAAGTTGCTCGGTTTGAAAGAACAAGCAAAAGAGTGATATAAAGGAACGTTTGAATAAAACCCTGATTTTAAGTAATTAAATGTTTCGAAAATTGTTTGTTGGCTTTTCTTGAACTGTCCAGATAATCCCACTTTATAAAAATAACAGAAAAGAAGATCGATTTTTTTAAAAAATTCTAAGTACTCCGCACCGGTTTTTCAGTTCACCTAATAAATTTGTAAACTCAGATTTACGCTCTCTTGTTTGACAAGGATACTGGCTAGCAAATCATCTTTGCAAAAGTAATTAAATAAAATTTTTTCTAAACGTCTTGATAAAATCAGTTTGTGAAAAAGCACAAACTCGTAATTACCACACTGTAAAAAAGTTCTAGAAATAAATTTAAATCAACAGCGTTTATGGAGGTATGGAGTACTGTTATCAAGTTTGGGGTGCTGCTTCTGTTTCCATCTTGGCCCTCTTGGACTCTGTTCAAAAGCGGGCTATACGAATTGAGGGTGATCGAACTTTGACATCAAAACTTGATTCCCTACAACATCGTTGCACTGTTGCTGACCTAGTTTTTTTTTACAAATATCGTCATCAACAGTGCTCAGATGAAATCAGCAGCATCATGCCCCAAACTTATTCTTACCCTCGTTCCACTCGACAATCGGCTACCGCAACCAGTCAAACAGTCGAGATTCCACGGTGTCATACTGGCAGATCGCAGAGACTTCTTTGTCCGAACTGCATACAAATGGAATAGTTTGCCGGAATCCTTAGTCTCAGGGGTCTTCAACCCGCAAATGTTTAAAAAAAAGCGTTCATCAACACCTTAGAACACCAGTTGTTGTGTGACCTAGGTCTAGACCTAGGTCTTAAAAGGTATTTATGTGTTGTTGTGACACATATTGTAAACCCTAAAACAAAACACATTTTATTCTACAAAAAAAAAATGTCAAGTCTGGCAAATAAGACTTGGTTCAGGTCTACCAAACCGATTTTTTTCCAGACCTTTAAATGTGTGAAAGTGGCTCTGGAAAGAGTAACATATATAAAAATAAAGATAATCATAATTTGACTTGCACATGTTTAGAATGCATTAGACTGGTTAATAACGCGTAATATAATAAACTGAATCGGGTTAGTCTAGGCATTTACAACTGACCCAGACTGAAACCAAAGTTAACTAGCCAAGGCTTAGCTCGCCAATATAGGCCCGAGATTGGTTCGTTGTTTAATACTGGCAGCTCCTACCTGGGGAATTTTTCACGTTTCTATAATATTCCATAATACCACATTACCATCGCCGGGTTTCCTTACTACTATCCTTGAACTCTATATACTACTATTCGTTTTTAGTTATTCATAAATAAAACACTACGATTTTTCTTCTTTACATCGTTTGCTCCGCCTCCCGTCTTATCGTCACATTAGAAATATATAATTCTGACTATATGTATCACTTTGCCGATAATAGCTTGCAGTGGTTTGTGTCATTTTACATACCATCCTAAATGCAGTCGTTTCATAAACGTTTTAAGCTTGAGTGTTATCCTAATGAATTCTTCTTTCCGTGTTTCTGGATGAAGAAAGAACCACACGTTTTTGAACGTCATTATATACCACTTTAAAAATGAAAAACGATAAATGTCATGAACCTCCTCCAAATTAGTCTATATCTAATTATGAGTTCGTATTCTCTTCAGCACACTTTCTATGAAAAGCATTTTACAACTTTATGAATATATGAGACGAACTAGAGATTCGCCTAAGATTTGTTAAGACAAATCAAACTAAAATTATACATACATTTATTGCAATATGCTTAACATTTTTGACCTTATGCCAAAACTGGAGTATTCTTCTTGATACTTTTCATATACAATACAAACAGTTAAAACTTTATCCATTTAAATGTCAGCTAACTAATGTTGTGGTCTGTGGACATGTTCTAACTTCTTTAAGTTTTTTGTCTTGTTTTTTATTCTTTATTAATTTCAATTGGATTTTGCATAATCCAATCCAATCTACCTTTAGTTTAGAAATACATAATAATAAATTAATAAAATTAATCCAATAATTATAAGAAATCATGACTCATAAATATTATTTTATTATTATAATTATGAATGTTTTTTTTCGTGAAAGAAGCATATGTACATTTATATATATTTACACGATTCTGTCACCCACAAAATAATATTTTAAAGTCAAGGTCGGACTAAAGTTTTTATATACATATCAAAAAATATTTAGTTAGGAAATTTATGTGTTTACTGTTTAAATGAAAATGTATCGGTAATGTCGGGCGTTTGTTATTTACAATTTTCCACATGACTAATTATTCATTTAAATGTTTGTGTAGAATAAATCTAGAATATATGTTTCGCTTCATTAATATTTATTTTAAAAAATAATAATTTTATTGATAGTTTTTGTTGTAGGGTTGGGATAAAAATGGGTTTTGTTTTGTTGTCATAACTCATAGGTTGTCACGCATGAGTGTATTGTCTATAACTAGAATTAGAATAATATTCTTGCACAGGTTTTCCTGTAAATGTGTTATTTGTCTCAAATGTTTGTCTAACATAATAAATAAATAAATAAACTATTAGTCCGACCCTGGTATTATTTTCATACGTAATCATATCCGTAAACGCAATTGACGCGTTTTAAAAATTTTTTTAAAGTTTAAAATCAAACCAATTTTTTTTTAAAAAAATAAAACATAAAAAATTAATATATCTATGCACCGATAATATGCATAACAATTGTTTTGAATTAACTTTTAACTTCCCTTCGATTTAGTTCTTTCAATCAAACTCATTACACCGTATCTTTTTGTTAATTTAAAAATAAGCACAGAGACAGTTGGCACTAACTAGAATGCATAAAAATCATGCATGTTAGCTATAATAAAACAATTGTTTTTCATATACACAAATAAATACCTCAAAAAGTGCTAAACATGTCCATCTGCCAAAGTATGCTTTATTGTTATGCTAACAACTATAAGATTCACCAACCTGTTCCCGCATCAATATTACAAATGAAATAATTAAAATAATTATCGGTAATATTTTAATTATTTAATTTGTTTATGTTTTTGTTGATTATAGATAGTTATTGACACAATATCATGTTATTTTGTTCAAATTGTAATAAACATAAAATATATGCGTTTATTCCACCTATCACCTTTATTAAGAGTTTAATGATCTTTTGATGAAAATAATAAACGAAACCGCATGTGTGCTGTTTGTTTTTTTATTTAGAATTTTAGATTGTGGTATTACAGCTTGTTAAAGATTATCGGAGCCGGAATTATAGGTGATATCACTATTTTAACTTTTTTGTTTTTAGCAAAAAAAAAAAAAATTACACAGATAAGTTTTTTGTTAATACATAAATGTTGGCGTTTTAATGGAAGTTAGAGAATTATATTAAAAATTAAGTGAAATCATAATCAGTTGTTTTCGGAGGTTTTTTAAAATAAGAAATACAACTATTTAAAATGTTCCCCAAATCCGTCGATTTACTTTTAAGTATGCTACAGACCTACAATCAATTTGTCAATCAATTCGAAAACGAAAATAAACGAAATAAAATTTAGTGTAAAAATCCCCTAACTTTATTTCGTTTATTTTCGTTTTCAATTGATTGACAAATTGATTGTAGGTCTGTAACTTGCTTTAGGATATATTCTTATTCAGAGCTAATCCAAACATACAACGGATTGGTTTAATTTTCATTCTAATACTTTCAATTTTGCTATCTTAAAACTTTATCGGTTTCTTTATTTATTATTTGATTACAGTATGTTGCTTTGGTCTTCAAAGGTTTCTGTTTACAAAATCTTTTCAGTCTTTAAAAACTGTAGGATCAGTAAGTCTAATCTGTATTGTTCGGATTTCGTAAAATATAATGATGTTTTTTCTTAGGATTCCTAACTCCAATTGCAAAAATTATGGTTAATCGATATTCTAAAATTAGGAAACAAAGATTTAAAATATTTACATTTCTGTAATCAATTTTCCTTCGCACGCTGAGAAAAAAGTTAGTGTAGAAATTATTTTGGTTACAAAAATGAAATGGGGTTTTAAGCCCAAAAATTGGGACTTTTTGTTTTCAAGTGTGAACATTTTTCAAGAACGAATTCAAAAATATTAGCACAGTTTAATAACTTTAATTCTGCTCTAATATGTTTAAGAAAGATTGAGGTAACTAACAGCTAATATATGCCAGCTATGGTGAATCGACAGCATCAGAAGATGAATAATGTAGAAACTGCCTCGCTCTGACGAGCGAAACATTTTTGTGTTTAAACTCCAAAGAAAATCCCCCTTGGTGATCATCAAAACAGACTTATGCCATCCATTAAAACCGCAAATGAAATATGCGATGGTGCGCGATTGGTGAATGTGATTTAGATTGACTTAACTGGTATTCATTCGACAACACTGTGTCTGACATACCTAGTCAAAGTTGTAACTTACTATAGATTTGTTTTTGACAAATGATCCCTAATTGAGACAATTTAAAGTAAATCAGATCCTTTAGGTGGTTCAGATTATCACTTGATTTGCAGATCATAATTTGTTTAACACTGTTAACAGTTAAATATATAAATTCCAAAACATATTCAAAGCGGATGCCCATGTTGTTTGGGACTAAAAATCTGCCGATTGGCAGAGTTTTAAAGGGCTTTTTCAATTATTTCCTTGGCAACTATATCTTATACCATGATTACACTCTAACATAGCTGCGTTAAAGTTTTGTGCGGCTATTCTTGAGGTATGCGCATGTTTATTCCTAATATATTGACGGTTCCTATATAAGGTTGATCTATGGTTTTCAAATGAATGCAAATAGCAATTTAAATAAAGGAAAAGGCATTTCTTAACTTTAATCAAAACAAAAGTGATAAAAAGCTTAGAGAGTACCGAATTGAGAGAAATTTATCTAGGAAACTGAAATATGCAGAAAAAAATAGGAAAAAAACTTCTAATATTGCTGAGCACCTTTCTGGTTTACGGAATCTCTATAAAACCGTAAAGGCTGTCCGACGTAATGTTTTGTAAGTCTGCCCTACCTCCTCTTATTGATACAGATATACCTGTCATTGACTTAAAAGAAAAAACTAACCTTCTTAGAAATTATTTCTCTAAAAATTCTACACTATATGAGAACCCAATTTCTTACCTTAGTCAATTCCTAGAGTTTCATACAAAATGATGCGTATAATTTTTTGTTAAAATATCATTCGGAAAATGCGTTACAAATTAATTCTATCATAGCATCTGCTTCAGATCATATGCCTCCGCTTATATGCTTAGGAAATTTATGAAACACAAAAATTGAATATTTTTATAACCACCAAGCGACAGATGTTTCCTAATACTAGCGGACGGATGTTTCCTTATACTAGTAGTATTCCTAATACTACTTCTCCAAGAAAAGGTAGAAACACAACACGGACGATAACGTCGGACGATAAAAAAACACGTCTACAATTTCGCTGTTGTAACCACAACAAAGGCGTCAGCGTGAAAAGCTGTCAAAAATAAAATTGCATAAACTAAAATACTTTGTTCTTTGTCAAAATGAATTTCACAAATTTCAATTGTAAAAATAACTAATTTTTACTAATATATAAATAATAATAATTTTTCTACTAATAACTAATTTTAAAAATAAAATGCAAAATACAAATTATGAAAATATATAAATGAATAAAACCGAACTTTGAACATAAACTCACAATTAAGTTGACAACTCAAAACAAAAGGATTACAACCTCAGACACGCGAAAAACATTACAAAATTATATTTTGCAGTTGGCGGCACTGTCACAATAACATTAAAAATTACCCTTGCAGCCAAATAAAAATAGAATTGATATCTGGCAATAATCATCGCCGAAGATAAATTAGAAATAGAATCTAAATTTTTACGACGAAAAAAACTTTTTCGTTTATCGCTGTAGTTGTGTTTGAAATGTATGTATCCTGTGTATTCTAATGTTACTAACGTCGTCGTCGGACGATTTCGCCCGTGTTGTGTTTCTAGCTTAAGCTAGTTAAAAATAAAGTCAAAAGTAGTACGCAAGTGTAGTTTAAATTGGAATTTTTAAAAAGCACTTAATTTTTTAAAAAGCACCGATTGTAAAGTATCATTGTAACGACCGGCCTTATCACAAATTATAAATTTCGTGAAAGGAAAAATACACTAAAAATCGACCAATAATTGTTTTATTCCTATTAATATTCATTATCAACGTGAAGGTCGAACACCAAGGAAAATTTAAAAGTTGCAATAGAACAGTGTGAGTGCAACAAGTAAATCATAAAAATATTCAAATGCTTTTTTAAGTACATTTTTGTATTAGAGAAAAATATGTATTTTTATCCAAATTAGAAGTTGATTGATCTGTTGTTTTACATAAACCTTAACATTTGCTTTGAATTTGTGTATGACTCGATATCCCATATATTATTGTATTTTTTCTTTTTAACTTGTTAAACTGGATCATGCGGTTGTTCAAAAATGAATTCATTGTGGTTTTCTTTGACATTCGCGTTGGTATGTATGTTAGGGGAATGTTATTTGTAAAACGTTGTTTTACTAAGTTCTTATTATCCGAAATGGTGGCGGGGAAAGAAATAGTTAATTATATAGTTGATTGGTTTGATGGTTTGATGTGACAGAGATAGATATGCAACCTTCGGGCTTTAATTTTTTGACAGATTATATTTTGGACTATCAAATATATAAAAAATACAAATATAAAAAATTCTATACTTTTTAACATTAGAAAAATAACAAAACTGATTGTAATGAAAACGCTAAAGTTTTATCATTTATTCTTAAAAAAGAAAAATATGGTTACGTTTTTCCAACCTTCCTTCGAATTGGCCTAACTCACAATTCGATAAACGCGATTCTCAATCTCTTTCTGAGTTCGATCACTGATTAGTTAGCACAAACACCAGGTTCACTAAGTATTCAACTCCTTGATTGTTGCACAACAACAGGAAAACAAAATAGTAAACAATATTCCTAACTAGAATATTCTTTCAACAGCTTCAGAACTCCAACGGTTTATTGTAGAAATTTCCAGTAATAACAGCGTTCAAAATAATACACAAAATATTTCTATTCAATAACACTTATAACTTTATTACACTTATAACTTTACACAAAATCTAATTTAAAGATCACTTTTATAATTTTAACTTCACAATCGCAGGTTTAAAATAAAACTAATTTTACATTTAATTTCACTTTACTGTCGCAGGTCTAAAATAAAACTAATTAAAACTACAAGAAGCAATTTTCTTATATACCTTCTGCAATACTTCTAGATAATTCGACATCACTTTCCAGAAACCTTGAGAAAATATTAGAATATTCGATTATTTTACGTTATGTTGATTTGATTCATAAAATCGTTTATGTTGACCCTATTTCTAAGAAGAGACAACAACAACAATATTCATTTCATTAATTTGTTTGATGTGTTTTGTTGATTTTATTTTCCTGGAAGTGACCGTAATCGTCTAGATTTTTCTGTAATCGTAACATTACCCTCCACTTAAGCCTGTTCGTCCCGAACAGGATCTAGATCTCTCCTCCAATTGTTGAATCCAAACATTTTTTTTTTCCTATTTCCCAGGCTGTTTAGAACTACTTCCGGTCCCTTTCTAAGCCCTTGGCCATTACCTTGTTCTATGTCAGCGCACCGTGATGAGTATGGATTCTCATTATCTCTTAAGTGCTCCCTATCTCTACCCTTTGAGTGTTTAACACTGCCATGTCCCTGAACCATTCTCATTTTCAGCTGCGATTCGTTTCCATTTGAAGCTATTTGAACCACTTCATTTACATTGCTCACTTTGTACTGGACCTGAATTTGTTTCGTTTTTAACTTTCGGCGTTTGTTCAAACGTCTGCGTCGCTTGACGTTTCTTTCCGTCATCTGTTTGGATGATGGTTCTGGATTTTCATCTGCACTGCATAGTTTCTCATCGCTGCCAATAGCTGTTGACTCTGCTTTATTCACAAGTAGTGGCATCTGAACATTATTAACCTTTAGGATCCCACATCCAAAATCGAAGACTAATCCCTTCGCCTTCATGAAGTCCATCCCTAAAATGACTTCATCCATAATGTCTGCCACTAGCACCTCTTGTTGATAGCAGTTGTTTCCCAATTTTATTTCAGCGATTCTTTTACCTTCTATTTCAGTGAATTCTCCAGTTACTGTTCGGAGTTACAATCCATCTGATGGTTCCAAAACACCGTCAATTAAACCTTTGCGAACGAATGTTCGAGCTGAACCTGTATCCAGTGTCATGAAGCAACCTTTACCTTCAAGTTGTCCGTTGACACCCAAGCTTTCACCATTTACCGCAATTCTTGAAATTGGAATGTAGGCGGCATTCTCCTCACTTTTTGGCTTTACAGTTGCACCTTCAACAGACTTTCGTTGAATAGGAGACGAAGATCTATCTCGCTTCCTGTTCCAGCAGTCCTGTGAGATATGGCCCGATTTTCTACATATCCAACACAAGATTTTCCTACTGCTGCTCCTGAACCCTCCATGCTGCTTGTCTTCGACTCCCATGTTCTTCGCAGAAAACGACGATCTATCTGCTTCTTTAGTTTTCCTGCACTCCCGTGCCATGTGACCCTCTTCGTCACATACCCAGCATCTGATGTCGCTTCCACTTCTGTGTGCCAATACTTCTCCTTTGATGTTCCCCACTACATTCCTTTTTCTGCATCCACCAGATGGCATACACATCCTCTGTACCATCTCATATTGCATTGCGTATGCGACAGTTTCATGGAAAGTCGCTTTAGGTGTAGTCATTACTTTGATCCTGGTTTCTGGATCTCGGATACCATCAATGAAGGCCTCGATCTTCATTTTTTCCATAAAATATGGTGGAGTATTTGAGTGAGCCAAATGTACTAGCCGTTCGACTGCCGAAGAATAGTCCTGAAGGCTTTCCCCGTTCCGTTGCAAGCGACCTTTTAACTCGATTCTGTATAATTCCTTTTTATGGTCGCTACCATATTTACGTTCCAATGCATTCATCACTTCATCATAACTTTTGCGGTCGTTTTCTGGTACTGCCTGTAGTGCTTCAGCTGCTTCCCCTTTAAGTGCAACTATCAATGCAGCAAGACGATTTTCGGCGTTCCAAACATTTTGATCTGCTGCAGTCTCGAACTGGAACTTGAAAATACCGAAGGATGTGGTACCATCATACGATGGTGATTTCAATTTAATATTTGCTACTTGATGTACCACCTGGGGAGCAACTTTAGTCGTTTCAACATCCTGCAGCCGTTTCTCGAAATCATCTACTTTTGCAAGTACCTTTTTGTTTTCATCAAGCACTTTCTGCTCTAGCTCTTTCACCTCTTGATGAACTCTGCCTACCTCCTCCCATAACGTAGTAGATATTTCGAGAAGTTTCTCGTCCATTATTTGCTTGACGTTCAAACTGATTTCTTCCTTGGTTGTAGCCATGTTATTGTTTACTATTTCTAGCTGTTGATTGATGTTGCTACTGATTTCTTCCTTGTTGGTAACCATATTAGCATTCATCTGATTCATATTGGCATTAATTTCTTGTTTTGTCTGGCTTATATTTAAATTCATTTGTTGTATCATTGCCATTAACTGCGTAAAATCGAAATTTACGGATGGCAATGAAGTTGTTGTTTCCGCAACAAAACTTTTGTCTTCATCAGTTGAATCATTATTTGTACTAATCACTCCAAACTGGTAACTTGCCACGTCCATTCCATTGGCTTCCATACCTTGCTGAAGCCGTAGCATTAATTCAGTTTTGTTTCCACTTGTTGACAATCCACGTTGTTCTAGTTCTTTCTTTAACTCAAGAACCTTCAAATCACTTAATAAAACCATTATTAACAGCTAACTAATCCCGCCGCTGTCACCAATGTTACGTTTTTCCAACCTTCCTTCGAATTGGCCTAACTCACAATTCGATAAACGCGATTCTCAATCTCTTTCTGAGTTCGATCACTGATTAGTTAGCACAAACACCAGGTTCACTAAGTATTCAACTCCTTGATTGTTGCACAACAACAGGAAAACAAAACAGTAAACAATATTCCTAACTAGAATATTCTTTCAACAGCTTCAGAACTCCAACGGTTTATTGTAGAAATTTCCAGTAATAACAGCGTTCAAAATAATACACAAAATATTTCTATTCAATAACACTTCTAACTTTATTACACTTATAACTTTACACAAAATAATCTAATTTAAAGATTACTTTTATAATTTTAACTTCACAATCGCAGGTTTAAAATAAAACTAATTTTACATTTAATTTCACTTTACTGTCGCAGGTCTAAAATAAAACTAATTAAAACTACAAGAAGCAATTTTCTTATATACCTTCTGCAATACTTCTAGATAATTCGACATCACTTTCCAGAAACCTTGAGAAAATATTAGAATATTCGATTATTTTACGTTATGTTGATTTGATTCATAAAATCGTTTATGTTGACCCTATTTCTAAGAAGAGACAACAACAACAATATTCATTTCATTAATTTGTTTGATGTGTTTTGTTGATTTTATTTTCCTGGAAGTGACCGTAATCGTCTAGATTTTTCTGTAATCGTAACAATATTATGTACATTGATTTTATCAACGCATATATGACAATGTTTAATGATTGGACTGGCCACCTTTTTAAATTGATACGTCATAGTTTTTGGACCTGCAATGAAGTGCTTCAACCATATAGAAGAAATGTGTATGCCGAATAGAAATATTTGCAAATACTAAGCGGCATAATTTTTACAGTATTATTTACGAAATTTGTTTGGCACTCGAAAAGAGTGAACACCAATCCACACTCAGTTGTGACCATTGATGTATAGCCAGTGTTTAAAAAAGGGTAGTAAAACAACCAACAAATAACAGACCTACATATTTCAATTTTATCGGTTACTGATGGAAAATAATCACAACGACCACCCTGTGCCAAAACTAGAGAAAAAATAGAAAATACATTAATTTTTTTTTGTTATTCTAACGATTACCGAAGTTTCAAACAAATCGAAAAAAGGTCGGGTTTACACCATCTGCGTCTTGATTCGATTTTTCATCTACTGCAACATTTTTCGAGAAATACATTAATTTTAATATGCGGGTTTCTTCGAACAGGAAGATTCACTTCCTTTTTTCACTCATGCCTGGCACAAGCTTGAGAACCATGGCGAAACTTTCTTTCGGTGGTGCTCTTTGATATATCTAAAGGATTTGACAATGTTTGGAATAAAAATCGTATTTGCAAATTAAGATGTTATGGTTTGGACGAGCAATTTATTTCTTGGATATAGAGCTTTATTTCCGAGCGAAAATTTTCAAACTGGTTCATTTCGTTACATTTTGGTTTCAATTGCATCGTTTAGTTTGAACTATATTTACTAGATGTATTTCTGATTTTTCCCAAGGTGATATTAATTCGTATCAACTTTTCTTGGTGGTGTACTCCTTATTCGTCTAATCCTTATAGTTGTTACCAGCTAAAGATCTCTGACGATCTCAAATTTTCACAATCGCACCGCTTTCACCTATTGCTACAAACACAGCTTTGAGCTAAACTTTAAATTATATAAATTATAAAATATTTTAGATGTAAAGGCCTGGTCAAATCACATTACTTTATAATCCATCTCATTTCATACTTCAATCGATTAGTGCAAACAGCTAAAATGCCGAGTCCATCCAACGCTGTCATAATGACAGGATGTCAAAGAAAGGATATGTTCATATTCCATATACATGTAATAACACTAGTTTACAAGAAAAATCTCCCTGAATAAAACCCAACTTTTCCTATAGATTTTGATCTGCTGAACACGAATATCATATTTTGAACAGGAATATTATATTTTTTTATGTTAACTCTTGTTTTTGAGATATTCGCGAAAAACCAATTTTTTTCGGTGAACAAAAAGGTTATTCCGGTTTTTGGATTGCATATTTTACAAAACAAACAAATTTAATATATTAATGAAAGAAGTGCATTGTAAAGATGCTAACAACCTTTTTTTTTGTAAAAAATCCATCAAGGATTCTAGAAGTTACATTCGAAAAAAGTTGAAAAAAAAATCAAAAATTTATGTTTTTTGTTTAAATTTTTCTATATTTAACGCCATAAATTTTGAACAAACATTGATTGTAAATTTTTTTTGTTTGTTGAAGCATACAGTTAATTTAAAAAGTTTTAAAAAGCTTTTAAAAAGTTAAAAAGCAATTATTTATACCTGGGTACGAAAAAGCTAAGGAGCCAAGCCTGGACTAAGACCGCGCCATAGCTTTTGAGGGTTGGGTCAGACTTAACATTTTCACACGGCCCAAGCGTGGGCCCAGCTTGGGCCAAGCTTGAACTGATGTCCTGGAGCCAAGTCTGGCAAACCAAGCTTGAGCCAAGTCTGGCTAATAAGACTTGGGTCAAGTCTACCAAGCCAATTTTTTTTCAGACCTCCTTTAAATGTGGGGAAAGAGGTTGTGGAAAAGAGTAACATATATAAAAATAAAGATAAACATAATATGGCCTTCACATGTTTACAATGCATTGGACTGGTTAATAACGCGTAATATATGTAATAGACTGAACCTTGGTTGGACGTAATATAATAGACTGAACAACTGGCCCAGACCTGGCCCCAAGCTAACTCGTCAATACTGGCCCGACATTGGTTCGTTTGATCAATGGTAGTTGTTTTTGTAACACCACTTTAATGTTAATTAAAAATAAAATAATTGAATAAAACATTCTCTTTTGTTTGAATATTTCCTCCAAACGCGGAAAAACTAATGTATCTAAAAATTAAATTTATTTATTGATAAAAAAATTAAACGTACATTATATAATTATTTTCACAATGATAATAATTCGATAAGTAATAATCGATTGCGATTAAGATCAATCCTAATTCAATGATGTTGGAAGATTTTGTTTGCCGAACTGTTGCCCAAGTAATCTTCGTCTCAGATATATTCAGCGAAATTACACAAATATTACGAACGTTTTACTTATATATTCTTTCAATTTCTATAGACAAAGATGAAAAGATTATTTTAAATTTGATTTTGCGTAGATGATTTCTGGTTAAATTTTACAGCATGTCACATAACAACGGAACTGATTTTGCATAAATTCTACATAAAACTAGTTAGCAGATATCGTTTTACAATAGGAAGAACATTGATTTATGTTTAATTTATCTTTTATTATATTCACATGCTCGTCGATACTTTTCCTTCGAAAACTTACTTTTAACCACCTTGTAATCGATAATCTCGATAATTGTAATGGTAATTTTTATAGATATTGAAAAAAGCTGATTTTTTTTTTGTTATTCTGGGTCATTGATCGTTTTCGTTCAAGGACTTCTATATCTTCTTATTCTGCTTTTCTAGTTTTTTTTTGAGTTTCTTGTTATTTATATTTTCTTTTCTTATAAGTTATAAACATTGCTTTTGTTTTTGTTTTTAAAGTAAATAACAATGTAAAGAACAAAACGACTCTTACAAATATGTGTTTTCTATATAAATGTAAGTACTTCCATAATGGAAGAAGTTAATTTAATTCTAAAAGTTAATGATAGTATTGGTTGCGTAGTAATTACATGAATGTACGAATGAATTTGATTTGATCAAGATAAACTTGAGCAAATTCTTAAATCAAAATTTTTATTTTCACAGATAATTTTACTTTTGGTTTTCCTTTTCTGTTTTGATCATGGGAAAAAAATGAAAAAGAAAGCTGTCTTTTGATACGATAAAATATAATCGTATAACATTCGTATTATATATCTTGTCTATTCTTTAAAATACAATCACACTTCATTAAGTTCTGACATGTCCGACCTTGACTGAGGCAATTTATTTACTTATACAACATGATATATGTATAAACCAAAGTTTATTTTTATATAATTATAGAAAGAACTTTGTTTGCAAAAAATATATGTACATATTTATGTTTATAAAAAGCCAAAAACCTCTTTGTAAGCATAAACAAAGTTGAAATCATCATAATAAAAAAAGTTAAGGTAAATGTTAACGTTACACGAAAAGTGAAATATTAATGAATTAAGTTGTTCTGTCTTTTTTTTTGCTATGTAGGCCCATAGAATAACGGAAAAAGATGTGGCTTACATGTTGTTGTCGGTAACAGGTCAGAAATTTTTTTAATCTCTGGGGTAGTATAGGCAATAAAATTGTTATTTAAAGCTGACACTACACCCTTTCGATTCCTGTCAAGCAGATTGCGATCGGATGAAAACTCAGACCTTGCGGCCTGCCCAAAGTTAACAACCTTTTTTCAGGCATTAAGTGCAAAATGGAATTGTGCAAAAACTATCAGGCCTAATGAAACGTTCTGAAGCTTATTTTTTTCGTTGAGGTTTCTGCTACAAGATAGAAGGGTCAATTATGTTATAAACAATTATTTGCATATAACTAAATTCAATTGAAAAATAATGTTTTTTATACATTTTTTCGCAAAACTTTGCAACAAAACAAATTATGTATTTTTGTTTTTTTTTATTTTAAGTTATAGAAAAACATTTAAGGAACAAAAAAGTTTCATGGCACCAGTATCCTAAAGTGCACCATTTACGAGTTATATCGCTTACAAGGAAGCAAAATAAAATTTCCAGCACACTTTGTTGAATAACTCCAGTCCCCATGTGCCGGGTGACTGGACTCGGCATGTCCATTATGTGAGTACCTTACCGCAGAGATTAAAAAAATGTCTGACCTGCTACCGACAACAACACGTACAATCCGTAATTCTATTGACCTAATGTTGTTGGATTTTAGTTAAATAATTTAGTCTTCTTGCGGTAGAAAACTTTCATGCAAACCAAAATTATAACCCTATTTGTGATACTTCAGTCGCTCTCTCTTTCTCACTCTCTCACTCTTTCACACTGTGACTTCTCTCTCTTCTCTCTCTGACTTCTCTCTCTTCTCTCTCTGACTTCTCTCTCTCTTCTCTCTCTCTCTCTCACTCTCTTTTTTTTTTTCTTCTTAACTATCTCTCTCTCTTTCATAAACATCTAATAAACAGAATTTTTATAATTTAACTAAATTTTTCCATAAACTAATATCTAAAATGTAAATTACAGCATTAATTTAATATTTTTTATCCCTAAATATTTCAGCATCAATCTATTTTTTGGTGTTCATACAAATTTTTCAAAAAATTGAAAAATTGTAGATTTTTTATACGATTTCGATATCATTTCAGTTCTTGACTGAGTTGACTGAGCTGAGACTGACTATTCATATTTCTCTTTTTTACCAATCAAAAACAAATATTATACCATCGCATAGGTTTATGCATCAAATATAGGCAAACTCGCTTCGTGAGAAGTGCAACAAAAACTTCCGGTAAAATTTACATGCATGTTGTTGTTGAGCAATTCCACGTCACCGCAACATCGATGTTCCTGACCCCCTCTGATTTCGATAAAATTTCATATACAGATAGCCAATGAAAAAATAAAAATATCATTTCTTTCAAAAAATTAAATTTCGTTCTAGGGAAGACACAGGGTGGCGGCAAGCATCAGTTTTAATATATTTCAGGTACATTCATTTATAATTAATTTCGGACAGGTAGAAATGGGAGAAAAAGTCAATTATGTAAAAAGCATCCACACCCTCAAATACTTAACTTGTATCCTCAAAATAATTAAATTTGTATCGAAAATGAATTCGAACAAAAATTCAGGCGGTTTTATTTAAATAAAATGCATTTTTTAAAAAACAAAAAATTGAAAAAACGGAAATTAAAATTTTGTAAGAATTTTAGTTTTAAAACGAGAAATTATGTACTTGGGAAACTTTCGTTTTAGATTAGAAACTAATTAAACATTTTTTTTCTGGAAAAAAAATGTGGTAAAAGTGAAGGTACCCCCAACACCGCCATCTTTGAAATTTTTTTTTAAGTTTAACACACTTTTAAAAAATTATTAAAAAATTTTTAGTAATTTTTTTTATAAGTCCTATCAATTACCTTTCCAATGAGCTATAAATGACTTAAATCGGTTTAGTCAATCGTTAGCAATCGATATTCAAAGATACTCATGTTTTGCAAACCCCTAAAACTTTGCCGCCACCCTGTGTCATCCCTAGAGCGAAATTTAATTTTTTGAAAGAAATGGTATTTTTATTTTTTCATTGGCTATCTGTATATGAAATTTTATCGAAATCAGAGGCGGTCAGGGCACATGCTAGAACAAATGCTGTTGCGATGACGTGGAATTGCTCTGTTGAAGTTTGTATAAAACGTTTAAAATTTACACAAAAATTAATAAACTCAGTTTTTTGGTCTAAAACTATTAGAAACGTATACAAACAGGATAAACCACATTGCATTATTGGAAGTTCCTAAAAATTGTCTACAGTCGTTAATTTACAACTTATTGTAGTTAACACTAAACATAACTACCTTTTTTTTTAAATAAAATGTGTTGTGTTGTAGGAATTACAATATGTGTCACAACACATAAAAACCTTTTAAGGTCACGGTTCCGTAAAATAATTTTTTAAAAAATGCATGAAATGCGTTTAATACTTTGTGCATGTTACAAAATTTCCGTGCACAAAAGTGTGCATAATACATGTCGTAACGACATGTAAACGCCTTAGCACAGATATGCACACACTTGTCAGCCGCATGTTTTACAAATAATAAAAAAGTCAGACAAGTGCGAATAAACTTCCCTCGCCAAGGATTACGTGAATGTAAAAGAACACAGTATCAAAAATTATTGACAAAAAGTTGTGTCGTAATGTCTTTATATTGCCAGACCATAGACGGCTAACAAAATAAATGTTTAATCGTAAATATCAATAGTAAATTACAATCAAATCTACATTGATCAAAAATGACTCAAAAAATGTTACTCTAGGTTAAATCTTATCCATAGCTGTTTATAACTCAAGAAAGATTCAATTACACCAGCTTGTAAATGGTTTAAATTTACTTAATTTTTCGGTCAATCAAGTGTCAAAATTTAGGGGGGTGGAGAGGCTACATACTAAAAATATGTTTGTTTACAATAACACAAAAACGGTATTGCAAAATTCTAAAAAAAATTGTAATGTTTCTTAAATTAAGTGCTCCTTCATATGACACCCCACTCATTTGGGTCAAAAATGTTTTTTTTTTTGCTCTCCCCACACCCATCCCCTAACACACAGAAATATAATTATTTGAGACTTCGCTATGATTTTAATTCAAAATTTACCAATCTTCCTGTCTCTGCATTTTTTCAAGTTTTTCTGTTAATCAGTGTCGAAACGTATGGGGACGGTATGAAAGTTGCACTTTTTTGACAATAACTCAAAAACTGTGCAGCGCAAAATTCTAAAAAAAATGCAATGATTTCTAAATTATGTGCTCTTTCAAATGACACCCCACTTGACCACATTTTAAATAGTGTTTTCACCCCTTCTCATATCCACCCCCTTAATAAATATAATTATGAGTATATGACACTTTTATATATTTTTTATTAAAACTTACTAATTTTTCTATCATTCATTTGAAGATTTTTGATCAGTTAGGTTCGGAGCTAATCGAGGTAAGAAAACACGAAGAAAACGTCATTATTTAAAATTATACAAAAACGGTTAGTTGCAAATTCCAAAAAAAAAATTTTTTAAGGAATACTGAAATGAAGTCCTTTCATATCCCTACTTGAATCTATAAAAAAATGTATTTTCTCAAAGGTCTCACATCGTAACCCTGTAAACCAAACGAAAACAACTTTAGTTTTATTTGTATCTGTCATTTTATGTGGACATGTTAGTTTTATAAGTTCCTCGAATTTCAGGTCCATAGCATTTATAGTTTACGAGATAATCGATATAATGTGAAAAACTCGTTTTGCTCTTACCAATAGTGTTCCGTATAAAAAACAGAACCCTAAAAACGAACCGAAACGATTTTTTATTGTATAAAACTTTTGTTATGCGCGAAAGTAATTTTTGAATGAAATAAATGAAAAAAAAAACAATTAAGAAGCTGGCACTATGAATAATTAATTCTAGTCATTCAAAAAATTATTTTTTTAGTATTTGATGTTTGCCTTGTTTCATGTCGGTTTACTGATATTTAAATTTATTTTTTTTTTTTAATATTTAAAGAATTATGGAAAATTAATATTATTTTTTAAATGCAAGTCAAATAGATAAATTTTATGATTTCTTATTTTTTTTCATTTAAACTGTATCATTAAAAAAATGGCGAAAAAATCGTCGTCATTTACAAATGCAATCATACACAGAGGCGTAGCTAGGAGGGCGGGGGGGGGGGGGGCGGTCCGCCCCGGGTGTCACCCGTTTTGGGGTGACACCCGAACGTAAAAAACTTAAACAAACCATCACAATGTTTTCAACGATAAATCACTTCGAAACCGTTTTGGGGTGACACCCGAACGTAAACAACTTAAACAAACCATCACAATGTTTTCAATGATAAATCACTTCGAAACCGTTTTGGGGTGACACCCGAACGTAAAAAACATAAACAAACCATCACAATGTTTTCAACGATAAATCACTTCGAAACCGTTTTGGGGTGACACCCGAACGTAAACAACTTAAACAAACCATCACAATGTTTTCAATGATAAATCACTTCGAAACCGTTTTGGGGTGACACCCGAACGTAAATAACTTAAACAAACCATCACAATGTTTTCAACGATAAATCACTTCGAAACCGTTTTGGGGTGACACCCGAACGTAAACAACTTAAACAAACCATCACAATGTTTTCAATGATAAATCACTTCGAAACCGTTTTGGGGTGACACCCGAACGTAAAAAACTTAAACAAACCATCACAATGTTTTCAACGATAAATCACTTCGAAACCGTTTTGGGGCGACACCCGAACGTAAACAACTTAAACAAACCATCACAATGTTTTCAACGATAAATCACTTCGAAACCGTTTTGGGGTGACACCCGAACGTAAAAAACTTAAACAAACCATCACATGTTTTCAACGATAAATCACTTCGAAACCGTTTTGAGGTGACACCCGAACGTAAAAAACTTAAACAAACCATCACATGTTTTCAACGATAAATCACTTAGAAACCATTTTAACCAGGTTATCCATATAATTTTAATTTATAAATTGTGATAACTTATAAATGTGTCCTATAAATGTGTTATTGGTTCAAAAAGAATCTATTCTACTTTCTAAAATTTTTGAGTTATTACGTGAAATAAAATTTTAACAATATTAATCGAATTAACATGTTGAGCATTGAATCCCATCACCACAATTACTCAATAGCTTTGAATATTCCTATAGATACCATATTGACCGTTTTTTACGATATATTATTTAGTATGCAAGCATGATTATTTAATGACCAGGTCTGAAAACACATATGCTGAATAATGTATAGGAAAAGTGGTTTACGTCGATAATGTGGCACCCTTTGTCGATAGGGTGGCACCCTTGAGTTACAATGTCTCTATTCCAAAATTATTTCTAAAATATCCGCTTAACCTTACTTTCAAACAAATTAATTGCAAACACCTAAGGAAACTAACAAACAATCAAATTACCGTGTTTGTAAATGATCTCAAAATAATTTTTTTTCCTTTATCTTGAAACTCAAAGAATAAATTGAAATAGATCGTTTTTCAATGGACACAAAAATAATTACTGTATAATAAAATGGCAGTTATGCAATTACTGCAGTTTTGCAAATTTTTGTAGGTTGATACATACTCATACTGTTTGTTTTCAGTTTTATATATTTATATATTTGAATTAAATGAAAGTTTATCATTTAAAATTACATTTTGTTGGGTTTTAAATCCCTTTGAAATTTCAAACTCATCAAGTGATTCTTTTAAAGATCCTTGGCTACATAAATGTAAAGCCTTCAATTTTTTTTTTAAAGTGGTATAGCAATTGTTATTAACTATGT
Organism: Diogma glabrata; assembly: GCA_963693315.1. Lineage (NCBI taxonomy): Eukaryota > Metazoa > Arthropoda > Insecta > Diptera > Cylindrotomidae > Diogma > Diogma glabrata. The sequence goes on from OY856187.1 coordinate 201,668,623, forward strand.
AAATGGTTTGCAAAAATAAACTTTAAATTTTGTTTATTTTTCTTCTTAGGCAGGTATTCCTTAAATCAGTCTTTAAAACATTTTCCGGTTTTCCCGATGTAAAATTTTTCACAAAAATCACATTCAATTTTGTAAATTATTGAGCATGATTCTAATTGGATATTTAATTTTGGTTTCAATTCTTTATATAAAATATCTTTTAGGATTTCATACTTATATTTTTTTAAATAGTTCCTTATAATATTTGGCTATGATTTGTATATTCCATTTTATCAAATATTATTTAATATAAGTTGTTACAAGGAAATTTAAATAAATTAATTTTCTTGGCGGTGTATTTAGTCGTTAACACAGTGTACTTATTATGAACTATGTACCTATTATGTATCCTACAAATATACTTAGAATTAATGCTTTGCTGATACCTATACTATAATTAAAAATATTTTTTTAGATTTCGTTTAGCAAATATCCCAAAAAATAAATATGCCACGAGGAGTTCATACTTTTTAAAGAAAAAGTTGGTTCCAACAGAGAAAGACCAAATCTATAAATATGTTACAAAACCCGATGATATCCAAGGTTCATCGAAAGAAACTGATTATCACGTTGATGCAACGAATGTTTCAGAGAATATTGGCTCATCTTCGGAAAGTAACAGCAACAATACAGAATTAATAATGATAACCTATGATGACGAATTAGAAAGGAATAATGAAAATGACAGTGATAATGCCGCTAATGCTTCTACTATCGAAGACAGTATTTGCATGGGTGAATCACTTCAGGACTTAAGAGATGTATCACAATGGAATATACTCGTCTCTGGTAATGTTCGCATTGAAATCATAAAAAAAGAAAGTGAACATTTTCAAAATAGAGAAGGGTCGTTTGTTACTGTATCTAGACACGGGTTAGAGGGGTTAGATAAAAGGTGATGTACGCCATCTTTCTAAAGAATGGTTTCATAAAATGATGAATAATGGTGAAAAAATTCTACGGCCATGGATTGTTTATTCTCCTGTAAATAATAACTTGCGAACTGTATTGCTTCTGTTGTCGTGTATTTGCTGTCACCAATAATAATAATACAAAATCAACATTTACTACTGGATATCAGAAGCGGTGGAAACTAAATCCCAAAGTGGCCGAGCATGAAACTTCAAATGAACATCTGGAGAATTTTGAAAAGTGGAAAACTTTGGAAATGAGGTTAAAAATTCATAAAACGATACGAGTCGCAGCCTTGCAATTAATATATAATAAAAAACAGAAGTGGAAACATCTTTTATCAAGATTATTGGATATAACTTTGTTTTTATCTAAACAAAACCCAGCATTTCATGGACATGATAAAGGACAAAGTTCTTCAAATAAAGGCAATTTCTTAGAACTAACCAAACTATTGTCAAAGTATGATGTAGTGTTAAAAGAACACATTTTGAATTTGGAGCATGGTAAATCACCAAAAGTATCATATTTGTCACCAGATATACAAAATGAGTTCATAAATGTTTTAGCGATCCACGTAAAGTTTAAGCTTGTCAACGAAATTAAATCGGTTAAATATTTTGGAATTATGTTTGATAGCACACCTGACATTTCACATATTGATCAAATGTCAGAAGTGATTCGTTATGTGAAAATTGATGGTAGTAAAGTGGAAATCAAGGAAGTATTCCTTGGATTTTTTCCTTTACGTGGATAAAAGCCGCTGATTTAAGCGATAAAATTCTTACACTGAAAAAAAAATTGAAGTAATGATAACCTCATCTCGAAGATGGCAGTTTATTATTCATGCAAAGAAAAGATATTTACAAACAATTTCACCGTGATTGGTTCAACTACTCAGTACTCAGTAACATTTCCCTGATAACAGAATGAGGTATAATTAAAATATAAAGTGCTATCCAATATAACAGTAGTTGAATAAAGTTAATAACTATTTCCATGAAAACATATTTCTTTGGCCTTATATCATGAATTTTTCATTTTAAAATTTAAGTATTTGAGATTAATTGAACTATATTTTATTTTCACATAAATATTTCATGTGATTGTCTCAACTGCATCGGCTTATCATTGTACGGTTGTTGAATCAATCTCGTATTTCGATTCGCCATATCTGCCCGCACGGTGAGGTTGAGACAACTGCATTTCGATTGGAAATAGGACATGTTTTTTTCAGTGTAAAATCTTGAAAATGGTGGTATAGATGTTATGAATTGTCGCTCCCAAAGGTTATGATAATGCAGCTGTTATGAGTAGTATACATGGAAAAGTGCAAGCTATTATTAAAGCAAAAAATAACAAAGCAATTTTTGTGGGCTGCAAAGATCATTCAATTAATTTGTACGGCCAACACTCGTCAGTGGAAGCCATTTTTACATGTTTTTCTGCTTCGACGCTGGGAAGTACTTGCTAAACACAACAAAGCAACTGTTAAAATACTCTTAACAGCGCATTGGAGTGCTCATTATGCTGCAGTAAAAGTATTGGCCGAAAACTTTGATGGGATTGTGGCTGAAATTGAGAAGTTAAGTGATCAACAAGAAAATGTAGACACTAGAGGCGCTGCACAGAACCTTATCAATGCAGCATGTGATTTTTCGTTTATTTGCTATCTTTTGTTTTGGAATGATATTCTAAGAGAAATAATATCTGTGCTCAGATTGGATTGCAAAGCACGGGCTTGAATATTGTTCAATTAGCTACAAAAATAGAGTCAATTCATAACGAAGTCTCATTGTAGAAGAGGCAATAGATCTTGCTGCGAAAAAATCGGAGGACTATGACATTCCAATGGAAAGCCGAATTCGTCATAAAAACGCAAAAAACGAACGGGTGGTGAGTTTGCACCTGATGTTGGACTGACACTGAGAGCTCACCTTAAAAAGGACATGTTGGAATGTGTTGACCGATTCAGTGTTGAACTCCGAACTAGACTGAATTCAGTTCAAGATTTAGCTTCATTGTTCGAGGTTGTGCAGACAAACACTTAGCTTTTGGCGAACAGTGAAAAGTTAAAATTATCGGTATCAAAATTTACTGGTTTTTATGATGCGGTATTGGCAACAGAACTCCTCATAGAGATACAAAGGGTGAGGAGGCATTTAAAAGCGGCCAATGTTACAGTTTCTAACTGGGTGTACCTAGACTTTTTGAAATTCATCGTAGAATGGGATTTTTTAGAATTTCTTCCGAATCTTACGGTCGCACTAAAGTTATTTATGACTGCGTATTAGTGGCTTCGTGTGAGAGGAGTTTCGGCAAATTAAAATTAGTTAAAAATTACTTGCGGGCTTATAATAATAATGCTCATTTGTATTAATTAAAAAAAATTATAAATTACGTTTATCGGCTTTTTATTATTATTGACAGTTTTTATTTTTGGGGTGACACCACAATATCCGCCCCGGGTGCCACCCATGCTAGCTACGCCACTGATCACATACATACATTTTCAATGCATATCTTTAAAATACGACTGCTGTCTTCGTTTGTCGTAATGACGTTACCAAAAATATTAGTCTCGGAATGATTCATAACGTATTAGAAGAACCTAGACATAAAAGTCATGCATCAAATGTTTTTCTATTTATGCTCGAAATTTCTTTGGACATTTTGTACGCAAAAATGTTAAATTAAAACAAATATGTATGATGTTAGCATTCAAATACTTCTAAACTTCAACTTAATTCAAAATATACACTAGAATATTTAAAAAAAAAACTTAAAATTAGTAAAATAAAAAAGTACATGAAATGTGCATACACTCATGCACCATGCACATTATGTTTGTCGGGAAAGGTGTTGATGAACGCAATATTGTTTGTTTGTTTTTATTTTATGTTAAAAAATGAATGACTAAACAATAAATTCTATTACATATAAAATATGACATAGGCCAATATTTTATGATAGGAGCATTTAGTTGATAGGAGAATTTAATTGTTTGTGCTATATTCGTCGCCACACTAAACATTCGAGTTTTTCTGTTGTTAAGACCTTCCATTCTTACATAGAAATGCTGATTACGAAGTTCTGTAGGTATTTGTTTAGTTTAAAATTAGTTTGTTTGTTTGAAAAATATTTACACATAAGACCTTACACAATTATATAATCGAGTCAATGACAGAAAATAATAAATTAAAAATGAAATAGAATCAATAAAAATAAAAACCAAAACAAATACTTAAAGTAAACTAAGAAAGTTGACGAGAGAAGAATTAATTAAATTGACTAATTATAAATTATAAAGAAAGAAAATAACTATAATAACAAGTAGTATAATAACTAGAGAATAACAATAATAATAAGTTAAAAATAAACTAAAAATAAGTTAAAAAAATGCACCATATATACATATATGCACCACAGAACACATGCTTACACATATACTTATATGAAAAAAAAAATGAAGATTGAGCCGTAGGCATAATATAGGCACATGCGCACTAATTCTCACGTTATTGAACCACACTGAAACGAACATGTTCTATTTCCAATCGAAATGCAGTTGTCTCAACCTTAGCGTGCGGGCAGATATGGCGAATTGAACTACGAAATTGTTTCAACAACTGTTCATTTATAGAACGATGTAGTAGACAATCACACGAAATATTTATGTGAAAATAAAATATAGTTCAATTAATTTCAAATACTTCAATTTTAAAATGAAAAATTCATGATATACCAAAGCAAATTTTTTTCAAGCAAATAGTTATTAGCTTTATTCAACTACTGTTATATTGGATGTAACACTTAATTTTTAAATAAACCTCAATATGTTGTCAGGAAAATATTTATATGTAGTTGTCACATTGAAATTGTTTGCAAGTATTTTTTCTTTGTTTGAATAATAGAGCCAACTTCGAGATGAGGTTGTCATTACTTCAACTTTTTTTTCAGTGCATAGAGAAACTAATGAATAGAGAACAGTAAAACTAATGTTGATGTTGATTCACAAAAAATTGATAACATTTAGGTTTAAAATCAAGGGTAGAAGCCTGTCTCACCTCTAATAGGAGCTTATTAAATTCAGATGCACCATAGAAAAAAAACGATTTAATATTTATCAGAGTATGATTTATCGGTAAGATTAATTATATTGTAAATGTAAAAGCACATACGAAAGTCAAAATGTAATTTAAGACTGGTACCGAGAATACTTTTAGAAAAATCAGAAACTGACTGAAAGCGTGGTATTATACTGTAAATATATCGAATGCATGCATTATACGCTACCTGTTACTCATTTCACCTGAATTCAATTCGCCAAAAAGAACATAGCAATATGTGAAGTGTGGAATTAAGAGAGATTTAACTAAATTTAATCGTATTTTGGTTGGAGTGAAGTATGCACTATTCCACAGACTGCGTAGTCCAGAATAGACAAATTAGTGATACATGAATTTTCCAAGAAAGATCACTATCAAACATAATTCCTAAATTTCGTGCGTTGGAAGAAAGTGGAATTACTTTATTTCCAATGCGAATCGGAGGAGCAATCCTATTGTAGTGATCATTATTTTTTAGTGAGAAGAGCAAACACTTAGTTTTATCAATGTTAAGTTTAAGGTTATTCATTTCGGTCCATTCCATAATATTAGCCAAGTCTAGATTAATTTTAGAGACAATGCTGGATAGATTGTTTGCTGTACCTTCTACATAGATTTGAAAATTATCAGTATACATATGAATCTTACAAAATTTTATAATGGATGGCACGTCATTTATAAAAATGACCAAAAGTAAAGGGTCAAGGACCGAACCCTTGAGGTTCGCCGGATCATTTGTAATTCATTCGTAAATAAGTCTTCGTACGGCTTTTATTTTCACCGATCCATTTATGCCAACTACTGCTTCAATAAAACAAAGTCCTTTAACAGTATCGCAAACTTTCTCCCGAATTGATCCAACTCCTCTAATTTATTTATTTATTTAGCGTATGGTTTCTGTTGTGACACACCAAAAACAAAAATAAAACCCAAAATAGGTAGATTCTCCTATGAAATCTACATAAACCAAAACATGAATACACATTAAATGAGCTTACAACAGTTTTGATTGCGCGTCTTTTAGCTTAAAATTATAAAGTAAAATATTAAAATATTCGAACATTGGGCAGTATATTTGAACATAAGATGTTTACATCGAGTGAGTCTATCCATGCTACTACATCGGGAGTTGATGAGATGTGGCCATTGTATCGTCGAATTGGACACAGTTGCAATGTGTTTTATGGTTTGTTGTGGAGCTCCGCAGTCACATTGAGGGGACTCTGAGATGCCCCACTTGTAGAAAGAATCAGCACAACGTCCATGATTCGTTCTTATTCGGTTTAGTGTAGTCCAGGTATGACGTGGCAGGTCGAAACTAGGTTGGGCAGAACTCGGGTTAGTAATAGAAACGTCAGGTATGTTGTAATCATTCCAGGAGGTGTCCCAGGCATCCAAGATATTAAAATTAGTTGCCAGCAGGTTGCTGGCAGTTTTATGTGGAGGCTTTCTTGACCTAAATCGACAACTATTGTGGTCACCGTAATATTCGTGCAAGGGTAACGTGGTGTTGTTGCAGGTTACCTTTTTATGTTCACGCATGAGCGCATGCGAGCGTCTGAGTGCAGGTGGAACGATATTGCTTAACACAGGGAGCCAAGGTAAAGGAATGAACCCCATAGTACCACTTATAGCACGCATCGCGGCATGCAGCTGGCAGTCAACTTTTTGAGTATGTGTGCTATTCAACCAGACTGGTGCACCGTACTCAACCACTGAGTAAACCAGACTTAGAGCAGTTGTGCGGAGGGTGGCTGGAGTAGTACCCCATGTCGAGCCTGCCAGTTTGTGCAATGTATTGTTTCTCGTTTTAAGTTTTTTTGACGTATTCTCTAGGTGGAGTTTAAAAGAAAGAGTTCTATCGAGAGTAATGCCCAGGTACTTTGGCTGTTGATTGTATTTAATGACAGTCCCGTAAATAACTCTGATAGTTCGTGTTTTGCCAGTTTGTTGTTTAAGTGGAAACAAGAACTCTCGGTTTTACTTAGATTAGGAAATAAGCTCCACATTCGAAAATAGTCATTCATTATCGCCAGGTCAGTTGAGAGCAAATCTTCCAAAACACCCATGTCTTTGTTTTGAGTGGCCAGGGTCCAATCATCAGCGTAACCAAATTTCTTTGATCTTGTGTCAGGAATGTCATGGATGTACAAATTAAAAAGTAATGGCGCCAGGACAGTGGCACAGTGGATCCCTGTGGCAAACCATTGTTAAGCATTTTGGACCTACTACAGAAATTTTTTAGATGAACTTTGAATACACGATTACTCAGCATGTTGTTAATTAAACAGAGCTGAATCTAGTTCTTCGCTACTAAAAGAGTTCGCATACTTCGATGGAAACGAGCAATTGCGCTTCAGTTCTCTTAATTTACGTTTAATTGTTCTCTTATGAAGGCGATTAATAGAAGAACGAGACATGTTTACGGTATGATTTGCAATATCCTCTGGATTAATTTCTTTGTTAGCACGAGTGATGGAGTTTGAGCCACCCAGTTTTCGAAGGAGACTCCAAACTTTCCTGCTTGAAAGGGAAAAATCAATGTTTTCAACAGCGCTAATCCACTTTTGTTTCCCTCTAATGTTTTGTAAACATGGTTCTGATATCATTTTTTTTTTTTGTGTGGTTGATATTCCCTATAAGTGCATAGACTGTCCTCTAGTGTTCCTCTTCTATATTAGTTTTAACAATTAATTCAATTCATTTTCTAGTGGATTTTCACTTCACTTAATATAACCTATTATTATTTACATATTTGATCAACTTATCGAAAGTTTATTTTAATTTATTAACAAGAATTGATTTTCGGTTAATTGGAAAACCTGGGTGTGATGGTTATCATTGTTTTAATGAACACTTTAACGTGGATGGAAATCGATCCTGAGTTCTCCTTGTTCAAATGTAACTACTTAATCACTTGCAAAAACTCTAGTTCAGTACATACAAGTGCCCAAGCAAAAATTTGATAGAACTCAAACAGGAACCTAGTTTGATTGGGTCCTGATCATGAGTGTCTCCCAGTCTCTGATCAAGTTGACCATATAAAATTAAATAGGGCAACCGCTAGTAAGGTATTTTGTATAAGGCCCTGATCAGATTGTCCAACTAGGGGTCAAATACGCAAAACCAAATCAGGACGGGATATATTCAAATAAAGTTAACCTTAAAAGGGTAGTCGAATTCAGGTCCGGAACAAGCCCACATCTTATTGCCCTAAAGATCTTGCAGATTCTGGCCCTGGTCACGCCCCGACTGTATTCAGGCTTTCCCTAACGTAAGGAGTCCCGACTCTTCGGGGGGAGTCCCCCAAGCTGTTTTTTTAAAGCTCAATCACATTTGTGCCTGATAATGGAATTGGATGAATCTAGGTATATAAGCATTCAATACAATACATCAGCTTCACATCTCAATATACATAAAATTTATTTTAATTACATCAACATTCTTTCATGATTTAATATAAAAACATTAAAATTCCATCTAAATTTCAATGTTAAAAAAGAGAATTAAATATAAATTTAAACTATGTATAGTTTGGCTAGACAATATTAATCTTGATAACTATATATGTAGCTATCATATATATAGAAAAGTTGTGGTTGTTCAATATAATTTTCTTCTTTTATATACAGACGCATCGTTGCCATATGTATAACATCTTTTGACTAACCTTCAATATTATTTTAAAAATAAAAATATGTAATTATGGATTCGCTGTAATAATAAAATTCGATGTATTGAAATTCGTCCCTCGAAAGTAAGAAATAAATAGTTATGGTTCGGTAAACAAAGTAAACTATTGCATATAATTTAATATAATGAAACGAACAAAACGGAATAATTTTTCATTTCTACAAGAAATATGAAAACTCCTTTTATACTTTTTTATTAATCCAAATATTTTGTCTGCATTTATTTAATGCATATGTGTAAAAAACACTTTATATCATTACCATAACCGTAACTATATTATCGGTCGCTACATGCATGTTACATGTACGAGTTTTAAACAAATTTTATTCTATAACAAAAAAAAATGGATTTACGTCAATATTTCAAATTATTTTGAAGAACTTTTTAAAATTATCACGAATTATGGCAAAACAACAAAAATATTTAATTTTTTTAATGAGCAACAACAAATAGTATTTTTTTTTTTTAAATAAAAACCAAAAGCCGCACTATACAAATAAATCAATACGAAATGGATATGCAATAATTATATTGTGATAGTCATACAATGATAGTCGCGAATGTTTACTCATCGGTCTTAGCTATAAGTTACACAATGTTTACGTATAATATACATACATGATTTACACAAACAACAAAAACTTGCGTAATAGACTAATGTGAGAAAATGGAGTTATTGGTTTCTTTCTATATTTGTAGAAAGAATAATTTATTTTGTAATGAATACTCGATAAATGTAATCGAGAGTGTAAACGGCAAAGATACCAACAAGGAAGTAATTGGTGTTTAAAATTTTGTGATTGGAATTTATGTTGTTGATTACGTTCTGAGTTCACAGTTGCTCTTAGAAAGCATTTGTAGTTTTTAAATGCTATGATTAGCAAAAGCATAGCGGTAGTATAGATATACTAAGAAATTTTAGAAAAACGCCTTGGAGGGTCTTGAGACTATCAGTTCAAGTAGCATTGCAACCTGTAGGTCTGTTGTGCTTATCCTGGTTGTTTTATTAGTCAGTCGTCGTCGATACCGTTAATAATTGTATTCTGTAATCCGAGTTGAGAAAGTGAAATTAATTTAGTGAAATTCTTTTAGTGAAATTAATTAGCTCAATTGGAGTGACGTCTTATGGTCTCCATAATTTAACATTTTCTTCCCGTTCCATGTTTGGATTGTGCTTTTGAGTGAACTTTTAGTCATTCCGAAGCATGGTTCCGGTCCAATAACCTTTATTGGCACCTTGCTTTATTAAAGTATATGCAATAGCATTTCCTTGTATCCCTGTGTGACTGAATGCCCACATATAGTGTGACACTATTATTGCAGGAGACTGTTTGTAGATTTTGGCAGCATTCTAATGCTAGTTTTGAACCGATGGCTAATTGATTTAGATTTAGACTAATAGATTTTAGTGCCAAAAGTGCTGCTTGTTTCCTTCGGAACATGAAGCGAGAATCATTTAGCTTGTTTAGGAGATCATCAGCTACAATTAGCCAAAGCTAAGGGAGCACGTCTCCTTGCGTACAGCCTCTAGATGCAGTAAAAGTCAATTATAAGAATCACCTAGTGTAGCCGTTATTTCCCGACTCTGTAGCATCTTGATAACCCACGCAATGATATGCGTGTTTATATTTTTCTATAAATACAAGCGCCTCGTTCATGCATGCTGGTTAAAGCTAAGAGAGTTTTGTTTAAGACATCCATGATCGATGTTTTAGTGTAGCACCTTTTAATAGAAAAGATGTAAGACCAATTAGTCTGTATGATTTGACTTTGTTTGGTTTTTTATCTGGCTTGGATATAAACACGACTTTAGTTTTCCTCCACATCTGAGAAATGTAGGGAAGGCGAAAGCTTGCTTTGAACAAACTCATGAGATATGGAAGGATGATTGTCAGACCCTTTTGCAGCAAAATCGGAAGAATACCGGAACCGGAAGAATCACCCTTAGAGATTTATACCGACCGAAGGATTCTATAGCCCATCTTACTTTGTTGTGGGTTAATATTGTGTTGACTAAATGATCTGCAATACTTTTAGTTGCATATTCTACAAGTCGTACGTCTTCGTTGGCATTATCTTCCGTGCTCCATTCTATTGATCTTGGGAAGTAGGTTTGCTGTAATGTGGTGGTGTGCGTACCATTTGGTTTGCTTTTTGAACCTAAAGGGTCTGGGTCGAGCATCTTTTGGATTCAGTTATTGGAGTATTAAAACTGTATGCTTCAGTGATAATTTCTTGTAAATTTTCTGTTGCACAGTGAAGCTCCAATGTGTAGTTGATGCTGCCGCAACTATTTGCAATATCTTGGAGATATATTGTGTAGAGCTCTCTGTAGGTTTTTCGGGGACGCAACCGAGTGTCATTTGATGACCAACAAAGATTACTCTGCTTTTGAGGTGACGTCACACGATGTAGACCACTTTTTCAAAATTTTACCAACCTGACGAAGGAAGATTTATAGCACCACCCAAGGGCAGTAGCAGAGTTCCTGAACCTGGACATGAGGCCGGAGGATTAGCACCACACCCATCACAACATCAACTGATGCCATTTCTAACCTGTGCAAATTAGTCTGGACGCAACTTAAATTAGGTGCTAGATTTTTGTCTATGTCTTACACGTGTGCTGTCTGACGTAGAGTAAGCTCTTAAATCAGACATTATCGTAGAGTAAGAGATGCTACACAATTTTTTTTAGTGTATGTGATGCGATTCTCGGCTAGTATGTAAGGGCTCAGATCTGGACAGGATGCGCCTTTCCCTACCACTGATAGGGACCGCATCAGGCACTCTGAGCAGTAATGTAACGCCTTAAACTATCCAAACCGGATCAAGCAGCTCTACTAGAATCGGACCAGGGACGGATTATTTCAAATTGGGAATTTACTACTACATACATTAGAAAAATTTGAAAATTACCTACTATATATTAGACCAGGGTAGAAGCCTTTAAAAATAATAAAAAGTAAAAAAAAATAATAGTAGGATGAAACCCATTAGAAAAGGAGGAGAATATTATACAAATGAAAGGAAAAATAATTTACGGGCGATCTGAGGTCGGGAAGGGGAAGGGGTGAGTTTTTAAGGGTAAAAAACGGTTTATCTCGATTTCCGGCAAAACTAAAAGTCTTATGGAAAAAATTTATATGGCAAAGTTGTAGGTAATAAAAAGATCTAAAACTTTTGTATCGACACTTTTTTCACATAACCTCAAAATTTATGTGAAAAATTCAAAAAACCAAGTTTTTGGTTTTTTATTTTTATCTTTTACAAAAAAGTTTTTTTTTTCACGAAATTTGGTGAAAACTTACCTTTTTATGTCCCAAATACGCTGTAATTTATTTGATTGGAAATTTTTATTTGTTCACCTTATTTTGAATTAATATCGAAAAAGCACCCTAATTTTCAATCGAAAATTCACCCGTCAAAATATCAGCTTTTTTCAAAAAGTTGGTATGCTTTATGTTCGTTAAAATCTCTACTTTGAGATGGTGAAAAAAAAAAGATATATTACTATAGTAAATCTTCTCAGAAAATGCAAAAAATGAATTGAATTTTCGATTGAAAATTAGGGTGCTTTTTCGATATTAATTCAAAATATCTTGGAAACTACAGCGTATTTGGGACATAAAAAGGTAAGTTTTCACCAAATTTCGTGAAAAAAAAAATTTTTTTGTAAAAGATAAAAATAAAAAACCAAAAACTTGGTTTTTTGAATTTTTCACATAAATTTTGAGGTTATGTAAAAAAAGTGTCGATTCAAAAGTTTTAGATCTTTTTATTACCTACAACTTTGCCATATAAATTTTTTCCATAGGACTTTTAGTTTTGCCGGAAATCGAGATAAACCGTTTTTTACCCTTAAAAACTCACCCCTTCCCCTTCCCGACCTCAGATCGCCCGTAAATTATTTTTCCTTTCATTTGTATAATATTCTCCTCCTTTTCTAATGGGTTTCATCCTACTATTATTTTTTTTGTTTTCAAAAATTATCGACCCTGGTCTATATATTAGAAATTTTTTTATAAAATTATTCTAACTCTATACTTACCTATATTTCGTCATAACGCAGAAAAGCGATAACTAAAGTATATGTAAAATTTCGCAAAACGACCTTCGAACCTTTGCCAAATGAAATAGGGCTCAGATCAGGACAAATAGGGTACACCTTAATTGGTAAATCATATATGATTCTGATCCGGCCCTGGCCGGATGGCATTTGATTCTACAGATCAGATAGGTTTTCGGAGTCCGGGCCGGATCAAGACAAATGCGGTGCGCCCTAGTAGTGAAATCAGGTATGATTTCTGATAGGGGCCGAATGCAAATGCCTTATTACACCCTGGGCCGGCCCGGTTCATAATAGGACATGTCTGAACAAATTGCTAGTCGGGTTGGAGAAGCATCGATCTCATCTAAAAATTTATTGTTTTCTATACAATAATTAATTAAAATAAGGAGGTTCGCTGTTCAACCACAATAGAGCGATGTTGCGGTGAGGCATTGATTAAAACTGAAGTGCGCCAAGTTTCCAGAGTTTCGTGCGAACGACCAAGCACTCACTTGAAGTGTGTCCCACCTTAGGTTTGGGTTAAGAGAGAAGAATGGGAAGGAAATGGTTATCAGGAGTGGAAGTGGAGAGAAGCAAAGTGTTTTCATTTCCCCTTATCCCTTATTGGCTATTTAGGTATTGTCCTGATAGCGAACGTACCGTACAGTGTTTTCCACTACCTGCGATCCCGCCTGGTAGCTAACACTCAAACTCCCAGGACCACAACACATACCCTCTAAGACCTAGCTCCCAAATCAACATGGGTTTTGAGGTGTAGAAGGTCACTCGAAAATAAAATTCAAATAAATATCTTTTATAATTCACCACCATACTACCTACATTCACAAATAAATTTTCATTAGCAAAAGAATTTTGTCACTAGGTGATGAACTTTTGTCGGTTATGTTGTTAAAAAAAACGGACCGTAAACTGATCATAAGATATTTTACAATTAGAATAAAGAATAAAATAAGACATATTCGAATAGTTAATTTAATACTGTTTACGTAAAAAGAACGATGTTGATACATTCGACAAAGAGGAAAAAAATTTAATTGTGTTATTTATATATGGTGTGTCTCAACAAGAAATATATTTTCGTTATTAAGTAAAAAATTCAACTAAAACATATATGACATGTTTAGGAGAAAATATTTGTGATTTCCCAAGATAATTATGTTATTTGTTTGCCATCTTATGTAACCTTCCTGATTCACCGGCTTATGTAACTTTCCTGATTTACCTGAACGTTCTCCTCCAGAACTGCTTATCAGTGTGTGTGAAAGAGATCTAAGCCTGACCTGATAGGTTTTCACACGCTATTGTGTACAGAATTAATGTTTTGGTTTCTTACTGGTTGATATAAGAAGTCTTTCTTCCTGTAAAAATGATCTCTGCTTCCTGATCGTTTGAGTTTTATATAAGTCATATATTTTATATTAACACCAAAGTGAATATGTAAAATGCAATTCAAGTAATTATAAAAATGTCATAACTAACTGACCGTGATTGATTTATATTTAAAACCCGTTATATTTAAATATTCATTTCTTGTCTTCTCTAATTAACACTCACTTAACATAAATCCATAATTAACTTCTGCACAACAAATCTTCGAAAAAAATCAATAAAATAAATTTAATTAAAATTTAAGTTATTGGCACTCACGATGATTATTCAAGTATCGAATTTATTGTTTGCATATAAAACAACGAGTAACTTGATAAAAATTTAATTAATTTTTGTGTATTTATTTCGTTTTATCCAATAAAGGATGACCTTCTCCTTACATCAATATTATGTCATGGAGATACATTTTTTTTCATTTATTTATTTTGAATTTTGTAATAAAATTTATTACAAAAACATTAAAATTTAATAATTATTTTCGATGCCTGTTGTATTTTGTACGTCGAACGACTTTGTTTTATTTATTTAAATTTTGTTAATAATAATTATACGACATTTTGTTTTTATTGATAATTGAAACAATTTTTTATATGTAATTGTTTTTTTTTAACTTAGTATTTGTACTCTCTTGTATATGGTGTTAATTGTTACTATTTTTTTCAAATTTTAGATAACAACATCAGCTGCCAAAAAATTATGGGAAAAGGGTGGGGGTGATGTTAAAGTACCAAGCCATGGAACAGGACTAGCACCATTACAATTACATGGTGGTCCAGAACATCAAGTATGGCGTGATTCAACATGGTCAACACAAGGTGAACCATTGTTGCCAAGAAGAAGTGCTTATCAACAAGCACCACTTGAAACAAGCCAAACAGGAAGTGCCGGAATATTGAGGTAGATATTTTAGTGTTTAATTTATTATTTTTAAATTTAATAATTTTTGTTTTTTATAGTCCACGGGATTCAACTGGTGGATTAGGAGTTAAAATGGTTGAATATGTATTAGGTGGGTCACCGACAAATAAAGAAAGCCCTTTAGCTAGTCTTGAACCAAGATTACGTAACTTAAAATTTGATGATAATGATAAGGTAAACTTTTATTAATTTTTTTGTTATTGCATCTTTCGTTAATTCCGTGTTTTTATTATATTTAGTCTGTCGAAGAAAAGGAGAAATCAAATTCTCCGTTTGATACAAATGGTATGAAGAAAGAAGAAAATAATACAAATGGTGTAATGAATGGAATGGACGATGATAAGGGATTTAAGTAAGTATTTATGATACTTTATGTGATAAAATGTGTTGGGTAATAGGAATTATAGGGTTCCACAATAATATACCGCCTTCTTGTTGATTGAAGTACTCAAAACTATTGATTTTGTCAAATTATTTGATTTATTCGCTGTTCGGACAAGGAAAGCCCTTTGCATGCTGTCACTATGATAGAGTGAGCTCCGACAGTTTGGCTATTTGCATAAACCGATTCACAAGTAATTCCATCCGAGCACTGCTGACGACAGTATTTGTAATAATAATATCATATAATATAATATCTTACTGTAAACCATTTGCTGATAGATGCTAACGCTTTGTTGAGTCATATTATCGTTTACTATCTAATTACTTTATTGATTAAACTTTTAACTATTGTCATCTTTGTCGGCATTTTGCAACCTGGATTTGATTCATATTTATGCTCGTTTGTTGCATCAGTTGTGTAAACGCGATGTTTTCAGTGCTATTGTTTCTTCGTCTGCAAAAAACTATCTCGAAATCAATTCATTGTGTTTAGCCGCTGTAGAAAATTATCTTCGTTACGTTTCCTTTTCTAACTCTGGGGTCTTTGTTCATTTAATTGATCCATTACAACAAGTTAAAATCTCACCATTGTCACCAATGTCATAAATTTATCTGGAAATAAAATGTTCTTGAGCTAATATCCATTTGAGCTAATATCCATTAAATACTTCAATTAATGGCTAATCAATGTGAAAGATTTCACGTAGTTCTAATTATAAAAACATTAAAGAAAGCTGTAGTATACAAACATAAATTCTATTGTACGAATAGAAAAAATAATAAAATTTTTTACCGGAAGTGAAAAACCGGAAGATGAGATGCAGAACTGTCGAAAATCATACTAAAAATATCTACCAAGTTTAATCAAAATCATTTATCAGAAACTAGTGGTATTAAAGTTTCAAATAAACTGATGCTCGAAAGCCCTCTCCCCTACCACTTATCTCAATATCGTCAAAAAACTAATCAGTTGTTTGTCATTCAAATTTTCATCTTTTGTCAAAGTGTCACCAAAATTGATTAATAAACGAAGTCTGAACTGCTTTACAAACAAACCGAACAAACATTAAAAGCAAATTATGAAAAGTCAGTAGTTGTAAGGTGGACCCGCCACCACTTTGATCAATGGGTCTCAAATGTTGATCGTTCTCTTCTCACTCTTATTCAAACTTTTTTCAAGTTTCATCATAATCACTTCATTATTGTAAACTGTAGTGTCAATACAGGCACTGAAAAAAATGCAAAAAATTGCCAAAACAAAATGTTTACCGGAAGTGAAAAACCAGAAGTTGGGAAGCAGAACTTTTGTGACCGTACTAAATGCTTATGTACCTAGTTTCATCCAATTCGGTTATTAGGTACAGATGTTATTCAGCTTTCAAAAAACAGGTGGTCGGAAGACCCTTACCACTTTGTTGAATAATGAATATCGCTCTAAATCTAATCAGCTCCTTGCTATACATATTTGCATGTTTTTTCAAAGTCTCAACGAAATTCATTCACGAACAAATGTTGTATGCTTCCAAAAAACTTTAATGACTTAGTGAAAAAGCACTTGTTGTATGGTGAACCCCCAAGCTAACAAAATCTTTCTTATATTGATTGAAACCTTTTACGAACGTTTCATGAAAATGATTTTTAACTGTAGGCTACAGTAGAGATAAACACTGCACCAAAAAATTTTTTAACTGGAAGTGACAAACCGGAAGTTGGTACGTAGAAATATTGGGCATGACTAATTGAACTTAGACGCAAGCGGATTTTTTTAAATTTTTTTAGGGTAAATTAAGTAAATTTAGTAAAAGGAACAGTTTTGATCTGTTTATCTTATAAGCAGATAGGAAATAGGGATGGTATATTTTGTAGAAGGAACATATTTGAATAACAAATTGTCAAACGAGTGTAATTTTGTATGAATTTTGCTTTTCTCAAAGGGCTGTATCCTGGACCCCGGGGCTGATATACAACTCGTTTTGGTTTTATTCGCTTCAGTGAGTGATTCTATATCACTTAAAAAAAATCTTGGCCCCCAAGTAGAAGTAATATCCCCAAATATTGGAACCAATACTAAAACCTTATATACAATACGATTTAAATCCAGGATTAGAAGCTATTGAACATTCAAACTTAAAGGTGTTCGAAAGAACCCCTGCCATATTGTCCAATGTTGAAATTAATCTAGACCTTCCATTTTCACGTAAACCTGGATTATATGCAAAAGTTTTGTCAAGATCCCATGCGTTTTTATCACGAAACCACCCACCCACCCACAGATATACACAGTTTTTGGGCTATTTAGATAGAGGATGACAAAAACAAAAGATTAAATAAAATTTGGAGTATGTAAGATATTTTTTTCTTCAATTGGAAATTTTAGTGAAGTAGATTGCATTACTTCACACACAATTGGAAATTGTAGTGAAGTAATAAATTAGGTAACTAATATCTACTTTAAATTAAAAAAAGTCGGTCAAGTGCGAATTAAATTCGCTCACTGAGGGCTCCGTTAACGAAGAAGAACAAAATATATAATGGCCAAAGGGTTGTGTTGCAAAGTTTTATATTGCTGAACCACCATGGTAGTGGAAGTGAGTTTACATGCTAAAAATTGCACTTTTTTGACAATAACTCAAAAACTGTGCATCGCAAAAATTTTAAAAAAATGGCAATGTCCTTAAATTTTTTTCTCGTTACCCCGTTAAAACACAGAAATGTAATTATTTGAGACTTCGCTGCAATTTTCGTTAAAAATTCACCAAACTTCCTGTCTCTGTGCACTTGGTCAAATTTTTCTGTCAATCAGCGTCTTAGCGTAGGAAGGAAGGGACGGCTTGAAAGTTGCACTAGTTTTGCAATAATTCAAAAACTGTGCAACGCAAAATTCTAAAATGTTTCTAAAGTGCCATATACTCATAATTATATTTATTAAGGGAGTGGGAATGAGAGGGGTAAAACCTGGTGAAATGGAGTGGCCATTTGAAAGGGCACTTGCCCTTTCTAAATCTAAATTCTAAATCTTTCTAATTCTAAAATGTTTCTAAAGTGCCATATACTCATAATTATATTTATTAAGGGAGTGGGAATGAGAGGGGTAAAACCTGGTGAAATGGAGTGGCCATTTGAAAGGGCAAGTGCTTTACTTTTATATATTTTTCATTCAAAACTTACTCATTTTTCTATCATTCCAAATACATTTTAAGATTTTCGATCAATTCGGTTCGGTGCTAATCGAGGATAGAAAACAGAAAACGCCATTATTCAAAATTATACAAAAAATGGTAGGGCATAAAATTCCAAACGTAAAACAAACGAATACAACCTTATTTATTTGTTAACCCGTCATTTTTTGAAGATAGGTTACTTTTATACGCATCTCCAATTTTAGGTCCATAGGATTTGGTTTACGAGCGCTATAATGGGAAAAAAATTTATTTCTTTCGTCAATAGGGTTCGTTATAAAAAACGGAACTCGAAAAATCAGCTACTTTATGGTGCCCACTAATTTATAATTATGTATTAAATGAAAATTTTCCATTATAGCTAGAATAGCTTATTGAACTGATAAACATCGGACTACTTAAAAGGTCGTTTTATTGTTAATGTTATCACCATGTAACTTTATGTGTGGAAAAAGTGTATACCCAACACTCCAATGAAGGACACATACATCTTCAGGGTGGTTAAAAGTTGATTTAAACCAATATTTGGAATTTGTTTGTAAACAAATTCTGTAGATAAAAATGGTTCATTAATCAAAAAATCTCACCATATAACGAAATATGACATTTTAATATTTTATGATAAGAGCAATAACAACAAAAGAAGTAATATTTAAAAAAAGAATTGCAAATCCAAAGCAAAAGTCAATCTAATCCACTCTACTTCTGTTACATTTTTATTATATCATAATATTTATTAGAAAAAGACAATCATATACATATATATGTATACACATACATATATCAAAACTCAACATAAATAATGAAAATGAAAATTTAAAAACAAAAATAAACTCTCACTACTTTTTATTTCAATTTCCTTTTCCTCACTTATTGTATGACTGTGTGGTTTTTAAAATAATTTTGTTTGTGTTTATATGCTTTCTATCTCACTATGTTAGAATGAGATGACTATATGTAGAATTATTTATGGGTTGGTTTTGTTTATTATTATTATATTTGAGAAAAAGAGTTTAAATTTAAATGAATTTTTTATATACTGAATCAATGGCATTGACATTAAATATGGCGTAACTGGTTTTTATCCAAGGCCTCGGACTCGGTCAATGCATGCATTTTGTCGATTTTCTGAATAGATATTTATATCCCATTCTTCTCCACTTTCTTTCAATTGATGTATACATTTTTTGGACGGATCATATTGAGAAGAGGAGTGGAGTTGTTGAATATAGAATACAGAGTGATCATCTGGTAACTTTGTTTGCTTCTTTCAAAAAACTAACGTATGTATATTATTTACGAATTCGTCACAATAATTACATACCAGTTTGGGCGATATAATATGAACCGTCCTCGATTTTGATTTATGTATTTACTTTGTTTATGTCTCTTGAGAATAATTTGTAGATGGAAAAGTTCTTCTTAGCTATTTGTATGACCTCTATCGTTTTGATCTTTTTCGCCATCTATATTTTGAAAGCTGAAACATCAATGTTGACCAAATTGTTGCTATAAGGTTTGTTTCTCTGCTAAATTTTAGTGTTGATTGTTTTTGTTTGATGGTGTGGATTTGTTTATTTATAGTATTGCGGTTTGTGTATCATACCAATATGAGATTTTTTCAAAAACACTTCAGAATCATATCCAAACTTTTCATTTTTTATTTTATATCTATTTAATTCTAATGAACTCTGACATGTTTTTTGGCTTCGTACTCAATTATGGTAATAAAAAATCTCCATATGTTGCATTTCTTGCACCAAAAATTAAATTTGTTTATATTTATCTCTCTGATGTTTTATGGATTATTTTAAAATTAATGCAGACAGTTTATGGTTATTTCATTCATAAAAGGAAAATATAATTTAATTTTCTCATATAACTCATATTATGAACTGCGAAAATTTATTATATAATTTATTCATATGCACAAGCTGTCATAAAAAAATAACTATCCTAATGAATATTTTAATTATTTATGATTTTTCGTTGCGGCTGTTTGTTATATTAATTTAAATTTTTTTAATTTATTCTGGTTGTACAGTCGTACTCCTGGTTCACGCCAACCATCACCAGCTGAAGAAGCGATAAATCGGCCAAACAATATATTAGATGGTGGACAAGGACAACATTCATTTCAACAACATCATTTGCAGCATATGCTTAATGCTGCTGCTGCTGTTGCAGCAACTGATCATCAAGGTAATCACTTAAGTGCTTATCATCCGCAATTACAAATGAATCAGTTACAAGGACCTGTATTAAATGGGGTTGGTGGTATGCATGTACAACAAAATCAAATGGTTAATCAGCAGCAGGGATTGAATCAAGTTGATTCATCAGCTAATTTATTGCAGCAACAACATAATTTTGATGTTCAGGTAGGTGGAGAAATTGATTTTTTTATGGAAATTTTGATAGTTTATGGCGAGGAATACGCGGTAAGGTGTTTTTGGGGTGGGGTGTCAGGATAGCAAAACATTTTGGTTGGAATAGCCAGTGCTATCAACATTTCATTAGTGTCGATTGATCTCGCGTCCGAAATATCTTAGAATGTGAATTTGGTTGGAGAATTCTCAGAGTAAATGATTTCATTAATGCGGAACAACTTAAGTATGAAATATGCATTATAAGGGTTGATATGAATTAGATTCGAATGCCAGTTTTGAGAAATATTGAGGTTCAACGCTGGTATGAAAAGAAGCGGATGGTTTAACGAAACTGTAATCGATGAATTTGCACATAATAATCCTGTCCAGAATGACAGCGAAATTTAAGAAAGTCATTCGTAGACGTAGTGGACTTGTGACAAAAATTCAACATATGAGATGTGTATGACAATTTGAATGAGATTTTTCCAAAAAACAATGAAGATAAAAGTGACGATATAGATGATCCAATCATCCTACCCCAAGGAAAAATTTAGTGAACTATTGAATGATTTAGAAATTGTGAACATAAACAAACCAAAATTTGTTTTTTGTGCTCAATAAATTATGTATGAAGAATGAAATACCTGATAAATGGAAGGAAAACAGAGTGGTTCCCATACTTAAAAAGAACAAAGAGCCTAAATTGTCAAGAAGTTGTGTAGCAGTGTGTGTATGTTGAACTTTAACGGAATTGGTGGAAATTATTGTTTAGGATTTGGATCCATCGGCACATTAATTTTAATAAAAACATGGAGTTACTGGTCGATGATTGTAAGAACCGACTGGATTTGATCAAATGCTGAGTTAACTGAAATGAAGAGCTCACTCTGGTGTGACATGGGGTGGGTGGGTGGTTGACAAAAACGCATAGGATCTAGATGAAACTTTGATGTATGATCCAGGTTAACTCGAAAATAAAAGATCTGGATTCATTTTAAAATTGGAAAAAATGGCAAGATTCCCGAACACCTGTAAGTTTGAATCGTCATTTGAAAATCTTCAAATGCCTTAATAATATTTTGCAATTTCTTATTTTCTCCTCATCAATACTTAATGTTTCAAGTACACCGATTGCGTCTATCCCGCCAATATTCAGAAATGTAGACATTTTTACCTTTTCAGATTATTTTTAATTCAATTGCACTAGAAAAGTAAAAGTACGATCTGTAGGTTTAACCATTGGAAGCAAGTTTCTCTCTGGAACATAAGCGAAAACTTTGTTTGGTCCCAAAACAACATCATGATTCTTTATTTTACCAATTTCTTCATTCAAATCTATCGTATTTTTTAACTCAATCACTTTTAATTCCACTTCTGGTGACTTTAATAATTTGTTAATTTTCCCCTAATCCGACATTTTGTTTTCCCCGACGCTAGCTTCTTCTTTCGGTTTTTCTTCTTTAACCCGTGCTCTCGCTACTGCAACAACAAAATCATTCTTCCGATAAGATTTTAACTCTGCTCAAATCATCCACTGTGCAATTATTCTAACCTGGGAAATATTCAACGTAAAAACTATATTCCTCTAGTTTCAACCTAAATTTTGTTATTATTGACTAAAGTTCTTTAAGTGAAAATAGATATACCAGAGGTCTGTGATGTGTCAATATTTTAAACCTTCTACCAATAGATATAATGTCTAACTGTCCAGATTATTACCAATAACTCTTTTTCTATGGTTCTATAATTCCTTTCAGCACTATGCAGCAGTGTTGCCAGATCGCGGGATTTTTTCCCGTTTGTGGGATATTTCATATAAAACGGGAAAGCGGGAAAAAACTGGGAAAGTGCGGGATTTTTCACATTTAATAATAGAATCGTTTTAAATTAAAAATTATTTTGAAATGGTTGCACCAACCAATTTTTTACTAGGCTTCAGAAAGATGTCGATCACCCGATAATTTTACTTAAATGCATATGCCATCTATCGGCTTTAGTATTGTCAAATCTGCGATGGAATTTAAGCCTTCTGCTGTTTAAACATTTCTTAGGGAGATAAGTACGTTTTGAAAACCCAACGAACCACCATGTTATCTGAATTTCAGGAATATTTTGATGAGGCGAAAAGAGAGATGAAATCACCTGGAACTACAAGTTGGCTCTCTATACATCCATCATTTTTAAACATATTAAAAAAATTGGGATGTTTGGCATCACACTGAAAAAAACATGTCCTATTTTCAATCGAAATGCAATTGTCTCAACCTCACCGTGCGGTCACATATGGCGAATCAAACTACGAAATTGCTTCAACAACTCTACAATTATAAATCGATGAAGTTGAGACAATCACACGAAATATTTATGTGAAAATAAAATATAGTTCAACTAATCTCAAATACTTAAACTTTAAAATGTAAAGTTCATGATATAAGGCCAAAGAAATTTTTTTTCAGGGAAATAGTTATTATCTTTATTCATCTACTGTTATATTGGATATAACACTTTATATTTTAAATAAACCTCATTCTGTTGTTAGGAAAATGTTATCGTGTAGTTGTCCCAATCACAGTGAAATTGTTTGCAAATAATTTTTCTTTGCATGAATAATCAACTGCCAACTTCGAGATGAGGTTGTCATGAACTTCAATTTTTTTTCAGTGCAATATTTTATTTCTGAGCAGTTGTTTACGTATCGAAATAGAGCTATTACAATTTTAAAATTTTTTGAAAATCATGAAATCAAGACATATTTTTACTTCTGATTAAAAAATGTCCTTCTCAATTTTAATAGATTTAATGCTCCATTTTATAGCAGTTCTTTCCAGGGTTGTTCCTTTACGCGTAGTCTAAAATAGATTACATTACATGTAATCTATGTAATGTAATCTATGTCATCTGTGTAAATTTGGTGTAATCTATTAATTTTGATTTAAGAAGAAATATGTGGAATTATTGTATTATCCCTACTGAAATTTTTTTTCGATTTTTTCGCAAAAGACATGATCAATAATATTGTCAAAAACAAGATCTTGCGATCTTGAAAAAAGTTAGTTTAATTGCTAAAAAAGTTTAGAATACACATATCAATTAAATAGATTACATAATAGTTTACATTATAGATTACACGAAAATATAACGCGTAATTTACACGTAATCTATGCGTAATCTATACATGTAAAGTAATCTATTTTGTCTACGGCACAACCCTGGCACTTCTTTCTTATTCCACAAGTTGTATGGAGAATCGAAATAATAGTAATATATTGTGTAAGTGTTTAATGCAATATTTTATTTTTCAAGGAAAAGTTTACGATGTGCGCGAGGCACAAGAAAGCATTAAAAATTTTCAAGAGAATAAAATTCATTAAAAACGAACCCAATACATACAACCATTTATCCTTCCGATAGAGTAACATTTATTAATTTAAATTGAATTATTTTAAAATTGTTGATAAAACAAGTAAAACGAATAAAAAAAAACAATGAATTTTATTGTATTTTTTTGAATAATTAATTCCAAACAATTAAATAAATTTGATTCAATTTCGATATCTATTTAATTATTTGGTATTTTGAAAATGAAAAGTCTATAAAAAGCCTAATGAAAGCCCTACCTGATGAAAGACATCAAATTTTATACCAATGAGAAACCAAAAAACAATCTTTTGGAAATTTAATTCAATTTAATCATAGCAGTCTTTGCCTTTTTTAATATTCGAGTGAGGGACATGCGCTTCAGTTTGAATTGACTGTTTTTTATATAATCAGTCTGTCTGTTCCGGCATTTCTTTGGGAATTGTGAATTAAGAAAAAAGTGCAATAAATGAAATAACGAAATATTTTCTAATACGAATTTGTTATTTCCCGCGGCAAGGAATACTAGTTATGAAAAATTGCTACAATTTATTTCCCAATTCCTATTTCACGATGTACCGGAATAGGGCTACAGGTCGAAAATGTTTGATTTTGATTTTTTATAACATGCAATCAAATTTTTATAAAATAAAATAAAATTTATTTCAGTATTTAATACAATCAAATAAATTGTCTTATTGTGTTCCACCACATTCGCGGTACAGAATAACATTAACAGCTGTTTGTTTCATTCTATATATTAATGCTCGGTTGCTTGAACATTTACTAAATGAGGCTTAGCTAAATCGTCAATAAGAAATATCTCTCAAACCTTTTTCACGCCGTTTTTTGACAAAAACAAACAAACATTTAACTGAATAACAAGAAAAGAAAACTCAAATGAATCTAAAAGCCTTATTTAAAGGTCCAATCGCGATCCAAATACGCAAAACTAGTTAAATGGAGAATTATAAAAGTTATCGGAGATTTAAATGTTCAACTGGGCATAAGACTAATAACGTACACAAATATAGTCGTAAAAAACAGATAAACCTATAATTATAGTTGTCGGAAGGATAAATATTGTTATAATTGTGGTGGTTTTTGAAGTTTTTTCAATAAATAATTGAATTTTTATGTATATTTTTATTGAAAACTTGATGGGAATTTCTGAGGGATTCTTTGCTTAAAAAAACGGGAAAAATCGGGAATTTTCGATACGTCAACGGGAAATTCATTGTTGAAAATCTGGCATCACTGCTATGCAGCGTTCTGCTATAGGCAATAGGTTTATCGTCGAAATTTGACTGTACTGCTCCCAAAGTAAATCCCGAAGTGTCCATTCGTAAAATAAACCGTCCGTTCGTCAAAGCTAGAAAGCTGTAATACTTTCTCTTGTTTCTCTTGTTATTCTTGTTTCTCTTGTTATCTCAAATGCTTCTAGACAGTTCCCCGTAAAATTAAACTGTGCATCTTTTCTCAATGGCTTATTTAAAGGGATCGTTATCGAAGAATAATTCAGAATTAGTTTTCCATAATAATTGGCAAATGCTACAAATCTTCTTACTTTGTCTGTATTCGTTGGTACTGGGCAGTTAGTTCCTCATGACCTCTGATTTCTCCGGATCAGAAAACATGACTTTCTCTGAAATAACGAGTCCTAGGTATAAGAATCTTTCTGAGAAAAACACTCTTCTTTGAATGTATTTTTAGGTTCACCTCCCGTAATCTCTAAAACACCTCCAATAAATTTTTATTACGATTTTGAAGACCATTTCCAAAAACTATTGAAAAAGGTAATTGAAACACTTTGAATACGATAACCCTGGCATTGCTATTGTCAACTTTCTAGAAAAGACACTGCACAGTTAAAAAAAAATTCAATATGTAATGCAAATTGCTACACATATAGGTCCTACGGATGTCTCCATTATAAAACAATGATTTATCTTTGGCTTGCTTTAAAGTTAAATTTAATGCTCTTTGCATTACTTGGAATCAAATATATTGCAGTTTTCAAATATAAAGCCTGTTGTATTAAAAATGTCATTATTTGCATTAAATAATATCGCGCGAATTTTTTTTTTTTATATGATATTATTTTAATGCAAATTACATTAAATTTTAGATTTTAATTTGATTATTACGCACCTGTATTAAAAGCAAATATGATTTATTTATATAACTTATACATACAATTTACCTTTACTTAACTGTATAAAATAACTTACTAGTAAAATTAAATAATATTTATATTACTTCACTTAAATATATTTCATATAAATCAATAACATTAATGAAGCTTGTTTTTGGAAAAAATCATTACAACTGTTGTGTTCTGTATTTTTAAAAGTTAACATATATACTACTTAATTTATTTAATTTTATATTTTCTCATAACACTATACTCATAATTTAACCAATAATTTTAATCAACTCAAAAACAACTGCGATGTTATATCAGTTTGAAATTTCAAATCTTAATCTAGTTTCATTTTTAATTTTAATCCATAATACTTTTACCACAAAAAAACGAATTCAAACATTGACGTTTTCTCAAAAACGTTAACATTACTTTATGTCCATAAAAAATGAACAAAGAATAAAATCTATGAACATCGGTTAACATTTGTGCACCTAACGAAAAATACGATTAATTATTCATTATTGTAGCAAGTTCCATTCAAACTTCTAGCAGTTCTATAAAAATTAATTATGATGCAGGAGTTGTACTAAAATTTGTAGTTTTGCATTAAAATATGTTTTAATGCAACATTTGATTTGCAATTCAATAATAACTTGCTTTACATAACCCATATAGCAAAGCTTCTATTAAAAATTGCAGTAACTTTTTCATATGTGTGGGCGAAACTTTCGAATCCATTGGTCAACGCGTTAACTGATAGAGACCGTGTTCAGTTGAAAAGCCGTACAAGGTGTGCTTTAGAGTCTAACTCTACCTGATAATACCCCTGACTGAAATCGATAAATGATAAATATTTAGCACCTCCTACCATATCATAGATATCCGTGATATTGAGTCGTTAACCATACGATAATCTATCACCAACCAAAATTTTTGTAATCCTGTAACAGGATCTTTTCTTTTCGCGACAATAAGGACAATAAGGACCGGTGAATTCCATGCCGAAAAAGAAGGCTATCTTATCTTCAACTATTTTTCATATCTCGTTCCTAACAACCATTTTTTTTTAATCGAGGTATTTTGAGGTATTGTGTATGGTTTGGTTTAGTGTATTTCGGCATTGTTCCTTCTTTGATTTTAATTCGTGCCGCCCCACAGTGGGATTTTTTGTGCAATAAGTAATTTTTTCGACACATAAAATTTAAAAATGTAATGATGCAGTTTTGTAGAAAATTGATTCAGTATGAAGACTCCATCAATTGTATCCCAAAAAAACGTTTATTTGTCTTTGAAATAATGAAGTAAAGTCACATGTAAATTTTGGTCCAAAATATTGAAAACTGTTTACGCACTTCTATAGTGTTTGTACGTAAGATAACTTTATTGTTCTAATTTAAATAGTGATTATTTTCAAATATAGCCTTTTCTGCGTATTTAAAAAAAAAATTATAAAGATCGCTCATATGGTTTAAAAGATATGATAGAATAAAATTGGTTCTATAATATGCAGTGATTGCAAACTTCCTTGGAAGAAAAAAAAGGTTGCTCGGTCGTGCTAGGTGCTCCCGCTATAATAAAATGAAAGGTAAGACTCCATACTATCAATTAAAAAAAAAAAAGTTTAAATAATTAATAATCTTTTATAAAATCATAAAATTTATAAAATCATAAAATCATGAAATTTTGGGTTCTATGGGCGGTGGGTAGTGGGCGTGACCGATTTTGATGAAACTTTATTTTATTCTTAATTGAGGTAATAAAGGGCTCTGTGTCAAATTTCAAAAACTTTGGCTCAAAAATAAATTTTGGGTTCTATGGGCGGTGGGGTAGTGGGCGTGGCCAATTTTGATGAAACTTTGTATTTTTCTTAATTGAGCCAACCAAAGGCTCAGAGCAAAATTTCAACATTCTACGAGCACTCTTTATATTTTTTGCCAAACATTGTATGAACAAATCCCACTGTGCGCCCCTATATTTGTGAACGACAATTTGTTCTCCTCTAAACGAAAAATATCTTGGAATTTCGTACAGATTGCTATGACATCTTGTTTCTCTTCGCTATTTAATGTCCTCCGTATCTGCATATTGTACATAATACGTATTATATAATTTTCTTGTGTGAACTACTTGAAGTGATTGCAATAATACAGAGTAAAACAACGTCTTTTTTCACTTCAAAAACTTTTTATTATAACACCAAATATTTTCTGTCTCAAAGAGACCTTCTTCATGGGTTAATTGTTTTCTAAAACTAGTTTTAGAAAACAATTAACCCATGAAGAAGGTCTCTTATAATAAAAAGTTTTTGAAGTGAAAAAAGACGTTGTTTTACTCTGTATTAATATAATACGTATTATTCGTTAACATCAACCAATTCTGGTTCTACCCAGTTCTACCCGTTTGACTTCAGTCTCTCTTGGATCTTAATTGGCATTTTTCCATTTATGGCATTGATTATACATCCTGCAATAAATACTCCTTCACATAACTCCATTTGACTAAAGACACCTGTGTCTCCTTTATGATTTGATTTTAGCCAATATGTATGTTGTTTCACAACTTGTGTCAATTGTTATCAAGTTTGAATTTTCCTCACTTATAATTGGTAGTTCACATTTTTACCGTTTACATTTAAAATTAACATAGATCTTTCCAGATTGATTTTAGCCTCACATTTTTTTTAAAAAGGTTGCTCCACCGGGAAATCGTTGTTAACTACATATATGGAATTCGTAATTAATGTTTGCGTTTGCAAAATTCAAACTGTTATAACAAGTTCCCAATATTTGAACTTGTCCTGATATGCCCTGGCCCCTGGGTCATCGTTATTTTGTCTTTGTTTAGTCTACATTCGTCCTTTACCCTTTCCTTTAATGTACAAATTGACGCGCCTGTGTCTATTAAAAATAGAAAAGATTTGTTGTGTGTATTCTATTTATATCTATTTCCACATATAAGCCGTTTTTTATTCCTCCCGTCACAATAAAGTCTGTTTGCTTTACCTTGCCCATTCCTGTTCCGACTTGTTGGCTATCCACTCCGATGGTTGCTCGTTTCCCTGCTCGTCACAGGATTGCTTATTCATTTTTAGGTTACTTTCCAATATATTAACGGGCCCGTTATACGCACCGTCTCATTTATACTCTTTTTTTTACAATTATGCGCGTACTCGCGTTATTAACCGTATTAACCGTTAACCGCAACCTCTCTCGCGTCGTTCAAAACGGTATTAGGCCCATAGAGTTACGGATTGCACGTGTTGTTGTCGTTACAGGTCAAAAGTTTGTTTAATCTCTGGAAGAGAGGGGGGTACTCACATAATGGACCTGCCGAGGGTCCAGTTCTTTTTTGGCTTCCTTGTAAGCGATATAACTCGTAAATGGTGCACTTTGGGATACTGGTGCTGTCTGACTTTGTTGTTCCTTGATGTGTTTTCTATAACTTAAAAAAAAGAAAAAAAATTTTGTGCAAAAATGTCTAAAAAATGAAATTTTTCAATTGAATTTAGTTATTTGCAAATAATTGTTTATAATAAAATTTACCCCTCTATCTTGTACCTGAAACCTTAATGAAAAAAATAAGCTTTGGAACGTTTCGTTTGGCCTAATAGTTTGTGCACAGTTCCATTTTGCACTAAATGTCAGAAAAAAAGTTGTTAACTTTGGGCAGGCCACAAAGTCTGAGTTTTTATCCGATCGCAACCTGCTTGACGGGAATCGAAAGGGTGAAATGTCAGCTTTAATAAGCAATTTTGTTTCCTATACCCATATTCAATATTAACAACAATTATAGCGGTTTAAACGGTGCAAATACCGGTTGCAAAATTAAATTTCTCAACGAATTTTCAAGAATTTCAACTTAACAAAATGCGGTTTCAAAATTTGCAAAGTGCTTAGAAAACCAATGATTTAAAAAAAATAGACCTGTTAAATTTTTGGTTTCTCCATTCCGCGGGTGTCTGGTAGTTATCATTGGCCTACCTGACCGCTTCGCTTACAGTACTGTTTGCTGGTTCTAATTTCTCCGATTGATCTTTAACTTTCAGTTCAGTCATCTTTTCTATCAATTTCTCCACATCGGTTACGAAATCCCTCATAGGCCTATTTCCTTGACGGATACTGCTCAGTTTAGCTTGTACAGATATAATTGATTCTCTACTATCGCATTTTCGTTTTATCTCGCTCTTTAACTATTCGATCGTAGTTACCGTTATTTCTCCCAATTCTGATAAAACTTTTCCTTGAATTTTGCACTTCTTTATATATTTGACCAGAAGTGCTTGAGCTGTATCCTTTAAAGTATCATAGTAAAACTCTAAAATTTTCAGGAAATCCCTAATGTTCTCGTCGCGCGTATCCTCTCTCTCGATCACTAGATTTGGTAGCTTTTGCGTTACATTTAACTCAAAATTCGCCATTTTTGTAACTTCCTCTGATATACTAAACTTCCGATTTTCCTTAATCAATATTTCCGCTCCCGCTTTATTATCCTTCGTGCTTTCTATTATCTGTCTAAGTTTAGTTTTCTCTAAAATACTTAGTTCCGTCTGATCTATTCCGTCTAACGCGCTTAATATTTCCTTTCAAATGGTCTGTATTTCTTCCACGCTTTTTTTCGGCTCCTTGTGTCCTTCGTCTATTTTTCTTTGTGTTTATAAGTATATGTGCTTGGCTAGCGCTAGACTATTCCCTAATTTCCTTAACTCTTTTAAGCCTTCTGACATTTTTCTAGACCATTTGAAATTTTACAATTATTTTTATGGTAAAAAAAGAATTTGATGACTAGGGTTACCAACTCTTGAAAGCGCGCGACCCGGAGATTTTATAATATACAAAAATATAATTCAACTAGGGGACCCCTATGCATTTGCACAAATTTTAAAACAAGCATTTTTTTAAGCCTGAAATAAAATCACAATCGAAAATAATACGTCTATCCGCAAGCAAAGCATAAATTGAAATTGAAATGAGATAAAATTTGGAAAAAATCAAAACCACCTAAATCATAGCCCTACTGATTCAAGCTATTTACAATAAACAATGAACATTGCCATATGCAGAAAACTGGTGTCTTTAAATCCTTTTGAATTTTTTTTATATGGAGTTTTATTTTTCCAGTTGGCGTTATGGCGATTTTTTGGAATTTTTTTTATATTGAGTTTTAATTTCAAAATTGCGCTACAAGTTTACGATTTTGTTTGTGCTAAAAATGAGTTAGGCTTCTATATCGGGGGTTTTGAAGAACTTCAAAAAATTTCGTTTATTTTAGTCTTTTTTGATTTTTTATACCTTTTTGCATTCTCTTCTTTCTCTTCTGTATTCTCTTCTTTCCTATGGCTACGCTTTTTCGTGGCTTGTGTATTATATATATGATAAAAATTTAATTTAATTTATTCTCCATCATGCTTTATAATGAAATTAATACAGCATAATCTGCATTTTCCTGTAAACTCGTCAACTTTTTCGAGCCCCTCATAGTTATGATTTTTCAACCATTCGTTATTGAACGAGACGTAATAACATTTTCTTTCATTGTCACTGTTTTGTTTGGGATTATTTTCATTTGACTGATATTTATTATTTAATAGTAAAATTAACATACGCAGTTTTATATAACTAATTAAATTCAAATGTCAAAACCATTCAAAATTAACAACAAAAAACTATTAACATTAACTCAATATAAACATAAAACATCAATTAGCTTATACGTAATATGGAAAAACAAAATATCCAATGAACCAACATAAATAACCAAAAAACGCATTGCAAAACTAAACTCGGCCGTTTTCTAATACACAGAGTTTCGTTTTTTTTGTTTTCAAACGAATTCTGTTTATTTGAATTGAAAGAAATTTGACATTTTTTTATTTTTTATGTAATTATTATTTCGCTCGGAGGTTTGCCTTCTAAATTCTGAGCCCGGAGATTTGCAGGCAAACCCTGAGTCTCCGGGTGGAAAATACTCAGTTGGTAACCCTAGTGATGACTCTTCAAATGTTGTATGGTCATGTATAATGCTCCCAGCCTCAATACTATCAAAAATATAAACAACAATACATATTGTTACGAGTCAACATAAGCACAATGAAATACAAATTGTATTCAACGTCACATTTTCCAAGAAAAAGGGTTTAAGAAAAGCAACAACAACAACATGACATAAAATTGAATTATTTTATAAATCTTAGATTTTCTTATAATTAGATTTTCTCAAGGTTTCTAAAGAAAGTGACCTCGAACAATCAAGAAATTATTCAGAATTGTATACACGGAATTCCCTCTTGTAGAATTAGTTAGTTTTATTTTAGACCTGCGATGGTGTAATGTTATAAGAATGGGGAATTATTTAAACGAAACGTTATACCGTGCATATAAAATCGTGTAAATAGAAGTTATTTTGAAATTTAGTTGTGAATAAAGTTTAAAGTGTTCTACCGTTGCAGTTTCGAAGCTGTTGGAAGAGTATTCTAGATAGGAATATTGTTTGCTATATTTTTTCCTGTTGTTGTGGAACACTGAAGGTGTTGAATGCTTGATAAAACCTGTTGTTTTTGCATACTAATCTGTGATAGAATCCAGGAAGAGATTTGAGAATTGCGTTTATCGAATTGAGATTAAGACCAATTCGGAGAAAGGTGGTAAAACGTAACATTACGTAACGCTACCTGCGGTCCGTTGTTTACCACTTCCAGTGATTATTTTTGCCCGCATTTTTTGTTTTGTTTGAACTTCGTTTCTTTAAATTTCTCGTGTTTTTGATTTGATTCATTCAACTCTTGAACTATTTTTAGCTGGTGTAACTCGGTATCTGATTCAACTTCTACTTTTATGAACTGCTTAAGTTTTTTTAAAAACATTTTCTTTTCTGAATTGATGAATCAATGAATTGCTTTGACTAACAATTTCGCAACCTCGCTAAGCGATGACCGGATGGCTTTCTCATGTAGAGTTTAACCAGGCATGTTGAATAGGATTCAACAGCCGTATGGCTTACGGTACCGGGATCGCCGTGAGACAAATGCTGGTTTCAACAAACTGAGTTAACTCTACCTTCTTTTAATTAAACACCCACAACACAGAGTTGGTCTTTTAATTCAATATTTATTTAATTCACAAATTCAGCTTCGATCTCTAATTCTTTACTCTAACTCAAACTTTATTCTACTTAAAAGTTTCAACTTAAACTCTAACATAACTTTGGAAGTCTTTATCTATCTATCTATCTAACATAACTTTGCAAGTCTTTATTTATCTTTAGAGATATGCAACATATGCCATTGGCGTAAAATTTAAAACGGTTACCATATAGCTTATAATTTCCCACAAAACAAATATATGACATGTATGAAGTAATCAAGTTTTTGTACTAAATAGGAAAAACAGAATCGTAATATCCTTCGTGTCCAATAGTGGTATAATTATGCTGCAAAATGGGGGTGATAGCCAAAGCAATGTGGATGTAGATATGTTGTGTCTAAACTACGATCAAATCAGATCTTAATTCAATTTCGTCTTGAGTGGAAAATGATTTAAAATTATCGTATTGAATTGGCGATAAAGAAGAAACATTGCATTGCAATTTGTACTTAGAATACAAAATGCAATTTAAAACACACTGGTTTACATATTCCTAAGTAATTAGAAAATATTGCATGAGTGCTGCTGTTTTTGGCTTACTATTGTCTTTGCTTCATATATATATTGCGACTGAAACGAACCTAATATTTCAATCCATTAGCTGTTAAACTAAGCGATATATGTACAAAAATGTTCGAAAATCAATATTACGATACTGATATAATCCCTCAGTAATCTGACTGAAAACTCTTCGATTTAATGTTTATTTTTCTATGATAAAAAAAAATAATTTAAAACATTTCCTGCTATCAACAAAACAGAGGCAATTTAAATTAATGGTTGTTAATGTTTTGTTTTGATATAATTACATTATAATCACAACATTTTAGTATTTTTCAAAACCGAAAAAGAAATAACTGCAATTAAAATAGTTTTGATTATATTGATGATTGGAAATTAGGCAATACTGTTTTTGGTTTTTAAACAATCATAATTAATTAGGATGTGGTCGATGATTTTGAACATATTTATTAACAGGGCTGCAAACCGGTTTTTGAAAACCAAAACCGGAAAACCAGAAAACCACACCAAATCAGTAAAACCAAAACCATAACCACATTCTAAAAATGATCAAAACCAAAACCACTTTTTAAAAATTATCAAAACCATAACCGAAACCAAATTTAAAGAACGTCAAACCAAAACCGAATCCAAAACCAAATTTTAAAATAAACGAAACCAAAATCAACTCTAAAAATTTATAGTGAATTCTTTTCTACTTGTTCGGTACAAGTTCCGACTCCGAATTATCCAAATTTGTTTTTTTTGTATTGCTTTTTTTTACAAAAGAATACAAATTTCGATAATTTTGTGTTGGAACTTGTACCGAAAAGGTAGAAAAGAATTCACTATTAGTCAAGTCAAGTCAAATAATATTGTTCAAAAAATAAGATAACAATAAAATACAACAACAAATACTGTCGTGCTAAACACAGAGATGATAACTTACCTTTTTGTCAAAAATCAGTTACGAATCTAAGATGATATGATAATAGTCGATGGATATTTTTTTCATAAAACATTTAATTTCTTTTTTCATTAAAAAATTACTCTATAAAGGGGTCGTATCGTATCTTAATACATATTTGTCAATTACTATTTACTATAGCAATTAGCCGTGTCCATCAATTCCTAAGCTATTTCTGTCGTTTCTTCTACAGTTTTTCTACAGTCTTACAGTTATTACTATCTTTCAATAACTTTCCAACCCGAAATATTTAACGACCCGAATGACCTTCCGATCAGTTGGACTGTAAAAATGATTTAGTGATTATGTTTTTTAGTCTGATTTTTGTTAAAATTTCGTTAATTTGGCTTTGGAAATTATTGTTGTTAGAAATAACATTTCGAATATAAATTTAAGTTTATGTTTTAAATTTATTTTAAATTCTTTTATTTGAATAGTAATAAATAAAAATATAGAGGGGCTGAAATCTCAAGCTCTGAGATATCAAGACTTCGGTCTGGGTTAAGGATTTTGATATAGTTTTCGCTCTGTTTAGAAATTTATTACAAAACTAACACATCAATACGTGGCCGGAAAATTATAACAGATCATAAATTAACATAATTTAGTGAAAAGCTGATACACTCAGCAAACTACTCAAAAACCTCTCCATTTAGCGTTTTGAGAAAATATTACAAAATCACAAATTCATATTTCTTTCAAAATTCCAAAAATATTGAAAAAATTAAATAAAATCAAACTTTTTTCAAAATTCTAAAAATATTCCATAAATTATTACAAAATCAAAGATTAAATATTTTTTCAAAAATTCTAAAAATATTGCAAAAATTATAACAAAATCAAAAATTGAAACTTTATTCAAAATTCCAAAAATATTCCAAAAATTAGAATAAAATCAAATATTTAAACTTTTTTAAATTCCAATAATATTCCAAAAATTCTTAAAAATTCAAACTTTTTCCAAAATTCTAAAAATATTGCAAAAATTATTACAAAATCAAAAATTGAAACTTTTTTCAAAATTCCAAAAATTTAAAATTTTTCAAAATTTCAGAAATATTCCAAAAATCAAAAATTGAAACTTTTTTCAAAATTCTAAAAATATAGGTATATAAAATTCAAAAATTCTATATTTTTCAAAATTCTAAAAATATTTTAAAAATTATAACAAAATCAAAACTTAAAACTTTTTCCGAAATTCTAAGAATATTGCAAAAATTATTACAAAATCAAAAATACAAACTTTTTCAAAATTTCAAAAATATTTCAAAAACAAATTCAAAAATTTCCATGTCCAATGGTAATGTTCAATTACATTTACGTCATAAAAACAGCTAAATTTGTTTTTCCAAAAATTGGCTAAAAAAATAAATGAAATCATTTTTTGACACACTTGACATTATTTTTTTGACAAACTTATAATGTCATAATTCTCTATAATAATAATAAAATTTCATGTCATACAAATAATTAATTTTATTTTTTTCCAAAAAAAATAAATAAAAATCTCTCTATTGATACACTTGAAAACATTTTTTTGACAAACTTATAATGCCATAATTCTTAATAATAATAATAAAATTTCATGTCATACAAATTATTAATTTTATTTTTTCCGAAAAATTGGGTAAAAAAATAAATACAAATCTTTCTTTTGACACACTTGACAACATTTTTTTGACAAACTTCTAATGCACTAATCTAGTTTTTGATCTCACATACCAATTCCTACCATCAAGATTTCTCCACATTCTTTGTTCCTACTCGTAATCACTTAATATGAACGTTTTTTAAGCCAAAAACATGAAAATTTGCTATTTTTGACACACTTCCGGTACAGTTATCGAACACAGCGTCCTTTCGAACCTGTCTCTTGAGTATACCTATTTTTAGAAAAAAAAAATTTTTAAATCCTTCCAGCGGTTTTCTATATTTCGTAGGTAATGTTGGACGTAGGACGGCCGGCCGGCAGACAGAAATACATTTTTTTGCTTATTTAGAATCAGCAGGTCCTCAAACGCCGAGAAATTCCAAATAAGTGGGGGTAAGAATTTCACTTTTGGCTCATGAATGTAATACCTAGGTCTAGCAGACCAAAGCAATAGTAAACCAACCACGGTTGCAAGTTCGAATTGTCATATCTTGAAATACTCTAGGCACTACGCGGAAATGAAACATTTTCCCCTGGGTATGTAATGTAACATAAATTAACTCAACGTTTTTTACTGAGCATTGGCACTGTTTGTTGACAAATATTGTAATTTTTAATCAATTCTCTGACGAATACTCAAACAAAAATTTTTTAGTTATAAACCAAAATCGAAACCAAAACCAAATTTTGACGTTTAGAAAAACCAAAACATGTTGCATAGTAAAACCAAAACCGAAACCAAGATTTATTATCTAGAAAAACCAAAACCATAATTGGCCATTGAGAAAAGCCAAAAATCAAACCATTAAAAATAATTTATGGTTTTGCAGTCCTGTTTATTAAACTTGCCGTCTAAATTAGACTAGGACAGAACATGTGTGAGGCTAGACACAATTGGGTTTGTTGACATCAACCATAAACTGATTGAAATTATATCACTAAGGTTTTAAGAGAATCAGATAAAAATTTAGAAAAAGCTTCTTAGAATAAAGCTTACAATAAAGCGGTTTAGCTTGCACTATCTGAAATTTCACTATTCACAGTTTCATGATTTTTTTGTTTGCAAACGTAAAATGTGTATTGCGGTTTGCCCTTTGAATAGAAATTGTTTTTTTAGATAATAAAATATTTTAGAGTATGTAATTCTAAGTAAGCTCATTTAATAATTGTTACATAATCATCCTTTGATCGACAGTCAAGCTGTCTTATAAGCATGGGGAGTATGCATGTGTTGTATACTACCAGATGTTCAATTGCGAATGGCTTTTAAATGCCATTGAACCACAATTGTCACATCCATCACTCATCCTATCAACAAATCAGTTAGTTTTTTTGATGACAATATAAATATCACGATTCACGAGCAAGCGTTTACTTATTATTTCATTTATTAAAAATAGTATATTATTTTGTTGACGTTGCTTTTGTTTGTTTTGCTATGAATACAGACCATTATTATCGATAGAGAGTGAATCAATTGAATTTTAATTATGATTATCAGTTTTGTAGATATTGTTTTCTATTTACTGCCCACAATTATGACTGTTTTTAGTTGTTTGTATTATTTTGAAACAATGAATATTTAAATTTTGGATATTTTGTGTATGAAAGAAAAGGTGGTCTGAATCAATAGGTTGTTAGAAAACTCCACGTTCAACACCCTACATTATGAGGTGACCCATAAAGCACACTCATATTTTCCAATAAAATCTACAATCTATAGTTTTTAAAATGAAAATGCAAACATAACCTAAATCAATTATAACAAAAACTCATAGCATGAGATTATTTTATTTATGGGATCCGGAAACAAGAACAATAATAAAATTACACTTAATTTTTTTTTGTTCCTCCATTAATATTTTTTTTGTTGATTTAGTTGATTAATTGTTTTTGATGCTTTAGAGTGTGTACAAGTAAATGTTGAAACAGTTTGACAACTAGTGAATGATATTACAAAAAAAAACAATCATTCAATACCTCGATTAAAGTCATTTATTTTTTTATTAAAAGCTTATCACCAAATCCACCATATTGCATTCCATTAAAAATATAAAATCCAATTACAAAATAAAATGACATTTTTTTTTAAAAAATAATTATTTAATATAAAAAATGTGTTTTTTTAATTTGCTTGTTTGTTATTCAACAAACAACAAAACTTTTGTTTTATTGTTATATTTTTGTGGATAATTAATTACTTTTTGCGTGATCTTTTTGTAGAAAAATCGATTTGTTAATTTTTTTTATATGATCGATTGTTTTTGTAAAGAGGAACCTTAATTAATTTTAAATTAATTGGTACATTCATTGTTTAAAAGAATATATGTACAGATATACTATATTTATAATAAATCTTTATTTTAATTTGAATCTGTGTTAATATTTATGAGGAAAATATATAGGACACTTACAGCTATTTTTCTACAAAATTTGCCAACTCAGTATTGTTATGGAAGTTTTATAGTTGTGAAACTAAAAAGTATGCCTATCATAGGATACCTCATTCAGTAACACTGACATTAACTACTTAGTTGTTTAACACAGTTTTCTGTTATAATTATATGACAGTTTTGTTGTTTTTTGCGTAAATGCTTCTTTTCAAACATTAGTGAAAAAACGACATTTAATATGACACTACATGATGGTTGCCCATCCAACTATTCCTATTATTCCAGAAAATCTAGCAGATAACGTCTCCATTTAGTCTAAATTTTTCTTATCAATAATTAGAACTTTTTAAAAAAACGAAATGTAATATAAACCGACCTGATATTTTCCAACCTAACTGTTTCAATTAGTCTAGAAAACTTCTTAGAAAATCTCCATTAAGTGTTAATACTTCTTTTTAAAAAATCTTTTTATTTATTTTGAAAAAAACGTCATTTAGTCTGCAACAAGCTGACACATTCAAACTTTTCCTATATTAGTCATCAGTGGCCAAAGCTGAATTCACGTAAAAAACTTCTCACAATCCGTTTAGCATAAATACTTCTTTTCATTTATTACATCTTTTGTAAAATCGGAGGAGACATATGGTCTGTTTGTGCCTGTGGACGCTCCACAATAAAGTAACAAATTCGGAAATTTTAAATTTTCCAGTTTGTATTTAGAATTTGGAGAATGAGTAAGAGCATTAGAAAGAAGTTCTTCCAATTGAGTATCTACTACTTGAGCTTGAGCAATTTTGATTATATAAATTCCGATGGGCTCTAGTTTTGCAATTTCTAGGTCATTGCCCCGAGGTAAGCAATCCGCAACCACATTATATTTGCCGTTTAACATACTGAATATCGTTTATAAACTACAGAGATATGAAGCGCAAGTGTGATGTTTATCTCGAACTGCTATCTGTTTTTGTGAAGAGCGCTTTAGTCAATGGCTTGTGATCAGTATAAACTGTAAATTGACGACCCTCTACAAAATAACGAAAATGTTTAATGGCAAGGTTAATGGCAAGAAGTTTCCTGTCAAAAACTTCGGCGAATGCAGTTTTCCAGCATTATGGCCAAGTACCTAAAAAGAATTCGTTTGGTCGCTTTATCTTTGGCAGTATTTAGCCTTGTCAAATGTGCGTGAATGGGGATAACGGTTCGGCTAACTTTAGAATGAATCGATGATAGTAATTGATCATCCCGACGAACCGTTGAATTTGAGTGACACATGTTGGTTCCAAAAGATCAATGATGGCTGCAACTTTCTCTTGAGAAGGTGCAATTCCATCAGGAGTTATTTTGTGACTGAGAAAATCAAGAGCTGAAACGCCGAAAACACATTTTGATGTTTTGATTTTATCATCAAATTCACCTAGTTTTGAAAAAAGAAGCCGTGAATGTTCTTTATGCTCTTCCTTATGCTGAGAAACCACTAATATATCATCAATATAAACAAATATTGGAGAATTGATATCTTTGAAAACTTGTTTCATGAAGCGTATAAAAGTTTGGGCTGCATTTCGAAGGTTAAAAAGGCATTCGACAGAATTCGAATAAGCTAAATAGAGTAGTAATTGCCATCTTTGGTACGTCTTCGTGAGGCGCGGGAATCATGTGATACGCCCTGACCAAATCGATCTTTGCCCAAACAACAACCGTTTAAGTTCATGGAAAAGTTATGAGTATGTGGTATTTAATACCTATCCGGAATACTAACGGCGTCGGAGGCTGATCCGTTTGGCTAGAATCAACAGGAAGCAATCGGATGACTGCGCGGCGTGGGTTTTTATATTCCAACTAGCGACAGTCACGAGCAAACGATAATGAACGTCCACCAACCCAGCACAAATTAATCAGTATGCGGCACTTGAGACAGAACAAACGGATCAAGAAAAATTGAACAGGATAGACTCTGACGACCCTAAAATCGTGGAAGCCAAAACCTTCACATCCACACCAATACTATACTTTGTTTATATAAAAAAAATATAAACATAAAAAATTATATATGCGTTACTCACCCCATAGGTAGTCCAGACCCAACTTCTCACCACCTTCTTCTCTCCTAGCCTATCATCCTTCGTATCTTAGACAACTGAATTTGTTGCGCCAAATGAAAGGCGATAATTGAACAATTATTGTAAAATCTATAAATCAAAGAACTTTACGTTTTCGAAAATAATTCGAAAACTGTGCTTTCAAAAATTACAACAAAACTGTTTCGCACTATAAAAAAATCAACTTTCATATGACACTTGACATGATCAAAAATAATTTTTTTTTTTAAATTTTGTTTTTGAAATTATAACAATCAAAAAAAAATTTGGTTTCGATTTAGCCAAAATTCCTACACCCGTGAACTTTTTTAATTTGTAATGTTCGCAAAAAAACTTTTACATTTTCGAAAGTAAGTCGAAAACTGTGCTTTTGAAAATTGCAAAAAAAAACTGTTTTGCACCACAAAAAAAATCATCTTTCATATGACACACACATGACATGATCAAAAATATTTTTTTTCAAAATTTCTACTTTAAACTACCTCCAATGAACATTTGAAATTATAACAACCAAGAAAAATTTTAGTTTCGATATAGCAAAATTCCAACGCCCGTGAATTTTTTTAATTTTTTTCTTTTGTAATGTTCGAAATTAAGGTAGGGACGAAAACAAATTTTACACTTTCGAAAATAAGTCGAAAATTACACAAAAAAACCGAAAAAACCAAAAAATACTCGTTTTTGTCAATAACTCAAAAACTAATAGATAAAAAAATATTTGAAGTGTTTTTTGTTATCAACATGCGTGAACACATTTAATAACTGTAGAAAATTTCAAGTTGATAGCACTTATAGTTTGTGAGTAAATCGATTATGTAGAAATTCGGACGGACACCGAAGTCTCACCAATAGGGTACAGTTTTTGCTTTTTTAAAGTACGGAACCCTTTACACGCGGTTGAAGTAAAACTTCTTTGGCTACTGTGGCAGGTATCACTAAAAAGATTAAATATAAAATAAATTTGTCATATTGAAATTTAGAGTAATATTCATTGATAATATAATTTACAACATGTGTAATAAACATGCATATTTACATGTCTTACAAAGTATTACAAATTAAATTTAACGATGAATACATGTCCATTTAATTGAGCAACAAGTTTTGGTACAACAATTGATGCGCTTTTTTCCAGACATTTAGCAAAATTTGCAAAGTAAAGTTTATGTTTCTCACTTTAGTTATAAACCTCTAATTTCATATTTTCATTATGATAATAATTGATTTGAGTCTATGACCCTCAATGTGAATCATTAAAAAAAATCTAGAAGATTTTATCCACGTTTCAAGTAAAAATTCGATTGAAGAAACAATATGTATAGGCAAAAGCGTTTAATGTAACTGTAGGAATGTAGGATCAATTTAGACCATAAAATATATTTAATCAAAAGCTTTTTAATGTACAAATAGCAGTAATTTCTGGAGATCTTAGAAGTCAATTACAATTTACAACCCATCAAAAGGGTAACCAACTAATAAGGCATTTATAGATGTGACAGTTATAGATGTTAGTTCTTCCAAAAAATCTAGACTATAAAACATTGGCATGCAAACAATGTGATTACTAGTTTTAAAAAAATTATAAGCAACGATAATGTGTCGAAAAACTTATTTAAAAACGTTTTTTCAAAAAATGTTATTCAACATACTACACCAGAGGTGGCCAAGCTTCACTACACGTTGAGCCGCAGTACAATAATCTCTCGTTTCGAGAGCCACAAAAAAATTTTTTTCTCCGATAGACAGCAAATATAAATTTTGCAGACTTATTTAAGTCAGCAAAGTGGCACTTTTCCTGCCTAGGCAGCAAAGCAAGTACTTTGCTGCCTAGGCAGCAAAATAATTAGACTTCATAGAAATAAACAGATATTGCGATTAAAAAAAAAAATTTTTCTCCGATAGACAGCAAATATAAATTTTGCAGACTTATTTCAGTCAGCAAAGTGGCACTTTTCCTGCCTAGGCAGCAAAGCAAGTACTTTGCTGCCTAGGCAGCAAAATAATTAGACTTCATAGAAATAAACAGATATTGCGATTAAAAAAAAAATTGTTTTAATCGATTTTTTTTTTCATTTTTAAAATTTTGCTTTATTTTTAAAGTAATAATTATTAAATTACATATCATTGTAATTAATCGGAGAAAAAATTATATGTTCAACTCGGCAGCAAGGTAGATTGACTGCCTTGGCTGAATTCCTAGCCTCGCTCGCTCGGCTATGAACTGTCAGCCGCGGCAGTCAATCTACTACTTTGCTGCCTAGTTAAACAAATAACTATTTCAAAAGTATCAGTTGTTTGGAAATATTTATTTTATTGAAAAAACAATTATGTACTTATGGTTATAAATACATACAAATTTAAAGTTTGTTACATGACATGCCTGCTGGTAGATGGCATGTTTGTTTGTAACTTGGCCGTGAATTTTCTGAAATCTGGTTCATAGTTTGTTAGCGCAGTACGAATTAATTCCGTTAAATGCTCATTTGTAAGTTGTGAACGGTGGTTTGATTTTATAAACTTCATTGTTGAAAAAAGTGATTCACAACAATATGTTGTACCGAATATGGACAGTAATCTGGCAGCAGCTTTTTTCAAATTGGGGTACTTTAATTGAGACACTAGTTTCCAAAACTCATTTGGAGATTGTGTGGCTTTGTGATGCATTTTAAGAATGTGATCTTCCTGTAGCTCTAGTAATTCCATTTCTCCTGAGGCGCTGTCATGCCAAATATAACAAGGAATCGATAAGCCCTCGTTAATAATGTTAATTTCGAATGGATTTACAAGTAA
Source organism: Diogma glabrata (assembly GCA_963693315.1). Classification (NCBI taxonomy): domain Eukaryota; kingdom Metazoa; phylum Arthropoda; class Insecta; order Diptera; family Cylindrotomidae; genus Diogma; species Diogma glabrata. The sequence continues at coordinate 201,712,732 of OY856187.1, forward strand.
ATTAAGAGAAGTATTTAAATTATTCAGATCATTAAATCGCAAGTGAAAGTCTTTTAATAATTCTGCTAATTTACTGTCGTATTCACTCAGTTTGTTATCATTAATTTTAGAGAGTCTGTTCTTCAGACGAGGAAAGTGGTTGAGTACTTTTGTTGTTAAATCTCGTTGAAAAAGTTGAATTTTTTTAATAAAACTCAGAATCGTTTGAATAAGATCAGTAATAACTTTATCTTTTCCTTGTAAATCTTTTCCTTTCCATTATATCAGTCAAAAACATACAATCATTAATCAATTCATCATCCTTTAATTCCAGATAGTGTTTTTCTTTTTCTTTGAGGAAATTTCTGATAGGTTCCCTTAAATCAACAAATCGGCTTAGAACATTATAGGTGGATAACCATCGCACAAGGCAGTAAAATGTTATATCTTGAGGATGTTCTTCAAAGTCCAGTGCTTCGATAAAGTTCTTGAATTGGCGATGGGCTTTTGAATTCGTCCGAATATAGTTCACAATTTGTAGCACAGTTTTCATTACGTTTTCGTATTTAAAATATTTTGCAACTAAATGTTCACGATGAACAATGCAATGAAGTGCCGAAATTCGGGTATTCTTGGATCATTTTTTAATAGACCAATAAGGCCTACATTTTTTCCTAACATTGCAGGTGCTCCGTCAGTTCACAGTTGCTACACTTACCAAATTATTCAGTGGAATATCTGTATCTGACAATATATTATCAAGGGCACTCTTAGTATCAATACCACGAGTAGTATTTTTAAGTGCTACCAAATCCAATAGTTCTTCCTTTACGATTAAAGATTCGGAAACGTATCGGATAAATACAGCTAACTGGGGGGCTGTCTTGTATATCGATTGATTCGACAAGGGCTAAGCTGAAAGCTACACTATTTTTTACATCTACTTGTAGTCGCTGTTTAATATCTTTACTTATTTCCGTAATGCGGCGCTCAGTGGTATGATGTGATACTGGAACATTGCTAAATAATCGGTGCAATTTGATATTTAAAGGATCCAGCATTTTAACCACCTGTTCCATAATCTTTTTGATAAATTTTCCCTCAGTGTAAGGTCGTTTAGCACGGGCGATGTTCCAATCGATCATAAAACTAGTCTCGGTAGTATTATCAGCTTCTGAACTAAAAGATGATAATAATGTTTGCTGATTACTTAATGCAGATTTTAAAGAGTTTATTTTATTTGTTCGGATGTTGGTATTCAACGGATAATTATCCAAAAATTTACTATGGTTTTTTTCGTGATGCCGTTTTAAATTACTGGTTTTATAATGAGCAAGTGATTCATTGCAAATAAGACACCAAGGTTTTCCCCCTTTATCGATGAATGCGTATGCTTCAACCCATTCTTGCCTGAAGCTACAATTTTATCCGTCATATCTCCTTTTTTTGTGGTCTGACATATTTAGCAGTTAAATTAAAAAACGGAGTACTCATAAAAAACACGCAAAATATTATATTTCGCTACAAGAGATGAAATCACCGTTTTTTTCTTGCAATTTCCTTAAGTTTTTAATTTCGTTTTTGGTTTAGGGTAATATCTTACTGTCGTAGATGTAGAAGCGGTTGAGGTAGCATATGTCGGATTTGCACGTGTTTTTAATTCTATTTAATTATGAACTTATTCATTTTTTAATTAGAATATTAAAGGATACATTAAATTTAACGTCGGCAAATTGCCTAAAGATAAAATATCAAAAATATTGTTTATAAAAAAATTGCAGAAAAAGATAATCATAGAAAAACCAAAATCCAAAAGGAAAGACTTGATTTTGAGAAAGATTTTTGTGCATTAATTTGAAACGAATACAGGTGATTTTATTTTTAGTCCACTAGAATATGTTAAACGTATAACCTTAAATAATAAAATTAGTTAAATTTATTTATAACAGCGGATTATACTTAAACTTGATTCGCGAAGTAAAGTAGTATCAAACTAAAATAAAGCCGCAAAAAACTCCAATAGTAGTAACTTCGACAGGACAGACCTAAATATAATAAAATGATTGCATTAAATCATTTTATATTATTATTTTAAATATTTTATTTTACTTGTTATATTTTCATATTATATTAAACAGCATTATAAATTATATGTATTATTTCTAATTTTGTTACAATTTTTATGAATTATTAAATATTATTTAATTTTTTCATTTCTTTTCGAGAGCCGCATTTATTCTTTTAAAGAGCCGCATGCGGCTCGCGAGCCGCGGTTTGGCCATGTGTGTACTACACCAAGAGTCTATGGCACAGTGTAAATTATGACGATTTCTAAAAACATATTCCAACGGTATGATTGTCTCATCGTTAATTTTGATACAAAAGCCTTCTCTGGCAGTCTAGTTCTAGAGTTGAAAACATTCTAATATTATCTATGTGTGAGATTTACTACCCACTCTCAATACGATGATTGTCGATCCGGACAATTTTTTTTCTTTTTATCAAAACTCATCTCGCTGATAAAATCAATTTACAAATTGAATTAAATTTTTTTAATTTTATGTTAATTTAATTTTTATTGACAGACGACACTTTGATCAGTTTTTTCCTCTATTAAAAATAAAAATCTAAAAAAAGTTTATCAATTTAATGAGAAAATAAAATTATATAGATTACATTTATGTGCATGTAGACATAATAAATATAATCTATCTATCTGCACATAACTTATAATGAAATCGATTGATTGAAAAAAATATAATGAATACGAGATGAGATGTGATACGGCTGTGGAGGAGATAAACAAACAAACAACACCAACAAAAAAATGAAAATTGAAGCATGATGAATAAATAGATGAGATTACGGATTTATTGCTTTGATTATTTTTGTATATTCATAGGCTATTAATTAATCTGGTTAGAGAGTGGATTATAAGATCCACGTTTTACCGTTGTTGATTGAAATAAAAAGCTTTTAGATGATAAATGTAGTTTTGTCAGATTGTATGTGTGGGATGAAAATTAACTGAGAATATTTTTTGTTTTAAATTTATAAATATAATTAGCTAATACTCGCTGAGCTACCTCCTTGCGTATACAAACAACAAATGTTCTTTTCATGTTGAAATTCTTATTCTATTCAACAAATAAGAAAAGTTGATGAAGAATCAAAAACTAATTACTACGCCAACATCAATCTATATTTCTGAAAAATTTAAATTCTCTTAAAATTTGTTATATTTATATTGAACTCAATAAATCACGAATCTTTATAAAAATTTGATTGAATTATTTTCTATACGTTTATGTTGTTGTTTTTCTACAATCAATGGGATTTGAAATAGATTTGTTTTTTGGAAGTTCATTTTTTTTGTACGATTGAATATTGATATAAAACCAGTGATATTTTAGTCACGTTTAAAAGTGATATTTTAAGTTTGAACTGGGTTTGTGTTAGTATCATAGACTATGTTTTCGATAAAATATTCATTATACTGATATTATTCTGGCAATCGATTGTTATATGTAGGCAAATTATGTATAGAGAAATTTGTTATAATATAAAAATACGATTTATATAAAATATTTGAAGTATGTGATGGGGTTAAAGAAAATCATTGATTCCAAGACAATCAATATAAAATAATCACGATATGTTATAATGGTAACCATTATTCTTATGTCAATTGTCAAGTGGAAAATTTGAATGTTTTTTAATATTTAATTATTCCATCAAATATTTAAAACATTTCTGAATTCGTTTCTTTGCTGGAATTTATTTTATTTGAATAAAATTAGTATGTAGAAACAGTGGCGTTTTCTCTGGGTGTTCTAGTCGTTAGAAATTCCCATAAAATATTCAAAATGGTTTAACTAAAATAAATTCAGCTTTTAATATTATTACAAACAATATTATTCTACTTCAACTAGCGACATATTTATACGTCGTCTAGCAAAACTATTATAAAACCATATTTATTATCAATAGAGTTCACAACATTCGGCGAACATAACAGTTGAAGCGCCTCGATTTAAAATTTAAAGATGTAAAAAAAAGCAAAATATTTAAAATATTCCTAAAATTATTATATATTACTACGAAGTTACTACGAAACAAACGGTTTCATGTTAAATGGAGCGAAAACTCCATGGAATGGCTTATTTAAAAGCTGTTGTCCAGGAACATCTTCTATGACAAAACGATCTCCTAGCAGAACCTTACTAATTATGTAGGATCCACTAAAATTTGGAATAAGTTTGTGATTAACACCAACATTGTTAACTACATTTTTAATTAATAAAAAATCTCCTAATTGATATGTATTCGAGGGTTTTTGTTTTGGATCAAATGCAATTTTATGTTGCAACTAACTGTATCTCTAACAATTTATCGTTATATTTTCTAAAACATGGTATCATCAATCATATATTGTATAAAAACCACTGTCTCCGTTAGATTACTGTAATTCCAATTTAATATTTTGAATAATGGAATCAGTCAACTGACAATAAGACAGTGTTTAAGAAAAAGTGCATTCTGAAATGCAGGAGCACAACATGCTGCATTTGTCACCCACTTCGGTAAACAATTTCGAAATCATAATTTTCAAGGAAAAGAGACCATCTTAAGATTTTATTATTTGAATTTTTATTTTCTATCTTTTGTTTTAAAGAATTGCTATAAGTAACTCGTTTAAAATATATTCCGTGCAGGTATACGTGAAATCTTTTAAGAACTTTAGTAATTGATAGAGTTTCCAACTCAAATGATTGGTTGTTGTTGTAGCGACAGTTTTGGTGCTAACCCTCCGGCTTCATGTCCAGGTTCAGGAACTCTGCTACTGCCCTTGGGCGGTACCACAAATCTTCCTTCGTCAAGTTTGTTACATTTTCAGGACAATTAAATAGGTGGTCTACATCGTGTGGCGTGCCCTCACATGCGTGACACTTGTCAATAATTTCAGAATCAATTCTACTCATGTAGTTGTTTAGGATGCGTGACCAACCGGATCTAAGTTGAGCTAGGATGGATCTAGAGCTACGGGGCAGTTGGACCTCTTCGGCAGCGACTTTTGGTGGCTTTTTATTTAGAACACGATTTGGAATATAGTTCTTTATTGCATTTTCAACCGTTTTGGTGTGGAGTGTTTTTAAGCCAGTTCTATATGTAGATTTATCGATGTTACCAGTAACCTGACCTCGATTGGGCCGATACTAGAACCATTCATCGGCCGATCTATGGTTTACAGAAAAGAACCAGTACACAGTTACTTTTGAATGGCCAAGCATTGCCCTTAACAGTACTTGGCTATTTTTATTGGGCCATTACTGGAACCATAAATCGACCGATCTACGGTTTATAGGAAATAGCCAGTACACTTTACTTTATATGGTTTATCAATGACCCGTTAATGTTTAGCATTAATTGGATATTGTTATTGGGCCAGTACTGTACTGCAAACATAAATTGCCCGATCTATGTCATTCGGTTAAATTCACTAGAGTAATATCCATTTTAGAAATAAATAATTTGAAAAATTTTACCTATAGTTAGTTATCATTTCTCAGCTAAAAGACTATGATATTATTGATAATGTTGGTATGAGTTTTAAATTTTTTTTCGTTAGACATTTCAATTTTATTTTTAATTATTTTGTATTTAATTTATTTAAATTTACATATAATAATATTTTATATGTTTTTTAATGGTCCTGTCGTGGTTGCCAGTACTCGGCTATTGCTGCAATACTCGTCATTATTATTGGTCCGTTCTAAGTATTAAAATACTTTTATATTTTACGAATGGCTCAGAAACTCAATATAAAAATAAGAGGAATTTTATAAATCTTTGCAAACATATTGTTGATTTTAAAATACCTGCAGCATGGCATTTCTTTGCAACTGCACATAGCATCGCTTAAAGGAGAGAAAATATCAACAGCAATGGAATCATTTGAAATGATAGAAATTTGGTCGAAAAAAATCAACCACGTATGAAATTTTCATATGTGTCTTCAGGAGATATCGAACTACCGGAGTAATTTCTTTTGCGGTTTTCGGACATTAAAACAATTAGTGGACCTTAAGGATCTCAGTATTTTTTACGGGATAACACTACACGCGATAAAATAATTGCCAAAATGGTTCCCTTTTCCGATAATCAAAAATATTTCAATTCAGAGGCAAAAAAAATATATAAATTAATTTTTTAATGTATTTGTTTGCAATATTATTATTGTTTCATTAAATTATGATTTTTATAGAAAAAATATTTATTAACAATAGTCTCATGCTTATGTTAGTGTTAAGATGTTGAAAGTAAATCACAATCTTCGGTGGTTGGAATCTCCAACTCTTATTCTCAATAAAAACCTGTTTTTCAATGAGTAATGCACAGATTCTATTTCAATATTTAGTACAGATGTTAAAATATAAAATTTTTAATATATTAGATTTACATTTAGTAAAGCATAATTAATTTGATGTAAAAACAAATGTGAGTTTTTCATATACTAAACTTTAAAAAATCGTATAAAAATATCCATATAGAATCTCTCACGTTTTATTTTTTAGTTTCATAGCAGCATGTGTTTACTTTAAAATTTGTGAAAAACAAAAAAAAATGACGATTTTTGAGATATGAGCTTTGAAGTAAACCAAGGTTTAATGCGCCGCCTAGCGGAAAAGAGAAAAATTATTAATTTTCAATTTACACTGTTCGATTATTCAACTATTTATCTCTTTATTTGCAAAAATATACGTAAATCGCATGAAATTTGTGGCACCTATTAAGAAAACATTGACACCATTATCAAAACTACGTGAAAAAGCCTCAAAAATTCAACCGCGCATAACTCCGATTCAGAGTACTCAAAAAATAAAACCAGAAATTACTTTTTTTCCTTCGTCAATTCCAACAATATATCAAAATTTCAGATTTTTTAAAAATCAAGAGTTTTAAAATCGACAAAAAAATGTACGTTTTCAAAATAATAGCCCAATAGAATTATGAATAAATACATTTCTTAAAAATTTAAGTTAGAAGATATTTGTTTTAAATTCGTTTAGAACTGGGAAATTAGTTGAGGAATTTTTTTGTCAACTTTAATAAATAATTACAACAATTATGTACCTTTTAACTACAAATTTTAAGAAATTTGTTAATCAAAATTGCTAATTGCTATAAAAAAATAATTAAAAATTTTTTTGTCTTAGTTTTATTTTAATTTAACCCAATGCAATTCTCTAAAATGTAATGTTTCATCATTCAATTCAATTTTCCCCATTTCAACATTTGAATTATACTAATAACAAATAGTTATACGTCTGGCCTACTGCGATATTAAAAATTATCAAATAATTTTTGAAATAATTAACTGATATCGCAGTAGGCGTATAATTCATAAAAAATATATAAATAAATGAAAAATGGCAAAAAATTTTCTAAACGAATTCCCCTCGTTCGTTGATAAATTCTCATAATTTTTTGGAAAATTTCTCAAGCAAGTGGTATTGATAATAACACGAGCCCGTAGGCCGATACTTGCTTTCGAAATTTTTGGCAAAAAATTATTTCGAATTATCACCAACCGCTCTTCGGAAATTACTACTGAAAATTGTTTGCTTTATTTTTATTTGAATTTAACCCAATGAAATTCTCTTAAATGTGACGACACCATTGAATTTGACCAATCACATTTTAATTACAATAATAATATGTCCCTCGACCTGTGATAACAATTCTACTTTTTTTTAGAAATTTTATGAAGCATGTGTCATTGATAATAACCCTCGACCTATAGCTTCGGGCTAATTAATTTGCTTTCGAAATTTTTGCATAAAGTTATTTTGAATTATCGCGGCCTTTGGGAAATCACTACTGATAATTGACCTAGGACATTTATCAGTTGTAATTTCCCAAGGGCGGTGATAATTCGAAATAATTTTTTGCCAAAAATTTCGAAAGCAAGTATATTGATAAAAGCACGAGGCCGTAGGCCGAGGGCTATTATCAATACCACTTACTTGAAGAATTTTTCAAAAAATTATGAAAATTTATCAACAAACGAGGGAAATTCGTTTAGAAAATTTTTTGACATTTTTCATTTCTTTATATATTTTTTATGAATTATACGTTGGCCTACTATGATATCAGTTAATTATTTCAAAATTAGACTGATAATTTTTTTTTTTGCTGTCAGAAATTTTATTTTTCATTCATACAAACTATGATATTTAAACAGTAGGCTTTGTTTTAACTGTCGGCAATTCTTCTTGTCGTCGATAATTTTGCTTTGTCGTTATGAAAATTCTTTGTTGTCATTTTTTTTTTAACAAACTGAAATATAATTTCATCTTAGTAGGCGCATAAATGCTATAAATTTGTAATTTATTTTTGACAAATAAACATAAACATGCAATCATTTATGAATGAAAACGGACATTTTTATTATTTGCAAGTTTACATAATTTTTTATAAGCTGAATAATTTGTAGAAAAAACTTTATTTAGAAACTAATAATTATTATCTTTTAAACAAAATTATAATTTAAAAAAAATTATCTCATCAAATACCACTCTTCATTGAAATTTTTGTCTAAAATTTTTCAATTTTACTCTTTAAATTATTTTTAAGCAACACTGCTCAATCAAACCACTACTTAAACCACTCGTCCTTCGGACTCGTGGTTTATTGTGCGCTTTGATTCGCAGTGTTGCTAAATAATTTAATTCGTAAAATCAAAAAATTTTCGAAAAAATTTCAATGACTCGTGGTATTACAACCGATAATTTTTAATATCCCAGTAGGCCAGACGTTTAAATATTTGTTATTAGTATAATTCAAATGTTATTGGTGAAATTGAACGATGTCATTACATTTTAGAGAATTTTATTGGTTTAAATTAAAATAAATCTACCCAGGTAAGCAGAGAGGATTTTTTTGACATTGAGCCAAGCTTGTTTTAAGGTCGAACAATCTTGGGACAAGCTTTAAAATAAACTTGGTTGAATGTTGTTTTAACCTTAAATGATAACCACGTATCATTATTATTTTTAGACATTGAAACAATATTTAAATACAATGCTGGCCCAATACTACCCAGGTAAGGACAAGGGATTGTTTTTACATTGAGCCAAGCTTGTTTTAAGGTTGAACAACGTTGAGACAAGCTTTAAAATAAAATTGGTTAAATGTTGTTTTAACCTTAAATGATAACCACGTAACATTATTATTTGTACACATTGGATCAATATTTAAATACAATCTGGACCAATTCTAAAACAAATAAATCGAATTCATAGCTTTTTAATTTTTTTTGCAATGTATAATTCACTATATGTGTTGTTATGGTTTTCCATATTATTCACTGTATGTGTCCTTTTGTCACTTTTGAATTAAAATGCAATATTTAAAAAAAAGTCAGACAAGTGCGAATAAAATTCGCTCGTCAAGGGTTCCGTGAATGTAAAGAAAACAATATCAAAATAATTTACATAAAGTTGTGTTGTACAGGGTTTATATTGCCAGACCATAGACACATAAAAACTAAATGGTTCATCGTAAATATCAATAGTTAATGTCAATCTCATCTAAATTGATCGAAATGATATAAAAAATATTACTTTAGGTTAAATGATATCCATAGCTATTTATGGTAGCTAAGGAACGACTCAATTCTGTTAAACAACGACGAAATTTAGGGGTGGAGTGGTGTTAACGCTAAAAATAGGACTTTTTTGACAATAATTCAAAAACTATGCATCGCAAGATTCTAAAATAATTGTAATGTTTCTTAATTTTGGTGTTCTTTCAAATGACACTCATGCGAGCCAAAAAACCTTTTTTTCACGATTCCCCACTCCTATTCCCTAAACACGTAGAATTAAAACTACTTGAGGCTTCGCTATATTTTTCGTTAAGGGTTTATCAAATTTCCTATCTCTATGAATTTTTTCAAATTTTTCTGTCAATCAACGAAGAAACGTATAGGGGGGGGGGGGGGGGGGGGACCAACTTTTTGTTGCACTTTTTTGAGAATAAATCAAAAACGGTGCATCGCAAAATTCTAAAAAAACTGTATTGTTTTTTAATTTTGGTGCTCTATCAAATGACATCCCACTCATGCGGGTCAAAAAACAATTTTTCACCCTTCCCCACTCCCATCCCCTAAACACATAGAAATAAAATCACTTGAAGCTTCGCTATATTTTTCGTGTTCCATAGAATTATAGGCTCATCACTTTACTAAAATTTTCAGTTCTTTCTATAGCAACAATTTTTTTGTGTTAGATTACATAAGTTCGACATTTAGGTCGGTGCTTGAAAAACAACGTATAATTTTAACAATATTTAAAATTAACAAAAGATCAATGTTTGGCTTAAACAATAGCATATTAAACAAATATTAACCCTAAAATAATTGCAGGTTATCGAACTTACCATTCAATTAAAACTCAACATTTTCTAAAGTTATACAAGAAATTTAATAAACCAGTAATTATGAATGGATTACAAACGTGGGTCTTAACACAACCTAACAAATCACATCAATCTGATTTGAACCTTGAGAATTTACGCCACCTTTTGGGCCCACTTATGGCATACAATACAATACAATATACAATAGATAGTAAAGGACCGTGATAATTTTGAAATAAAGTCTTCTTTCTTTTGGATAACTGGCTATATTCACTCTAAAAGAGTTGCAAAATTAAGAATTGCTCTAAGAATCAGTATAAAGGATGACATGACTAAAAATGTACACGCCAGTCCCACTCGATATTGCTATTCGGGTTAAAAAAGCTTTATTTCACCTTACCATTCCTACCCTTTCAAAACGATTAATAAATATTTGATACACGGGGGGACGGTCTGAATTTTGAACATTTTTGATCATAACTCAAAAACTGTGCACCGCAAAATTCTAAAAAAAATTGCAATGATTTTTAAATTAGGTGCTCTTTCAAATGACACTCCATTCGCTTGGGTCAAAAAAAGTTTTTTTTTACCCTCTCTACCCCGGTGCCCTAAACACACAGAAATATAATTATTTGAGACTTCGGTATAATTTTCATACAAAATTTACCAAATTTCCTAGCTCTATAAATTTTTTCAAATTTTTCTGTCAATCAGTGTCGAAACGTAGGGGGGGAACGGTTTGAATTTTGCACTTTTTTGTCCATAACTCAAAAAGTGTGCACCGCAAAATTCTAAAAAAAACTGCAACGAATTCTAAATTAGGTGTTCTTTCAAATGACACCCCACTCGCTTGGGTCAAAAAAGTTTTTTTTTTACCCTCTTTACCCCGGTCCCCTAAACACTCAGAAATATAATTATTTGAGACTTCGGTATAATTTTCATACAAACTTTACCAAATTGCCTAGCTCTGTGAATTTTTTCAAATTTTTCTGTCGATCAGTGTCGAAATGTAGGGGGGGGGAACGGTTTGAATTTTGCACTTTTTTGTCCATAACTCAAAAAGTGTGCACCGCAAAATTCTAAAAAAAACTGCAACGAATTCTAAATTAGGTGCTCTTTCAAATGACACCCCACTCGCTTGGGTCAAAAAAGTTTTTTTTTTACCCTCTTTACCCCGGTCCCCTAAACACGCAGAAATATAATTATTTGAGACTTCGGTATAATTTTCATACAAAATTTACCAAATTGCCTAGCTCTGTGAATTTTTTCAAATTTTTATGTCGATCAGTGTCGAAACGTAGGGGGGGGCAACGGTTTGAATTTTGCACTTTTTTGTCCATAACTCAAAAGCTGTGCACCGCAAAATTCTAAAAAAAACTGCAACGAATTCTAAATTAGGTGCTCTTTCAAATGACACCCCACTCGCTTGGGTCAAAAAAGTTTTTTTTTTACCCTCTTTACCCCGGTCCCCTAAACACACAGAAATATAATTATTTGAGACTTCGCTATAATTTTCATACAAAATTTAGCAAATTTCCTAACTCTGTGAATTTTTCCAAATTTTTATGTCAATCAGTGTCGAAACGAAGGGGGGGGAACGGTTTGAATTTTGCACTTTTTTGTCCATAACTCAAAAGCTGTGCACCGCAAAATTCTAAAAAAAACTGCAACGAATTCTAAATTAGGTGCTCTTTCAAATGACACCCCACTCGCTAGGGTCAAAAAAGTTTTTTTTTTACCCTCTTTACACCGGTTCCCTAAACACACAGAAATATAATTATTTGAGACTTCGGTATAATTTTCATACAAAATTTACCAAATTTCTTAACTCTGTGAATTTTTCAAAATTTTTCTGTCAATCAGTGTCGAAACGAAGGGGGGGGGAACGGTATGTTTTTGACAATAACTCAAAAACTGTGCATTGCAAAATTCTTAAAATTGCAATGATTTTTAAATTAGGTGCTCTTTCAAATGACACCCCACTTGACCACATTTTAAATAGTGTTTTTACCCCTCCTCATTTCCACCCCCTTAATAAATCTAATTATGAGAATATGACACTTTTATATATTTTTTATTAAAACTGTACTAATTTTTCTATCATTCCAAATACATTTGAAAATTTTCGATCAGTTAGGTTCGGAGCTAATCGAGTTAAGAAAACACGAAAAAAACGTCATTATTCAGAATTATACAAAAATTGGTGAGGTGTAAAATTCCAAGATAAATTTTTAAGGAATACTGAAATGAAGCCCTTTCATATGATACCCTACTTGAATCTATAAAAAAATCTATTTTCTCAAAGGTCTCACATCGAACCCCTGTAAACCAAACGAAAACCACTTTAGTTTTATTTGTATTCGTCATTTCATGTGGACAGATTAGTTTTATACGCACCTCAAATTTCAAGTCCATAGCATTTATAGTTTACGAGATAATCGATATAATGTGAAAAACTCGTTTTACTCTCACCAGTAGTGTTCCGTATAAAAAACGGAACCCTAATATACTTTTTTAATATGTTTATTTTTAATTTTAAATTTTATTAATAATAATATAAACTTCCTTATAGTAACAATTTGAATTTGATTTTTTATTTTAATGAATATCGATTTCGACTTACGTCATCCTCAGTTCTTAAATTATTATTACAATCTTTGCTTAAACTAATGTCTTATATATATACTATTTCAACTGCTATTTTTTATTATTATGTCATATATTTTATTAGTTTTAGTGTTGCTTTCATCATGTAAAATGTTGTTATTGTTTTTATGTTTATATATTTCTATTTCTTCAAATCTATCTAGATGTTGTCCTTTTCTTTTTTTATGTAATATTGTTAAATTTGTGTTGATATTGGTATATTTGTGTTTTTCTATTTTTAAATGTTGGGCATATCTGGATTTTGGATCACTTTTATAAATTTCACTGGTGTGTTCAATAAATCTTTTTGTGAAGGACCGCCCGTTTGACCTATATAAAATTTACTACAGTCATCACAGGTAATTTTATAAACACCTGTGTCTAAGGTTTGGGTTTTTTTGGTTTTTAGGTAATTTTCTATTTTATTTTTGTTTTTTGTAAGCTACAATATATCCATATATTTTTAAAGTTTTTTGCATTATTTTGAAGGTTGCTTTATTATATGTTACGCCTATGTATTTGGTGCCTGCTAAGTTTTCTTTATTCCTCAGTGTTGTTAGGGTTTGCAAATTTTTCTTGTTTTTATGTTTTCTATTTAATGTGTCAATTATTTCGTTTTTATATCCGTTTTTACTAGCTATGTATTTTATATTATTTAATTGGTCTTGATAATTTTCTGCATTCATTGGTATATTGTTCAATCTATTGATCATGTGCTTGTATGCAGCTAGTTTATGTTGGTATGGAGGATGTGATTTTATATTTATTGTTTGATCCGTTTGGGTTGGTTTTCGGAATTATTTGGATGTGTGTTTTGAATCTACATTTTTGATTGATAAATCCAAAAAATTATTGTGTTATTTTCTTCATTTTCTAACTTGAATTTAATGGAATGTTCTATGGTATTTTTGTATTGTATATCATCAAATAGAATATGAAATAATAATGGAATCAGTAAAGAATGATATTGAAAGCACGATAAAAAAGAAAAGTGAAATAAAAAATGGAAATTAAAAAAGTTAAAAGAATCAAAACTAATAGAAACGGGAACTCATCATATTAACATAATAAATCAATACAGACCGCCACAATATTGCAGCTTACGAAAAACAAAAATAAAATAGAAAATTACCTAAAAACCAAAAAAACCCAAACCTTAGACACAGGTGTTTATAAAATAGCCTGTGATGACTGTAGTAAATTTTATATAGGTCAAACGGGCGGTCCTTCACAAAAAGATTTATTGAACACACCAGTGAAATTTATAAAAGTGATCCAAAATCTAGATATGCCCAACATTTGAAAATAGAAAAACACAAATATACCAATATCAACACAAATTTAACAATATTACATAAAAAAGAAAAGGACAACATCTAGATAGATAGGAAGAAATAGAAATATATAAACATAAAAACAATAACAACATTTTAAATGATAAAATCAACACCAAAACTAACAAAATATATGACATAATAATAAAAAATAGCAGTTTAAATGGTATATAAGACATTAGTTTAAGCAAAGATTGTAATAATAATTTAAGAACTGAGGATGACGTAAGACGAAATCGATATTCATTAAAATAAAAAATCAAATTCAAATTGTTACTATAAGGAAATTTATATTATTATTAATAAAATAAAAAAAATACAAAAAAAAAAATAAACATATTAAAAAAGTATATTTTTAAATATTGCATTTTATTGTATAATGCAGTATAATCCTTGGCTAGCTAACTTTGGTTACAGTCTGGGCCAGTTGTAAATGTCTGGACTGAACCAAGATTCAGTTTATTATGTTACGCATTATTTACTAGTCTAATGTAGTGTAAACATGTGCAAGTCATTTTAAGCTTTTCTCTAATTGTATAAATGTTGCTCTTTGAACAACTTCTTTCCACACATTTAAAGGAGGTCTGGAAAAAAAATTGGTTTGGTAGATCTAGCCCAAGTCTTATTTGCCAGACATGACTCAAGGACATCAGTCCAAACTTGGCACAAACTTGGGCCGTTTGAAAATATTAAGCATGGCCAAAACCCCGAAAGCTGTTGCGGTGCGAGCTTGGCGCAGGTCTGGCCCCTTAGCCTTTTCAGAATTGCAAAACAGATTTTCATAGGGGAAGAGGAATCCTCTTCAAAAAATAGGATGGATTCAATGCGTTTGTCGGAAGCAAATACATTTGCTAATAATGAGCAACAGATTTACCCTGGTGAAGCCCTAACCTCAACAATCAGTTTAAATTTATTGAACTCAAATGAAATAAATACTGATACAACTGTTACTGATGTTGATGACAAGAAAAATTCTATGATCAAGAATTTCAATGTAACATGAAGAGTACATTTATTATTTAAAAATTATTATAATTTACTTACTGGTATTTAAAATTAATTTTCTGTTTTAGTTTTGAATTTAAATAATTGAATTAATTTATGTATTTTTTTCTTCCTTTTATTCCATCATATTGCCAAATAAAAATATGTCTACTTTTTTCATATCTCTTTCTCTCATTTTTTTTTTAAATCTAAGATATTAAAAGCAGATACGTTTTTCTAGACTATAGTACGGCAGTGAAATCGATTAATTTATTTCTCTATGTTAAACGAATTTATTTATAAAAATCCACTTGAGTGCAATAAAGACTTTGTTGCACTGAATGCAAAAAAGCAACACTTTTTGCATTCAAAAGAGTGCAAAAAACGCCTATTTTTTGCATTATTGTAGAAAAAATTTTTTATGAAACTATCCGCTTTTTGGATGCGTCAAACTGCAATATTTGTGTAAACGATATTATGTAAACGATCTGCAACCGCACTGGTCTTCATTGACATTTCAATGCCATACATTCTTTGAAAAGAAATCAGCCAGAGTTGGGCACAAGTGGAAGAAGTAGTCTTGCGCATAAAAGATGTGTTCAGATCAGGGTTGTTAATATACACGTATAAAACGTTTTATACGTTACACGTATAATACGTAACGTATAAAACGTATATAACGTATAAAACGTATAACATGATTTTGTTTTTGAAATTCATTCATAAAAAATTAAAAATACTTCTTACTTCTATTAATTATATTTTTAATTTTTATACTTAGTAAACATATAATTAGGTAGTTATAAATTATTTATCTATTTTATAATTTATAACAAAAACTATTTAAATTCTAGATGTTATTTGAATGTATATTTTTATACTTTATACGAAAGACTATGTTACTGTACATTAAACTGGTTAATAATTTTTAACTCACTAGATTTGAATATTGAAAATTTTGAATTATATATTAGAGATTTTTTTGAGCACTTAAACTCAAGCAATTAAATTATTTTTGAATTTTTCAACACGTATACTATATGATTTTCTTTCATTTTGATTCCAACATTTACTTAATACTTAATGGGAAGCATTTTGGATGAGAAACATTTGGCTCATGAACTTAATTATTTGGCATCAGGAAATGTTATTGAATATATAAAATATGGTTCAATCCAACTTCAGCTCCTCTTATCTAATAAGAACAGCTGGAAATATAATGTTGTTTCAGAATAAATGTCGTTTTTTCATAGCAGTTAGGGAAATTATTAGAGAGATGTTTTTAAAAAAATTTTGTTGTGTGAATCCGGGTCGCACCACTTCCAATTAATAGACACAGTTTGAAAATAACAGGTTCTTGCAGATCAAATCTTCTTTTTATACAAAAGTTGTAATAGTTAAAATAATATGTATTTACGTCAAACGAAAAAGTTTAGTGAGAAGTTTATTGAGTAAATTCATTTTTGGTCATTGATGAATAATAGGTATGGTTGGAAATGTCAAATTATTGCAGACTAAATTTGTTTTGAAAATAAATAATTATATTTTGAAAAGAAGCATTTACGTTAAATGTGGAAGTTTTCTGAACTAATAGGAATAGTTGGGTAAGAAATTATCATGCCGACGCTATATTTTCTAAAGCAACTGTTCCTATTAGTCCCGAAATCTAGGCTTTATAAATATTAAATATCACGAGTACGATACGAGTTAACGCCCGCGTTAATGTTATATAAATGTATTTTTATTTATTAAGGATTTTACTTTTATACGGTATAAAACGTAAATAATTGTGTGTTTTATACTGTACGTTTTATACGTTTTATACGTACGTATAATACGTGTTTTATACGTTACCGTATTATACGTTACAACCCTGGTTCAGATCAACAGTGATATGCAAAAAATCAATAAATTCATGTAAAGGCGGTGTCCGTCGATGGGTGAAGTGATTGCTCAATTAGTTGCTGTTGATGGGTTTTCTTTCCTTAGAATTACAAATAAAAGCTTTATTCGACAAATAGTTTTCCGAAAAATCCTTCAGATGTAAAGGAACTAAGTATGTAGTCATTAAATTTGTTGAAACTAAAAGCTTGAGTTACTAAATAAAATTAATTCAACAGTAACAAAAAGTTCTGCACATTCCTAGACGAATGGACTAGCGTCAACAACAAAAGATTTATGAATGTTCACATATATTATAATATCACTGAATCGGATAATTTGGGTTTAATCCCTGTAAATGGAAGTTGTTCAAAATTATTAGATTTATTATTTACAATTAAAAAAATTGTTTAATGTAATATGCATAGTTAAAAAGCAGTGTAAAGATACATTGGTTTTTAATTTGACGTTATAAACGAAGAATTCTAAGAAAATATGTTTCTTTCTCGAAATTTCTCGAGAAATAAATATTACTTCGGTCTGAAAGAGCTAAGTATTACTTTCATGAGCTAAAAGTGAAATTCTTACCCCCACTTTTTTGGCATTTCTCGACGTTTTAGAACCTACTGATTCTAAAAAAACAAAAAAATGTTTGTCTCTGCCGGCCGGCCGTCCGCCCGTCGCAACCGACGAAATCTAGAAAACGGCGGAAGGGATTATAAAAATTTTGAATTCTAAAAATAGGTACACTCAATGGTAAGAGCCGAAAGGACGATGTGTTCGATAACTGTACCGGAAATGTGTCAACAAAATCGTCAAGTGTGTCAAAACAAGGAAATATGCATTTTTTTGTTTAAAAAACGTTCATTTTAAGTGAGTAGGAACAAAGAATGCGGAGAAATCTTGATGTTCGGGATTGGTATGTGATACCAAAAACTAGATTATTGCATTATAAATTTGTCAAAAAAATGTTGTCAAGTGTGTCAAAAGATAGATTTTTATTTATTTTTTACCCAATTTTTTGGAAAAAATAAAATTAATTATTTGTATGACTTGAATGAAATTTTATTATTATTATTGAGAATTATGGCATTATAAGTTTGTCAAAAAAATGTTGCCAAGTGTGTCAAAAGACAGATTTTTATTTATTTTTTTACCTAATTTTTTGGAAAAAATAAAATTAATTATTTGTACGACATGATATTTTATTATTATTATTGGGAATTATAAGTTAGTCAAACAAATAATGTCAAGTGTGTCAAAAGAATGATTTTCTTTTATTTTTTTAGAAAAAAATAAAATTAGTTATTTATATCAAATGAAATCTATAATGAACATGAAATTAATATTATTGAGAATTTTATTGCATTATAAGTTTGTCAAAAAAATATTGTCAAGTGTGTCAAAAAATGATTTCATTTATTTTTTTAGATAATTTTTTGGAAATAAAAAATTTAGCTGTTTGCTTACGTAAATATAATGGGACATGGAAATTTTGGAATTTGTTATAGTTTTTGAAATATTTTTAGAATTTTGAAAATGTTTCAATTTTTGATTTTGTAAGAATTTTTGCAATATTTTTAGAATTTTGAAAGATTTTAAATATTTGATTTTATTATAACTTTTATAATTTTGGAAAAAGTTTCAATCTTTGATATTGTTATAATTTTTGCAATATTTTTAGAGTTTTGGAAAAAGTTTGAATTTTTAAGAATTTTTGGAATATTTTTAGGATTTAGAAAAAGTGTCAAGTGTTGATTTTATTCTAATTTTTGCAATATTTTTAGAATTTTGGAAAAAGTTTGAATTTTTAGTTTGAGAATTAAGAAATTTTGTAATAATTTTAGAATTTTGAAAAAAGTTTCAAAATTTGGTTTTGTAGGAATTTTTGGAATATTTTTAGAATTTTGAGAAATTTTAAATTTTTGATTTTATTATAATTTTGGAATAAGTTTCAAATTTTGATATTGTTATAATTTTTGCAATATTTTTAGAATTTTGGAAAAAGTTTAAATTTTTGAATTTTTAAGAATTTTTGGAATATTATTAAAATTTAGAAAAAGTTTAAATATTTGATTTTGTTCTAATTTTTGCAATAATTTTAGAATTTTGAAAAAAGTTTCAATTTTTATTTTGTTAGAATTTTTGGAATATATTTAGAATTTTGAAAAATTTAAAATTTTTGATTTTGTTATAATTTTGGAAAAAGTTTCATTATTTGATATTGTTATAATTTTTGCAATATTTTTAGAATTTTGGGAAAAGTTTGAATTTTTAAATTAAATAAATTAAAAATTAAATAAATTAAATTGATTTTTAAATTTTTGATTTAATTATAATTTTTATAATTGTGGTAAAAGTTACAATTTTTGATTTTGTTATAATTTTTGCAATATTTTTTAAAAAAATTTTAATCTTTGATTTTGTAATAATTTTTGCAATATTTTTAGAATTTTGTTTGAAAAAAGTTTGAATTTTTGATTTCATTTAATATTTACAATATTTTTGGAATTTTGAAAGAAATATGAATTTGTGATTTTGAAATATTTTTTCGAAACGCTAAATGGAGAGGTTTTTGAGTAGTTTGCTGATTGCATAATCTTTTCACTAAATTATGTTAATTTATGATCTGTTATTATTTAATTTTCCGACAACGTATTGACGTTCCGTATTAGTTTTGTAATACATATCTAAACAGAGATAAAAAGTACATGTACTTTAACAAAAAGTTATGTTTGATATACATCGCTGTCCAAAACTAAAAACCATGTCCTCATAAAAGTTTTATGCCGAAAACTATATCAAAATCCTTAACCCAGACCGAAGTCTTGATATCTCAGAGCTGTGAGATTTCAGACCCTCTATATTTTCTCGAGAAATTTAAAAGTCGAGAAATCAGAAACACTAGGCCAACGTATAATTCATAAAAAATATATAGAGAAATGAAAAATGTCAAAAAATTTGACAAACGCAATCCCCTCGTTCGTTGATAAATTCTCATAATTTTTGAAAAAATTCCTCAAGTAAGTGGTATTGATAATAGCCCTCGGCCTACGGCTTCGTGCTTTTATCAATATACTTGCTTTCAAAATTTTTGGCAAAAAATTATTTCGAATTATCACCGCCCTTGGGAAATTAGAGCTGATAATTTTTAATATCCCAGTAGGCCAGACGTATAACTATTTTTTTATTAGTATAATTCAAATGTTATTGGTGAAATTGAATGATGTCATTACATTTTAGAGAATTTCATTGGGTTAAATTAAAATAAAACTAAGTCAAAACATTTTCAGTTGTAATTTCCCAAGGGCGGTGATAATTCGAAATAATTTTTTGACAAAATTTCGAATGCAAGTATATTGATAAAAGCACGAGGCAGTAGGCCGAGGGTTTAATTTAAATTGGTTTAAATTAAAATAAAACTAAGGCAAAAAATTTTCAGTAGTAATAACCCAAGGACATTGATAATTATTCGATAAAATTTTATAACAGATTTCAAAAGTTTGTTGTTGAGAAAGTTGTTATAAAATTTTGAGCATTTATCAATGTTCGAGGGTTATTCGCATGTAATATTTTTTGCTAATTATAGAAAAAATACAGAGCAAAAACAATTTATTTAAAGGTGCAATTAATTAACTAAAGAACAATTAGAAAAGTTTAATGAAGATCCAGACGTGTTAGTTTCTATAACTGATGAAGATGTATTTCCACTACGCATGTTGTTAATAATTTGATTATGATGTTCTTCGTCAATATTCAAGTAGGGTTTTATTGAGTTGTTGTGACCCGTAATTTTTATAAGCTCTTGCTCTTGTACACCACTTTTGGTCAATCGACTAACCGCGGTCGATCTATTGGAGTATTTAGTAATTTTTTTTTCCTTGGTATTCAAGCCAATCGCTTTGGCAGACGATTTTGTCCAATTTTGAATCATATTTTTTCCAATGGGCATATTATCATACCAGTGATCATTTTCGGATTTCCAGCGACGATTTGTTCTTAAAAATAATCTGTTGGTTTTAATATTTGGGCCCCTGTTTAAATAATCTGACATGACAAACGTTGCTGTCGTTGTTTTCTATTAAAAATTTGCTTTCAGTACACATTCTTGAACCACCTTGGCAAGTCTTGCTGAATACAGGGCTATATTCAACTCAATTTGTTACAAAACCATCGTTGTTTGATTCGATACAAAAAAAGTCAGTCAAGCAAGCAGCAGCTTCCCCACCTCGCCAAGCAAATTCTACCGCGGCTATGTGATAGAATTACATAAATTTATCATTTTCGTTATTTCTACGGAACTTAATGCTGCCGAACTTTGTTTACTTTTACAGGGATCTGATTTCGTCGTATAGAATCGCGGGCAGCTCGCGCTTGTTGAAATACAACACTTTTGAATGGGTCAATAATAACTTTCATTTCTTTATAATATTTTTGTTGTAACAGCTTACTTGTTAGGTTCCACATGGTTTTGACCGTAGCTTCTTTAAAATCTGTACCATCTTTTCTTCTCATGTTCACAGCCCAATCCTTTAAAATCGACCCCAATTCTTCTGCCGTCCGATCCCCTCTAATAGATACTTTCTATCATTGCAAAAGTCCATAAATGCTTTCCATACAAATTTTTTACTGTAAACGGTATTTTTTGGTATGTTTGATTCTATAATTTCATTAATATTCTCGTCAGTATTAGAACCAAATCGTGACATTTTGAAATATTAAATATTTGAAACGCCAAAATCGAAATAAATAAATATTTATCCATGGCAACATGATAGAGTGAAAACAGCCCATGGGATCTGTTTTTAGTATAATGTTGTACTGATTAGTTGTTTTCAATCAGATGACTTCAAATTAATTGATTTCATTGGATTTCTACTTGAGCAAAAAAAATTCAGTGTAATTGAAAGTTCGAATTCAATGATGTCATTACATTTTAGAGAATTTCGTTGGGTTAAATTCAAATAAAAATAAAGCAAAACATTTCTCTGCCATTTTATGTTTTTAATAAAATGTGTTGTACAGTAGGAATTGGTGTACGTGTGTGTATGTGGGCGTTTGGGTGCGTGACATTCCTGCATAGGATCTAGATGAAACTTTGGCAAATGATGCAGGTTCACTTAGAAATGGAAGATCTGGATTCATTTCAAATTTGGACACAATGGCGGGGGGTCTCCAGAACAACTCGAAGTTTTTATGGAAACTTGGTATATAAGGTTTTAGTACTGTTTCCAATATTTCTGCATACCAACTTCTGGTTTGTCACTTCCGGTTAAAAAAATTTTTTTGCAGGTGTTTATCCATACTGTAGCTTTTAAGCTTTTAAAGCTTTTAAGTAACATAAGAAAGATTTTATCAGCTTTTGGAGTACAACAAGTGTTTTTTTCCACCATGTTTTTTATGTTTGTTGGGAGCATACAACATTCGTTCGTTAATGAATTTTGATGACACTTTGGAAAAAGATGCAAATATGTGTGACGGAGCTGGAGCTGATTAGTTTTTGAGCGATATTGAACAAAGTGGTAGGAGGTCCCCCGAGCACCTGTTTTTTTTTTTGAAAGCTCAATAATATCTGTACCTGATAATCGAATTGGATGAAACTTGGTATATAACCATTTAGTACGGTTCACAACAGTTCTACATCCCAACTTCCAGTTTTTCACTTCCGGTAAACCTTTTTTTTTAAATTTTTTGAAGTTTTTTGAGTGTCTTTATGCACACTACAGCCTACAATAATGAAGTGATTATGATGAAACTTATGAAAAAAGTTTCAATTAGTGTAAGAAGATTATGATAACCTTTTGGGACACATTGATCAAAATGGTGGGAGGTCTACCATACAACTGCTGACTTTTCACACTTTGTTTTAAAAGTTTGTTAGTAGCATACAGACTTCATTCATTAAGGAGTGCAATTTTAATGACACTTTGAAAAAAGATGAAGACTTAAATGACAAAAAACTGATTAGTTTTTGGACAATATTGGGATAAGTGGTGGGGGGCCTCCCGAACACCTGTTTATTGTGTCACCATTTTTGCAATGTTTGTTGGGAGCATACAACATTTGTTTGGTAATGAATTTTGATACCACTTTGGAAAAAGATACAAATATGTATGGCAAGGATGAAGGAACTGATTAGTTTGTGAGCGATAGTGAAAAAAGTGGTGTGGAGTCCCCCGAGCACATATTTTTTGAAAGTTCAATAACGTCTGTACCTGATAATCGAATTGGATGAAACTTTGTACATAAACATTTAGTACGGTTCACAACAGTTCTGCATCCCAACTTTCGGTTTTTCACTTCCGGTAAATTTTGTTTTTACTTTTTCACGTACTATAGAATTTATGTTTTTTGGGATACTACAGCTTTCTATAATATTGATATAATTAGAACCACGCGAAAACTATAACATTGGTTAGCCATTAATTAAAGTATTTTATGGATTTTTGCTCATTATATATCCCGAACATTTTGTTTTCAAAGCTGTTGTAAGTTAGCCTATGCATCAGCGTCGCAATATTTTTTTGTTTGGTAAAGAACTAAATAATAAGTGCTATGACCTATCATATTTAGAATACCACATAGACCCATATTTCACATTTCATTTCATTTTAAAAATTTGCAATAACGAAACTAAAATGGAGTTCCCAATAATCCAGCTAGTGGGATATGCCTTGATCATGTGACGCACAGTCTACCTCAATGATTAAAGCCTAGATATAGAGTTTTATGAAGGCTCGCTTCTTCGAGCAAGCAATAACGTGGCATCATCAAAGGATATTCCACAGCTAAGAATGAGGGTGATACGGTTTACTGAATACAGTTCATGCGCGAGCACCTCTAAAACATTGGCTGCTATTAGCAGTGGTACATATGTGATATTTCACTTTAACTCGTATTCCAATAGTAGGAACTGGAGTAGGCGGGGTTGTCATACCCGTAGATCAAAAATTAAAAAAAAATTACAAATCAATATAAACTGATCGCGCCTTACGAGAAATAATTGAAATGTCATTGGTCAAATTCAATGATGTTTTTACATTTTAGAGAATTTCTTTGGATTAAATTTAAACAATACCCGTGTTCCTTTTAGGTAAACTTGCTACCCGAACCGAATTTTAAATGGAACGACTTAAATGTGAGGTGTATTAGATTTTTGATCTACTACAACTCAAATTCTTTCTTACCACACGTTTCCGACATTTTTTTTTGACAATAAATTGTTTTGACTTTTTTGAAAAACAATATTGCTAAACAACGTAAAAGAAAATTATTAATTTGACAAAATTTTAAGTTTAAATTTTATTTTGAGTTTGTTAAATTTAAGAAAATTAATTAAATTTTAAAAAATTTCTGAAAATTAAAATTATGATTCATGCAAAATATAAACAATTAAAGAAAGCTGGACACAAATATGACATTTAGGCTAGAAATTCTAAATTTGTATAAGCATTTGGGCAAACATATTTGAAATTATTCTCTAAACTGACAAAAACTCTGGCGGTGAATGGAAACGTAAGTTTGTCACGTAGCTTTACCATCATTTGATATGGTTAACTTGAAAACGAAATTTAGTACAAAAGTAAAGGAAAATGTGGTAAATGGAACACACTTAATAACAACAAATTTTTTCCTTAAATTTCAATAGAATTTACTAATTGAATCATCACCATATATTAAAAATTAAATTAATAACAGTGTTGCAAAACGAAAAAAAAAATCGTAACGTTATGCGTTTCGTTTTTATAACAGTATATTTATTTTTTTGGTACGTTATTTCGTTATGAAACAGAAAAATATTATATTTCGTTATGTTATAACGTTATAGTTACGTTATTTTAAAATTAAATGTTATGTTTAAAACTAACCGATTTAAATGTACGAAAATCGAAAATCTCTAATGAACAGTTACTTTTTGCATGCAAAATTAGAAAAATATTAATACAAAATTAAAATTTTTGCGTGCAAAAAGTAGTAAATCGTAGTAAAATAAAATTAAATAATTAAATACATGAAAAAAAATTTGCATTAAGCATAAAAATATTCCTTCTTAAAATTATTCAAAACACCTGTGATGCAGAAACGGCTAGTGTAGACTTGAAATTACTTCAAATATACTTAAAATTTTACAAAATGTTCATTATTTTGTTACAAATATCAAACAATTTTATAATTGCCATAACCTTTAGTTCAAGCGTCCACAGAAATTGAAAAAGAGCAGATAAGTTGGATTTTATTAAACCGATTTTTGCGCTTTTATTTCCATATAATTATACAAAAAGTATACCAAAAAAACGAAATAAAATATTAACGTTATCGTTACGTTTTACGTTATTGTAACGCAATTTAATTTTTAAAACGTTATGAAAGTAATTATTACTAATAACGCTATTTCATTTCGTTATTTCGTTTTTGCGTTACGTTTCGATTAACGTTTTGCAACACTGATTAATAATAAATAACTTAGTCAATTTTTATAAAAAAAACCCAAATTTATAAATAATTGAAAATATTTTATGTTGTTTTCGCTATCTAATAGTAGTTTAATCAATAAGTGTTTAATGACATTATATTATTATATTTAATAATTTATAAATCATTTCAAGCATTCAAGCTAGAGTACTACTATATTGAAGACGTAAAATATCAGTGAATAAATTAAGTGTTAATAATAAGCATAATTTTCAAAAATATTAAATCCTGTAAAGTGTTCAAATAACATAAGAAATACACCTGTTAAATGTAGTTTTCTTAGAAATTTTATGGATATTAATCGAGTTAATCCAACCATCATAATGTGTACAGCTTGTTATTTTATATTGACAAAGGTAAATGCAGAACATAGTAATCTTTTGTTGAAGAGTATATGTGAAACTGAACAAGAAACATTCAAAAAAGTTTTAAACATGCTTTACCTAAAATATTTAATACTTATTTTAATTTATAATATATGGTAATTAGTTATGTGAATTTTCTATATTTTTTGTATGCTACTAAATTTCGGAGAAAAACCAGCAGCAAAATGTTTGAATCATCGAATTTTCGATGTTTTAGTAAAATTTTAAAGTAATTATTTTTTTGATTCGAAAGGTGTGATGATGATGATGTGTGTAGTAATACCCAACAATTTAATAAATATTCAAATGGGGTTTTCTTGTAAACAAAAAAAACGCTTAACTGTAATTTTAGTATGTTTTAGTTAGGTAAATAATAAATCTTCAAAACAAAAAAAAATTAAAATGAATGTTATTATAATCATTTATCCAATTTTTAACTGAAAACATTAAGATTAAAATAGATTTGTGGATAAAGTGAAAGTTTTAATAACTAAGTAGAAAATATTGACTTAATTATAGTTGTATTGCATTAGTTTATATGAAAATTGAACCTAATCAGGGTTCAATTTTCTACAAGCTAATGTTCGATATTTTAGAGTAAACATTAGATTAGATAGATATAGAATATTTTCGATGAGAGATACGATACGATTGAACACGATTATGTCGTATTCGCATTTTCCCATATTTTTTTTTTTAGAAATTTTGACTTGTTGTTAACCGTTAAGCTGTGATTTACAGTAAATTAATCGCTGTGAATTACCAATAGGCAAGAACTTAAGACTCAATGCTAACTTCGGAAAGCTTTTGATTAAATTAGGAACAACTTTTTTATGTCTTTGTTATAACTTAAAATTATGTATTTGTATTTTTTTAAAACGACTTACGGTTCACCATATACTTGCTACAAAATATCACGCATATAACACTCAATTTAGTAATTTCAATACGAACAGTTTTATTTCATGATTGAAAAACAATTTATAAAAGAAAAATTTGAAATATCAAATTTATATTTAAATTTTTTCTTTTTAACG
This sequence comes from Diogma glabrata, assembly GCA_963693315.1. Classification (NCBI taxonomy): domain Eukaryota; kingdom Metazoa; phylum Arthropoda; class Insecta; order Diptera; family Cylindrotomidae; genus Diogma; species Diogma glabrata. Next base: position 201,739,852 of record OY856187.1, read on the forward strand.
GTTTCAAATTTTCAATTTTGATTTTCATTTAAAATACTTTAAATTTAAATTTACTTTCTTTTGTTCCTTTTAAATTGGGAAATTGAAAAAATTCGGATATTCAATTTTTATTTTTACTTTTATTTTTTGGTAAATGTTTTGACTTAAAATTCTTATACGTTTATACAAATCTATTGATTAGAATTTTATTTTATTTCTTATTGACTTGTTGAGTTTTTAGGGCGAAAAAAGGTTTTCCTTTTTTTTGTTGTTGTTTGTGGTGATGTAAAATTGGATTTAAGAAGTGATTAGAAATTGTGAATGGGTTTTATTCTCTAATATATTTGCATGAAAATAGTATTTTTGAATGTTTTGATTATGCCGAACGCCACCTATCAATGTTTGGAAATACCTTGCTTCGATTCGTAAAACAAGTTCAAACTAATCTAACCTGTTAAAGAGGATAGTACCTATTACTTCAAAAGCGTCTTGATGTTGTCTGATTTTAAAATTCTATCGAGCTCTGTACTCTCCATCATCTGTCTATGTTGAACCAAAGATAAAATTAAAATTTAATTAAAGTTGACAAAATAATAACAAATAATACAAAAATAAATTTTATCGATTAAAAACTTCCAATATCTAATCTGTTAAGGTTATTTAAAAATTATAATGAATAAAATATTCAATCTAAAATAAATTAATTTATAATATAATAATAACCATTTTCATATTTCTATAACGAGTATATGTTTTTGAATAAATTATTTAAATGTCCATACGAGTATCGATGAATCCATTAACCCACAACCATTCAGTTTGTATCTGCAAAAAAGATAAGTGGATTGGGTGGTTGGGATGATATACTCTAGTTCGGTTTAATTTTATATGATTGTGTTTGATTTATGTTTCCCTCTAATTTATCCTCATCTTCATCATCATCAACATAACATAACATAACTGTTTTATAAAACATAAAATTAGAGGAAAAAATTAGAAGTTGATAAATAGACAAATTGTCTAGACTGGCGTCAATAGTAAATTAAAATTTTCATGTAGATCTTTTTATTAGTTTTCATTCTTTTTTAAATTTAAATAACTATTTTTATATTCGTGCTTTTGTATGTAATTTATGAAATTTGTATTTGATGTTTAGAGTTGACAGCTTTTCCTTTATCAATCCATTTTCTTTTCGCTAACTATCCTGATTTGAAATACTTTTTACTTGCTCATGATGTTCAGAAGAGTTTGTTGATAAAAAACGGTTCATGCCGACCTAAAAGACCAACATTATATATGGCATGAAGAATTTACATTACATTATACATTATATATTGTCAGATGGAAATCGAACCCGGGTCTGTCGAAATTTAAGTCCAATTTGCTTATCACTATTTCGATAAAATAACAAAAAATTTTGCAAATTTTCCTTTAAAAATATTAAATAAATAATGTTATCAGCAGTTTGCGCTATAAACATGCAGTAGGATTCAATATTGCACGTAATTCAAATTACCATTTTACGCCGCTTTTTATTTTCAACCCGTGGGCCGTGAGCAATATTGTGAATAAATTTGTGAATTATTAAAAAATTTTGTTTTACATATGGTTTGAATTCTTTCTTCTTAATATTTAGAAGTAAGCTTTATAGTTTATACTACAAATTGATAGTCATAATTTTAATGTGTTGAGTCATGAAATAAACAATTATGTCAGAATCGTAACAATAATAAAAACTGTTTGTTGTCCGATATAACATTACTAAAAGACACTCTAAATAAATTATAATAGTGTAAGATTTATTTCTAGTAAAAATATCTTTTTACAGCAATACGAAGATACAACGAAAAACTTTCAAAAACGAAATATGTTCATTCTTATTTGTATTTGCAACCCCTAAATAATTTTAGTATTGTAAGTTGTTCAAACGTAACTCGAACATTATTGAGATTGCCGGATAATGGATTTAATTTTAAGTAAAATAATCATAGCCAGGCAAAACAAACAAAATAACTCATATAGGTTATGTAGAAAATGCTATTGATGGCTAGAAGTTTCCTTAGCTTTTTCTTAGTTATAGTTTTAGAATTATCTATTACAGTAAAACTACAACGAAAATTATTTTTCGCATTGTGGTAATCCAAATGGAATGAAGAATTATTATTAGTCTTAAAAAAAATTAAAAGTTGCTGAACAAACTCATTGTTGATAAAACTGCACTACTTTGTTTCTTAAAACACCAACACACTAATCATTTTTTCTTGTGCAGAGCCAGAACACCGCTCAAATTTTCATCAAAAGCCTGTTATGAAGAAGGGCTGTAGTAAGGTACTATTAAAACATTTTGTTGTTGAATATAAAAAGTGAAAAATTGAATAATGGAAGTTATAAACTGGAAGTGCGTTGACAGAACTGCTTTAGTTCTTTTCAAGAAATTATATGTTTTAAAAGTTAAAAATCAACAAACTCTACCACTACCACATCACTCAAAAAATAAAAATGAAAGTGGAAAAAAATTAAGATAGATTGTTGACTCACTTCAGTTGTTCAGGACATTTCCCATCCCCTAAGGCGTTCAGTTGATTCCCCCCTCCTCCCCACTCAATCAAAATGGACGTTGACAAATCATACCAAGAAAAGAACCAGACGACAACTGGATCGAAACGGCAGCCACACAACACGAAATTTCTAACCGCCTCTTCATTCAAAATAAACTCATTTTTTTAATAGACACCGACGTAGGCCTGTCTGTTTTACCCATTAGCTTGTTCAATAAAACACGAAAAATTTCATATTTATCATTCGATTTTATTTTGTCAGCGTCAAATGTCATTTTGTCAATGGAGTCAAAAATCGGACTCAAACGAACAATCACGTATGCGTTTACCATAGCTGCTGTGTATCATCGGATTATTGACGCAGACTTATGCAAATTCGGTATTGACCTCAAACATAAACAGCTAGTTGAATCAGTGACTCAGTTTTCAATCAATGCCTCAATGGTTTGTACATCTACTCCAACTCCAACAAGTCAACTATGGCTATGGAACTATTTCTAAACGAGGCCGATCTCTTACACCCGAACCTGCCCTTGCGTCATAACGTGGTCCATCATATAGTTACTGAACGACATCTCACAGCACCACGACCACGCTGATTGGAACCTATCGACACAAAGCACATTCAATGAATTCCAACACATTGTGGAACTAGGGATTAGCAGACCATCTTCTTCTTCAGTATTTTGTCCTCTGCACATGGAGAAGAAAAAAGATCACGATTGGCGACCATGCGGGACTATCGAAAACTTAACACGAAGTATCGAAGATTCGCCACATTCAAAACTTACATATACTTGGTTTCAAAATATTCTCTAAAATCGATCTCGTCAGAGCATACCATCTCATTTTCGTTGCTCCTGAAGACGTTTACAAAACGGCAATCACTACTCCATTTGACCTATTCGAATTCACCCGAATGCCATTTCGTCTTCGCAATGCCGCTCAAACGTTTCAGCGATTTATGAACGAAGTACTTCAGAATCTAGACTTTGTTTTTGTCTACATTGACGACATTATTGTGGCAGCCCCATCCGAGGAACAAGACACACTTTACGTGGATTAATCGTGGACTTATCAAGAGTCAAGACATCTAAATGCATCTTTGGTGCAACTTCATTTTCCTCAGCCACAAGATCACTCCTGATGAACGCATCAAGGCAATTAGAGAATTTCCAGCTCCAAACTCAATAAAAACTGTTCAGCGTTTTGTCAGTATAGTGAACTACTACCACCGATTTAAACCAAAGCTCGCCGAAACTTTATGGTTTTAAAGACGAAAAAAAGCATATTTTTGTGATTTTTTTGCGGCGACATGAGTAATATAATTTTATAAAATTTAATTACATATTCTTGTACAACTTTTGAAGTATGTCAGAAAAAAATTTCAATTCAAAATATTGATAAATAAGCCGTTGACGTTGAATCTCCACAGGCGCCTTGAAAAAAAGTGGTTTTGCGGTGAACATTGTAACCCGTTACCGGATCATGTGAAACAAAAAAATAGATATGCATTTCAAAAGTGATATATTTCTCGAGGTAATCACGAAGAGTTTTTTTTTCTATTTTTTGCAGCACTTGGAAGTGAAAAACGGGATTTTAGCTCAAAAAATCGCGGTTAATTTGTTATTAAAAAATAAAACAAAATGAAAACAAAAAAAAACTCTTCGTGATTACCTGTTGATTTAAGTGAAGAAGTAATGTTCAAATTTTCAAAAGGATCGGTTCAGTAGATTTTGAGTTCTAATGTTCACGAAGTTCAAAAATTACGTTTTTGGGAAAATGGAGTCAAATCACTCAAACGGCAACCCTGTTGAAACGCTGTAACTCCGTTAGTTTTACTCGGATTGACTTAAAATTTGTACACAATATTCTCGACATATTGTTCATTCAGAAAAAAAAAAATAAAAAAAATGCAAAAAAAATTATTTTAAAACCATACCCCCCCTTATGGCCCGAAGCAACACTATCAATTGAAGTTCGGAAATTCCAATTAAACTTCTCGCCATTCGGGCAATAATGAACGAAGATTTGAAGTGCTCACCAGCTGAAATGTTTTACGGACAAACCCTTATGCTACTCGGGAAGTTATTCACCGAAAATCCTGCTTCACTTATACCAACCACAGACACAGTTATCGATCAGCTGCGCAATACTATTCAAAACCTTATTTCAACACTACCAAGCACTACAAAACAAAATGATATATTTGTCCCTAATACACAGTGGACAACTGCGAATATGATGAATATATTGTTTGAATTGGAATGTTCCACAATGAACCTTTGGAGTTTCTAAGACACTTGGAAGCAATATTCTGTTCTTATTTGCAGTTTGAAATTTGTTTTTTTTTACTTTACGATCTTCATTACGTCATTGTCATTTACCATATATTTCTAATTTTTGTTAGCTATCCACGGTACTAATTAACAAGGATCAAACCTTTTTTTCATGTAAATAACAATAAAATAACATTAAATTTATTTTTTTCATATTCTATATCCGATTCATCAAAGATTACGAAATCTTTCCATTATACATACTCCGATCAGTGGCAAAATAATAAAATCTATAACAAAACCACAATGTAATCTTGTATTTAAATTTACCATATGTTATCTTTAAATATTTATATATCACATTAAGCATAAAATTTATTTTATTTGAAACGAACATAAGCAGATAATGCAATACACAATATATAACTATTTCGAATTATTCAAAAGATGAGCCATGATTAGAGATAAAGTGTTTGTTATCCAAGCTTACAACCCTTATTACTATAAAAGTTGACATATTTTAAATGATCGACTAAGCTTTTAGATTGTAATTTATTGAATTGTGACACTGAGGAAATGCTATTTTTCACTATAAAAATTAATTACAAAGTGAAATATGTACGAGCAGTACAATATATAAATTCATTGTAATCTCAGAATAAACATACATTTGTATAGTATAAAATTTATTTTAGTTTCAACGAATATAAATTTAAAAAAATTGTTTCGATAATCGTAATAATTTATTTTATTATTATTTTTTATGTTTTAAAACCATACCACCAGACACATATAAAATAAATATATATATATAAAAATAATAAAAAATATATTTGCTTTTAGTTCTGCAAAAAACATAAAAATTGCGATATTAGTGTTTTATTACAATTTTGAAGACGTACAGGGTTTTACTTTGTGTAAATTGTTAGGGTTGGTACTTGATAAATTAGATTTATTACTTTTCGAATGCATTTATGTATATGTTTTCATCCAATATCAAAATAAAGACCCTATTCCACTACAAAATTTGCGAATTTGAATTACGTTTTGTAACTCACTCGTAGAGTTAAATTTTACATTTACAAGAGTGAAGAGGTTGATTAATTCAAACATTGGGTGTTGAGTGGACAAGTGGTTTAGCAGCTTGACTTTGGACTTGGAGAATCCGGCTTTCAGGTTAAAGTGTTTTTCATCAAATTAACCAATTTACCGAGAGTCAGCTACACTCTATGGGCTGATCACCCATATAAAAAACAATCGATTAAACTAAGTCTTTAATTGAAACCAACTAAAAAGTTGGTTGAATTTTTAAAATTAATAGAGGTAAAAGACACTTGAGGACGGCCTACGCTCCTTTATGGTATATGAATGGCGCAGAATTTTTAGGGTTCCTACGGAACACTATTGGTGAGAGTAAAACGTGTTTTTCACATTATTTCGATTATCTCGATTACTATAAATCCAATGAACCTGAAATTTGGCATGCGTATAAAACTAATCTGTCCACACAAAATGAGGTGTTGAAAACTAAATAAAATGGTTTTCGTTTGGTTAACAGGGCTACGATGTGAGGCCTTTGAAAAAATACATTTTTATATCAAGTCAAGTAGGGTATCATATGAAATGGCTTCACTTCAGTATTTCTAAAAAATGTATTTTGGAATTTTACACCCCACCATTTTTTGTGTAATTCTAAATAATGGCGTTTTCTGTATGTTTTCTTTCCTCGATTAGCTCAGAGCCTAAGTAATCGAAAATCTTAAAAAGTATTTTGAATGATAGAAAAATTAGTAGGTTGTTAAAGAAAAATATTGTAAAGTACCAAATAAAAATTATATTTATTAAGGTGGAGGATATGAGAAGGGGGTAAATACACAATTTTTAAACCCGTCAAGTGGGGTGTCATTTGAAAGAGCACCAAAATTAAGAAACATTACTATTTTTTTTAGAATTTTGCGATGCACCGTTTTTGAATTATTCTCAAAAAAGTGCAACAAAAAGTTGGTCCCCCCTATACGTTTCTTCGTTGATTGACAGAAAAATTTGAAAAAATTCATAGAGATAGAAAATTTGATCAACCCTTAACGAAAAATATAGCGAAGCCTCAAGTGATTTTATTTCTATATGTTTAGGGGATGGGAGTGGGGAAGGGTGAAATAAGGTTTTTTTGGCTCGCATGAGTGGGGTCATTTGAAAGAGCACCAAAATTAAGAAACATTACAATTTTTTTTTAGAATTTTGCGATGCACCGTTTTTGAATTATTCTCAAAAAAGTCCTATTTTTAGTGTTAACACCACTCAACCCCTAAATTTCGTCTTTGATTATCAGAATTGAGTCGTTTCTTAGCTACCATAAATAGCTATGGATATCATTTAACCTAAAGTAATATTTTTTATATCATTTCGATCAATTTAGATGAGATTGACATATACTGTTATATTTACGATGTATCATTTATTTTTTATGTGTCTATGGTCTGGAAATATAAACCCTTTACAACACAACTTTATGTTAATTATTTTGATATTGTTTTCTTTACATTCACGGAACCCTTGACGAGCGAATTTTATTCGCACTTGTCTGACTTTTTTTTGTTGTATCTTTATCCACATTACAGTAAACAGTCTACAATAATAAAGTGATTATGATGAAACTTATGAAAAAGGTTTCAATTAGTGTGAGGAGATAATTTTCAGCTTTTGGAGGACATCGTCCAAAGAGAGATCAGCTCCTGGTAACTGATTTTCAACTTGGTCACCAGGCCAAAGAAAAATGGCAGATAGAAAGTTGTCAGACTCGTCAAGGACAGACGCCCCACGAAGCATAAAATATGTGATAATCATCAAATGAAACCAGTGAGGACCTACTGACAGCTTTCTATATTGAACTAATTTTGATGAAACTTTGGCAAATGATGAAGATGAGAAAGAATGAGAAAGAATAATGATATATCAAAAAGAAATGATAAGCTTGTGAGCGGTAAAGAGCAATTAGGTGGGGCCGCCGAAACAATTTTTATAATTAGAACTACGCGAAATCTATAAAATTAAAAATAGTTTCAAATTGAGGGAAGTATTTGATGGATACAAGCTCACTATATATCCAAAATATTTTTTTCTAGAGCTGTGGCAAACTCAGTCAAATGCATCAGCGTCGCCAATATTTCTTCTAGAAAAGGAATAGCAGAAAAATTATTTTCTTTTAAACAACATTCCGGATAATTTAATTTAAGAATACGATCAATTTTTCTAAAACCAGCGGAATACTATTTAACAGGTTATTTTGGACAGAATGAATTAATCATAAACAAAACACGTGTATTATTTTTAAATGCTCTGTAATACTGGCAATTTCTACAATCAAGTTTGACTTTCTAAAACTATCGAAGGAATATTCTAAATAAAGAATATTGTTTTCCGGTTTGAAACCTGGTATTTTTGCTCATAAATAGGAGCGAATCCAGAAGGAGATTTAGAATAACGTTTATCGAATTGAAAGTAAGACAAATTCGTGACAATAATATATTTGATAACCTTTTATAAAATTTGCAGTTCTCCGATTATTGATGAAAGATTTCAATGGATAAATATTTTCAGAACTAGTAAAGATTTTTTGTGAATTCCTGTTTTATTCTGTTTTGAAAAAAAAAAGTTCGCCATTTATTTAATTTTTATTTCTACATTGAATCTTTCTATATCAAAATATAACTCATACATCAAAATAAAATACAGTTCAGCTGAAAATGGTGATAAATTAATAGATTAATAATTTTAAATTATTTTGAATTGAAATGAAATATGAATATTTAATTATGTGATGGTTCCATCCATGAGTTTTTCTTTTTATTGTAGAAATAATTTAAAAATATGAATCAGTAATAAAATCGATAGAGTTTTTGAAGCACTCAGACCATAAATGTACGTACATTGTATGGATGGACATATATATGTCTCTATTCTATTCTATCTCAAACTCGTACGCATTTTATACATAATATGTATGTACTCACATTTTGTTGTTCTGTGATGAATTTGATAGACAATCTTTTTTAATGGTTTCGATAAAACCAAAAAAACCACATAACAAATTAAAAACAGAATAATAACATAAAAAATACAGGGTAAGGCAAAAGTCAATTTTTTATATCATCTACGCTAAACAAAATTATGAATAAAATTTAAAAATGGGAAATTTCATATAAATTGGACTTCTTTGTAATCTAAAATTGTTAAGTTAACAATTTGACTTTTTGGCCTATCCTGTGTTTTGTAATATGTGTGATATTTAACGTTCATTTTATGTGTTTCTATATTTTGTAAGAGTCTCAATTATAATCAGTAAATAATTTATATTATGTACGTGTTCGTTCTTTTGCTTTAATTTCTGGTAATGGAAAGAGAATTGGAAACCATGTCATTTTAGCTTTGCATTGTTTTATTGGGTGTTTCTATGTCAAAAACAATCTGAGTTTATATTTTTTTTTGTCTGTGGAAATAACAATGTTGAGAGACGAATCTATCGAAACAAAAAGAATTAAATCTGGGGTTAGAAACAAATATTACATATTTGGAAACGTTTTTCTTATAGTAAAACATAAACCTCTCTTGGTTGAGGATGTCCAAAACTTAAATTTTATAGCTTATAAGATACGTTAACAAACTATGATGTAATTCATCTATCTACCTGCGATAAGTTGGTAAAAAAGGTGGTATATTTGATTGCATTAGTTGATTTACAGCTTTGACTTACTGCTATGACCTAACAGTTTCTATGTATACTAAACTGTTTCACAGCCCACTAACGCTTCTGCAGATAATTAATTTGTTCTACCACAGATTGCAGAAGACTACACTAATTTTAAGGTCAATACATTACGACAACTTCAGCATCTACTTATCTACACAGGTAATGCGTTGAGGCATTACCACAAGAAGTTACATGGTAATAGCACAATGGTAATATCTCTTGTTATGCGTCAAACCAATAAGTTTGTCGCCAATAACCGATTTTGTATTCGTGGTCAATATGCAAAACCGTGTTGTCAAATTTTAATGGTTTTATTCCTATTTATAAATATTGTTCTTTACAAGCTCTTGATATTTCACAAGTATCAAAGATATTGTCTTACCCAAATAATAAAATTTAAACTAAAAACTCTTACAAACTCTTAATTAACAAAAACCGAAATTTTTACATAAAAATAATTAACCCAACATCTTTAAACCAGCACAACCTACATACACGCTATCAATTTCAAACTCAAATCCCGTTTAACTTTTTTGATTATTCCAAACAAAAAACCAATTATATTTGTTTCAACAAAATCAAAAACAATTGTACCGTCGTACCCAAAAACAAAACAAAAATAATGAAAAAAAAACTGTTTTACATAATACCATAACCCCTATATTAAATCGACCCCTTTTGGCACAGAGAAGAAAAATTAAATCAAAATTACCTTATATATATATATATATTCGGGAAAAATAAAAAAACTTTCAAAATATTTTAAATTCCAAACAAACAATACAATAACCCATGAAAAGGTGCATCCTTGGTTTTTACCCCTTGCCCTATCTACCTACTTTCTGTCTACCACCCACCATCAAGTAGCAAAATTTTCAATTTTGACCACAATAAAATTCTTCTTTCTTTGGTCCCAAAAATTCAACAAAAAAAATCTCTTTGATTTTTCTTCTCCCTAAAAATATAATAAAAATATTTAAAATATTTTCTTGTTTTGGTGCTTGTTGGTGAAGGTGGATAGATTGGATTGAATTTGAATAGAAAATACAGAAGTGAATCGTTGCTTGAAGGTTGATGGGGTGGTTACTTGATAAATAATTTGTAAATTTTGGTATTGAAAAAAAAAATAAGTTGAAGGGTTATTTATTTTTCTCAAGTTCTTCTTTATTTAAAAATATTTAAATTAATGTCATCCAAAAATGTAGAAGAGAATTGAAGGGTGAAAAATAAATGAAAATTGTCTTGAAAGAAATGATTGTATGATGGGAAAAGAATAGATGATGTGGTTGGGATGTAAAATCATTTGTGGTTAATATTTTGGATTGAAAATAATTTAAAGTATGAAAAGATTTTGTTCAGATTGGGATGATTAAGTTTATCATGACGTATTTATTAGGGTATTTTTGAGTTATGTGATTTTAAACTGTTGAGAGAAGCATAAAAGGAAGGAAGCTCCTTTGATTTTTTTTTTAAATATGAGAACGACGTTAATAATTATTTTTAATCAGATTCTTGTTTATAATGTCAACAGTTTAAACCCTTTTCTTTTTTTGCAGGTAAGAGCTTTATTTTGCAAACAAATTAAAAATTCTGTGGGTAAGTTTGCTTATTATTCATAATATTATTGAATAATAAATTTTAAAATTTTTTGTTTTATACAGTAAATTTTTTGGTTTAGGTTTTTGTACTTAAAGAATTGTTGTTAATTGAGTTGTACTTAACCTAGTCCATAAAACTGTGAGGTACGGTTTTATAGTCGGCAATATGTAGGTTCTAAAATCGTTCGCCCCCATCAACAGTATACTGCCAAAATACGGCACAGAAGTGGACTATTATTTTATTAAACGCCTATTCTCGTACACAATTTCAATTTTAGGTTCTAGAAAAACCAAATTTATATTTTCAATGTATAATGTAGTTGTAGTTGTCAGACCCATTGTCAGCTATGGGTACCTTTCATGATGAACTTTTGATTTGAATGTAATTCAAAAATTGAAGGCGGCACAAACGCTTGCTTGCTTATGTATCACAAGTGCTGCCAGAAAAACGCCCACAGTGAGTATGGAGGTCTTATTAGAACTTCTCCGCCTATATATATATTTGTAAAAATGTAGGCACAAAAAGGCTTGGACCCTTGAGGACTACCAGAGGCTGTAAAAAAATTTTCAAACGCTATGAAGGGATCTGAAACAATACCCGACAAATTTTTTCCATACCGATTGATGACATAGTACCTCTAAATGCCTTTCGAGGACAAGGGCCCTTTTCCCGAGCACATTCGTTTTCCGAAATACCAAAGAGGTGTAAAAATCTACACAATATTGTGAACCTGACACGTATAATATTGTTACGGTCAAAATCACAATTTTGTTTTGTGTGTTGCATTTTAAATACAAATTTCATCGATTGGCGTAAAAATTAATTTATAATACAAAAATAAGTCGTTTACAATATTAATGAATAAATATTTTTAATTTTTATATAATGCATTTAATTATATTTATTTATTAAATATATATATTTATTTTATTTTGCATATTTAAAGATTAAAAAAATTGGTTGTCAAAAAAGCTGCTTAAAACGACCTTTAACTGTTTTATTTCGAATTTAGTACCAAAAACGTTTTATAATCTAAGACACAAACCTTTATTAGACAAATTTGAAAAATGGAATACCATTTTCACACAAAGTTGTGAAACATTTTGGTGAAAATGACAATATTGCCCATTGACAAATAGGTGACAGTACAGAGTTGTAATTTCATCGATAGAGAATCTTTCTGTAGTTGACTTGCTATCGGGTAACACGAAAAGCCTATTTGACATCTACACAAATGAATCGCTCATTAAAACTGGTGTTCCAGGATTGCGTTTATCTTTTTTTCAAATGAAGATATTGGCCTGCAATTTCCACTTGACGAATGTTATATGCGCCATAAATGCACGCGGCGATTTAAAGTGGTTAAACACGGTTGCATAGCATATTACTGATTTGTGGATACCAGGACAAAGTGGGAAACTCTGGAACGAAAAAGGTAATGCGTTAGCGAGTTGTCCAGAGTTGCTTATTGGAATTTAACCAGCAATTGGTATATCGAAAAAAAGAATTAGTTCTCTAGTCGAACTCGAGGAATACAGAAGGCAAGATCGTAAAGATGTTAACTTCAGAGGTGAGTCGCCAAACCATCGGAACTATCTAAAGGCTCCGAAGCAACTAGTTAGGATCAAGCTATCTAAAGATATATGATTTCAGACCATTCAAGACTATTGCATTTTTTCAAAAATGTCTTAACAGTCCAACTTAACAGTCTACATGTTAAGTTGTGACTACGTTGTCGCCTCAACATACAAAAAGCTGCCTTTGATAACTTTAACCTTGCTTAAAATGTATTGCAAAAAAATATCAGAAACATTTGGTGGTTCTTCATACTCATGCTACACCCATTACGTGTCACATACGTTTTATTTTCTTTCCAAAAAGTTTGCTTATTATTTAATCACACAAATCATTAACTTTTTTTCTATTACCAATAATTTCGACTTATGAAAATCATTTACCTTAATGACGCGTTAACAAAATTCAAATTTGATTTTAATTCAATAATACATCATACTTTATCCAAAAAAAATTATTTTTAATATTACAGTTCCATTAAAATATTAAAAAAGAAAAATTCTAAAATCAATATCCCTCCATTAATTTTAACATTAAATTTTATTCGAACACTCATCCCCTATAAATGCTTGTAGTCATTATCGACAGCTTCATCATCATTGTTAGTTTAATAGAAAAATTGTTTTCTAAAATGCTAAGGGATCGAACAATTACAAGTTGTAACATATATTTGTTCCAGCTCATACTTTTACCCTACGTCAGTCGAACATCGTCATCAGCCTTAATATATGTAGCAATCTATTACAAAACTAAAATATCGTCACGTCGTAAACAATTAAATGCGTTTAAGTTTACAATCAATTTAATTTTCATCAATTCGTTTTTATTCGCAATTAGTTTTCCTTTCTTTTTATTGCAGTTTCTTTTATTATTTTTTTTCACTAGGAAAATAGAAAATAGCTTTTTATGATTATGTCATCTAATTTTCAATAAAACTGTTTTTTATAGTATATAGAGAGAGGTGTGGTTTTTACTAAACGGGATAGAAACAATATGTATTACAAAGAAATGAGTCAGCTTTTAAGCAGAAGCATAAAACTAAAAGCACAAAATACAAAGCTTATCTCTTAGGGAATTATATAATAATATAAAATGTATTTATTTGATGCAGTTGAAATGAGATGGGGATGGCTTTTTGAGATATAAAACTAAGATGACGAGCTTTCTTATTTATTTAAATTAAGGTGAAAATCTGTCGCGAAAATAAATAGATAAAAATTATCGTTTTTCTGTTATTTTAATTAATTTTTAATTGGGTTGGATGTAGAAATAGAAGTTTTTTTTAATTTCGAATTATTTAATTAAAATTTGTTATAGGTTTTATTAGTGGAATTTGCGAGTTTACGATAGATTTTGTTGTAAATTATGAGATGTTATAAGATAATTTGTTGTATATTTAATGAGTTGACGGACTTATGAGAATCAGTGACACAAAATAATTTTATACATTTGTAATATCTACTTCAAGATTATTATATTTGTTTAGTGAATGTAAAGAAATTTTGAACTACTATTTTACTTATGAAATACTATTTTATTTATTATTTTAATACAATATACAATGTTTTAGATATTATCTCCAAAATAAATATGATTTACGTTTTATTTTATTTTTATAGTAAACAAAATTTATCGTTTTATCACTATACATTAGTTTTAATTTTAATTTAACAATAAAACCTAATAACCATTATTTTACATTGCAATAAAAATTAATATTTAATATTTTTTTCACCGTCAATTAGATTTTTTTTTTGTAATGGCTGATGGCTTAATAATTAAGAAAAATTGATTTAGTAAAATCTTTTTATAACAAAGAAATAAATTCCATATAATTAATGTTGTCCATAGACACACCTTTGTGGAAATTCATTTTAAAAATAAATAAAAACGCTTTGTCTTTTCCACTTAAAAATTTGTTAAATTTATTAAAATTATTACAATAATCAATTAATTACAATTTACAATTGGCTAATTATTTGGGTTTTTTGAATCGTGTCCATGTTAATATAAAATTCACTATGGAAGTGGAGAATGAACGTTCAATAAACTATCTGGATTTGACGGTTATACGGGGAATGAATGGTTTCGAATTTGATATTTTCAGAAAAGAGACCTATTCAGACTCCGTCATATCGAAAAATTCATATAGCCCCATGGATCACAAGCTTTTGGCGTTCAGGTCAATGATACATCGTGCCTTTACGGTACCGTTATCCCCTAGTCAACGCAAGGTAGAGTTGAGTTTGATTAAACAAATTGCGTCTAATAATGGTTATAAAAATAGCGCTATTGACCGCCTAATTCGACTAAAAAATAACCAAGTGACTAATAGTGAAATTTACCCCCAAAATGTAGTTGATAAAGACAAACAAATATATGTACCTATCCCATTTTCCCACGTACTATCTAATAAAGTGGGTAATCATTTTAAAAGACATGGTTTACAGGTAGCTCACACATCAAGTGCTGGATTGGGAAGGCTCCTATATAATGTAAAAGATCTGACGGATTCTATTCTTAAACCTGGGGTCTACCGTATGGAATGTGAAGAGTGTGGGGCTGTATACATCGGGCAGACCGGGAGGTCTGTCGTTCAGAGATGTAAGGAACACATGAGACTTTCCACCTCTTCTCAATCTAATTTTACAAAACACATGATGGATTCTGGACATAGAAATCCGGCTAACTACATTCCAAAAGTTTTGCATGTCCAAAGTAAAGGTGTTAAGTTAAATATTTTAGAGTCCTTGGAAATAAATAGGGTTCATTTTGAAAACACAAATGTCATCCTTTTGAATGATCAATTGGACCTTAACCGTTCTCCTCTTTTAAACCTCTTTTAAAAAACTAAAAAATAGAAAATATTTAAATTTATTGATTTATTGTTGAAAAATTGGAATAATTGTGAACAATTTGTGATTGTTATATGTTTTTACCTGTATGGACGTGATATTCATTAGTTTTAATACCTATGTATGTAATATCGAATAATTTTTATTCCATGTCTTCCAACTTTACATATTAATTGTAGTGATTTGCGCAGGTCCATAGATATACTTATATAATTTACTGTTTATGTTTTTTATATTTATGTAATTTTATAGATGTATCTAGATTTTTGTGTTTTTATTTTAATTTGTTTATGCTTTTTAGTTTAGTCTTGATAATGTATTAAAATACGAAACCGGTCGACATAAAATATAATAATTTTACTAAATTTAACAAATTTTTAAGTGGAAAAGACAAAGCGTTTTTATTTATTTTTAAAATAAATTCCAATAGCAGATTGCCTTCAATTTCAGTTTTTCAAAAATAAATCTGATTAACATCATGGAGGATATCACCTACCTTACATTTTTTTTCTCTTATAATTAGATCTCTGTTTCACAACAAATACGATGTTCGAAGAACCGATTTACACGTTTAATTACTTCGGTCTGAAAGACCTAAGTATTAAATTCATGAGCTCAAAGTGAAATTCTTACCCCCACTTTTTTGGCATTTCTCGACGTTTTAGGACCTACTGATTCTAAAAAAGCAAAAAAAAAATGTATGTCTGTCTGTAGGCCGTCCGGCCGTCCGTCACAACCGACGAAATCTAGAAAACCGCTGGACGGATTTAAAAAAAAATTTTTCTAAAAATTACTCAATGGGAAGAGCCGAAAGGACGATGTGTTTGATAACTGTACGGGAAGTGTGTCAAAAAAATCGTCAAGTGTGTCAAATCAAGGAAATTTGCATATTTTTTGCTTAAAAAACGTTCATTTTAAGTGATTACGAGGAGAAACATTGAGTTTGGAGAAATCTGGATGGTCGGGATTGGTATGTGAGACCAAAATTTAGATTATTGCATTATAAGTTTGTTAAAAAAATGTTGTCAAGTGTGTCAAAAGATAGATTTTTATTTATATTTTTACCCTTTTTTTTGGAAAAAAACAAAATCAATTTTTGTTTGAAATGAATTTTTATTATTATTATTGAGAATTATGGCATTATAAGTTTGTCAAAAAAATGTTGTCAAGTGTGTCAAAAGAAAGATTTTTATTTATTTTTTTACCCAATTTTTTGGAAAATAATAAAATTAATTATTTGTTTGAAATGAAATTTTATTATTATTATTGAGAATTATGGCATTATAAGTTTGTCAAAAACATAATGTCAAGTGTGTCAAAAAACAATTTCATTTATTTTTTTAGCCTATTTTTTGGAGAAAAAAATGTAGCTGTTTTTATGACATAAATGTAATTGAAAAGAAATTGGCCATGGAAATTTTTGAATTTGTTATAGTTTTTGAAATATTTTTGGAATTTTGAAAAAAGTTTGTATTTTTGATTTTCTAATAATTTATGCAATATTTTTAGAATTTTAGAAAAATTTTGAATTGGTTTAAATTTTTAGATTTAGATTTTATTCTAATTTTTGGAACATTTTTGGAATTTCGAAAAAAGTTTCAATTTTTGATTTTGTTATAACTTTTGCAATATTTTTAGAATTTTTGAAAAAATTTTAATCTTTGATTTTGTAATAATTTTTGGAATATTTTTAGAATTTTGAAATAAGTTTGAATTTTATTTAATTTTTACAATATTTTAGGAATTTTGAAAGAAACATGAATTTGTGATTTTGTAATATTTTCTCGAAACGCTAAATCAATAGGTTTTTGAGTAGTTTGCTGAGTGTATCATCTTTTCACTAAATTATGTTAATTTACGATCTGTTATAATTTTTCGGCAACGTATTGATGTTTTGTGTTAGTTATGTAATAAATTTCTATACAGAGATAAAAAACTACTTATACTTTATCAAAGAGTTATCTTTGATATACACCGCTGCCCAAAACTAAAAGCCATGTCCTCATAAAAGTATTTTGCCGAAAACTATATCAAAATCCTTAACCCAGACCGAAGTCTTGATATCTCAGAGCTGTGAGATTTCAGCCCCTCCATATTTTTATATTGTTTTACACAAAACATATGCGGTGGAAGTAATATGAAATATATACCCGAGGTGTAGTAGAAAAGTTTGTAACAAGATGGTGGTAAAATTGAAACCAAGCGTTTCAATTCGAATCGCGAACGACGCACGCCAAGCTTTTCTTCAACTAGCTCTCACGGTTGGGATGGATTGAATTGCGTTCATGTTTGCTTGTTACAAAAAAAAGTTATGCGTGCGAAATTTATATAAAAAAACAAAATTGAAAATACACAAAAAACAAATTTCAAAGAGATGTTGCACGTATCAATGTATCATATTTCTCAAACACATGGTTCACTTAAGGCATACAATCTACACGTTGGCTGGCCCTAAGAATGCCGTATCCCCTTGTAAGGTCATCAAACTAGCATAACATTATGTAATTTTTAATAAAAAAAATCATTTCAACATATTAAACTAAAAAAAAAAAAAACTTACAGCAAATCCTTTGTTGTACGGTATTTAGATCTATATAGTTTTCTTCAGAGTTGTTTCCTTTTCCTTTTAGAGTCAATTGTTTATCGATACACACTACGGCACTGCCAATCAATCCACCAATTATGGTCCTTATTTTGATGATCATATATTTCTCGTTTAGTTTTTTAAATTGCTTGCTTCAAAATTGATAAAATACATCATCATATCACGGTCTGTATTTAGATTTAGCGGAAATAACTGTTCACCAAGACAATTAATAAAATTCTTTTGTTTTTTATATTCTTTGTTCATTTAATAACATTATTTTATTTTACATCAAATGCTCATAGACATTTGCCACTTGGTATTTATAAAAACCACTTTAATTTGCTTAAATACACAATATTTTAGTTCTAATCCAAGATAGCGTAACAAAATATTAAAACCAATGTAGTTCAACACTACAGCAAAACTTAAGTTACTAATCAAATGAACTTTAATCAAAATTTTATATTTTCTTTTTAATTAAAATTAATATTTTTTTTTTACTACTTGCATGAGAAATTTCAATTATTTACTCAAAAACCCAAGACAAAAGTTATTTTTCTCAGCTAAGGTTACTAATAATTATTCCCCACACCTAATAATAAGTATTTTAGCACCTTAGTAAATAATGAAAATATAATTTTTGTTCGTTTGTTAACTGAGCTCATCTTTGAATTTATTTAGTTTCTTCTTAAAATAATAATAATATATTAAAAAATAATAAGCGTTTTGATTTTATTTTAATAATAATAAATAATGAATGAATGCAAAAATTTTTTTGCAACTATAGTTTAGTTTATTTGAAATTTTAATTCGTGTTAAACAGAATTCTGTAGAAATTTAGTTTAGTTGTGAGTTGTAGACTAAAAAAATTCTAAATTTGACTCAACAATATTGAACAGATTTTCAATTCAATTCATGTCAAAAATAAATAAAAGCTATATTTTTTAATGCAAAGCATATGTGATTTTTATATACTTTTAAGAAAATTCATTGAAAATAAATTTCTAACTAAGCAGCCCTGAATAATAAATATCCAATACGCAATCCAATGATATGATACACAATGTTTCACCAAATCAAAATTTTTATTTATTCACCATTTGCTTATTAATTGACATTTTATTTTGTGAATAATTAAAGAGTTTTAGTGCATTTTTTATATCAAGTAGTAAAAAAAATAGTATATAAACCTCGGTGAAGAAAATTTTCTCCATTTCGGTGCTTAATTCGCTCAAAACTTCGTTTCTCGCGAATTAATATCCACCTCAATGTAGAAAATTTACTTTATCACCTCGGTATATAATGTACTATTTGTAATTGTAAATTGTATTTTTTTTTTGTTTTCTTTCATTTCTAAACTCTACAATTAATTAATTAAAACAACCTGTTACGGCGGCTAATATGTAACAATCCACAATCTTAAAAATTAGTTATATTTTGCCTATCTATATTTGAACAACTACCGTTTCTTCTACTACCCTGCTTTGCCAAACTGTTGTAACAACAGTCAAAGCAAAATACAGTAGAAGATAACCAAATGAAATTACAAATTAATAATCATAATTCACCTGGTTAATTCGGACAAATCAAATTAGTTTTAGAAAACAATTAACCCAAGAAGAAGGTCTCTTAGAGACAGAAAATATTTGGTGTTACAATAAAAAGTTTTTGAAGTGAAAAAAGACGTTGTTTTACTCTGTATTATTGCAATCACTTCAAGTAGTTCACACAAGAAAATTATATAATTATCAAATTAGTGTTTATTACAAGTTAATTCAATTATTTGCAAAAATATTTCGTTATAATAGTAGTTTATGTAACAAGTACGCAAAATATGGTTTTAGCGGACGAATTGTAATGTTTCCGGATGAGGCGCCAGCCGAGTCTGTAATATGAAGATGAGTCTGCTAAAGCCATTTGCGTACGTGTTGCATACAACGTTTTTTAGTATTAGCTCTTACGATTTTTTTTTCTAATTTATTGCTTAATTTGTATTCTTGCGTACTTAAAAATTTGATTTTTGAACAAAACTTATCAAAGCAATTGTGATTATAATTTGAAAATAATTATAATATAAAATAAAAACAAATTTTGAATCCGCTAAAGTGTTGTCATAACGACTTTAAGTACTAGGCCGCTAAAATACAATTTTGCGGACTCTAAACAGTTCTAAAAGTAATCATTTTTCGGGGCTAATACTAAAAAAACATTTTATGAACTAGGTTTCACAACAAAATGCTTTTATAGACGCAATCTTTTAAGATTAAAGATTTCGCTGTAGATATGTGGTATTATTGACGCTGTGCCTGGCTGTAAGTTTTTGTAACTATGTACTCTTTGGAGCCGTAGAAGAATTATTCAAGACAGTAAGTTTGTTTATCACAGTGTTTGCTGCTTGGAATCATTAAAGTCATGGTATATTTAATTAACCAAGTATTTTCACTAATCGATCGAAGCAAAAAGAGATTATAAAAATATTTCTCCGAATAGGTCAATTCGACGGTGAAGATCCAAACAATATATTACGTTTCTGACGTCAAGTGATCTTTAGACTATAACTCGTTCAAACACATCAAATAATTCTTTTTCTTATTTCGCTTTAAAAATAGTATTTTTGTCTTTGAGTTTGATTATACAAATTATTAGGTTTAAATACAATAGAGCATTTGTATTTAAACCTAATAATTTAAGCAGTTTTTCTGACGATTATGATAAAAAAAACTACCAATCTCAGAAGTAGTTGCAAACCGACGGAATATAAGCCTATCTTATATCGTCGCTTTAATAATGAAATAACGTATGCCATTTATACGTTGTTATTATATAATGGGTGCGCTGCATTCCCCATAAGGATGTCTATAAAGTGGCATTTTAACATTTTCCAATTTTTTTATAACTGGGGTTGAAAATTAATATATTGTTAATTAACGTACATGCAAATTTGAATTTGGTTAAATATTGAAACAGCGTAAATGCATGTAC
The DNA here is from genome assembly GCA_963693315.1 of Diogma glabrata. Lineage (NCBI taxonomy): Eukaryota > Metazoa > Arthropoda > Insecta > Diptera > Cylindrotomidae > Diogma > Diogma glabrata. Next base: position 201,761,013 of record OY856187.1, read on the forward strand.
GATATTTCAATTCCTACAGAATAATAACTTGGGTAAAATCAGTGTCGTATACTTTACATACATTACGATCGCCACACGAAATGGTAAATCTAAAATATTGTATAAGCATCATTCATTACTACATGATATGCCGGTTCATATAAATAAAAAATTGTAAGAATATTATGCGTTAGTTCAATAATAATTAGTTTTAGGCTTAATCGTACTTCCATGCAAAATGAAATAACGTATATGAAATATGAAATAACGTATAAGGTACCTGATTGACTTTTCACCTCTTTTTAGGTAGAAAAGCCAGCAGGTACCAATGTGAAATTTTAATATGTTGTGGGGAAATTAGTCAAGATTAATTGGTAGAAATTTTTTTTCCAATATCTTTATTCATTCAATAGTGCTGCCGAGTTTACGAAAATCAGAAAATCGAAAAATCTTTAAACCCAATTATCTCGAAACTACACTTTTGCGAATACGTTGTTTCATTATTAAAGCGACGATATACAATGCTACAGGATGCCTTCTTTATCTTTAGATTATAATATTATTATAATTTCATATATGTTTTATTCTACGTCCTTCGATATGCAGAAACAAAATAGACACTCAGATACTGAAAACATGGACGTTCATAATAGAATTGCCCTATTAACCATTATTATAACTTTCGTTATCTACGCCATCTACAATCATATTTGTTTATACTGACAACCGTTAATTTATTTCTTACAGTTCTAAGTTCTTTTCATTGAATGGATCAAATATTGGTATGTCAGATGAGCATTCCTTTTGTTGCCTTTCAAACCAAGCCGATCCGTGCCACCAAAATTGTGAACCCGTTAATACCGAAAGAATAACACTGATGATGATGCCACTCATTTCTAACACTAGGAGTCAAAATTTCTGACAATCGTGTGCTCCTTATAAATCTTATATGAAGCATGTAAAGGAAAATTTGAAGAACCTTACACAAGCAGAAATATTTTATTGTAGCGATTCATCCATCACATTGTACTGGCTTTCTTCACATCCAAGAAAATGAAAAATGAGCCACAAACTTTTTCCATTTTCTAGCATGTGAAGAAAACCAGTACAATGTAATGGATGAATCGCTACAATTAAATAGGTTAGTCCCTCCCGCCCCACGATATGTTGAAAATTCACTTCGGAGATCCATAAAAACTTGTCGATACATTTGTTCCACATCAGCAGTGAATACAACTCGGTATGCTAAAAAACAACGACATAGTATCGGAACTAAATCTGGCTGAATAGTAGGTCCGATTACGAGATCTTTAATAAGACATGCCTTGCTCATAGTCTTGGCTGATCAATCAAAGACAACGCGTAATTTTGCACTCTTCTTACTGCTTTTGTAGCCACCATGATGAAGCGAATAGGCGCCAAACTAACTGCTTCATTTGTTGTAACTTCCTCATTTGTTGTTAAATAGGTTCGCATAAAATTTACATACTTTTCCCTGACTCTGGTTGCCGTTTAAATCGAGACTCTATACTTATAGCTTTCATATGTTTTATTTGCTATTTCCTTAGTTAGGGTTTTAGCCTAAATTACCAATTGAAATGGAAGTCGTACGATCCCTATAAGCCCGTCAATGTTTCCTGGCTTGGGAAAATTAGGATCTGCCAATTGCAAGTCGTGTATTTGCGACCCCGTTGTCAATATCTATCGTTGGTAGCTTCGTATTGATCCTTCTAGTTATAAGTGATTCTAACTGACACGTGGTTTCGAATCTGGAACTCAACACTAGATCCACGTTTCCCATGGAAACGGTTGAAGCTGTGGATTAAAGTCCAGATACAACAATGCGAGCATGTTTTCTGTTCAGTTGAACTTTTGAGCAGCTGATTCTGTAATGAAAGAAACTTGCGTGCCCAAAAGAACCCTGAGTTTATGTTGATTTTCCAACTTGTCTCGCCGGCGCTGTTGCAGGTAAAATTGCAACTGACTTTTCTAAATGTTGTTGCATAGCAAATAGTGTAGAAGATTGTAATTATAATCTGGTACGTCGGAACTATTTTTATTAGCGACTGCTACTATTGTGTTATTATTGGTATGAGTATTGTCAATTGTTGACTTGTCGATGTGAACTAAATTGTGATGACGAAGTTTACATTGAAGGCATTTTGATCTTACTTTACAGTTGAAAAGTTGGTGACGTTTGGTTAGACAATTGAAACATCTGTCTGATTTTTTTTACAAATAGTCGTCGTTCCTCAACCGTCATTTTATTGAATATGTTGCATTCGGATATATGATGTGTAGTTTTCTTACAAACTTCACAGACCTCCTGTGAACTAACATGCATCGATCTAGTACGTTCATTAAATACCCTCGGCCTTGTTGGATGCGGTTGGTTGCTATTAAAATTAAATGCTGTCAAGTCATTTCGACGATTTTTTATGAATGATGTAAACTGCGCTTTAGTTGGTAGTGTTATTTTTATAGTAACTACATTACTCCACATTTGTTATGTTTCAATATCTAAGCTAATTTAAAGGTATATACATGGTCCATGGTCACGTGACTCATCTCATTATATGTGTTCACAAACCGATCAAGATTCTCACCGATTCTCCCTTAAGTGCATGCAAATGATGAAATTTCTGTGCAGCTGACAGAGTAGTATTATCATGAACTGCTTTAGATTGTAATGAAGAGCTTTCTCATTGGCGAGCCAATGAGAAGGGCATAGCAGGAAGCGTACCTTGAGTAGTTTAAAGCCGTCACGACTAAGGCTCAGCCATCGTGGGTTTGATAGAGTAATACCTGCTGCTTCAGCACAAATGCAGAAATGTACGCAATTTACGAAAAATCACAGAAATGGGAAAAAAATACAAGTGGGAAATGGAGACTCTGGCGACCCCATTTGCGAAAGACCTACGATCCGCGCGTTCAACCCCCACAATCACTCTCAGACGCCCACACACTCACGCTTCACACATGCTAACATTCACCCACACATTCAGACGGCGAAGCACGACACTCAAGCTCTCAGACCCGCCTCAAGTATCACAAGTGGTAGATTTCACTACTTCGTTGTAGGGCTGTCATCTAACCCATAAGACACAGCTCGCACGCCACTGCCATCGCTAGTACACCGTGAATCAGGTCCTGGAGCACGGGAGAACGTCATACGCTGTATTGAAAGTCCAGAGCGATTATTTCCCTTTCTCTTTATTAACAACATTTAAACAAATGTATAAAACCATAAGTAATTCAAAAAAAATTATTCATAACCCAAAAAAAAATGTAATTTTATTTGTAATTGGAACAAACATATCCAAACCCGTTTATTTCAATACCTGTAGTTTACAGTTAGGTAATGAATCATAGATCTAATAAACCAAAAAAAAAACAGGACAAGAATTCGTCTCGTTATTTTGTTGTTTTTAATTCTTCTTTTGTATTACAGGACATTTGAGAATGATTATTTTGAAAATATATATAATTTTATCAATTCAGGAAATATAATAAAAAAAAAGGTATTTGGTAAGTTAAGTTTTGACTCGGAGCAACACTATGTGGATTAGAATCAGTTCCAATTCAGACTAAATGCGCCTCGCTACCCACACCGCCAGTTCGCACACACAGGCAACGACTAACACGCCCCCATTCAACCACTGACACGCCCTTTCACACACATTCACACTTCTACGTTAAACAAAGAAAATAAAATAAGTTCACTCACCATGATTAAATCCTTCCTGCTACAACGTCTTACGCCTTAGCTCTCCATCAGCACGGTTGTAGGCAAATACATTGATTAAAATTGTGATGTAACAATTTGCATAAATAAACGTTGAAGAAATCTACAACTACAGTTGAACACGTTGAAAATACCAGGCAACAATTTGTAGAAACAAACGTTGAATAAACTTGCAAATACAGCTGAATATGTTGAAAATACAATGCAACAATTTATATAAACATCGTTGAATAAATTTGTAAATATGGTTGAATGCGTCGAGAATTCAATATAACAATTGGTATAAATAAACGTTGTATAACTTTATAATTAGAGTTGAATATGTTGAAAACACAATGCAACAATTTATATAAACATCGTTGAATAAATTTGTAAATATGGTTGAAGGCGTCGAGAATTCAATATAACAATTGGTATAAATAAACGTTGTATAACTTTATAATTAGAGTTGAATATGTTGAAAATACAATGTAACAATTGGTGTCAATAATCGTTGAGTCAATTCGCAGATATAGTAGAACACGTTGAAAATACAACGTAACAATTTATATAAATAATCGTTGAATAAATCTGTAACTATGGTTGAACACGGTGAAAACTCAATGTAACCATTGGTATATAACTAAAATTCGTTGCCAATGATGCCAATGATGATTCAAATATTGCACAAGAATTCGTTGTCAAAGTTGAGATTGATGATAGAAATATTGCACCAAAATTCGTTGTAAAAGATGACCAAAAATATTGTACAAAAATACGTTGAAAAAAAAGTTGATTTAAATACAACAATGTTGCGCTGCAATAGCTCAGCGATTATCGTAAATTGATACTAATATTAGGTAAAAGTTGTGCCACAACCACTCAGGCAACTATTGATGAAACTGTATAATTAAGTTGTAAACTTCCACATATAAATTTACACCTACATTTATTTATTTTCTAAATTTTTGGTATTTAGTAAACAGTTACGTTACATCAATTTATTCTAGTAATTCAATTGCTTATCGTAATTAAAATTAGTAACATTTAACATATTAATTCTACAGTTTTGTTGTTGGTTTTGTAAAATTATTTCCTATTTGACATTTTATGAGCAACGACACTTATCATTTAATATCCCAAAATCTGATATGCCAATTCATACAGTTTAATTAATTTTAATTTTTCTTTTATATCACAGGTCTTAATCCTCAAGTACAAAACTTTAAAATCTAATATCACAGATTCTTACATGCGAGGTCATACGGTTTTAATTTGTTTATATCACAGATCTTAATCCTCCAGTTCCAAATTTTAACATTTAATATCACCGAATCTTGACTAAATATTTTAATTACGGATATTATTCGGGTTTATGTTACTGTTAAACAGAATATCACAGATCATTAGGTCAATTTATCAACTAACGCTTTATAACCACAGTTAGGGGGTACGGGTAACGGATCAACATAAATAAATTAATATTACTAAGTAAATTCAACTAAGAGAGAAACAATTGTTCATTATATAGCCGTTTTGACTTCGAAACATTCGAAGAAAGGGTGTCTGATGTGAGGAAATTAATTATGTAAATCAATGTTAGGATCTTTTTTTCGATAAAACGAAACGGGCGGTTACTTTGTAATACTGACCATTGCAAAAAAAAATTTTGCGAAACAAATCATTTCCGACACATTAATAAGAATTATCAATGATTTAATATGAATTAAACGTAAGTTTAATCGTTTTTTCTTTTAGAATGTTTATGTATCGCGAAACAACAATCTACAACAGTATTACAGCGAAATTCAGATCCATAACGGAAAGACAATTTGATATGAATACCCATACAGGAAATCGAATGCTTAACAAATGGTAGGACAATAATTCTTTTATTGTGACGATTGGACAAATACGCACAGCTGTTTTGAGGTTTGGAAACTTCGTTGTTTAAATACGGTTAGTGTTTAGAGAATCCAAATTCAGGTAGTATGGTGAAACAAAGCGGATGGAAACGCAGCATGAATCAATATTAGGGGATTGCAAAACTAAATATTAATGGTTATTAATGGTTATATATAAAAAAAACTACGGGCTACGGAGAATATAAGAAAATATGACTATCGATGGTGGATGGATGAGAAACTATTACGAGCTACATATGGTAATCAAAAACGATAACTAATGAATCAGAAATTATAACACACTACGTTCAGGCGTGGTCCCAGGCTATTCATTACAAGATCGAATGATTGCCAATCCGCGAAATGCAGTTCAATTTAGCTACCACAAAAAAATAGTTTTCCTCAAACTCTGGCAGTTTTATCTTCCTTGTCATTTTAACGAATGATAGATAAACAAAATGATAACATTATTTCAAACAACACAATTTGGCCTCTTTTTTGTTAACCTGCATTTTTTTTTTGGAGCATGCTAATATAGAGTCGCAATATTGATCTCTTTACGTAAAATTGCTTATTTAATAAAAAACACTAACTGTTGCTCAAACATATTTCAGTTTTTTAGGGTTCGTTCAGGCATGAGTTTACAGAATTGAACATGACCTAGTAAGCGGAAATATTTACTGAGAAAATAAGCCACTGTGATCAGCTAAAGCGTGGACTGTTTGTTCTTACATCAGTCACTGCCAAAAATGGTGTTTGTCACTAAGTGCTCAGGTTATTTCAGTCTGAGTTTTGGGGGTAAAACTCGAAAGGTAAGAGCTAAGACCAACATCCTCGACTTTTTTCGAAGCAATAATTAAAAATTAAAGATAGATAATAGAAAATTTTAGTACTTGTTTGTGACTGACGACAAGAAGTTTATCCTTTTGTTTCAATATGACAGAGTTCTCGAAGTCAAACCTTAATAGACCCAAACTTGAACTTTATCACGTCACAAAAATAACGAGAAATTATAATGCCTTATGCTATAATTTGAAGATTCGCCATCTACCTATCGGTTTTATTTTTAAACCATTTGGATCGTCTGAAATTATCAATACGAATTCATTCCGTGTGTTCTTAGGGTTCCGTACTTTGGAAAAGTAAAAACGGTACCATATTGGTGAGACTTCGGTGACCATTCAAAGAATTTTTTAAAAATCATTTTTTAGTTCGATTCATCAATAACTAGAGTTATAAGGTCCTAATCAAGGCAAACTAAAGCTCTATGCCAATCATCAATCAGGAAAACAATTGTCAAACTGACATCTCAAAATTTTTCCTTAACCATATCGTGAATTGCTTTTTCCGTCAGAGGGAGTGTAAACAGAACTTTACCTTAAAACAAATAATTATTTTTCCTAAACGTCAATAACATTTAGGTATTCATTTAACCATAAATACCCATTCCAAATGCATAACACAAATTTTTTTTACCTTCATTAATGTTCAAATTATTGTTTAAGTACAACACGATTCCACGAATTTACTATAATAATTAATTTCCTTTATTTACTTTCCATTATATTCCGATGATGAAAATTTAATAGAAGCTTTAAACTTGAAAAGTGAGAAATAATATGTTTTGGAAAACTTTACTAGTTCAATCTATTTTGTTTGTGTTATTATTATTTTATTTATTATTTTAATAAAACTACTTTTGAAAGTTCAACGTAAGTTTCATATTTTTATTTCTTTTATTTTTTATTGTGACTTATGTGTTCTTTTTTTAAACGAACTTTTTACGTTGTAATAAAACAGAAATAATTTTATCGACATTATAATGACTGAGCATATAAATTGTATATGGCGTGAAAATTTCTGTTATCGATTTTTCCCCTTTTCTTCTTATTCTTTGAACTATTAAGTTACAATAAACTACGAACATTTTTCTTAAAATATTTCGTATGTCTTTTGTTGGCTGAAATTGAAATGAAGATGTCAGTTATTGCAAGGAAATAGTATGACAAGCCTCAAGTGGAGTTTAGGTTACGTAAACGTTATGGAAAATGAAAAATTTATGTTTATTTTATTCTTCAAAAAATAAAACTAAACAAAACGAACATGAATTTAAGCTTTATGGACCCGAAGGGGATTTTTGACATACGTGTATCATTACATCGAAATGATTTTCTCTACAACGGAATTAATGTGTCGTATTTGAAAATGCTTTGTTTAACTTAAAATCTTCAATTTATTTAAAGTTCAAATATTTTCAAAGTTTTTATTTCAGTATCTATCGCCCAATGCTTCGATCAAAAAATTAACGAATGTATGGCAGTCAAATCATTTTCATATCCAACAACATTTTCATATCCAATCAAACTCTTCATTGTTGAAGTTTATTGTTTATTTCCAATGTTTGCAAATAAAAGGGTCTGTAATTTCCCAAAGTTCAACGCAATAGTTTGTTGTTACTAATGAGAATTTAATAGTTATTTATGTACCAAGGGTGTAAGTAATACATTTCAGCCCGAGCGAGAATTTGTTGCCAAAACGTTGGTCGAGGCCAACAACTCGCTAGGCGCTTATTTGTGACTGAAAAAGTAAACAACAAGTAAAAATCAAAGTTTTTTTTTCCGAGTAACTCAAAAAGTTTATATTTTTCGAAAAAATCATCATGAACAAAATTGTAGCTAGGTAGTAAAAAACAAGAGAGATTAGTTATTTTATTGTTACTATAAACCCAATACTAAGTTATGGTTTGTTGAATGTAGACTATGGTTCATCGAATTTGAAAATCGAAACATTCAACGGAAAAACGGTTCCTTACTTCATAAAAAGTTACAAAATCTTTTTTAAAAAGCTTAAAAAAACCTGTAACATGAGTACTGATAAAAGTCCATTGCATTGAGACTAAGGAAAGTTATCACAAAAATAAAGTCGTTTTCTATTTCTGTGACCTAAAAAGCGAAATAGCCTCCGCCATAACCACCCCATTTGAAACTAATCGTTTACTTTATCTATGTACAGTAATACATTCTAGAACTTAAACCGATTTTGGATGCTAAGATTTGAAAAAAAAAAATTAGTTTTAAGTGAAAAAAACGTTTTCGTTATTTCTCAAAAATTTTCATTTTCATTTTTTTTCACAAAATTGTTTTTGAGGTAGCCGCTAGCTCAAAAATTAAGAGAGATTCGATAAAAAATCAATCACTTTTTCCGCACTTCGGCGCACTTACATTGAGCATTGATGTATGCACATCACGTAATTTTTTGGAATTTTTGTGCACGGTGGGTACCATCTTTGAGAGCACTGTTGCATAGAGAGTATGGGAAGAAAATAGACAGCTCAGCTCGGCAGCAGAGTCGTCGCTTCCATAGAGCGAAAAAAAATGGTTCGAATATCTGTAAATCGTTATCATCAGACTCTGATAATTTTTCGTTTGAAGCTTTTAATAAACTCTTTTTACTATACTTTCATCAGTTACACCAGATGCTGTTGCAATACGATCATCAATATTTAAAAATTGTTTAGTGCTGTCCATATTATTGAAGGTAGTGTTTTACGGGAGAATTTACTAAAGCCTGAATTTGACTAAATCCTGAAACCACAGGCAGAGATATTTTACCATCAAACTAGAAGAAATTTTGGAAGCGTACTGGTGGTAGGTACTTTGCAATACTGTTATATGGGATTGCTTAAGATATACAACAAAGTAAATTGAAAAATATGAAGGGACTGAAATCTCACATCTCTGAGATATCAAGAATTCGATCTGGGTTACGGATTTTGATATAGTTTTCGGTAAAAAACTTTTATGAAGACATTGTTTTTAGTTTTGGGCAGCGATGTACATATATCAAACATAAAACTATTTGTTAATGTACAAGTATGTTTTTATCTCTGTTTAGAAATTTATTACAAAAGAAACACGAAATATTAATACGTTGCCAGAAAATTATAAGAGATCATAAATTAATATAACTTAGTGAAAAGATGATACACCCAGCAAACTACTCAAAAACCTCTCCATTTAGCGTTTCAAGAAAATATTACAAAATCAAAAACTCATATTTCTTTCAAAATTCCAAAAATATTCTAAAAATCAAAATAAAATCAAAAATTTAAGTGCTAAAAACATTCCAAAAATTATTACATTTCAAAGATTAAAACTTTTTTCAAAATTCTAAAAATTGCAACTTTTTCCAATATTCTTAAAAAATTGCAAAAATTATAACAAAATCAAAAATACATTTTTTTTTTCAAAATTCCAACAATTATAATAAAATCAAAAATTTAAATTTAAAATTTAAAAATATTGCAAAAATTCATAATTCCAAAATACAAACTTTTTCAAAATTCTAAAAATATTCCGAAAATTAATTATGAAACTATTGACAAACTCAAAAATTCAAACTTTTTTCCAAAATTCTAAAAATGTTGCAAAAATTATAACAAAATCAAAAATACAAACTTTTTTTGAAATTACAAAAATATTTCAAAAATTATAACAAAATCAAAAATTCAAATTTTTTTTAAAACAAAAAATATTACAAAATCAAAAATTGAAGCTTTTTTCAAATCAAAAATTCAAACACCTTTTTCCAAAATTCTAAAAATATCGCAAAAATTATAACAAAATCAAAAATACAAACTTTCTTCAAAATTCCAAAAATGTTCCAAAAATTATAATAAAATCAAAAATTTAAACTTTTTCAAAACTCTAAAAATATTCCGAAAATTCTTACAAAATCAAAAATACAAAATTTTTTCAAAATTCAAAAAATATTTCAAAAACTATAACAAAATCAAAAATTTCCTTGTTCAATTTCATGTTCGCTAACATTTCATGTCAAACAAATAATTAATTTAATTTTTTTCCAAAAAATTGAGTAAAAAAAATGAAAATCATTCTTTTAACACGCTTGACAACATTTTTTTGACAAACTTATAATGCAATAATCTAGTTTTTGGTCTCACATATTAATCCCGACCAACAAAATTTCTCCAAATTCAATGTTCCTATTTCTAATCACTTAAAATGAACCTTTTTTTAAGCAAAAAATATGCAAATTTCCTTGTTTTGACACACGTAAGAATTTCACTTTTGGCTCGAGAATGTAATACTTAGGTCTTTCGGACCGAAGTAATGTTGAAAATATCTAGACCAGATGCAGTATGATTGTTTTATTGAGGCTACAACCAAAAGCAGTTTCGTCAAATTATCAATCCTGGTTCCTACTATAGTTGCCTCCCCTGAAATTATCACATTGAAAGACTTTATTTTCAAATCCAATTATGGCTTGGAAACAGCAGAAATAGTCGAACTAATTACGGGGATGTATTAATATTAATATCTTTGCCACCCATCAGAATGCAAAAATGCATGCACCACCAAAACCTTGCAACTAATTGCAAAAACGGGTGTAGTAGATTCTTTAGTTGCCGCGAAAACTCCCATAATAGTCCTCCAATTTTAAATCAAGAAGAGGAGGAGATTGATATTGACGATAGTTTCCATGTAGATTCGTTGTTTGAAAAAACTTTTTAATTTAATGTAATATTAAAAAATAAAATAAAATCTTCGCCTGTAAATAACTTTTATTAATGTAATCATAATATGGGGTAGTCTAAAGATTTAAAATTTTATTAATAAATTTTGACAATAAGGGTTAGTTTTCACCCCTAAAAAATAATAAGCACATATTGGCATAGGGTAGATTTTGAATTGGAAGGTAAGATGGGCTTAATTCCAAATTTTTTAAGCAAATCAATACTGATTCAACAAATTCGGAGGATCCTTATTATTTTTACCTTCATTTACTGGCCTATCACGGATACATTATTATATATTTCGTTGGCATGACGGACAATTCAAGATTTTTGTGATGAAAGCAAGTAAACTATAGCGGTGGATTATAAACCCAGTGTTTGAAGGCACAGGCACGATTCACAAACTTTCTCAAAATATGATTATGATTTCTTTGCAAACATGAATTTTAATTTAAAATATTTTTTTTTTTTTTTAAAAAGAAGTGTTGTGTAGTAGGAATTACAAAATTTGTCACAACACATAGATACCTTTTAAGACGTAGGTCCCACAACAACATGCGTCGTGAGGTATAGGTGGACGCTTTTTTTAAATCTTTGTGGATTGAAGGGACTCGAGACTATTGATTCGGGCAAAGCATTCAATATGTACGATGTACGCACAAAGAAATCCCTTTGCATTCTATTACTATGACAGTGAGTAATCTCGACAGTCCGACCGCCCGCACAAAACGATTGACATGTAAAACGGGGAAAAACATATGACTGAGGCATTATGGACCTGATTTCATCCGAGCACTGCTGGTGACGATATTTATAAAAAACAACGAGATCAGCAACAGTGCGACGATGTTGCAGGGAATCAAGATCTAATGTTAAATCTCGATCACCAACAATTCGTATAGCTCCCTTTTGAACAGAGTCCAAAAGTGCCAGGATAGTAACAGATGCAGCGCCCCAAATTTGACAACAATACTTCATACAGGGACGAATATAGGACTTATAAATGTGGAGTAATTGATGCGAAGTAAAATATTTTTTACATCTATTGAGGAGGCCGAGTTTTCTTGACGCGCTCTTTGCCATGGCCATTATATGATCGTTTCAGAGTAAGTCATTGGATATTGTGACTCCCAATAAACGAATGCTTTCACATTCGTCTATTTGGTCGTCACACATACTAATTGAAATATCGTTGGGAAACTCGGTCTTTGATCTGGAAACAATCAATAGCTGTGTTTTGGTGGAATTAAAATTGACCAAATTGCTGTCACCCCAATCGGCGACTGTTTTTAGGTCCTCGTTTACATTTATGGCAGCGTCTCTTCGGACGGGATTTATTCGTTCATGTATTTTACCCTTTGAAGATAGGGGGACGAATGACTTGTAGTGTACTATCATCTGCAAAACTATTTATTGGGTTACTGGTGATTTGCAACAGTTCGTTGATATAAATTAAATTATTATTAATTATTATTAAATTAAACTATTAGAAAGTATTTAGACGTACGTCTATTCCGGCATTTCCCTGGGAATTGGGAATTGAGAAAAAAGTGCAATAAATGAAATAAAGAATTATTTTCTAATACGAATTTGTTATTTCCCGCAGCACGGAATACTAGTTATGAAAAAATTGCTATAATTTATTTCTCAATTCCTATTTCACGATGTACCGGAATAGGGCTACTGAACTCCTTTCTTTTTATTACATATTTATTTATTTTCAAAAATATAAATTAAAATTAAAGCAGAAGTTCTAATTATAATATAATATTATAAATAAATAGGAAACTGAATAAAAAAAAACACAAAACTTTGATAAAAACTAAAAAATATATATGTATGATTACAGTGCATTAACCAAATTTCACATCAACCTTATACATAACAATGTTGAAAAAGACAAATTGACTTTTAAGTTGTTAACAAAGAGCTAACAAATTTACCAATATACTATGAATTTGTTCTCATAGACTCCAGTTCAAATTTTGTAAAAAACTAAGATCTTAAAATTAAAACTTAATCCTAATCTTAATCTTAAAATTAGAACTGAGATCTTAAGTTAGGTAAGCACACATGTTATGTATAGATACTGACCAAAAATTCAGTAAACAATGATTATCCTTTATAAAAAAATTTGTGCTGGAGCATAGACAAATAATAGTTAATATCCAAAAGTAAAATATAAAAACTATCCCAAAATTTTGTTCAGCTTCGATTGTCTTATATTATTATTTGTCTATGATTAAAGTTAGTTTTATTGTAGGATACATACAAGTTTCTCGCGTTCCTTCCAGTAATTTGTCTAACTGTCATGAGTTCTGTATTATATGTCATCATTTCATTTATTATATTGAAGACTTTACCTGCACATACTTCTTACTTCACCTGCATTCTTAATGTCAGTCCGTTGATATCACTTTTAAACCTTTCTCTAAAGATTTATCAAAATCTATCAAAAATGTGAGATCTTGTACGGGAGGACGCCAGATGTATCACCCAGGAATCTACTAATTTTTTTAAATAAATTTTTTAAACCAGTGTTGGTTTTCCACACATGAATTCTTTTACGTTACATTTAAAATATTCAAGGCAGCAATAATGCATCCACGTTTATACTTTATTTAAATTATAGAATAAACCACCAACCCACCTACCTATTTATTCATCACCAATCCTATTTTTATTCTACGTATATTGTGCATATTGCTCAAACAACCAGATAAATAGTTTCATTTTGTATTTTTCTTTTATTCCTCTTCAACCATCTAAAATGCATAGAATTTTCCATTTTTCTTTTATGTAAAAAAGGTGTGACTGACTCGTGCCAGGACTAAAGGAGGATATACATACACAAATTTTATTTAAAATACTTTTGTTTATTTTAATTACGTTTTTTTTGTTATTTTATTATTCAAGTAGAAAATGAAAATAAACAAACAATAATAGAATTGTCTATTATTTTAATGACAAGAATTACTGTTATCTTTACGTGTAGATAAGGTGATTAGATAGTTGTATTGTAGAGAAGCTTAAGATCTAATAGTTTTTGTAGCAACACTTACAGACATTGTCGGAAATTGTTTTGTCTGTTTTTCGAAGTTAATTTTCAATTTCAGTTGAGTGAGGAAAAATAGTTTTTGTTTTTAATTATAACTGAGATGTTACAAACAAAAATTCAATTAAAATTTTTTTTGCTTTTCATTTTAAATTGATGCTGTTGCTCGTGTTTAGCTTGAACAAAAATTAAAATTAGTGTTTTGAAAGAGTTTTATGAGCTTTGGATAAATTTTATAATAGAATAGTGAATAAATCAGTTTCACTGCGGTTTAGGTGTAAAAGCTGAGTACTAGTTTTGCAAATGGTCTACTGCTAATTTCCAAATAGACTCATCAACAAATCATTGAAATATTATTGCTCACATTTAGTAGTTCGACAAAAGCTATAAAAAGTCTGAGTGTGTAAATATCTCTGAATCAATAGAGACCATTTCCAAATCAACTGAAGAGTTCTTCTCCAAGAATTTTAACTTTATCAAAAATATATAACAATAGGGCATTTTGGGCCTTTATAATCTTCAGTCAGTGATATCTGCTGATCATTCCTTAAAGATGTTTTTGAAGTGATAATGTGGAATTATGTGTGGTTATTCCACATGATCAAGTTCTATCGATCAAAATTTATCTCTTACTAATTGATTATTTGAATGTAGTGTTTATGAATAAGCTGCGATTTATTCACTTCAACCCCACTAGCATCCTTCGTTTCAGTACAAACTATAAATCATAAAGTTTTCAACGTTTTTTATTTTTTTTTTTCAAACTGGCTTCCACGCAATTGAAATTTTTTAACCATAACCGATAATACTTCAAAATACAAAATTAATAAAAAAACCATATCATATCGTCACTGTTATGCCAGAGTCACGAATGTGCAAAATTTCAAGTTTTTCACTAATCTGATAATATGGCTTATTTTTGTCGTGGAATTCAGTGCCAGAAACATCAATGTGATAGGAAAAGTGCTTCATGGTCAAACATAAACTTCTAAAACCACCAAAGTGTAAATATATTTTTTTATAAAATGCCAAAGACACTAATGTACCACATTCGTGTCTTTGGCTCGCTCTTGAGGATTGTGTTTTAATCATTCGTGAAATAGTTCTCTGAGCGACCGATAGAATGTTTACGGATAGCGGCTTATCAGTCTATTGATAATGCTACTGATATATTAATGTGGAGTTCTTTCAGCCAAAAAAAAGTGATGCACATAAAAAAAAATTGATGGAAATCAATTGGGCGCGTTCTTTCAGACAAAATTTTTGATGTTTTTCTGATATAAATCAATTTTATGAAATTGAGATTTTTTGATAAATTCGTCTTCCAGCAAAAACTAATACAAACACACACATATAAAACAATAACAAGCTTGTCGCCATTTTTATAATTTACTATTTGTGGATAGTTTTTTGTGATTATTAAGTTATTACTTCCCGAGCAGAAATTTTTCAGGACTCAAGTAAGGTCCTGATCAAGTTTGCCCTAATCCGGATCAGGCATTGGTAGGGCGGCCTGATTGGGCCCTGATCATGAGTGTAACGCTTTTGCCTATCAGGTCCTGATTGGGCTTACCGGATCAGATTCTGATTAGGATAATCGAATCAGGCCCTGATTGGGATATCTGGACCAGACCCTGATATATATTTATATACTATATACATAAATTAATTAAATTAAAATAAAAAAATTACAATAAAAAAAATTAAAAGATTCATACCACCTCGTCTGTAAGACTATTATTATAGTCTTACAGACGAGAAGCGATAACTAAAACATACATGAAACGATTTTACCTATATATTTCTAAAATGGATAATACTCTAGTGAATTTTAACCAATTGAAATTTCAGCTAGGGGTTAAATACGAAAAATCTGATCAGGGCCGGATATATTCAAATAAGGTTAACCCTAAAAGGGTATTCTAAATCAAGCCCACATCAAAATGCCCTAAAAGGGATTGCCCTTGTAGGACTGACCAAGCCCTGATCATGCCCTGACTGTATTGCAGGTTTTCCCTAACTATTTTCTGCTCGGGTTACTATTAAAATTAAAATAACTTTGAAATGTTGTATAACATTATTTTACCTTATAATTTGTTGTTAAGGTCATTGATTTTTACGGGGGGTGTTTTCGCGAATGTGCACTTTTGATTATTCGTTTCTTTGCTAAAGGCATGAAAGTGCGTTTAAAGCCGAATTATAATTTTCAAAGAGTGGGGACGCAGCAGATATTACACAGTATACATTTTGAATAAAAAATTTGCTGGAATAATAATTAACAACAAAAAAACTGAATTTTAGTAGCGTTTGCAAAGATTAAAATGCAATTATCTCAAAACTACAATTTTGCACATTCGTGACTCTGGCATAACAGTGACGATATATAAAATACAAAATCTAACCTACGTTGTTAACCCCATCTAATTTACAACAACCTATCAATTCAGTTATTTCATTTCTTTTACAAATTAAATCTATAATTAAATTAAAAACAATAATAAAATTTTATTAATTAATTCAATAGAACAAAAACCGACCGACAAACATATAAAATTTATAAACACACATGCTCGTTCGACACAGACACATAAGCCTATGACATTTTCATTCTAACTTCATATGTTTTGAATAAAACAGTATGTGGGAAAGTATATTTGATTCAAAAGATAATATATTATACACCATATCTTGGGTTGTACTTTTAAATCCACTGGCATAAGAAACTATAAATCACACCATAATAAGACTGGAGTCACCACCGAATTAACTTATCTATTCATTACTCACTGGAGTGTTTTCTTTAAAATAAGAGTTTTCTCTTAATTATGTTAATTTTTCGTTTAAAACTTCTTTGTAAATACACGTAGTTAATTATGTATATACAACACACATACTCATATGTATACAATGTGATAGCAACAGATAATTTTCTATTAAAAAAATTAATTTAATTTAAAATTGAAATACATATAGTTGTTAATACGTTTAGAGACAACAAATGGGAATAGTAAACATAGTAAATTTATTACTATTCGTGTTGGCTGTTGATTGATGAAGTAATTTATTGAAAATTAAATATTATGAAGAAAAATTTTTAATTACTTAATCTATTTCTGAGGAATAAATTTGTACAAATTAAGATTTTGTTTGAATTGAAATAGACAGAATTTTTATAAAATAATTTATGGTAACGTATCGGTTTTTTTTATTATTTCTACCTACAATCAGTCGTCTACAAAAATATCGTTCACATTTTTCATTTAGCATATTATTTTTATGCAACAATCATAATGGTTTCCAACCACTGTAGATATACTCATAAGATATATACAGCGGTGCTTACGGGTTTTTACCTCGACATACTATTACTCCATGGGTCTCCGCCGGTTTCATTTTATGATTACCATATATTTTATACTTCGTAAGGCGCTTGTCCTTGACGAGTCCTACATCTTTTTTATCTACCATTTTCCTTGATTTCGGTCGCTTTTTCGCTTAAAAAACTCAGAAGAAAAATATTTCAGAACGATTATTTTTGTTTCTTTCTTTCTTAAGTTGCTAATATTCATGAATAAACTTAATGTACATTTATGACGTAATATTTTTTAAAGAAACAACGTTTGAAGGCAGATGGCACTGTACAAAGAAAATTAGAAAATATTTATTGTAAAGAGAAAAATTATAAAAATAATGCAAAACACGTTTTAATATTAATTTTAAAAATTTGAGGTCCCCCTCCCCTCTTTAATAAATAACAAAATTGTGGTAGTAACTATACAAGACCCCAGGAAATCGCCATGTTTCGGAGTTTTCCAAGCGAAAAAGCGGCCGAATTAAGGAAAATGGCAGATAAAATAGTGATAGGAAGCGTCAAGGACAAGCTTCATACGAAGTATAAAATATATGATAAACATAAAATGAAACCGACGAGGGCCCAGGAACTATATAGGAATTCGTAAAATTTGTACATATTTTTAAATGAAATACTTCCTAAAATGTTTACCGAGTTTTTTTGGTTTTTTGTTATTTTTTTACACCATTGGGTGACATTTTGTTTGAAAGTACAATTTTTGGCGCCTTTACTTAAATACCTTTGTTCTATGATAACAGATGAAAAGTCTATTTTCAAGCAGGCTTAATCCCCTGTGAAAGTAGTTTTTTTTCCTCTTGTGTAAAAAGAATAACAAATTGTAGTTGCTATGGTATTTTGATATAAGTTTACAATGTTTTTAAAACAAAGCAGCCATGGAGAATATGAATTGAATAGAATATAAATTTTGAATGTTATTTTGTCGATTTCTAAAACTATCATAGACAAAATTTTACGCCCGTGAAATTGTCCCACTCGACGATAACACGTCTCGTGAACAAATTTTCACTCACGAAAAAGCAGCGTTTTCATCTCTTGTAGCAAAATGTTCTATTTTTTTGTAAAAAATCGAAAAAATTTTTGGAAATTTTATTCAGTAGTCTATCCGTAAATATTCAACAGTTGTTCGTCATTGTGGTATTACATATATATTGATTAAATTCAATCTTAAAACAACTTAAAACAATCGGGAAATTGCAGTATCAGTGAAATATCAATAGTTAAGGTGCTGACAGATGAACTGTATTCAGTTAACGGTAGCACCCTCAATCTAAGTTATGGATAATTCCTTGGTGATTGCTTACTCGAAGAAACGTGCTGCATATAACTCTATATCTGGGATTTAATAATTCAGGCAGTGGATCAAGGCATATTCCACTAGCTAGATTATTGGCAATTCTATTTTTGTTTTGTTTGTGGAAATTTTTCTAAAAAATTTGCTATTTATCCTTTTAATTTGTTTTTATTTCCTTTACCCGCTCTTGAAATATTGGCCTATGCCATATTTTGTTATGTAATAGGATTTATTGCTTGGTTATCCAATCTTTGAAACAAAAATATAACAACAACAAACCAAAAATTTGCGATCCCTCTGCAACACCTTAGAACGCATGTTGTTGTTGTAGGACTTTGCTGTTAAAAAGTGTTTATATATTGTTGTGAGTTATGACACATTTTGTAATGCCTACTACACAATACATTTTATTTAAAAAAAAATCGAACTTTCGTCTCGAATTGAAACATTACTACTCATTCGGCAAAATCTTTCTGTTCTAAGCTTGTAACAAATAACAATTCTAAAAAACTTATTTTGTTCTGATTTTGAGAAAAAAAATTGTTATGGGTTGCTGCAAACATATTTAAATAAATTGATATAAAACAACAAAGAACAAATAATTCTTTCAAACAACTTTTAGTTCTTCATACAGAATGCATCGGTTCCGAGATTCGATCCGTTTTATTTGAACTATCAGTTTATATGAAAAACGGAAATTGAAACACAACGCACGAAGTGGACAAAAACAGAATGGACACGTATAACACAAACTCTAATTTTTAAGGAAGACATAACCCAATTTTGTTTGAGTTTTTGGCATATATAAACCTAAGGAATGAATGAAACGAAACAGATAAAAAAACAAACGGAATGGATCTATTCTGTATGATCTGTTTTATTTTCTTTAGATCTACAAGTGCGACAACCCCGCGTACTATGGTTTTTGGTATTTACATGAGTTAACGTGATATATAACATAACACTGGCAATAGCAGTGAGATGTTACTAACCACGTTGATATCTTAGCGGCGTTGACAATGAACTCTATTTAGTGAACCCTCAGTATAGGTATAGCACCCTCAATCTTAGTTATGGCAATTCCTTGATGATGACACGTTATTGCTTGTTCGAAGAAATGAGCTTTTATATAACTCTATCTGAGCTTTTAATCATTGAGAAAGACAGTGCGTTACGTGATCAAGGAATACGCCACTAGCTGGATTTATGGTATCCGCATTTTAGTTCTGTTTATGCAAATTTTTTAAAAATTAGCATTGCGTCGCTGATGCTTAGGCTAACTTCACCATAGCTCTGGAAAAATGTTCTGAGTATATAGTGAGTACTTCAATTAATGGCTAACCGATGTTATAGATTTCGTGTAGTTCTAATTATAAAAACATAAAAGAAAGCTGTAGCATTCCAACAGACATAAATTCTGTTGTAGGAATAGAAAAAGTAAAAAAAAATTTTTACCGGAAGTTGGAATGCAGAACAACAGCTCACAAATCATGCTATAAGCATACATACTAAGTTTAATCAAAACTAATTATCAGAAACTGATGTTATTGAAGTTTGAAATGACCAGGTGCACGGAAGGTCTCCACCACTTATCCCAATATCGTCCAAAAACTAATCAGTTCTTTGTCATTCAAATCTCCATCTTGTGTCAAAGTGTCATCAAAATTGATTAATGAACGAATCCTGTATGCTCCCAACAAACTTTAAAACCAAAGTATGAAAAGTCAGCAGTTGTTTGGTAGATTCAAACTTACAGGTGTTTAGTATAAACTCCTCGCCATTTTGTCTAATTTTGAAATGACTCCACATCTTCCATTTTTAAGTAAACCTGGAAAACCTATTCAAAATTTTCATCAAGATCCCATTTGTTTTTGTCAGGAACCCATCCACCTACCAACCCCCCACAGACACACAATTTGTGCATTTAGATAGAGGATGATCCAAAACAAAAGGTAACATAAAATTTGAGGTATGTAAGATTTTTGTTTCTTCGATACTGATTGCATTGCTTCACACAATTGAAAATTGTAGTAAAGTAAAAATTTGTTTTTACTCACATTCAAAGTGGTTTGAGTTTTTCTCAAAGCCACGTTTTGCAAACTCGCCACCTCGACAACACGAGCATTATCAACCGATTTTCAATTTTCTTTATTCATATATCTTTGTAGTAGCTAAGCGTAGCTGATTTTAAGACGATTTTATTTTTATAAGACAAATTTTAAAAATAAGGGCAAATAAATGAAAACAATTTCAATCGGTCGCGTTTATTACGCTGCTCGACCAGTGTGTTTCTTGAAGCAGAGTAATTTCTGCCCGTCCACCGTATACATATCATCCAACCTTCTCAGCGAAGTTTTAATCTCAGCACGGGTTTTCTTAAAGTAACAGATAAGCCAATTTTTATTAGCATTCAACATTTTGAAACCAATAGGACTTATAACTTACGAAAAAGTCGACCGTGAATATCAGTATGACAGTAAAGTTCCATCATTGCACCCGTTATGCAGATACAGACCAGGATTTGCACTTTTTCTAACTCCGTTTTTCCAGAGTTGAGCTGGGCTCTTCTGTTCCATGCGACTGCTCCGTACGTGATGTCTGGTCTGGTCACAATCATGGTATACATTAACCTTAGGATGGCTGGGCTGCATCGCCATGTTTTAAGCGGAAGCTTTTTGCATACCATCAGAGTTGTTATGACTTTGCTCATCAGTGTTTTCATGTGGTTTCTCCACAAAAGTTTGCTATTTAGATCTACTCTGAAATATACTTTATCTTCTCTGTAGATTTAATTACGGAGGGTTTCCTATTAATATTTCTTTTCTCGGTGAACGGGACCAATCTAGTTTTACTCAAATTGAGTTTTAGTCACACAGATGTGCAAGAAGTCAAGTGTCTACCAGATTGTACAATATCACAGAGTACCTTCCCGAATATACCTCTGGCATTAATGATTATGTCAACCACGCGGACCCAAGACATTTGATGCCCTGGTTACCTAAGATAACTAAAATTTTATACACCACTAGACTCCGCTGGATGATTCCGTCCTTAATAACATGCAAAGTGTTAAACCGACGAGTCTGTCGGGTGGGTGACAATTTTCTTTCTAACTTTTGGCATGAATATCACTTTTGTCGTTCTCTATGGCTCTGTAATTTGTCCAAGTGCCGTACTGCTTCGAATATTCCTAGGAGGTGTGGTAACAGTTACTTCTGCCCTATCTGTAGAAGAGCTGGGACTATTTCGTCCACCTCATTTCTGGTGATTTTATTGGCGGGACCGTGTCTATAGTCCATTTAATACGATCCTCCGTAAAAAGTGTGGCATTCAACCATCCGTTCTCTGGGCTTCATCTTTTATTTATTTTATTACTTGCGTCTACTGCGCATGCGCTAACGCTTCCCAGCAAGTTTGTTTCTTGAAGTAGAGCAATTGCTGTCTGTCCTCTGTATACATCGATGTTTTAATCTCAGCACCGTTTTTCTTTAGGTAACCGAAAAGCCAATTTTTATAGCCATTTAAAATTTTGAAGCCAATAGGACTTATAGCTAACGAGAAAATAGACTCTGAATATCATACGGACAGTAAAGTTCCATCATAAGTGTTTTTTGTTGTTCTTTTTTATAGTAGTGAGTCCCAATAATAGACGTAACTTAAATTTTATTCCAATTCAAATTTAACAAAAAAACTACCCATATCTCAATAAATTTTTTAAAATTTCACTCCTCAAATACTTCAGACATGTTCAAAAAATCAATATCGTAGATCGAATCAAGTAGATCGTATTGTTTAACTTTACAATCGCAAAAAATCGTGTTCTCTCTTTACGTTAAATGTTCATCCTTGTCAGTTGTATGAGTTTGAAAAAGAGCTTTGAAATTATTATTGTTTTCACTTTCTGAGAACAAGAAATATTTGACATGCTAGAAATAATAAAAGCAGATGTAAAATAATTACTTTACGGGCTTTTGTGTTTGTTTAAAGTTTAAACCTAATATCGATTTTCTTTTGTTCGACCCTCTTAACTTCGAGTTATTTACCGCAAATATTCGAATTTGTCAATTGATAAATAAAATGTTAAATGTGGCGGCATAAACATAAACATGCGTGTTTATTTAAAACATTAAAAGACTATAAGTTCAAGTCTTGGCGTTCGATTTTGATAAAACAAGGTTTTGTTACGGTTTTAGCAAAATCATAACAAAACACAATAACAAAGGAATGAAATGAATATAATTGTTCTTGTATTTACTGTTAAGAGACGGGCTAAAATTATTTCTTATGTTGTTTAAAGGAACATTCCGGATTAAAGATGTTTAGAACAACGATCGATTTATCGATTTTTCTAGATTCAAAGGGATAATATTTAACAGTTTTTTCAGACAGAAGTAATTAGTTTTATTTTAGACTGCGATGATGTTAAGTGAAATTAATTGTAAACGAAACGCTA
The DNA here is from genome assembly GCA_963693315.1 of Diogma glabrata. Classification (NCBI taxonomy): domain Eukaryota; kingdom Metazoa; phylum Arthropoda; class Insecta; order Diptera; family Cylindrotomidae; genus Diogma; species Diogma glabrata. The sequence continues at coordinate 201,784,328 of OY856187.1, forward strand.
AATCGTGCATATAAAATCGTGAAAATAGAAGAATTTATTTTTAAATTAGTTTTTGGAAATAAAGTTTTAACTGTTATTTAATAGAAGTATTTTGTATATTATTTTGGACGTTGTGTACAGGAATTTCTACAATAAACCTTTGGAGTTTCAAAAGCTATTGGAAAAATATTCTAGACAGGCATATTGTTGCTGTGTTGTTTTCCTGTTGTGGAACAATTAAGGTGTGAATACTTACTAATCAGTAATTTACTAATTAGTGATCGAATCCAGAAGGAGTTTTGGGACTTACGATTATCAAATTGTGAGTAAGATCAATTCGAAAGAATATTGAAAAACGTAACAATATATAGGTTTTTGCAAGTCTTTGAAAGATTTCGGTTATGTGTTCTTTGCGTTTAACACTTTTAAATTTCAACAAATCGTTTAGTTTTTTAGGCAGATTTCATATAAAAATCTACCTATTGTAATGTGCCTCATCTCGGAATTTCGGAAAAATGTTTGTGCCAAACGACTATATATGAAAAATTTTATATATATATATGTATATAATGTGTATATATAAACGATATGAGATATAACGAAAACGACCGGCACTCTCACGGTCGTATTTGTTGAGGTAAATCAAAAAAAATTTCTGTACATGTGTGTTCTATTAATATCTTGGACAATTTCGTGAATCAGCCAAATCCGACACGTGGTTAAGAAACTATAGGCTTTTTTCTAAAACAAATAGATTTTTTAAAACCGTTATAACGGCCGTTTGGATATTAATATTTTTAAAAAATTAACAAATTTAGAATTTTTGGAAGCTTTTTTATCAATTTGTTTTAAAAATAGACCTCTGCAGTTAGAGGTTCCTGAGTGAGCGGCTCCAACAAAAAAGTTTGCAAAAAAAAAAATTTGTTTTGAAACAACCGGCACTCTCACGGTCGCATTTGTAGAGCCAAATCAAAAAACCTTTTCTAAAAATGTGTCTTTTATTAATATATTGGACGAGTTCGTAAATCAGCCAAATCCGACACATGGTTAAGAAACTACAGGCTTTATACTAGGAAATAAGTCTGTTTTTTAGATCCGTTATAACGGCCGTTTGGATATTAATATTTTTAAAAACTTCATAAATTTAGAATTTTTGAAACCTTTTCAATCAATTTCTTTCAAAAAATGGACGTCTGCAGTTGGATGATTCCGAGTGAGCGGCTCCAACAAAAAAGCTTGAATCAACCGGCACTCTCACGGTCGCATTTGTAGAGCCAGATCAAAAAACCTTTCTTAAAAATGTGTGTTTTATTAATATCTTGGACAAGTTCGTAAATCAGACAAATCTAACACAAGGTTAAGGAACTAGAGGCTTTATACTGGAAATGGCTTTTTAAATCCGTTATAACGACCGTTTGGATACTAATATTTTTAAAAACTTCATAAATTTAGAATCTCTGGAAACATTTTAAGCCGTTTCTTATATATATAAAGTATAAACCTATGAAAAAAAATAAAAACATTTGAATAGAAGAAAAACATTTTTTTTTTCTTAGAAATAAACTACAGTGAAACTTCCATAATTCGAACCACCAAAAGCCATCAATTTTAGTTCGATTTAGGGAAATTTCAAAATATAGAAACGATTTATAAAGAAATTCAAAATTTTAATTCGAAATATTAATACGATTTATAGAGAAATTCGAATAATAGAAGTTCGATTTATGGAAGTTTGACTGTATTTTGATATTTTGCAGTAATTATACGACATATGATATAGAGCAGGTTTGTGTCATAAATTGTCACTCATATGTTCTGTGGTAGATTTGATATATATTTGTTGCAAAATTGGATAGATATAGTTTTGCTTATATGTTTTTTTAAAAATTTGTTCGATATCTGTTTGTAATTAGTTTGTTTTGTTTAATCTAATCTGATACATCAGCTTCTACTGGCACACAATACAGTCTGATCTTGAAATCTACCTATTTCTAGCGGATATATGTGCCGCTTGGACTTTTAAGTACAATGAATTTATTTATTTACATAAATAATTATAATTAAATAATAATAAAAATGAATTATAATTACTAATTATTCTACGCAGTATTAATATGTGTGTTTTATAGCGTACTGTCTGGGTTTAATTTCCCTAAGATTTTAGATAACTATTTTATTATATATAAAGTTAACGTTTATTAATATTATATATTATAAAGCTTAGACTCTTAGAGTGTATATATAAATATAGAGATAGTGTTAATTCAAAAAATATTTGAAGAAAGACTAAATAAATCGTGCTCGCACATCTGTTACAATACAATCCATTTATTTTATATCAATTTTGATTTGTTTTTCAATGTTTAGATTTACAACCATAAATTTTTTTATTAAATTATAAATTGAAAATAATTCTAAATTTAGCAAAAGTTAATAACTGTTTTCTTTATAGTTAAAGTGCTAATTTTTATAAAATGACGATAATTGCGAGATTAATTTAAATTTTATAAATTATTTTCAGTGAATATTGTATAGAGGATAAGCAGTATTTTCTAACGGCATGAACAAATATTTAAGTTTTCTCAAGGTATAATGTTATTATTTGCTAGCAAATTTTTTTCGTTGTTAGGAAATATGTTATTCATTGATAAAATTTCAAAAAACTGTTTATTGGAGCGCCCGGAGGTTTTGGCCTCGGACTTTTATTACAGTTATAAAGATGTTATAGCAACCGAATTGTTTCTTTCAGTGTGCTTTTTGAAGCTTCCTGAAGGGTGGTAAAATCAGTATTGCCAATACTTTTTTTTAGAAATGTAGAGAAGATTTTGAACATTTGCTACTTCCTTCCCTTCATGTTAGTGTACCAATTTATAAAACCAAACATTCGTTTAATCGAATAATAACAATTTTTTGATGTAATAAAAATTAATAATAAAAATCAATAAAAATTTATTAAATATAATAACAAATGAAAAGAAACAAATACATTTTCTTATCAATCAATTGTGTTTATCGGCATAGGGAAAGATTCCTTGTTCTATTCTATTTGTAGCTTGTGGTGGTTGTTTTTGTTGTTTTAAATCAATCAACCCGCCTTGTTCGTTGAATTTTTATATATATATTCTATCTTTGTGTGTGTCTTTAAATTGATATTAAAAATTTCGGAACGATATTACTGTTTAGATAAAAAAGTAAATTACATTTCATTATTATATTTCATTTTGAACAAGAAAGTAAATAAGTATATAAACTTAATAAATGTTGGTTGGAAAACATTAAATTTGATATAATATTAGCGGGATATATGTGTAATATAAATGAAGGGGATAATAGGAAGAGTATTTTATTTTATTTTTATGTTACTGATAGGTGGATTCGTTTTGCTTTTTTTTGTATTATAAATTTTATGTTGTTAGTTTTTTTCTGTTGGATAAAGATGTGTTTTAACATTAAAAGAGAAAATAAGAATTAGGTTAAGTAATGTCATTATTGTATTTTGGATGTTGTGCTATTGATATTATGTCATTTAAACATAAACCTAATACGTTTCTATTTGAGTCATTCATGCACTATTACGTAATAACAGCAAAAATCAATAAACTCAGCTCTAGCTTAACCCTACTATCTATTTTTCTGTTATTCATGAATGACACCACCAACCAAAAAAACAATCAATTTTATTCTTTTGTTACATTCAAAAAATATGTTTTTACAATCATCCACTTTGTTATTTGGGCAACACGGATTGTAATCACAAAGTAACAACACAGGCAAAAAAAACGTTTATTTTGATTTATTGTTTGATAAACAAAAAAATTGTTTTTCAAACCTTTTTTGGTTTGTTTGTTAATGGGGTAAGTGTCGATTTATATATTCGTAAAAGGCAAAGGGATGGTTAAATATTCAAAATAGTGTTTTGATAGTTTTAAAATTGTTTTGATATGTTAAATAGATGGGATGATTTAATATGATATATACTAGTTGTATTTTTAATTTGATTTTATTTTAAATTGTGGAATATTGTTGTAATATGTAGGTTTATAATTTATTGTTGTACATTTGGTGTAATTTTCAAAGAAATCCCATTCAGGCTAAAGTATTTTTAATAAAAATTGACAAAAATATTAATGTTTGAGTCCCCAAACACAGTTACATAATACAATACCTGTAAAAGTTGAATTTCGTTGTAATCCTTTCCACTTTCTCAACTAATCTCTTTAGAAAACTTTTACCCCAATAAAACTTACCTTTAAAATAATCACCTAGGTTTGTTTTTTATGTGTAGATTTTACTACTGTGTTATATGTATGCCATTCAAAAAAATCAAAAATTAATTTTGAATTTTGATTTTCAATTTCCGTCCATTTTTTGTGAAAATGAATTTTTCATTTTTATGTTATTATAAAAAAATTTGGTTCATAGGGCTTACATCCTTTTCTTTATTTATATTTTTATTGCTAGTTTTATTTTTTTATGACAGGAAATAACCAAAAATTGCAACAACAAAAATGGGAATATTGTTTGTGTACAAAGTTTAGTTTTTTATTTTCTTTGCTTGGTTTTGTGTAAGTGTGCTACATTATCAAATGTCAAAAATTGATGTTTCCTTTCGATTTTAGACGATTATCTATTCCGGTAAACCTTAATGACGTTTCAGTTTCGCGATACAAACTTGTTTCTTATTTTTGCTTTCTATAAACGAAAATTGATTGATTTGATTGTTCGTTAGTAGAGAAGTTGAATCGAGTGGAAAGCTATTTTGGGGTGTTTGAATCGATATAACTGCAAAATATTATTGATGATAACACAAATTTGATTTTCTGTATTAGATAAACATAAAAAAAGAAAAAGGATTGAATTTCGTTTGAATCAATATCACATACATATTCCTCATATTAGATTACTTCATTTTTTTTGTTGTATTCTTTTGTTAGTAGTATCTGCTGTACATGACATTTTTCGGTGACAGGCAAGTCACCTTTTATTTTTATTATTACTTCTTTTGTTTTAGTTTTTGTTTTATTTTCCAAAAAAAATTTCTAATATCACCAAAGAAAAGCACAACAGATGATGCATTATATTTACACATTACGACCAAATGGTGTATAGTAATAGTTTTCGATTTTCATTTCTTGTCATCTTTTTGATTTCATTATAAGTGTTGAGGGTTGTTATGTTCTTTTTAATAAAAGAAACTTTAATATTGTTATTATTTGTGAAATGTGGTGTTAAATAGATATATCGCTATATTCTCTTAAATATAAATTTGATTTCTTTTGTATGTTTAGTTGATTTTGTCTAATGTTAAAAAATTCTTTGATAAACTTGAAAGACTTTGTTGTTAATTTAATCATTTTTATTTTCGCTCAATTTCAATTAGAAAACACTTCAGAAAAAACAATTTTTTTTTTGAAAATGTAATTGAATTTGTTTGATTTAAAAGCAATAATGTTTCTTTATACAAGAAAAAAATTACGATAAATTTTATATCATTTTATTATCAAAATCAACATAAATATTTGTACTGATTGAATTATCTAAATGCTAGAGTTATTTAGTCGCAATATAGATTGTGACAATCTTGTCGTTAAAGTGGATTATGAAGTATGAGATTGGTTTATGATTAAAGTGAGGACGACGTAAGGGAATAAAGTTTCACTCTAAAATATATATTTAATCTGTGACTCTACGTGAGAAACTGTCTATTCCTCTTCGAGATAAATTTAACATGTGGGTTCATTTTTTACTCCTTATTTGTTCTTGCTATTGTGATCTAAGAATTTTTTATTTAGTCTGTACTTCGTTATGCTGTTAAGTAGTGATACAAACAGATCTCGAAGTCAATTACTAGTCTGGGCAGAATCAAGATAGACTAAGTAATGCACCTCATGTACCTATCTATCATTATTCATCTATAATTTCCCTAATCAGGTATGTCTTATTTGTCATGAGCTTAAACGAATACAAATAAGTCTCCTATTTGCTCTAATCTTGCCTAGGTGGCATGATCCCAGATTTGTTTCCTGAAATAATGTTAGTCGAAGTAATCATGTTATATTGCAATTAAATTTCGAACTCTAGTCTTTACCATTGCTGTTATAAAGTGTAATATAGGACTTTTACTGGGGCAATTTTAATGGATTATTAACCGTTGAATGAAGATCGCCATTCATTAAGGGTATCCTTGATTAATTTTTCTCTTGTAGATTGGCATCTATATTTTGGTACAGATACATTTTATTATTGCTACTCTCGCTTCTGCAGTTTCTTTGAGATCCAGTCATATGTTGCTTTCATTTGTTCAATGAGCCTGAACACACTTGAAAATTTAAGATGAGTTATCGCTGTTTAAGCATATCAAGGCACATGTAGTATTGTAAAATATCACCATCTGATCACCATAATCAATTTTTAGCGTGCATGACCATATGTCAAATCGTATTTTTGTTTGTTTGTTTCACTTTCTGAGAAACCGAAATTTCTTTCCATATTCGTGCGTAACTTTTTCATTTGATTCGATGTTGTTAGTGGGTTTTTTTAATTTCTATTCGCAACATACACTGACTACACGGGAAATTATGTCATGTAGCACGATTTTGATTAAAATTTGATGTAGGCTTTGACAATGTTTATTGTTAGAAAATTCAATTGTGTCGGCTGTCGGCACTTGACGAAACATTTTAATATAAATTAAAAATTGATAACACTTGTTTTTCTATTTGCGAAACAAAAACAAGTGCTATCAATTTTTAATTTATATTTATTGTTAGAAATGAAATTGCAATTTGAGCCAATTAGATTATATTATTTCGATCTTAAAGACTTAATTACTATTTGAACCATGTGCTGAGATACAAGCATTTCTCTTGTCATACGAAAAAAATGATAATATTGGGTGATGATTACTATTTCTAGTTCGGGTTTGATTAAAATTTGTATTAGTTGGCTTTGGAAAAGTTTATTGTTAGAAATAAAATTTCAATATGAACCATCTATAGAGTAAATAATTTTGATCTGTAAGACTTAGTTACTAGTTGTGCAACACACACGGGCTATAGACGGGAGACTATGTCATACAATACATATGTCACAAAAATAATCAAAATTACACACTGATTGCTTTTTGTAGTACGGTTTGATTAACATTTGAAAATTGATTTTTGTAAAATAAAATTTCAATATGGACCAATTGGATCAAATAACTTCGATCTGAAAGACTTAATTACTATTTATGGCACACAGGTGAAATAATGTCATACGAAAAAAATGTTAATATTACGTAAATAATATTAAATAAATAAATAGAGGCTTTACTATCCAAGTTCCAAAATTTAAATTGAAGATTTTAATCCATAGATGATGGGATCCCTAAAAGCTGAAATAATAGACAAAACACAAGCTTATGCAAGTAGTTTACGCAACCTATAATAAGAGCGACAACGTTAAAGGCGCCGAAAATAAGTTCTCTTAAGTTGTAATGATTTGTCTAAGTCTGTGTCTATTCCTCTTTCTGTTTAGAAAAGTTGAATTCGACCTGTATGGCCATGTTCTTTATTTGAATCCACGGGGCTGTAGAAGTCTGAAACGGGGCTACGGCTTCTATTGACCGTACGCCCGGTATGTAGTTTAAATTCAAAGCTTGATGATAATTTACGGTATATCATATATGGTCTACCACACCGCTAAAAATATAATTTAATTTGTTTTTGAGGACAATCCTGAACTTGATGTTCGAAATATTTACTTGGTGGAAGTACCGGTAGAATTGTGTTTGCAAAATCTAGATTTAATGTTAAATTTCAATCACCAATTTGTGTAGCACGCTTTTTGAACAGAGTCCAAAAGAGCCAGGAAGGTAACAAATTCAGCGCCCCAAACTTGACAACAATACTCCATACAGGGACGAATATAGGACTTATAAATGTTGAGTAATTGATACGGAGTGAAATATTTTTTATATCTATTGAGAAGGTCGAGATTGTTTTCACATTCGTCTATTTGTTCGTCACACATACTAATTGAAATATCATAGGGGAACTAGGTCCTTGAAACAATCATAGGGGAACTAGGTCCTATCATAGGGGAACTAGGTCCTAGAAACAATCCACAGCTGTGTTTTGGTGGAATTAAAAATGGCCAAATTTTTGTCACCCCAAGCGACTTTTTCTAGGTCCGCGGTTACATTTATTGCAGCGTCTCTTCGAGCGGGGTTTATTCGTTCATGAATTTAACCCTTTGTATGCGGGAAGACAAATGACTTGTGTCCCTTCATCCGCATAACTATAAATCGTATTACTGGTGATTTTAAAAAGTTCGTTGATATAGATGAAAAATAAAGTGAAGGATAAAACTGAGCCTTGGGGTACACCAACTATTATTTTGAGAATAACAGGTGGAATGTTGTCCATACATAGAGGATTTATTGTTGTTTAACACCCTTAAAAGTTTAGCGACAATTTTGGTGTTGAAATGCGATTATTTCTTATTAATTCCTGAAGACTGGATTTGGGGTACTTCTTTAAAAATTTTCAAAACTGTCGAACTAGAAGCAAAGTGCTCCTCGAACACGGTAGTTTTTCTTGCAGGGCCAGTAACGATTAAGTCACCATCAATAATAGGGGGATAGAAGATTTAGTTCAGAATTTAAAAAATTAATGGCACTGTAAAAACTTTTGCCAGAAATTGACATACTCGAAAGTTTTGCCGCTTTCGGTCTATCAATCTCTGCAGTTTCGTTTTCAATATAATCTGATTTGATATTGTTGGCTTTTAGATATTTGGATCGATTAACAGGATTTTTGTAATGAATCCAAATACTAAATAATCTACGTTTTTTTCTAAGAGCCAATTTGACCACCATCGAAAACATATATTGTTGTTGTGGTTTCATTATTGAAAAGGGAACTAATTTGTTAATACCGAATTGAATTGTTTCAGTAATGGTTTGAGCAGAAAAACTTACACCGTCAGTATGAATGACGATCAAAAGGGAAACTTAGAAAAAATTCGGTGACCATTTTTAAAAAGTGAAATATTTTACGGGGTTTGAGAACTATAGTTTTTAGTTAATCAGTTATGATAACAGATGTGATTTATAGATAATGGTCAGAATTTAAAATACTATACCCGTATCGACACCGACACTCGTAAAATATCTGGCATAGATGTGAGAAAGAGATCTAAGAGAAAACTTTTATCGTCGCCACTACAAGGAGCGAAAGTTGGGCTTTTTACAATTTGCGTCATGTCGTGCGATGCGGCAAATATTTCTGCCTGCCATCATTGTAGAAAATTCTAACCACGATTTGTTGAGGACGTTGAATTCACCGGTAACGATAAATCGTGAATTGTGAAATGCTCTTTGCTCTAATTTTTTCCACAACATTAGTCAAAAGATTAAATAATTCGGATTATGTTTGTTAGGGAAAAGGCATAAAGCAATTGTGAAAAAAAAAATTCAGGTAGACGAACCTTTAATACTACTGTGTTGTAGCCATCACCATGTAGTTCAAAATTGAAAAGCGTTTACATGCAACACTCTCTTTAAATTAAAAGCTGATTCAAGCCGATATTTGAAATTAAGTGTTACGTCAGAGTGATAGATTTCAGAAACTTTTGTTTCTGCAAGACAAAGAATAAGCGGTTGGTCATACTCGAGATGATGTTGCACTGCATCACGGACCACGGTTGGCATTCATTTCACAAATAGTTTGAACTTGCATTTTAAAATTTTTATCAATTGTAATAGTCATTTGATCACAATATAATATGTTTTAAAAATACGTACTAAATTACAAATCCTATCACGTAGTAAAATACGACAGATGCAAGAATAGTTTTTTACATATCTTGGTTCAATAAAAGCCCATATGAACCGCAGGCGTAACTTATGCTTTCAGCCTGAGTGTATGTACAACGTTTTACGTACAACTGAATGGTAAGCTAAATTAGTTTCTAAATTTTATAAACTCACTAAGTTTATAAATTTGAAAAAAAAAAAAAAATTGAACGGGTGTTCATTTAACGGGCGTAAAGTTCTACTTTCAGCCACGATAAAACAGATGCAAACAAAATTTTAGAAAATTAAAACGATTACTAAGATATTTTTTCATATTGCTTCCATGTGTTAAGGCACAATAAAGGTTAACAACAGACCCTCGTAAATACCTGTTAAAAGTCTATATACTGCTGGGGGCGAAAGGTACCCAGAGGTTTGCACGCTAGCTTAGTTTTAATCCACTAGGCCCATCCAACGTGGCGCACTGAAGAAATAAAGACGTTTTAGATTAGGGATACTGCTAGGCCCGCGCCCCAGGCGACGTACCAGAAAAAGTAATCAATGCGTAATATTCACTATTTTTTCGTATGACATAATTTCCAGTATAATCCGTGTGATGTGCGAATAGTATTGAAGCCTTTGAGATTGAAGTTATTTGATCTAGCTGGTCCAAATTGCAATTTTATTTCTAATAATAAACATCAAAGCCTACAAATTTTAATCAAAATCGTACTAGAAATAGTAATTAATTAGTATTTAGTACGTAATTTTCACCATTTTTTCGTATAAAATAATTTCCCGTGTAACCCGTGTATGTTGCGAAGAATAATTTGGCGATTTTAATTAATAAATTAAAATATTAAAATAAAATCACCATAATGACATGCGTACTCCCCATGAAAATGCATAAGTAAAGTATTATAAAAATTTCTGATTAATAACATGATTTCCCGTGTGTTCCGTGTGTGGTGCGGTTAGACACTCCCAAAAAATAAATTTGTCAATAATGTTAAAAGCTTGTCAGCAATTTTCATAATATACTTTGAGAATAATTACATAACTTAAATATTTTTTCATGGCGTTAGAAAATATAGCTTGTCCTTTATAAAATAGTTGACTTAAAAAACCACTTGAAATATAGTCCAGTAACTTTGTCGTTTAAGAGTATGAGGTAGTATGCGTCAAATCCGGTAGTTCTGATTTTTTGCTGACTTGTTTATGATGTTGGCCTAATGAATAATCCAAGTTTGTGACCTCGAGCGCCGAACGCAACTTCGTCAAAAATCGAAAAAACCGCGAGAAAATCTTTATTTTTCAAAATTTGGCGATTATAACCCTAAAGGACTAGTTTTTTCTTTAACCTTTCTTAGGACGTTTTTAAAGTAGACTAAATTTGCTACAATATGATACTAGAACTGTCTCTGTAGACCCAATAGCTTCCGAGATTAAGCCTTTCAAAGTTTATCACTTTTTTCGAGCTTCGCAATTGTTTGCAATATACCTTTGTAGAGTTTTCTACATCCCTGCCCTAATAATTGTATTAATAAATATATGTGTGTGGTGGCCGATGAGAAAAGAAGATTATGTAACTGTACCTGATCATTTTTGTGGTTGCAGTAGCAGATATCCCAGAAGGTGACGATCTCTCCGATGTTGAAATGGAGGATGACTTGTGAGCACAAGACGTCGACGATTCATCACCATCCCCTGATGGGGATATGCCATCTAAATACGTCGATCCAGATACGGATGAACCTCAAGCGGGACCTTCCAAAAGGGCTAAATTAATTTAATTTATTGATGTTGAATGTTACTCAATTTCCTAACAAATAAACTTTTTAACTTTTGTTGTACTTATCTTTTTTACTTCATTATTCGTAGTTTAGCTTAAACATCATCGTTCACACTTCTTATTTTCTTTTTTAACATCCCATCATAAAAGTACAGTGCTTCGATAGTATATTCAGGGTCAAAATTCATTTGGAACGAAAAAATTGCAAAAAGTTGCGAAGATCGAAAAAATGATAATCTTTGAAAAGCTTAATCTCGGAAGCTATTTGGGTATATAGAGCCAGTTCTCTTTTCATATTGTAGCAAATTTAGTCTACTTTAACGTTCTAAAAAAGGAAGTTACTGGACTAAAACTTTGAAAGACTTAATCTCGGAAACTATTAGGTCTACAGAGACAATTCTAGTATCATATTGTAGCAAATTTAGTCTACTTTAAAAACGTCCTAAGAAAGGTTAAAGAAAAAACTAGTCCTTTAGGGTTGTAATCGCCAAAATTTGAAAAAATAACGATTTTTTCGCGGTTTTTTCGATTTTTAACGAAGTTGCGTTCGGCGCTCGAGGTCACAAACTTGGATTATTCATTAGGCCAACATTCTAAACAAGTCTGCAAAAAATCAGAACTACCGGCTTTGACGCATACTGCTATGTATAAAGTTACTGGACTAATAACTTAATAAATTTAAATTACTCTAGTAATTATTGTCTTTCATTTTATAAAAATTTGAACAATTATGAAGAAAATATTTAATAACTTTTGGCATTTTAAATTTTGAATTGTTTTTATAATTTAATAGAAAAGTTTGTGGTTGTAAATATAAACCTTGAAAAACAAATCAAAATCGAGAAAAGATAAATTGAATTGAATTCTTCATACAATGTGGTTTTATATTTATATATACTCTATGTTTACATAAATACTCTCAGCATATCCTATGGCCCTTGAAGATAGTCGACAAGCTCCACAATAAACCATTTTAACCACATCTACGTTGCCCGATCTTAGATTATTCAAACAAACGCTGAAATAATAAACCCGTTCACTCTAACCTTATTTTTGCATATATTAGAAATTATATAATAAATTAATTCAATAATCTTAAGCGAAATACTGACGACTAAAACTTTTAGATATATTGAAATTTTTTATAATACAGCAACAGAAAAAGACCCTCAATGAATATAAAAAGAGACAAACACAAATATAAATATAACAACATTAACAATATTTTATTAGTTGTGACAACGGAATGTATCTGTTGACTATATCAATTTGAAACTTTTTCTCTACTTGAGGGTAACTTTTTCTCAACTAAACAAAAAATGCACAAAGGAATTATTTCTGTGAATAGACCAAATTTAAGTTGCCTTAGTTAAATTTAATTGGAGTTGACTTGCAATGAATTTTAAACGAATTTCGATTATAACAGCTGTCAATCTATTGTAAGCGTCCCAATTCATTAAATTTATATTGGCTTTTTGTATTTACAATAACTTATATTACAACTTTTACCTTGATGCAGCACGTCTTTTGATGCTAAGGAAGCACTGCATCCCTATTAAGCATGTCACTTTTTAAATTAATTATTGTTTTTAATAGTAAATTTAACAAATATAATTCAACGAATTTCTTTAATAATACTAAATTTAATAATACTAAATACTAAATTGTGTACTTCATTTACTCGACAGAAAAATTTATTTTCATCTAATAACTAATGCACGAGCAACTGTCTTCCTTTTCTTGAATTTTATAGTTTATTTAAAAAATTACAACAGCAACAAAAAGGGAGCGGGGAGGAAAAAAATGAAAAATAAAACAATTGAACATTGCTAAGAGGCTGTGTTGTTATATTTTGCTTCTACGGATAGTACATTTATTTTGTTTTAGATTATGTTTTTTGCTTAAAATATGAATTTACCAGAGTTTACAATTTCATTTTATTTAAGCACTCATTTCACTCCTTAAAATAATAGTATATGTTTTCATAAATTCAAATGTTTTTAATTTCATTATCGTTCTAACTCGAAGAGTAAAATTTTTAGTTTTTTCGTTTTCATTTGAAGTTTTTGTTTTATTTATCTTTACAAAAGAAAAAATTAGTACATATTCGTCATCCTTTTTATATATTTTACCACATACTTGCAAAATTAAACAAAACGTTTAGAAAAATTATTTAGTTTTTACGTGGCGAATCATCAATTTTGAAGAAAAAATTAAATGTGTAAGTATTTGAAAGAAAATATTTATTTCAATTTAGAAGGATATCACTCGCTCTGAAATAACGGAGTAAATTAGTCATATAAGGAAATACAAAATTTTCGATGCTGAAATAGAACAGCAACATTACAACCTTCGTTAATAAGTCAATTTTGATGCAACTGTAATTGAGCTTGTAGATTTGAATGGCAAGAAACTGATTACTTTATGACCTGACTAGACTGCTAACCGAACAAAGTCGGTCCTCTTTATGAACATTTTGTAACAAAATTTGTATTTTATTTAAATATGACGTTTAAATAAATTAACTGCCTGAGGTGACTTACCAGTTACCACTCATTATGACGTTTGTCACGTTAACATTATATTCAATTACTTTTCCATTTTTGGTCAAATCATTGTTTTGAAATATAAATCAAAAGAAAAGAAGATCGTCTTATTTAAATAAAAAAAATACATACATATATCATATCCGTTTTTTATAAATAATAATATTTCTTTGTTCCTTCTCTCCTATAAACCAACAAAATCAACATTTCCTTTTTTATGTTTTCATAAAATTCTATCCTAAAATAGAATTTTTTTACCTAAAATGTCAAAGTTTTTATTTTCACAATTTGAATTTTCACAAACAATCCAATTATATATTTACGGTTTTTAATTTACCCAAATTACTAATATTTTAGATATTATTATGATGAGATGTTAGTTTCCTTTTTATTATTATTATTTGTTTTTATTCTTTTCTTTAGAATAGAATGTTCTAAATATTTGACGTTGAAATCGTGAATTGTTTTTTATTGTAATTTAAACGTTTCAAGCTTTACAAATATTTTGTTGTATACGCTTTGATGATAGATACTTCAATCTAGAAAAATGAAATGCAAAGCAATTAGTAATTTAAGGTATGGATAGAGAAGTGTTTACCACACTGGTCGAGACCCGAAAATTACAGATCCAACCTAGAATCACAGGTGTTTTCCGGTTTTCTGGAAAGATAAATCTTCAAACTAGGCAGACTACTTTTAAGTTAACAAAAGCTCTATAAAAAGAAAATTAGTTCAACATATAAATTAAATATTTACCTTTTAACCAGCTATGGCGAAATTTTCCTACAATATATGTTTAAATGTTTTACTTTTTTAAATTTGTATTTTCTTCGTTATCTTACATTACATTTTATTATTTTATCACCCTACCCTATTGCTCTGACAAAATTAACATATCATACAAAACCAGAAGACAAACACCTTTCAAAAGTGTCTCACAAAAAAGAAAAAAAAAGGAAAAATTATGTCGTTTTTCCATTGAGAGATTTCCAGATAGAGAACTTTTTTTTTATTGGAATGGTGTTTGCATAGAATTGGGAATGACATAAGGGAATACGCTTAAAAAGTAAAGTTTTCTGTTGGTTTAAATTAAATGTAATAATTCATTGAAAGTGAATTATAAAATCTTGTTTTTATCCCAGAGCTTCGAAACCTTTATTATTTGTGTAACGTAATTTCAATAAGTTTTTTAATTTTTGTAATTTTATTTTTTTCAGGTTAGTGGATTTAATTTGTCATATGGTTTTTGATTGAGGTTTTTTGGGTAAGTTTTATAATACATATATTGTTACAAAAGCATATCAAAAGCATATATATACAGATATTTAAAAGTGTTGTTTTGTGAACCCATGGTATTTTTGGATTTTGTGTTACTTAATGACAGAAGTTAATGGTGACATTTGTTCATATCATAAACAAAAATTATTTTCATCTTATTGAAAATGTTGATTATATTATCTGAATTAAAAAGGATTAGAATTGTACACTAAAAACAAAGAAAAATGCTTAAATCGTACAATTTCTTGGTGAAACATACATATTTTTGCAGAACCTATAATTGTTTTTTACCAAAATATTTGTGGTTTTTACAAATAATTTCTTAAAATTTACAATATTTTTGTAAGAAGTTGTACATTTTACTCTATAGAAAAAATTGTACAATTTAGGAAGTTTTTTTAGTGTAAAAGAAATAGGTATGGCCCTTCGGATATAAATTGCAATCAGAGGTTTGTCGGTTTAAAGCTAATGATTTTGTCGTCTGAAAATTCTGTATTTGGTTTTTGTATTTGGTAGAAACAACATGAAACCATCACAGGAGGAGGGTTTTGAGCACCATTGATTGTGTTGTGTAGTAGATGCTACAATATATGTCACAACAGAACATGAAAACCTTTTAAGGGCCCTTACAACAAGCATTTTGAGGTGTTGATGGACGTAAATTTTAAATTCAAGCGTTCACGCAAAACAATTAGCATGGGATAACAGGAACGATTAGATTATTTAACACCATCGCTCTTATGAATAAATTGTCTCCTTTTTCACCTTTGCTGGAATGAGCCTAACTCTTAAATCGATAATCTTTATTCTCAAATCTCTTGTAGATTTTGTTATATTTTAGAATTCCTTGTTTCGAAAATATTATAATTATTAGTTAACCAATTAACTTTCTACAATAATTATTTTGATTTTATAAATTACAATTACGAACGCTGGCAACCACGACTGGGCCATTAACATAATTTTACTGGATGATAACTTCCGACAATAAATGGTTGCCATTCATGGGCCAGAGAAAAAACAACAGCAATGGCCCATACACAGTTGCCCTAGTAACGGACCAGCATTGTAGTTATGACCAAATTCTGACAACTATTACTGGGTCGTTATAAAAAATATACATGATTATCATATGTAAATTTAAATAAATTAAATACAAACTAATTTAAAATAAAATCAAAATGACGAAAAAAATTCAAAACTCCCCATACAACTGGTTCAGTTGCAAGAATGACTGAGTAATGGCAAACATGACTGCCAGTACTCCGCCTTTAAATAAATATAAAATAATATTTTTTATACATTAATTTAAATAAATTATTTACAAAATAATTAAAATAAAATAGAAATGAAAATATTTTAAAACATATACCAACCTTTTCTATATTATCATAGTCTTTCAACCGACAAGGCGATAACTAAACTATATGTGAAATTTTTCAAACTACGTATTTTTAAAAGGGATAATATTCTAGTGAAATTTTAAAAAAAATGACATAGATCGGTAAATTCATGGCTACAGTACTGGCCCAATAACAATAGCCAAGCAATATTTACCATTCATGGGGCAGTGCTTGGCCATTCAAAAGTAACAATATACTGGCTATTTTCTGTAAACCATAGATCGGCTGGTAAATGGTTCTAATATTGGCCCAATAACAATAGCCAAGTACTGTTACCATTAATGGACCAGTGCTTGGCCGTATGTCAATGTCTGGCAAAACCTCCTTGGGATGTTTAATTACATTTAGGGTTACCACGTGTTCTCCTTTCGGAAGGACAGCCCTCTTTTGGAGCAATAATGTTCTCCGTCCTCCTTTACGGAGAAACCTTTTTTGCGAAAAAAAGTCACACAATATCGTGATTAACGAAAGTTAATTCATAATTTTAAGCACAATGGTCAAGGTAAAGTATGTGATAGGAAAAAATTTAATTAAATTATAATTATTATCTTATTGAATTATTATATTATAATTATTATCTTATCTTATATTAAATTATATTACTATTTGCTGAAATAAAATATTATAACAATAAATAACTAAAAATATTATTACAAATATTGAAATAGAAAACTTGCTTAATATTATGTTTTAAATAAATTTGCGAAAAATCGCTTAGTGCGATCGCTTAGTAAACCGGTGTAAAATTGATTATTTATATTTGTTTGGATCGGCTAAGGCAGAGACAAAATGTTGTGAACAGTGAATATTTCAAAACTACTCAGACAAAACTAAGCTAAATGAAATTATATTAAACTACCTACTTGAGTGCCTAAATTATTGAAAAAAAAACTCAACTTTTTCAACTCAAAAAATGAAATGGCAGAAATTCGGTGAGCTTTTGAGATTAGTGCTGTCTTCTTTGGAAATTGAAAATCTGGCAACCCCAATTACATTATTTATTTAAAAAAAAAACTAGATAATTAAACCTTATCCTAAATTATTATTATTCATAATTGGAATTATACTTATATAACAAATCTCTCCTATTTTAATGATTTTTTTTTAAATTTTTTTAAATTTAGTAGACAAAAAAAATCAGAAACATTAGAGGAAGAACTCAATTTCGGAATATTCTAATCTCGAAACCGAGCCCCACGTTGGGCGCCATATTGTAACGTTTCACGTCTATTAAATTTTGCCTCAAAACGAAATTTAACTGTTTCAAATGGTCCGGACTGCCTGTACTGACAGCCGAGTCTAGCCGCCTTCTCCGGAAGGGGAGTTCGGATAATTGTGGACCATCAATAGCGGTTACCAAAAAATTTGCATTCCAATATCAGATAAGGAAAGAAAAAACGAGGAAAAAAGTAATGAAAACAGAAATAGGAGCAAGTGAGGAGCCCAAGTAGCAAAAACATATAATTTGAAACCGAACTAGGAACTGATTCGACACGAAACTATTTTCAGTGTATATAATAAATTTTTATATAAACCAAATATTTAATACTTTGATCCTTTGATTGATCCATAAAAAAATTGTCCATTTTTTTTTCATTTAACCATATAGAATGATTATAGAGAATAATTAAATAGAAATACAGACCAAACAAAATCACATATATATAAATCATGTAATCACCTTACATCAATCCATGATAATTGTTTCATTTGAATATTAGAATGAATATAAAAATTAATTGCCAAATTTAGAAAAAGCAGAATCCACCAAAAACAAATATCGTAGATTAAAGTAAAATAATTTGATATGAAGAAATTATTCTGAATCATAAATCAGCACAATTTAAATACACAAAAAAATTTGTTATGATAATATATAATAATATGATTATCATATATTCTTATTGGACTGTTTGTTCTGATTTTTGGGTCATCTGTTAACGGAAATGTATGTAGTCCCGTTACGAGTCCCGTTACAACTTAATTTTGTAAACGCCCAACAATTTTGACTGTGTACAAAACCGGATTTTCATTGGCAAAAATTGGTGAATTAACAGCACCATCTTTGTCTGCTTCCTTAATTTTCCCTTAAACATCGTGGTTTTGGATCCATACGGTTTCAACAACCAGAAATTTACATAGTACGGTCGAATTTTTTAAAGGGGGTAAGAGGCTTGGTTGATTGGCTTACTGTTAACCGTTTTAACCATACGTTTAATTATGTTTTGCTTCTTGGACAACCTCACATTGCGGAATAAAAGGAGTTAAAGATACACTAAAACCGACGCACTGACCACCAGGTCAAACCTATTCACGATCAGGGCATCGCGGATCGCAACCAGGAACTTCACTCAACATAAAAAAATTGTGCCATCTTAACTAATCAATTAAAGAAAAAAAAACAAATAAATAAATTAATCTCAACTGCCCAGATAGAAATCTAGGTATTTTTTATGCTTAATAACCCGAGCAGAAATTTGTCAGGGCTCAAGTAAGGTCCTGATCAGGTTTGCCCTAATTCGGATCAGGCATGGGTAGGGCAGCATGATTGGACCCTGGTCATGAGTGTAACGCTTTTGCCCTATCAGGTCCTGATTGCGATTACCGGATCAGACCCTGATTGGGATAATCGGATCAAGTCCTGATTGGTTTATCCGGACCAGACCCTGATATTTTTATATTATTTACATAAATTAATCAGATTAAAATAAAAAAATTACGATGGAAAAAATTAATACATACATACCACTTTAATCACTATTTTCAATTATTATAGTCTTTCAGCCGAGAAGCGATAACTAAAACACACATGAAACGATTTTAACTATATATATTTCTAAAATGGATAATACTCTAGTGAATTTTAACCAACTGAAATTTCAGCTAGGGGTCAAACACGAAAAACCTGATCAGGGACGGATATATTCAAATAAGGTTAACCCTAAAAGGATATTTTAAATCTGGCCCGGAACTGGCCCACATCAGATTGCCCTAATACTAATAGGGATTGCCCTTGTAGGACTGGCCAGGCCCTGATCACGCCCCACAGTGGGATTTGTTCATACAATGTTTGGCAAAAAATATAAGGAGTGCTCGTAGAACGTTGAAATTTTGCTCTGAGCCTTTGGTTAGCTCAATTAAGAAAACTTTAAAGTTTCATCAAAATTGGCGACGCCCACTACCCACCGCCCATAGAACCCAAAATTTATTTTTGGCCCAAAGTTTTTGAAATTTGGCACAGAGCCTTTTATTACCTCAATTAAGAATATAGTAAAGTTTCATCAAAATTGGTCACGCCCACTACCCTCCGCCCATAGAACCCAAAATTTTATGATTTTATAAAAGATTATTAATTATTTAAACTTTTTTTTTTTTAATTGATAGTATGGAGTCTTACCTTTCATTTTATTATAGCGGGAGCACCTAGCACGACCGAGCAACCTTTTTTTTCTTCCAAGGAAGTTTGTAATCACGGCACATTATAGAATAAATTTTATTCTATCATATCTTTTAAACCATATGAGCGAACTTTATAATTTTTTTTTAAATACGCAGAAAAGGCTATATTTAAATAATCACTATTTAAATTAGAGCAGTAAAGTTATCTTACGTACAAACACTATAGAAGTGCGTAAACAGTTTTCAATATTTTGGACCAAAATTTAAATGTGACTTTACTTCATTATTTCAAAGACAAATAAACGTTTTTTTGGGATACAATTTATGGATTCTTCATACTGAATCAATTTTCTACAAAACTGCATCATTACATTTTTAAATTTTATGTGTCGAAAAAATTACTTATTGCACAAAAAATCCCACTGTGCGCCCTGCCTGTCAGGTTTTCCCTTCCCTAACTAATTTTTGCTCGAGCATCTTCCATGCTTAAATTACATTGATTTTCAACCGTGAATAAATACTTATAAGGAATACCTGTTCAAAAAATCACTAAGGAGCTTATTATGAATATTATTCAATAAATTTTATAAATATAGGTAGATAACAAAATATGAATATAAAGAGGGATATTTTTCGTAAAATACTATGCCTCTTATTTATAAAATTATGGCGCTTAGCAATAATAAATCATAGAACCAGGTATTTATATTCCTAGCATTTGATGAAGTGTCCAGGTACCGAATAAACCCCATGGTCATAAGTTATAATCATGTCTTATGTTCATAATTCTTATGTTTATATTTATCTATCTTTCGAATGGTAAATACAAAGTTTGTACATACATTTACAACTCACATTCCACAAAAAGGTTTAGTAAATTATAAAAAATATTTTTTTTTCTTTATTTTGGATTTTTGAGATCAATTAAACTCAAGTAAGTAAAGAAGTAATTGGAATATTTTCAATTCAAAGGTATGGTTTGAAGTTTCTCAGAAAAAAACTACAATTCACATTTTACGTGTTTCGGATCGGATTCGAACCTACCCTCGTCAGTGCCCGGCTCGAATCTTTGGGCAGACACGCTATCGATTACGCCGTTGAGGCGATGACAATTTCAAAGTTTTTTATTTTTTTTTCTATTATTTTTCAAATTATTTTTACTGTCGAAATATTTTATGCCTTTTAAATCTATTCCATGCACATTTTAAAATGTAAAATGGTTATTAGGTATGAAAATTATCATTTTGTTATTTATTTGTTTGTGACTAGTAATAACAGTTTCGTTTCTTTCAATATTTTATGCCAGGGTTTTATATTTTCATGACTAAATATTCATAAAAATGTACGCCTCAAAATTATGGATGTTGCAACAATATTATAGAAAGTGCTTATCAGGAATAAACATTTATAATTACCTTATACAAAACTTATGACCTGCAACCATAGCTTTATTTTTATCCGTGTGTAGAGGACTGGAAGGCCTAACCATCGTCCTCTCTAGCTCAATTCACGGTCGCACGTTTCGTCCAGTTCAACCGTATGGTTTAATAAAAAAAAGCGCGAACAAAATCTCGTACACTAGTTCAATTTAATTACTTTAATGTTTTACACTTGGCACTAAAACTAGTTATATTCAAGCAAATAAAATTTAAACATTCAATCAATAACAAAAACATTATTTTCGCAAAATATAGTCTAAAGCTAAGTATTAACTTAATAGTTAAACAAATAAGTATAAATATGATTTAAAGACTTTTTCTAAACTAAGTGGTTTTGACAATACATTGACTGAGGCGTTCTGAGGCCTCTGCTATTGTCGATATAAAGTTTGTCGGCTATTGTCGAGTCCTACAACCCAAACATGCCAATATGTCAATTGTCGCCTGTCGGACTAGACAATAGCAGACATATTTTTGTCGGACAAGGTTACCCTCGTGTTCTAAAACAAATTTCCACCCCACATAGTTAAAAAAAAATTGTGGTACCAAATTTACAAGATTCCGGACAATCGGCATTTTTCGGAGCTTGCAGAACGAAAAAGCTGTCGAATCGAGGAAACTGGCAGAACAAAAGTTTTCGTCAAGGACTGGTGCCTCGCGAAGTATAAAGTATGTGGTGATCAAAAAATTATAAAATGAAGCTTAAAGAAAAACCACGCCATCATTGGAAGTTGTTATAAACAAAAACAATGAGTTGTTTTCGGGGAAAACTTCAGAACCTTTTTAAACCTTAAAGATAATTGCTTAAAAATGCCTTTATTTTTGTTTTTATAAAAATTCCTAGCTTCAAAACTAAGTGAGTTATGACGAAAATAAAGTTGGTCCATATTGTTTTCGGCGAAAAAAGTGAAAATCAACCTCTAATTATCGCACTAATTAAAAATAATTGTTATCACTTCACAAATCACTCTATTAATTTCCTTGTAATATGCTCTAGAAGTTTGACCGGTTTATAGTGCATTGCATACATATATTGAAACAAATTGAGCAAAATTTTGTAAAGTACACAATTGTAGGTTTTGCTTTTTTTAAAATGGAAAATGGTTCAAAAACACTTAAAATATGAGCATATTTTTCAAAACAAGGACGAAAGCAAATGAAACCAAGTAAAAACTGTGACCCTACATTTTTATTTCTAAGTGCTGGCATTCCATGAAAAAATGTTTCCATATTGTGCAATTCGGCGTCTTGAAATATGATTTTTAACACGAAAAGATGGGCTTGACCCAAAAAGTCATAATTTGTCTTTCATCATCGCGTAAGATTATAATGATGTTTACTCCTTTAATAATCGTTATGAAAGACATTTCTTAAGATTGCAAAACAAACACATTCGAAATAATAAATATCATAATAAATAAACTATATTTAATCTCTATTATCGTTATATTTCAACGAAAAGTAATACAGAACTTCATTAATTAAAATATGTAGCTCCATTTCTTTTAATAATTAATCATCACTACCTTATCTATCTTAAAGCCATCTGTTGAGAAAATTAAATATCAAATTTTATAAACTAAAATTTTTTTTGTTTTCTAAAAATTAATCTTTAAATAACAAAAAAAAATTATCACAATAAATCATTTTTTAAGTTAAAATAAGTGAAAAATTCTTTTTCATATTTTCTATGTAATTTTCCTAAGATGAAAAATGATTTTTTATTTTTTTTTCAAGTTGTTTCCTTGTATTAAAAATTTAAAAGTATGTATTTGAATGTTCACGATGTTTTTTTTTTAATAATTTTTTGCTTGTTTCTTTCGAAATGTTTCTTCAACAATGTTTCTTCATTTATGTGTTGGTTTTGTAAAATGAGATGACATTTCTTTATCTCTTACATATTTCATTAAATATTTATTTAATATAATAATTAAAAAGAAAGGACACACAACAGAATAATAGATTAAAACAATTTTTTGGATAAATATTGAGAAAGAAAATGGGAAAATAATGGAAATGATGAATGGGAGCAGAGGAAGGTTTGTTTTTTTTTGTTTTGGGATATTTTGGTTGAATTATGGATTTCATGTCAACTTAACTTATTCGAAATAAATTGAGAATTTATCATTTTTTAGGGTCAGAATTTATTTTTAATGATGATCTAAAGATTTGGTTGGGATAAATTACTTTTCTGTTATTTTTATAAATAATTTTTTTTAGAATAGATCATAATTAATAAAATGATGGTTTTGGTTTTTAGTTTTAAGAAGCAAAAAAAATAATAAATTTGAGCACCATCCTCAAAATTATTTCTATATAAATTTATTTATTCATAATATCTCGAGAACATGTGAATTTGTGAATAAAAAACATAACGTTATCGTAGCTACGTTTGTGTTATATTGTTAAGACACGTGATGATGATAAACTAAAAATAAAGTAATTTGGTTACTACGTGATTATGTAAAAAGTTAGATATGCCATCCTACGAGGAAGCTTGGAAAAATAAACAATGATATCCTTGTTTTTTAATTCTTCATCGTATAGAAAACACATAGCATCTGCTGGTATCATAAGGGAAGTATAATATTGCCTTATTTGTTTTAATTAATTTTGCCATCGTCTGGGTTTAGAAAATTTGAATAAAACCAACAATATTCACAAACAATGGCAAGATTTCGTATACAAACTGGCCATCACATTTAAAAAGCGGCGAAGTAAAGTGTTGGAGACGACCCTTGTTGAACTACTTATGATACAATTGCTGGTATTGTTGTTTTTGACTATTTGTACGGATGCAATTACGAATTTGTGAAAATTGGTAAAAAATTTTTTAAGTTGCGAGAGGAGCTTTTTAGAATAGATTTCTTAGCCCTTTCTCCGTTACGAATATTACGAACAGACCACGGTGTTCACTCTATTTTCGTTAATGAAAGAACGGAGTAAGGCAATAGACAACGAACAAATTGTTGTATGTCCTCTCATTGACTTTAAGGACGGCCTTAACAAAACCTAACGTATGGCGATAACGGATGCACAAAGGTTGATAGCAACCAAAAATTTGTGAGATGTTGAAAATCATAGTAGTAGAAACCGTGGGTTTAGGGATTCGTTCCGAAACACAGGTTTATAATTGACTACATCGTTAAATAACATCAAATTTACTTTAACTATTTAACATGTTCAATTCACTATGGTTCCGAAATATTTCGTAACTGACTAAAAAATTGACTATTTTAGACTATACTTTTTTTTAAATTTAACAGAAGTATTGAACAAAGTTTGGCTACATTAGACAAGCAAGAGAACTGAAACTCATTGTAGAGAAAACCACGCTGATGTCGTCAAACAAAAAGAAAAATCTCAATATGAGAGGAAAGATTCAGAAGTACGTATGGTATCCATAAACTTACCAGCTAAAACTTTAGGCTGCACATTTATTACTGTAAGGTGTATGTGCATCAGATTTGTGAGAACACCACCGGAAGATAACCAGGCATCCGTTAAGCTGCTATGTTCATATTCCATCAGTCATCACTGCACAAAATAGTTACACACTATTACAAAGGGACAAAAGCATTTTTGAAACCTGTTTATTATCAAGGTATAATATTCAGACACTTTTGTTTTGTAAAACCTTTGTATAACCTGAGATTTAACCAATAGAAAAGTAAAAAAATATATAAGTAAGAAATTCAAAATTTTCGAATGAATTTAATTCCTTGATCACAACGAACAAAAGTAAAGAAAGATAACTATCAAAAATTAATGACAAGATCAAAGATGTAAGTCATCCCTAACTGACAAAGCACAAGTTCAAAAGAAGCATGTAAAAAGAAACACTGATAGGATGCATCCCAAGCAGGGCTTGCCAGACACTGACATACGGCCAAGCACTGGCCCATTAATGGTTAACAGTACTTGGCTATTGTTATTGGGCCAGTACTAGAACCATTCATCGGCCGTTTTATAGTTAACAGAAAAGAGCCAGTATATAGTTACCTTTGAACGGCCAAGCATTGACCCATGGTCAATGGGCCATTACTGGTCTTGGGCCATTACTGGAACCATGAATCGGCCGATCTATAGTTCATAGAAAATAGCCAGTACACTTTACATTAAATGGCCAATGAATGGCCCATTAATGGTTAACATTTTTTTTTTTAAATAAAATGTGTTGTGTAGTAGGAATTACAATATGTGTCACAACAACACATAAAAACCTTTGAAGACCAAGGTCCCACTACAACATACGTTCAAAGGTGTTGATGGACGTAAATCTTTCTTTTTTTGCTTTTTTTATATATTTTGTTAAAGAATGGATAACTAAACAATAAATCCTATCACTGACAAAATATGACATAGGCCAATATTTCATGATAGAATACAGAAAATGAAAGTAAAATAAAAAGTAAATAGCAAATTTTTTACAAAAATTTGCTGAAACAAAACGAAAATGAAGTTGCCAATAATCCAGCCGGTGGCATATTCCCTGATCCTGTGACGCACCATTGTTATTGAGCCCGTTGTGACACACGCATTGTTATTGAGCCAGTACTGCAGCCATGAATTTGCCGATCTATGTCATTTTTTTAAATTTCACTAGAGTATTATCCGTTTTAGAAATATATAGTTTGAAAAATTTCACGTACATATATAGTTTAGTTATCGCTTCCCGGCTGAAAGGCTATGATAATATTGAAAAGGTTGGTATATGTTTTAAATTTTTTTTTCATTTCTATTTTATTTTAATTCTTTTGTAAATAATTTATTTAAATTTACATATGAAAATATTATTTTATAATTATAAGTTTTGCTGTTCAGTGTATACACCTTTGGTACATACACTGAATCTGATCTACGCGATGAAATTTCTTATCGTCAATGGTTTGATTGGTAGTAAGAGTTTTACCACAAATGAAACACCAAGTATTAAGTATTGTATTAAGTATTAAGTTTAAAGAGTGTTCAGGATAATACAAAAGAATTACACTGAAGAAGGTCCCAAAAAAAGGACCGAAATATTTGTAATAAAAAAAGACATTTTTTGATCTAAGGCTTGGTGTTTCATTTGTGGTAAAACTCTTACTACCAATCAAACCATTGACGATAAGAAATTATTTTATAATTTTTTTTATGGCCGAGTACTGGCAGTCATAGTTGCCAGTACTCGGCCATTGTTGCATTACTGGTCGCAAGTAATAGATCATTACTGAACCAGTTGTATGGAAAGTTTTGAATCTTTTTCCGTCATTTTTATTTTATTTTAAATTAGTTTGTATTTAATTTATTTAAATTTACATATGACAATATTTTATATTTTTTTTAATGGCCCAGTCATGGTTGCAAGTACTTGGCCATTACTACAATAATGGTCATCATTATGGTAGGTCCGTTACTAGACCAACTGTACAGCCTTGTATGGGCCATTGCTGTTGTTTTTTCTCTGGCCTATGAATGACAGCCATTTATTGTCCGAAGCTATCATCCAGTAAAATTATGTTAATGGCCCAGTCGTAGTTGCCAGTACTCGCCCATTGCTGCATTACTGGTTGCCAGTAATGGACAATCACTGGACCAGTTGTACAACCTTGTATGTGAAGCAGTGCAACATAAGCTAAACTAATAAATTTATATTATAAAACAAAACAATAATCGCATCATCCATTTTAAAGTAGCCACATAAGAAAATTGTTTTTAATTTATGCTAAAAACCAATTTCAGTTCTTTGTGCTTTTAACACAACTTTCTAATAGAAAGTAAACATCCATCCACAAGGAAAATTAAATCCCTTTAATATAATAATAACAAATTTTACATGATCGATTCCCTATTTTCATTCTATATCTATGTCTACACTTTGAATCTTATAATCATAATAACACAATCACTTTATCTGATTTCTGTATAAAATCATATCCGTTTATAACCAACCCTACAAAACCCATCAAATAAATAAACTATATACGTTGCTAATTTTTTTTCGTATTCAAAACGAAATCGAGAAACATAGAAACGCTGAATTTCTTTTACAATCCAGTGAAAAGGAAAAAGCTTTCTTATCATGATTCTATCTACGTTTCTAACTTTTCATATATGTTGTGTAACCGCGAAAAAACTGATTGCAATAAGGAAATTTAATAATAAAATATGTACATATGGATAGTGAGTGAGTTGAAAAGTTGATAATGTCTTATTGCCATATACCACAAAGTTCTAAACTTAACAACAATAATAAAATCTTCTCATATTATTCTCATCGTCAAAAATAGAAAATTGAAGTGGAATTTTTTTTTCTATTTGCTAAATGAGATATCTCACATAAAAAGAAACGTAAAACGAAAAAAATACATAAAACATTTTTAAGATAATGTCTTAAGATGATAGTTTTGGTTTTCATCTTAAATGTACGGGAATAAAAAAAATTGAAATATTTATCTAAAAAGACGATTAAATTTCAATTATGTCGCAAACTATATAATATATTTTAAGCAAATTGTTCATTTTTTTTATTTTTTTTTTGGAGCAAAGAAAAGTGAAAATTGATATTTTGTCATATTATAAAATTTTCTTTTCGGATTTTCTTGATGATTTATTGTTTGTTGATTTTTTTTGTATTTTTAGTTTTTGTCTGATGGTTTTGGGCAGTTTATCTTAGATAGTTGATTTTGACAAGGTCGTTAAAGGTTTGATATATATTAGGGTTAGTGATTTTTGTGTTTGAAGTTCTTAAGTGTTGATTAACATAGATAACACAAAAATGGAATAAACGAAAAATTGATTTTCGTTGACATGTCATTGATATGTTATGTTTTTGATGATTGGAGTGAATAGATATTTGCTAGGCATTTGCATAATTTCTAATTACAAAATTTACAGTAAAACTTCTCCCTCCCATTTATCGAAGATTTTGGCGCTTTGAAATGTAAACACGGCTATCTTTCATAACAATTTTAAAGTTTTCAAGCAAAACAGAAAAAACAAAATAATATGCCCGAGATCTCGACTAAAAGCAAATCATATGTGTTATTAAAGTATCATAATTTTATAATCAAATGCCAAATGGTGATACGGTTTTCCATTTTACTCCTATTATCCATTAGGCACGCCAGGCTAGGTCAGCTTTTAACACAATAGCTAGTTTTCTTGTTATTCGATGTTCTAACAATCTACATCACTTCCAATGATTCAAACACCACTTATTGCTGTCTGAATAATAGTATGAGTTAAAGATTCCGAAAAAATATTTTGTCACTGTCTGCTAGATTAAAAATTTTATTTTTGGACGGAACAACGTCACAAGTGATTATGTCTTATTTTTGCTCTTTTAGGGTTGGTTTGTTTTACATTTGAAAATTATTTGTGGTAACATGAGATTTGATTATATATAGCGTTGGCCTTTAATTACAAAATCAATGTTGAATAAAAAACATCTACAAAATTTTTAGTATTACCGTGAAACCATTTCAGCTTTTTATTTAAATCAAATAACTCTCCAGAAAATAATTGTTTTCTACTTATAACAATAAACTTTACTCAAATATTTCAACGTAAACTATTTACATAAATATATGTCCACGATTTAAATTTCATTTAAAACTCGCTGAACGTCAAACTTTTATAGTAACAATAATTAATGCACAATGTTTATACAACATTCAATCACCTTTTTCTGAGAACAACAAATTTTTTTTATTTGATATATTTTGAATTTTATGCAAACATAGTTCTTATCTTTCTTTTTAAATTATGATTATTATATTCATCGTCTCGAGAATAATATATTGTAACGATTATTGTGTAATCAGAAATAAAAATCTTTCTGGTCAACAAGAAAACAAAATAATATAGAATATAAACAAACAATACCTTCATGGATTATTAGAGGTGATCAAAAACAACAACAACAATAAAAGTAGAAGCACATTTGATACATAACATAACATTACATTGATCTCAATATATCATAAACAAAAAACATACATAACATTAAATGTTTTGAAAAATACTAGAGAGTTCTGTTTATGTAAAAATTGAGTTGTTTTTGTGTAAATGTAAATAGATTGTTCTAAAAATGTGTACTAAAAAGTTAGGCAAGATTTGTACTAAAAAAGCGGCAACATTATTATTAAACAAAAATCAAAAAATCAACCCTCGGCAAAACAAATATAACATGTCCATCGGAAGCCGAATTCGCCTCAATAAAATTAATTATTGTAGTTTAAAAATAAAATTATCAACGTTTTGGCACGATCAGGTTGAAATCTGGTACCTTATCGCGAAAAAAAACCTTAAGAAACAACAAAATTAATCCTTAAAAAACAACAAAATTAATAAAGAAATTAATAAATTTAGCGCAGTAATCGCTGCTCTGCCGCAAGATGTTGTTGTTAACATTAAGGACGTAATAAAAGCATTCGCCACAGCAATATGATTTTCTCCAAAAGGCACTTTTAGAGCGAAACTCTATTAGTGCAGGCAAGCGCTTAAATAGAATTTTGTCTGGTCTTCAAATAATGGGCGACAAAACCTCTTCGAAATTTCATAGCAATTGTTTGAATCAGAAGCCGGCGAAAAATCTGAGAAGTTTCTCAACCCACGTTTCTCAACCCAACCCAAAGCAAGGCAACGCCAAGTGATAGCTTTGACGATCTCTTTACCCGACTGTCTCTTCAAGAGCTAGGTTATAGAAGTTGTCCTTCTACTTCAAGAGCGAATTACACTCACGGATTTCTTTTTCGATTATATTGATGATATTCTCATAGCTAGTCACTCCGACTCAGAACATCTTCTGCACTTGGAGAAACTTTTCACATTCCGGGTAAGAAAAATCTAAGGGACCGACCCCGGGCCAAGTTCGCGCCACAGCTTTTGGGGTTTGGGCTTTGGGCCAGACTTAACATTTTCAAACGGCCCAAGCTTGTACCAAGCTTGGACTGATGTCATGGAGCCAAGTCTGGCAAACCAGGCTTGGACCAAGTATGACAAGTATGACAAATAAGACTTAGGCCAGGTCTACCAAACCAATTTTTTCGCGGACCTCCTTTTAATGTGTGGAAAGAGCAACGTATATTAAAATAAAGATAAACATAATATGGCTTGCACATGTTTAGAATGGTTCAGTCTAGGCATTTACAACTGGCCCGGACCGAAACTAAAGTTAACTAGCCAAGATTTGGTTCGCCAATACGGGCCCAAAATTGGTTCATTGTTTAATATTGGCTGCTTCTACCTGGGGTGCCTTACCGATTATCTTCGGCCAAAAATCACCTGATTTTTTCAGCCACTCTATTTCGGAAAACGGCAGACTCCCATAGAAAGATAGAGTTACTACTGTCTCCAACTTCAAAGCCCCAACATCAATCCACCAAATACAGCAATTCGTAGGTATGGTAAATTATTATCACCGCTTCATGTCACGATTAGCCGAATTGTTAGTGCCTATTCATGGGCATTTGGCATCATTGATTAAAAAAAAGGCAAGATAAAATCCCATTATGCTTTGCCAGAAGACTGTAATGAGTCTTTTATCAAGGTCAGGGAATCTCTTGCCGCCGCTACTCTTATAACACATCCGTGTTAAATACAATACACAGTTCAACATAACATCAGACGCTTTTAGCACCACATTCGAACTTGTACTACAACAGTACAACAATGGATGTTGGGGTCCACTTGCATTTTTCTCCATGAAACGGAATCCAACTGAAGCAAAATACTAAGCGTTTGATAGAGAAAGACTTACAGAAATTGCAACAAGAGGACAATGAACTTAAGAAATTGATTAGTCCCGACAAACCATCAAGATCATCAAAAGTTAAACTAAAGTTCATCAGGCAGCAACGACCAAATAAGGCGCGAAATATCATCTGGTGATAATCGACCATACGTCCCACCCAGTATGACAAAAACGATTTTCGATAACCTACATGGTTTATCACATCCTTGCATACGTGCAACGTTCAAATTGATTACATTTAGGTATTTTTGGCCACTAATGGGATATGGGCTCAATCATGTGAATTGTGTTAACGATAAAAATTAACAGGCACACGAAATTTCCGATTGGTAAATTTGAATTTCTAAATCTCATCTGCACAACTGCTTACAATCCAAAAGCAAGCGATCTTGTCGAACGCTTCCATTGTCCACTTAAAGCATCTCTTAAAGCGAGATGCAATACCGTTCATTGGACTACTAAACGCCCACTGGTTTTACATTAAAACATCATTCAAAGAAGACCCTGTACACATGCAGAATTAGTGTATGGTCAAACTCCTAAAGTCCCTGGCGAATTCTTAGTCGACTCTCCACAGCCAAAAATTTTGATACTTCTGAGTTCATTAAGAGATTGCGAAGTAATATGCAGACTCTTATTCCTACTTCTTCCAAGCAACCTAATCAGATCGACATTTTCATTCCCAAAGATCTCAACTACTGCACGCACGTTTTTGATCCAGTGGATAAAGTAAAATGACCTCTTTGTACACCTTACGAATTGTACCAATTGTAAGCAAACTTCTTAACTAGTTTTCGTCGTGAACATTCACGGCAAGAACATGACGATCAGGATCGACAGGATAAAACCGATACGCAGCATGTTGTCGGCAGACAAAATTACAAAAAACAAACGCGTCTGTTTTAATTTATCATCGATCTAAAAATACATTTTCGATCTGATGGGGGAGTATATGTAGCGCAAACACTATAATAATTAAACAAAAATCAAAACAGTAATCCTCGGCTGACCAAATATAACATGTTCAATGCAAGCCAGATTCGCCCCAATAAAATTAATTATTGTAATTTAAAAATAAGAAATAAAAATACTAGTTACACTCTCAGTTTTGCGTTCGGTCGAACAAGTTAATTCAATTTAATCAAAATTTCAACAAACATAATATCACATGTTATAGCTATTCTATTGTTTGCAATAAAAGATAATCAAATAAATTTTATATAAAGTGATTAATCCTTTTATTTGATATAAATAATTGAAATAGTGGATAAAATATAGCAAGAGAACTTTAAATTGTAAATGGAAGTAATGGTCTTGAATTAAATACAGAATGAAATGTAATTATAGAAGAACAGCCATAAGTTAAACTTGAATTGAATACAAGAATTTATAGTATTTTGAATACAGAAACGATGAATAGAATACATTTTGTAATACGGTTTAATATTGAATGAATAAATTATATGATGTAATGTAAATCCATTACTTTAATATCCTATCCTATACTATTTTTCTTATCGATAATAATGATTTGTTAAATTCAACGTTTCATCTAATCCATGTCATCCAATCCGAATTTCCTAATCAATAGACACCGTCAGCGCTCAATGTCACTAGATCAAATTTGATAAGATCCTCAGAGACGTTAATTAACACTAAACACGTCTAACTTTGAATACAAAAAATAAAATAAAATACTGATCTAGAGCCGAACCGAAATATACATAATTACTTTCTCGTTATCCTGCTTATCCGTTCGGATATATTTTTGAAAAGATATTTGTCAATAACTGTATCGGTTATAGTATTATTGTAAGCAATACGTCATGAATGCAACAATGCGTACATAGTACATAGTACATAGTAAATATTTTTATTTGGATTTATAAAACAGATTCAAAAATTTCCAAGGTACAACTGAACAATATATTATGCAACATTTGTAGATACATATCGTCGGCTACAAAGCATTTACGTGTATCTACATTTTAGAAAAATGGAAAGGAAGTTCACAAAACGATTTATTGCGCTTCCAAACAAGCTTGAAAATAAAATTTGTTTATCTATAAATAAAAACAAACAATTTTTTTAAATTATTGATAGTAACTTTTTTTTAAAAGCTTGTTTAGAGTCGCAATAAATCGTTTTGTGAGCTTCTTTTTTTTTTTTTCTAAATTGTAGTTAGACGTAAATGCTCTGTAGCCGACGACATATTAAATCGATATAATATGTCGTAAATCATTTTGTTTCACGATTCTGATTAGCGTGTAGCACTCCTTTAAAGAAAATTTAAAACCAAGCTTATAAAAATTAATTAATTATTCAGTTAGCATAAAACATGTCCAAAAATATAGATTTCTGCTGTTTTCTAGTGTAGCACGCCCATTTGAATATATTCATAAACATATCTAAATTTAACCAGAATATTGTTGTTTAAATCCTTAAAAGTTTATAAAATACAAATGTTGAAATATAATAGCAGCCTTTTATTTTTTCTAATGAGTCATGTGTCATTAAAGTAAGCAAAAATGGAAAACCACAACCAAATTCTTTCTTGGAATTTATAAAATTTTCTGTTAGGGCTTGTCTAATATTTTGTTGGTTTTTTCTACCAAGAATGATAAAATGTAGGCGGCTGGTAGTTAAGAAATTGTATACACCACCCGGCGTCTACACTTGCAATTATTTGAAGTTGGTGGAAAGCGTTGTCTTTTTGTCAATGTTTGGAATCCGCTATACTATGTTTTAGATTATTAATAATCATCTTACGTGTTGCTATTTCAATAACTTTTCCTTAAAAAAAAAAAACTAAATAAAAAAAATATATTTTAATAAAACAAACTAGAAGAATCGTGAGAATAATTGTAAATGAGTTCATTTAAGTCTTATGATATATTTTTTCATGGAATTTACTCAATTTCTTATAAAAATCTTCATCATCTTTATACCGAAAACATTCATTTATATACTCTTGTTTCATACCCCATATAACGTAAATCGATCAATTTAAAATGAAATAAAATCGTAAAATTGAATTTAAATATGAAAAAAAAAAATTTGAATTCAGATACACAGAAAACTCAATAATATAAAAAGCTCAAACAAAATACAGAAATTTCAATAAATTTTAATATCTATCTATCCTCTCATCATAACTCACGATATACAGTCATAATTCACTACACAAAAAGAAAATGAATAAGTATACACATACACAAAAAAAAACTAATAAAAAAAACTTCACACAACAACAACACTAGCTATCAGCTAAAAAAATAAAAACTTACAGCTGATTCTTTAATAAAGCTTGCACGCAAAAGCTTTAATGTTTCATTTCTTTTTTTTTTGTCTTGTTATAAAACTTTTATGATTCGTTTTTTTTATGTTTTGCTTTTTATTTTGTGCTTTGTCTCATAAAAGAGAAACGAATAGAAAAAAGATTCTAGAAAATAAAAAAAAATTGACTTGAGAGAGTGTAGTGTAGACATAACTGTTATATTAGACAGAGAAAGGTGGTCGAAATAGAAAGGAAGAAGAATAAGAAAACAAGTTTAGTTTCAACGGTGGAGTATATTTGTATTGTAATTATTACTCCAAATCTTCTCAATTTGCTTTTGAATATATAGGATGACTCAAAAGTTTGATTTATTGGTTTGTTGTTAAGATATTGTGATGAATTTTCATTATATTAATTATTAATAATTATTATTATTTTTTAAAATAAAATACATATTTTGTTTAATAGGAATTACAATAAGTGTCACAACAAAACATTTATATCTCTTAAGGCATATGTCTCCCATAATAAGGGTTCTAGCGTGTTAATGGATGCATTTTTTTTTATTCTACTGTTTTGAAAAAAATTTTAACAATTGTATCACATAATAAAATATGACATTGGCCAATATTTCATTATAGGTAATAAGTAAATTTTATTTTATTAAAATTAAAAGTTTTATATTTCAAGCTTTAATTTCAAAATGGCGCTATAAGTTCACTTTTTTCCGTTCTGAAAAAACAAGCAGACTTACATTATAAGACTTTTGTATGGAGGCTCGTTTCTTCGAGCAAGCACAAGCGTGTGACATCAAGAAATACCCCATAACTAAGATTGAAGGTGGTACCGTTGTCTGAATAGAGTTCATTCGCCAATAATCCTGGTATAATCAGTTTTTGACGTTGAAATTCCTTGTCGTCTGCTCTAAATGGTTTCTTCAGACTCTCCAAATTATTGAATCCTTTTAATGTTTTCTTGTGGTTTTTTTCCTTTTGTTTTTTCCAATTTGTGGCTGATGATTTGTGGAGAAACAGGTGTCCATTTGTATAGAAATTAGCATTATACAAACAATTAGATAAATTCGTGAGCTACACCCGGTATCCGAATAAAATGTTCGAAATATTTTTTCTGCGCCATCTTCTTGATACAGTACGTATGACACGTTACAGGCTCAAGAGGAATTGAAAAAGGGTTGGCGTTAAAAAGGGGTTTTCACAGATTCCCATGAACCAACATTAAAATTGAAAAAAAAAATTTAAAAGAAATGGCAGGTTTTGATTCAATTTCAGTTTTCAGTCAATATGAACACCATGCTAAAGACTAGGTTAGATACCTTACCTAAAGTTATCTAAATAGAAGTACACCTTTCGATGTTAGAAGTAGTTTAATGACTTGATGTGATCTAGAAAGACCAAAGATCTTTTTTCCCAGTTAGGATGAGGTATTACATAAAAACTGTAATAACCATCACTCCGGTTTGCCAATTATCCGAAAATCTATTTATGTGATTGATATAATACGAAAATGTATTTTATCAACAGACGGACCTACGTGTAAAAAAATTAATTTAATTATTTTTGTGAGTTAATCTCGGTGAGAATTTTTCCTCTATGTAGTATAAATGCTACTAAAACAAATATTTCCTTAATTTATTATCCTAATATAATGACTAAACGCCGAATAATATATCAATTGTTACCCACTTGCAGCACTATGCTAACTAACAGTAATAACTTTTTGTAAATGTATTCAATCTTCTAAACAAAAATAGAATGACGAAGCCTTTACTTCGTCAAACCAAATAATGAACATTTTGCAATGATGATTTAACACTTGAACGACTATTTCGGCACTCGATCACTGTTTCTGCATAATCTATATGAAAATGTCTTCAAGGTAAAATGCATAATTTATGATCTATTCGTCAAATTCTTTCATTTGGTTCGTTCAATTCAATTTTTAAAATGACCTAATTAATTTTGAAAGTGTGAAGAACGACATCTGCAGAATAATCAAACTACCTACCACCTACTTTCATCAATCTGAAAATAAAAATGAATATTATCTTTAAATATTACATCATCTTCAAGTGCGGATTCTAAAAACTTATTTTATAATTTAATTAAAACAAAAGATTAAAAAGCACTAAAAACAACCATTAAAATATATTCTAAATAAAGGATTAAATTAACTCATTTTATTACCCCAATAAAACTTAGCAAGAAAGAAATAACGTCCGATGCAACTATTTTCCATCATAATTTTCCTTTCGAATCATTCTGTTTAATTTCTGTTCACAATTTTCAATTCATTCTCAATATCTCTTTGGAGAGTATGTGGTGGTGGGAATCTAATTCTTTGTTGTATAATTTTGATTTCATAAATATTTTATATTATTCTTTAGTCATTTTTAGACTGCCGTCGTGTTATGATAGTTAATGATAAAAAAAAGTTTTTGATTTAAAATCGCGTATTTCAAATATTTAAAAAAAAATATTCGACTAATTCATTATCGTATTTTTATACTAATTAATAAAAAAGGATTATAGTGAGACAATAAATTAGAAGTGTAAGATTTGATCCATATCAAGCTGAAAAAAGAAAATTTGAAAATTAGGAAAAGGTGAAAAAGTGATTTTTGAAGTGAATAAATTTTAAAAAAGGGTGAAAATCAGTGAAAAGTAATTAGTTGAAGTCTTTATCATCATTTGGATAAAAAATTGATTGTTTTGATTCATAACTGCCTTCAAAACACACGAATATGTGGATATAATTTTTACCTCTTCTAACAAGTGGTTTGATGATTCCAAGTCAACCTAACGGTTGAGTGATCAATTAACTAAATCGCTTTCTCAACAATGATTTTAATCAACTCTTATTTCTTGTATTGAATTTTTTTTAAACAAACTATAAAAATTGAGTAAGTCTAATGCTGATTTGATCAAAAGTTTTATTTTGATTTCGTAATTGCATTTTTTTTGTTTTTGCGTTAATCATAAAATAGCAACAAGCAAAATATTGATTTATCGTTTTGTGTGTCACTTTCTACTTTTTTTTGTTTATTTTTTGGACTAAGTTTTTTAAACGAAAATAATTTGTGATTTAGGTTTAGTTGGTAGTTTGGTTCGTTTCTGGTTTTTGACAGATAGTCGAATTACGTTTGATTCAGTGAATTTACGTTTTGCTTCGGTTTTGAATTTTAAGTTTTTGTTATAATTTTATTGTTTTGTTCAAACTGTTTAAAATCGATTCGTTTTATAACTTTTATTGTACGTATATGTTTTGACCGTGTCGGTTGATATTTTTTTTTTCATTGTTTTGGATACTAACAATCGTTTTGTGTTAATAGTTCTGTTAAATAGACGGAAGTCTCATAAATAGTCTAAAGTTACTTAGCACGGCATTCTTCGCGTTAAAACTAATACGTCGTACTAAACTTTCACAACCTTTACGAAACAATAAATAAAGCAGTTCATATAATTCTAGATTTGTGATATTCATTAATAATTTAACGGCGTTCATGTTAAAAAAGCCATACCTCAGTCTCACTAAGCAATCAAATTTGTGAATGAAAAATTGTTTAATTTTATGTATAATTTTTTTGTTAAATTCCTGCCGGAAAAAATAAAAAGCGCACATCAATTTGTCATATAATTTATTCTCTTTGAAATTTTAAATAAACTTATCTAATCCTTTTCAACTCTCATCAACATTATTATCATTATTAAGCCTACTCATTCGTAAATAAATTGAACCTTATCACATTGATCAAAGTAGATTGGATTTATTTTCGACTCTTGAATTTGTCTAAATATTTCGATAATTTTGTTTTGTTTTTCCTATTAAGAAACAAAATAACGGGAATACAAAAAATTGATTGAAAAAACAAAAATAGAGGGTGTGAAAGTAGAAAACTTTTTGTATACATTTGTCGTTCCATAGTTCTCACAAAAAAAAAGATAAATAGAGCCGTGTTCGATATGACTGAAGCAACTGATATAACTGAAAATTTTAATGCAATTGTTGTTGTTTTTCAGTTGTTTCAGTCAAATCAAACTTAGATTAAAAAAAAAATAAACACAATTCAATGACCTTGAAATGAAAACTAATTCCTCAACTCATCAAAATATGAGTACGTTCATTAGTTATTTTTGTTTGGTATGTTGCTGTTTTTGTTATGGTGGATTAATTTCTAATGCAATTTTTTTTAATTTCCGATAAAATAAATGAAGAAACAAAACGTAATTCTTGTGTCTTCTCATTCGTAATTCTTTGGTTTTTATAATAAAACAAAAAAAAATGTAATTTGTGTAACGTTAAATGTAAGAAGATTTTTTTTTATTATTATGGTTAAACTGGCTCTCATTGGGTTCAATAACCTTTCTTTTTTTATGTTGTGTTATGCGTTCGTGATGGTTGGTTATTGGTTATGTTCTTACAAAAGTTCGTGGAAGTTCTTTAAACTTTATGGTCTGTAATTATTTTATGTTCTTCGGTTATATGATTGTTTCTGTTCTATGATTTTAAAATACGATATAACATGCGTTAAGTTATTACGTTGTTATTTAATTCCAATCTTATTTACTGCAATTGCGTCTAATTGTACGGTGTATTTTGTTTTAGTGTTTAACTGTTTCAGTATAAAAGTATAATAAATTGCGATCCAATAAAGCAATATAAATCCCTTAAAATATGTTGTATTTTTTTATCGAAAACACCAAACAAACAAACACATTTTACCATTACATAATGCAAACAACTTTTTGTTTTTACGTTTTTTTTGTTCTTTTTATCATCGCTTCCGTTGTGATAAAAAAATTGGAATGAATTATTATTTGTAAAATTTTGATAAATTATTTTATGTATGATTTTTACGTTTTTGTGATTGGCGATAAGGTGTGAATCTAGAAATAATATTTATAACGGTTTCAGGCTGTTTCGTCAATGCACTAACTTAAAATAATCGACATTTGTAATAGTACAGTAGATATATGCCAAAAATAGGTGATAGGGTGAACTAATTCCCACAAAGACGTTGATTGAATTTTTTAGTTCGTTGTTGGTATCTTTTTGAACAGAAACCGGCTCATCGTTTCCTTGAAAATACCTACATACTTCCAAAAAGTACACCTACATACTTCCACCTATTATCTGCAGGATGACCAATGCTTGCAATGTAATTCGTCTTGGGAATCATCTCGTTACTTCTTTGGGATCGGGTAACCTTTTCATTAAATAATTAACTGATAGCAATCATGATTGAATTTTAGCTGACCATAAATCATTTCTGGTGCTACACGCCAAATAGGTCATGAATATTATCTTTTCAAATTTTACTTGCACTGATGATACCTTGTATACCTTTAGTAGACAACTTAAAAACTTTGAAGTTTCGTTTTCACTGTTAGAGCACAATATACAAATCCTTTCTGCCATTTTCAAATTCTAAGAAAACGTCGATACTTGAAGAAGTCACCTAAAAAAGTGGAATTTAAATATTTTTACACACTTAGATTTATATAGGGATAGATTTATACCCCACTAAGATATATGTATATAGCTAGGATTTTTTCGGGCAGGGATATAAAACTTTCAAGGGGGTTTTGAATCAACTAAAATTTCAACTAAAATACATAAAAATTGTGATTATTACGGTAAATTTTCAGTACTTTGGGTGATTTCGGGCTACGGCCCCGTCACCTGCTTCATCTTTGTAAAAATTTTACTTCTAACAACTAGGGTTGCACCGATAAGCAATCTTGCCGATTACCAATTAATCGGCTTTCTTTATCGGCCGATACCGATTAATCGGCTGCCGATTATTTGATGGAAATGAGTTAAACAAATCTGCACAAAATTTTTTTAATTAGACTATTAATTAAAACCCGGGACTATTCTTCACAAGTCGGGACAATGCCGCCAAAATTGAGACGCTTTGCAACCTTAGTTTAAAATGTTATGCACATGTCGTTTTTTTTATTTATAGTTCGGCAATATTTAAATAAAAAAATTCTGTAACTGTTGAAAGTGCTTTTTTGCATTTTTTTGGCAAATGTTTTCCTTTCGTAAGTAAAATAATCTGCCGTCCTCGGCTTATTTGTTACACAATATCTAGTTCGACTGTGGCACATTTGGTGGATTCATGTATCTGGGAACGAATTCGTTGTCATTATTTCAAGCATAGAGTAACCTGGTATGGAAATATTAACTTACATATTTATAGAAAATAAGCCACGAATGGCAAACTTCGAGAGTCAAATTGCCATTGCTGACCGATCAAGAAACTTTGCACCGAATTTTTTAACACAAATTTGAGGTTTTTGAATCCGAAAGGAACTGTATTTCTTATAACGTATTGAACGCTTTTTATTCCAGACAAGATAGCCTTGGTGAATGTTTCATGTTTCCATGCCAAATTAATGTTTTATTGCCCATTGAATTATATAGTAAGTACGATGGATCTAGTTCTGAACTCTTTATAAATTTATTTTCGGTCACTTTTAATATTTTTTGGGTACTGCGCATTATTAACACTACAGGCTTTTTAGTTTTCGGAATTTTGCCTTTACTGGTTTGGAGATATTTCTGACTGATTTTGCTCCTTGTTTTTGAGCATACATGATTTTTTCCATTATATCGAGTATCTCATAAACTATAAATCTTATGGCCCTGAAATTTAAGATGCGTATAAAACTAACCGGTCCACACAAAATGGCGTGGTTATAAGTAAATAAAGTTGTTTCCGTTTGTTTTTCAGTGATTCGATGTAAGAAAGAATATACATTTTTTACCGAGCCAACTTATGCGGATCCACTAATAGGGCGATACATCAGTATTTTTACATTTATTTTACGTATAGGTATATATGTATGAGCCTCTATTTGTTTCGAACTTGATGCATAAAACAATTTGAACAAATTTACAGAGGCAAAAGGTTTGGCAAAATTTGGCAGTAACTTTATTTAAAAACAGCACTATTTCAAATTAGCTTTTTTAAAAGCTAGAACTGTCAAGTTATCAAAAAAAATGCAGAAATACATAAAAAGATTTGTCATATTTTTAAACAGCCCTCAATCTTATACTATTTTAAAAAGGTTTGTAACTATGACTGACGTGTTTTAGAATTTGGAATTTGTTGTGTTTAAAATGCAATAAACAATTAAAATCGCATGTGTTGATAATCGGCCGATTAATCGGACAAAAAAGCCGACACCGATTAATCGGAAAAATGGCCGATATGGCCGATTACCAATCTACCCACCCATTAATCGGTGCAACCCTACTAACAACCGTTATTATATTATTTTCCAGCGTGAAATATCGGGCAATTTGTTGCTAAATATAACTTTTTTAATTTTTGAAGTTTTTTCAAGATGGCAGCAAAAAAACGCCTTTTGCACACTCAGATTTTTCTAGACTTTTGGTATATCAAAAAGATACCAACAATCCCGTTCTTAATTTAATTATAATTATTTTTCTATAATTCCATTTGGATTAA
The DNA here is from genome assembly GCA_963693315.1 of Diogma glabrata. Lineage (NCBI taxonomy): Eukaryota > Metazoa > Arthropoda > Insecta > Diptera > Cylindrotomidae > Diogma > Diogma glabrata. The sequence goes on from OY856187.1 coordinate 201,826,456, forward strand.
AAAAAACTAAATGCTTAATGTGCATCAACAAGAATTTATTTTTCAAATCAGAAGCTGAATCCACAAAATGTAATGGTTGTGACTTTTTATCATCTTGGTTGTACTAAGCGTGCAGGATTAAATAGTGATACTAGAATTCTTTTAAATTATTTAATCGAATACTTTTTTATTGAGGATTACAACAACTCTTTGCATGGTGACCCTGGGTGATCATCAAAATCAAAAAATTTTGTTTAAAAAAATTTTGTAAGATGCTACTTTGATTGTCATAAAACACCATCTGGCTAATTTTGCACAAAAAAGTTTTTTATAGTGTTTAATGACAATCATGTAAATACCATCAAAATAGCATCTTACAAAATTTTTTAAACTCAACTGACTGATGCTATCACCTCATTAAATTTTCTCTATCATGCAACAGTTTTTCGAAATATTTTATTCCAAGTTAGACAAGTTGTCCATAACTTGTTGCCAGACTCACTTGGCCTTCTTCATCCAATCATACACTGAGCCACACTATTTTGGCCTTTTCAAGCATTGATCCACTGACCAGACTTACTTGGTATGATCAATAAGAAAATTCTCTATGATTCTTTGGTCACACGTGTCTTAGCTTCAGCAAACCCGCGGGCTAATTCTATGAACTCCTTAAAGTTCATATCACACCCTTCGACAACTTCTCAAAGTGAAAATTTTACAATCTAGCTTCAGCACTTCTGCTGGCGAGCTAAGAAGGCTTCAAAGTTCTTTTTAGCCGTTTTGGCAACATTCAGGAAAATTCACAATCCTAACTCATTTAGGTTTCTTTCAGTAGTATATCAATCAATTAATGTATGTTTTGTTCACTTTACATCATCCATCTCTTTCTATAGTCAATTTATTCTTTCTTAGTTCATAAGTTTTGGGGGGGGGGGGGGGGCTTAAAATTGTGAAATAGAGTCTAATTAAAATTTAAAATAAGTAACATGTCCCTCAACTCATGAAATCTTCCACATAGTTTTTCTATGGCTTCTTTAATCGTTTTTGCATGGTAGAATATGTCTTCCAAATAAACCGTGTCTCTCACGTGAGTCACTTTAACACAGAGTTGATTTTATTTTCGAATGTAGTTACGGGCATTTAAAAATCTGAAGTCAATGGCTGAAAATTGCCATAGAACCAGTCCTGGTCGTAAATTAATTTTTTTACACTTTGCCATCTCTGCCTGTCAATGGCCACTCCGCAACTGCATCGTAAACTACATGGAATAATACTTTTGGGACGTCATTAAGGCGACTATTATCGACATAATACTATCGACACTGGAGATACCAATGAACTTTTTATATGGTAGTATTAAAACTCGAAAAACGGTCATGGGCATTTTCATTGGTATTGATGCCGTTATGAAAAACTTCCCTTCGAACGGAATTTGGACCCTAAATTCAACTGTTTAAAAAAAATGGCTTACAGAGAATTAATTGTAAAATCGCTGCATTCTACAACAGGGTTGTTTTGTGTAAGAGTAGTTGGAAATTAGTTCGACATGACTTGACTTCTAATATAACGAATGTCGCCGTTCGATGCCATTGGCGTTAATAAGTTAATTATCTAAATTTTGTATCCTAGGTTTTCTTTATAAATTCACTTACTTCTTTCATTTCTTTAAATATTTCTTATTTTTATTCAAAAATTTTAAACAAACACATTGTACAGAAGTACAGAACAAATAAAATCAATTATATCTGATTCATTAATAGATACAATTCCATGACAATTTAAAAATACAACAAACAATTACGATTGACTATTAATACCGGAAACTATAAAATTCTATTTTTAAAAAAACAAATCGATCAATTATGAAATTTCTATTCTTACACAATAATTTTTTGACTTTAAAAATTCAAAGTTTACTTAAGAAAAATCAACATTATCCTATTATTATTCTGAAGAATAAAACTACAAAAAAAAAGTTAAATCTTCAATTGAATCTTAACGTCTTTGTTTTATGTTGTTGGAATATAAATTTTTCTTTTTTCTTAAAATATTTCATCTTGATACTATCAGAATCATGAAAGCTATAATTTTTTTTGTTGTTTTGTTCGTTTTATCAGTAACAACATCAAAACCATATTTTATTATTTTTATTATTATATTTCACCATTTTCATCCCCCTTTAATTTATTTTAACTGTTCCAGTTATATCTTAGTAATCATCACCAAAATAAAAATTAAATCTATGTAAGATGTGCAAACGAGTATAAATGGCTATAACAAAGAAAATTTTCCTTTTTAATTTAATTTTGAAAGACAGAAAGTAATGAATTGATAAAAACAAATATATTTTAAGATAAAATATTTTCTTTGAATAAATTATTTTTCATAACGTAATCAATCATTGGTGTAATGGGTTTTACGGATAAAACATTTGTGGTTTGGCTTAAAAGATAAACGTAATGAACAACGTTTTTATCTAATAAATTTATTTTTTTCTAAAAATTTGTAAAATAAATATTACCGAAAATGTTTTACTTAATAAAGTAAGAAACATAAACGCTTAAGTGTTGTGATCTAACGATTTAAGTTCTAAAATTATCACAAATCTTTTATTTGTGGCTTAGTTTTATCTTTCAATAGTGGTGAGACATGAATTATTAGAAATATTTTGTGCTTCAAAATATCCAAATCTCCTTAAAGGGAGAGGAGGGATTCTGGTCTAGAGGTCTACATTTTGGCATTTTTTAGTTAACAAAAATAGATCCATTTAGCATCCATTTTTTTATAGAATGTTTATTGTAATTTCCATACAAAAACAAATCACCATTATAAATCAAAAAATTCCAAAAGTTATAGGCTGGTGAAGTGAGGGTTATAAAAAACAGGTGCGTCTTGTCCGACGGTTTCAGCCCTTGTAGTCTTCTGAAACCAAAAAAAAACTGTTTAATTCTTCATTAGAAAAAAAAGTCAGATGAAAAGATGTAGCTATAGTTCGGCTCTTGGAAAAAAATCACAAAATGTCAATGATTTGAAAATAAATTTTGTATTATCTCTGTTTTTTTGCCTTGTCAAAATTATTAACAATAGTGTCACGTTTTTCAACCTTATTTTGAATTGACCTTACTCTCAATCCGAAAAACGTAATGCTGAAATCTCTTCCTGAATTCGATCACTGATTAGTCTGCAAAAAACTCAAGGTTTTATTAAGTATTCAACATCGCAAAAAGGAATACCTTACATATAATTCTGCTTAATTTCTCAAATGTTCTAGGTACATCAAAAGAAAACTCGAGAAATTAATTTAACGTTTTTGTTTGGTCCTTTTTCTTGGAAATAATGTGACGTTGATTTTGCTTTTGAAATATGTATAGAAGAAATTGAGGTTGAGTACAATATTCGTTCGAGTAGAACTTGAGATATCATGTCGACCTTCTCAAAAAAAGTATTTTCTAGAAAAATGCCTGCAAAATAAAAAAATAATAATAAAGCTGAACTGACAAAATACGTTATAGTGACCTTCGGATTAGAGATTTCCATGGAGTATGAAAGAATTTCTCAAAAGGACTCACGCTCTGGTGGTGGGGAAACGTTTGTCGTCTATTGTTTGATTCGCTTCACCCGACCGGTTTAGCTGCTGCGCCACAAAAGCCGTTGTTACACCAAAACTAATTCTAATTTTTCTTTTAAAGATAGATTCTTACGCAGGCATTAACTTTAAAGATATGCCAAAAATTCGATTTCTCAGAGCCTTTCCAGAGCGTCCCAGAGCCTCCATTACATCTGCCTCATGACCTGGGATCGATGGTTTTCCTAGCTATACATTTAGAAGGCAACATAATTTTATTATTAAAAGCATCGCTGCCTTTTTTGAGATGAAACGTAGTGTTACCTTCACCACTTAGTTCAGTTGTAGATCTGAGTTTATGAAAGAAAGTTTTACATAGTTCCACCATATTCTATCACACTTTAACAGTGTTCCCGTTCGTTTGAGCATACCATTAAACAATAAGAGTTAAGTCAGATACAAATAATAATACAAGTTTTTGACACCTCTTCAGAATCTTTTGCACTTTTATGTTCACAAAATCTGCGGCACCTACTTTAATTTAATTGATTTAAAACCGTTAAATGAATGAATATGATTATGACTGCTCGATTATGACAGCGTTTTGAACGTAACAAAATCACGCTGAAAGGCTACAGTTCTATAAATTTGTTCTTTAGCAAGCGCTTTGCAGTTATGGTTGTAACAGTCAGGTTTTTGTGACAGCCATGATTATGACGTCTGAGGTTTACATAAAAGACTTCCTTCAGAAACACCTCTTATCATTAATTCGAGACCGTAATGTAGCGGTAAAGTTCTGTCCTGATTTGGTTAGTTGTCATTACGCTAAGAATACCTGGACCTCAGGATAATTTGGATTGATACTAAAGAAGTTGATTGCATTCCTCGTAGCATAAAATTTAGAATCTTTAAATTAATTAACTTTTCCAATTTTTATCTTCGTAATTAAAAAATAAGAAGAGGCTGAAATCTCAAGGCCCTGCGTTATCAAGACTCCGGCTTCAGTTAAGGATTTTAATATAGTTTTCGGCAAAAAGCTTTTATGATGACATTGTTTTTCGTTTTGGGCAGCGATTTATATTGAACAAAAAATTCTTTGTAAAATTGCAAGTATTTTAACTCTGTCTAGAAGTTTATTACAAAACTAACACGAAACATCAATACATTGCCGGAAAATGATAACAGAACATAAATTAGCATTATTTAGTGAAAATATTATGCACAACAAACTACTAAAAACCTCTCCATTTAGCGTTCAGCAATTTCAACTTTTCGAAAACAACAACCCATTATCTACAAATTTCATGTTCAATTACATTTCATGTCATACAAATAATTAATTTAATTTTTTTCAAAAACAGGGATTGAATTGATTTAAAAATATTATAACAAAATCAAAAGTTCAAAATTTTTCCAAAATTCTTAAAATATTGAAAAAATAAAACAAAATCAATAATACCAACTTTTTTAAAATTCCAAAAATTTTGCAAAAATTATAATAAAAACACAAATTTTACCTTTTTCAAAATTCTAAAAATATTCCAAAACTTATTACAAAATCAAAAATTGATTTTTTTTTTCAAAATTCCAAAAATATTTTCAAAATTATAACAAAATTGAAAATTCAAACTTTTTCTAAAATTCTAAAAATATTGCAAAAATTTTAACAAAATCAAATTACAAACTTTTTTAAAAATTTCAAAAATATTCCAAAAATTATAATAAAATCAAAAATTGCAACTTTTTCAAAATTCCAAAAATATTGCGAAAATCAAAAATTCAAACCTTTTCCAAAATTCTAAAAATATTGCAAAAACTATAACAAAATCAAAAACACAAACTTTTTTCAAAATTCTTAAAATATTCCAAAAATTATTACAAAATCAGAAATTTTTTTAAAATTCCAAAAATATTGCAAAAAATTATAAAAAAATCAAACTTATTGTCCAACTGTTCCTGTTATTCAGAAGTCATGAAATCACACAAAAATTATTTGTTTGTTATAAAACGACATTTTAATCTGTAACAACTTAATATTTTCCAACTGTTTCTTTATGTTGAGAGGAGTTGAAACTGGATAGAACCATATTCCATGTCCAATTTCATGTTCAATTATATTTCTAGTCATACAAATAATTAATTTTATTTGACAAATGTTTCTAATCGAAAATGCTTCCCAATTTATGTTTCTCAAAAAACTTGGTTAAAAAAGTAAATAAATCATTCTTTTGACACACTTAACTTAACGGTATTTTTTGACACATTTATAATACAATAATCCAGCTCCTGGTCTCACATACCACTTCCGACCATCAAGGTTTCTCCACATTCATTTTTACTACTCGTTATCACTTAAAATTAATGTTTTTTAAGTGAATAAAAATGCAAATTTTCTAGCTTTGATACACTTAACGATTTTTTGACACCCTTCCGGAATAGTTATCGAACTCATCGTGCTTTCAGTTTTATCATTAGGTTAACCTATTTTTAGAAACAAAAATTTTTTAAATCGCTCCAGCGTTTTTTTTTGTAACGACGGTTGTGATGGCAGACAGATATTTTTTTTTTGCTTCTTTTCTAATCAGTAGGTCCTAAAACGTCGAAAAATGCAAGAATTTCATTGGCTCTAGAATGTAATACATACTTAGGTTTTTCAAACCGAAGTAATTTTACCATTTTACCCGGTCGATGAGACTAATTTTAAATGGTGCACAATAACTACCCCTATGTTTCTTCATAAATGGCTTTTCGCTAAAATTTAATTAAGTTTGGTCAAACTAATCTTTATAATTCACTATAAAAAAAATTTAATCTTTGAAAATTTCAAACAAAATTTTATTTTTTTCGAATATGACCACATTCTTTTTATTTTAATTAAACCTTACCCAAATACTTACACCATAAGATACAATATATGAAAATAGGCTATTACGACGCATACGTGTCCATTTTCATAAATAAACTTTTGGGAAATATAAATGGCAAACAATGTCGTAACAAAATTAAAAAAAAACATCTAACCCAATTGAAACAGATGTTCATGTTTTTTTTTTCAATTGTAAATATTTATTTGTAGAGTTACATTTTATATATGGATAGATAAAAAATATTGATATGATATAAAGTTGACGTATCAAAATTAAGATATGTATTGCCAAACAATTAGAAACATTACAATGTGTTTAAACGCTTACATGGAACTTTTTCTTAAATATAAACCAATGACAAAACGACACCCACATTAAATATTCTATATGTAATACAAATTAAATTTAAATTAACCATGTCAACATGGTTGAACTTCGTTGAGATTTATATACTTTTAAGAATTATAGCATCTTAAATACAACAACAATAAGGAAAATATATCAACTTTCTCTATGTAAGACGACCACGATATTTTATTTTTCCTTAATACTAATGGTATTATGCTGACAATTAAATAGTTATAATTTTTTTTGTGTTATTATTATGAATTTTATTGTTTATGACAAGTAATTTTAGATAGACTTTAGATGAAAATAGGAACAAGAAAAAAAACAAGATTGTGGTTTTTTATCTAAGTATATAATTATACACTGTTCGATACACTGTTAATTTGATTGCAAAATCACTACTACTATGTTTAGTAATCATTAAAAAGAAAGTAGATTGCTGTTTTATAATCTAGATCTTGGTATTAATAATGGTAAATTTTATATACAGAGAAATAACATTTTTTACAAAATATTATATGCAACGGCAATAAACACAAATTGTGTTGGCGTCGGTTAAAAAACAAAGTTGAAATGAATATCAAATTTATTTTAAAATTAAATTACATCTCTAACATAAAATCTTTACAAAACAAATTTTTTCAAACATAAATAATTTCAATTTAATTATATTGTACTTGTGATTTTTTAACCCCAAAATATTAAACAACACTAACCAAAAACCAAAACAAACTTCCCTATGGAAAATCATAATAAATTTCCGTTTGTAAGATTTGTTTTTTTTTATTTTTTGCGAGATTTTATATGTAAAAAACTTCTCGAACAAGTGAGTTTCACTTTACTTTACACTCTACAAGAATACTAAATCTACCTATAATCAAGAACAAAATGATTTTCTGTTATGTACAGTACTGTATATAACTGTAAAATTCTTTTAAAAAAAAGGCCAAACAATTTTGTTTATTCTTTGTTTTCCTTTTAATTGCGAACACAAAACAACATCACAAATTTAATCGCAAAAATTTATGCAAATGACAGTTTTAAACAACAGCGTAATAACAAAAAATGTATATAAAAAATAATTACTAGAACATATATCATTATTTAGATAATGTTGCAATCATATCTTGACAGACACACAACTACAACGGAACGGTTACGTAAAAAAATTAAAAGAAAACTAACTAAACCTATCGGCAACATTGTGCTATATCTCAACAGAAAATTCAATTAAAATAATTTTGAATTTACAAACAAATGTAAAACAAATTACGTCAAATTCGGAAACAAAATAAAGAAAAGATAACGTTCATTGGAAAATTAAATTAAAAGAAAAGAAAATTAATATGCGGCAGCATAACACATTTTTCATCCGTCTTGACAATTTGATATACGTAATATTGTTCTTCGTACATGTTGTATGTACATATTACATTTTTTTAATCATTTGGGAAAACATGAATTATAAAAGAACTGAGTGGAATTTTAAATTCAGAACTAAGCAACTTCGGTGAACTTTGAATTTTTGTAAAATTAAAATAGTTGAATGAATCAATATAGTAAAAATGATTGGTTTCTGCTTGATGTAATAGAACAAGAGCCCGCGACGGCCAGACCTTCGTTATTTTATAAAAGCTGAAAGTTTCTCTGCGCATACCCTCTACTCAGGTAGGAACGATTAGCTACATATGAAGTTTGGATCATAGTGGCTTTGGCATGGAGCAGGTAACAAATTGGCCTCCAAAGTTTCGTGAAAGTATAAAAGCTCATTTTTTTATATATTCTTCGGTATAATATTAGAAGTCACGTCACCCATTGCCAGACACTTACTATCGTGGAAACCCCCTGCCAGACACTCTTAAACTTTAAAATTTAAGGGTGTCTGGCAAGGGGTTTCCACGATAGTAAGTGTCTGGCAATGGGTGACGTGACTTCTAATACTATCCCGAAGAATATATAAAAAAATTAGCTTTTATACTTTCACGAAACTTTGGAGGCCCCTTTGTTACCTGCTCCCTGCCAAAGCCACTATGATCCAAACTTCATATGTCGCTAATCGTTCCTACCTGAGTAGGGGGTTTATGCAGAGAAACTATCAGCTTTTATAAAATAACGAAGGTCTGGCCGTCGCGGGCTCTTAGTCTATAATGAAGGAAATTCAAATTTCATGTAATAGGATTAAATTGAAAGACAGCATTGTTTATACTTATTGCAAGGTCAAACCTATCATAATAAAAAGCGATATGAGCGGCGATCGGGAACTGGGATTCGGGATTCCTGCATCAGTGAAACATAAAAATGATATACAGGTTTGATTCGCCAATACAATATTTACAAAAAGTGCACAGAAACTTTTTAAATTTGTCTCCCAACAGTTAGCCTAAAAGTATAACACTTGTTCTAAAATAAATAAAATAAATAAAATAAATAAAATAAATAAAATAAATAAAATAAATAAAATAAATAAAATAAATAAAATAAATAAAATAAATAAAATAAATAAAATAAATAAAATAAATAAAATAAATAAAATAAATAAAATAAATAAAATAAATAAAATAAATAAAATAAATAAAATAAATAAAATAAATAAAATAAATAAAATAAATAAAATAAATAAAATAAATAAAATAAATAAAATAAATAAAATAAATAAAATAAATAAAATAAATAAAATAAATAAAATAAATAAAATAAATAAAATAAATAAAATAAATAAAATAAATAAAATAAATAAAATAAATAAAATAAATAAAATAAATAAAATAAATAAAATAAATAAAATAAATAAAATAAATAAAATAAATAAAATAAATAAAATAAATAAAATAAATAAAATAAATAAAATAAATAAAATAAATAAAATAAATAAAATAAATAAAATAAATAAAATAAATAAAATAAATAAAATAAATAAAATAAATAAAATAAATCAAATAAATCAAATAAATCAAATAAATCAAATAAATCAAATAAATCAAATAAATAAAATAAATAAAATAAATAAAACAAATAAAATAAATAAAATAAATAAAATAAATAAAATAAATAAAATAAATAAAATAAATAAAATAAATAAAATAAATAAAATAAATAAAATAAATAAAATAAATAAAATAAATAAAATAAATAAAATAAATAAAATAAATAAAATAAATAAAATAAATAAAATAAATAAAATAAATAAAATAAATAAAATAAATAAAATAAATAAAATAAATAAAATAAATAAAATAAATAAAATAAATAAAATAAATAAAATAAATAAAATAAATAAAATAAATAAAATAAATAAAATAAATAAAATAAATAAAATAAATAAAATAAATAAAATAAATAAAATAAATAAAATAAATAAAATAAATAAAATAAATAAAATAAATAAAATAAATAAAATAAATAAAATAAATAAAATAAATAAAATAAATAAAATAAATAAAATAAATAAAATAAATAAAATAAATAAAATAAATAAAATAAATAAAATAAATAAAATAAATAAAATAAATAAAATAAATAAAATAAATAAAATAAATAAAATAAATAAAATAAATAAAATAAATAAAATAAATAAAATAAATAAAATAAATAAAATAAATAAAATAAATAAAATAAATAAAATAAATAAAATAAATAAAATAAATAAAATAAATAAAATAAATAAAATAAATAAAATAAATAAAATAAATAAAATAAATAAAATAAATAAAATAAATAAAATAAATAAAATAAATAAAATAAATAAAATAAATAAAATAAATAAAATAAATAAAATAAATAAAATAAATAAAATAAATAAAATAAATAAAATAAATAAAATAAATAAAATAAATAAAATAAATAAAATAAATAAAATAAATAAAATAAATAAAATAAATAAAATAAATAAAATAAATAAAATAAATAAAATAAATAAAATAAATAAAATAAATAAAATAAATAAAATAAATAAAATAAATAAAATAAATAAAATAAATAAAATAAATAAAATAAATAAAATAAATAAAATAAATAAAATAAATAAAATAAATAAAATAAATAAAATAAATAAAATAAATAAAATAAATAAAATAAATAAAATAAATAAAATAAATAAAATAAATAAAATAAATAAAATAAATAAAATAAATAAAATAAATAAAATAAATAAAATAAATAAAATAAATAAAATAAATAAAATAAATAAAATAAATAAAATAAATAAAATAAATAAAATAAATAAAATAAATAAAATAAATAAAATAAATAAAATAAATAAAATAAATAAAATAAATAAAATAAATAAAATAAATAAAATAAATAAAATAAATAAAATAAATAAAATAAATAAAATAAATAAAATAAATAAAATAAATAAAATAAATAATATGAATAATATGAATAAAATAAATAAAATAAATAAAATAAATAAAATAAATAATATGAATAATATGAATACAATGAATAAAATGAATTGTTACAGAAATTCTGTATTATTTGATTTCAAATGTCCATCGGACTGAAGTGATGTCTGAAACTTATTAGACATTCAAACATGCCACAGCAGCAATGTGAACACTTATATAATATTTTAACACTCCAAATCCTACGATTTGTAAAATTGGTGAATTTTCAATACATTTTTGTTGACTTTAACAATTATAACAAAAACCCAACCACATTTAAATAATGCTGATACAGCAAAGATATTATGGACAAGCACATCTGCATTAATTTGAAAATATAATTTTTATTTTAAATACAACAAAACCTAATGTACAAACAAACGTATAAAATAAAAACCCGCATGCATTGTCCATTTGTATATAAAAATAAAATAAAATAATTTTAGTTTTTGATTTAATATAAACAATTTCAACTCCACCATATTTTAAACATATTTTTTGATTTCATTTTTATTTTATGTATATTTTTTTCTAGTTTCCTATTTGTATATCCGATGTGAAAAAAATATGATATAAATATTTTAATATTTATATACAGTTGAGATGATATCTGTGGTTGAATAAATTTTACAAATAAAATCATAAAAGGACAAATAAATAGAATAATTGGAATATTAATTTAACCAAAAAAATAAAAACCAATAAAGAGATATGAGGGTGGTTTATTCCATATTTTTTGAAAATTCATAAGCTTATGTTAATATTTTCAAAACATTTTGTTTGCCCATAATCAACACCATTTGTCATATAGACACACTGGTAATCCTCACTGTTGAAATTTTATTCACACTACCACAAACTTGTAAACAATTAGTGAATCAAAACAATCAATTTTTTAAAAAATTTTTTATCTAAATGATATCGATTATTTAATGGAGTGTTTTTTTCTAGATAACAAAAAATGATAAAATGACAATATCAAAATGTTAATAATGAATCGATATAGCATTAGTACCTGAAGAGATAAGATACAATTTATATTGATGGATTTTTCTATATGAATATATATAGAAGTGTATTTATTTTAAGTATTTAGTTAATTTTTGTTCAATTTATTTTATTTATTTCTTATCTATCTATATAAGAATAAAAAAAATATACTATATACCAAAGTGATACAATAGTTATACGACTTACAAAATTTTATTTGATTTATAATTCCGAATATGATGCGCCTTAAAATTTTGGATTAAATAAATTAAAACAAAACAGTGAACTATTTTTTTTTGTTTAATAGTGTAACAATATTATGAGTGTGTTTAATGTCGTAGTTCATTATTTAATTAGTGCTGTGATAAAACTAGAATAAAAAATACACATATTTATAGTATATTAAATACAATTTAGTTTAAATAGTATAAAATATTTTGATAATTGTAACAAAAATTGTGTAATCAATACAATAACAAAATGGTTGTATTAGAAACAGCAACATTAGGTTCCACTTTATTAGGTGGACCATATGCACAAGGTGCTCCAGCATTAAAAATGATACCGAAACGTTTTATTGGAATACATCAGTGGTTGGGTCCGGTTTGTACAAAAGAGCTTAAAGAACAAATTGTAAGTTTTTTTTTTTAAATATTTTATTGATTTTAAATTTCATTCGATCGGATGACGTAAGCGAGTTATTTGATTTAATTATTTAAGCAAATGGAAATTGTTTTTTATTGTCGGTTTAATATAGATATTGAGTACATTTTAGAGATATAAAAACAATTTTGTGTTGATGTTATAATTTTAAAGACATTGAATATGTTTGAATATGGGTTGAATTGAAATTAGATAAGATAATGTATTTGTGTGATAGTTTAATTAATTAAAGATGACTGGTTCGGTATATCTCTGTTTACAGAAGGAGTTGAATCGGGTGTGATACAATTTGATTTGTATTTTTGTACTCTTTAGAGCTGAAATTAAAGCTAGCTTATCTAATCTATAACCTAAATACATTTAGAGACGGACAGGTGCAAGAAGATGTTTGATGTACTCATAGATTCTGCTTTACAGCTTTCTGTTGGGTTTGCTCAGTTCTGTATTGGTGTACAAGTGAATGAACTTTTTATTTTGAATAAGGCACCGCGTTTTGTGTTGTTCAACACCAAAAATTATAAAAGAAGGGGCTCACGACGTGTATTGATATTTCCGTTGGTCAAAGGACTGTGGAGCGCTTTATCGTGTAGTTCCACCGATTTATTTGTTTGATTATGTGTTTTGATTTGCAGTATTTTAAAAGTAGTGTAATATCTTTAACAATTTAGTTTTATCTGACACATTTGTGAAAAGTCACCAATGGTATAAAAAATAAAAGCGGCTGAAATCCACTTAACTGCAGATCTGCGTGACAGGGCAATAAGTTTGGTCTTTAGTAGGTGTGCGACATTTATTTATTTATTTATTTATTTATTTATTCGACACGTCAACAAACAGAAAATTCCAATAACTTGTTGACTTAAATTAAATTAAAATATATATATAATAATAATACATCATATAAATTTAAGACTAAACTAATCAAACATATAATAATACAAACAAGAAAATATAACAAAAAAAAAACACAATTAAAAAGAAAAGAATATAAAACAAAATAAAATAAAACAAGGTTCAATATTAATTCAAAAACCAACAACTTTCAATTATTGCAGCTTTGTTTGAAAACTTCTCCACGAAAATGCGCATACCCGCATTCAAACAAACTAAGGTCATTAAAATTATTATTGTGATTGATTTTAAGTCTAACAAACGGAGAGTTGCATCTAAGATTGTTCCGGTATGTAGCTAATTCAAAACAAAATACATTTCTCAAACTATATTTAGATTGTTCACTCACATTTTCACGTAGTTTAGCGTTTGTCAGTTTCAATTATATCATTTACCATTTTAAATAATGTTAACTCATCAAAAATTTTTCTTCTATCTTCGAGAGTGGTTAATTTGTACCTTTTCAACCTATTATTATAACACTCATAGGGAATTTTGAATTTAAAGTTTAAATACCTAGTGAATTTCCTTTGAACTTTTTCAAGCTGATTAATATATTCATTATAATGCGGATTCCAAATGGTCGAAATATATTCCATATTACTTCTAACAAAACCATTATTCAGAGATATCAGTGAGTCTATAGAAGAAAACGGTTTACACACTCTTATTAAGAACCCTAACATTTTATACGCCTTGTTCGTTATGGATTGAATATGATGATTAAAGCTAAACTTACTATCTACAATAACTCCTAGATCTTTCACACATTCCGATGTTGGGAGAGTAGTCTGATTGATGTGGTAAATAAAATTAGAGTATTGTGCTCTTAGTTTAATTCTTAATACAGAACATTTATTAGTATTTAAAACCATATCGTTTAGAATACACCAATCATAAAGTTTATTCAAATCAGTTTGAATTTTTAAGCAATCATCTATTGACTTTATACAGTGGTATATTTTAAGATCATCAGCATAAAGTAAAACATTGCATTCCACCACTTCCACAACATCATTTACAAACATATTAAAGAGCAAGGGTCCAAGAATGGAGCCTTGAGGTACACCCGAAGTTGACATAAATTGATTTGACCTGACTTCATTAACTTGAACATAATTTCATCTATCACTTAAATAAGATCGTACAAGTTTAATTACTTTTAATCCTAATTTAAATTTAGTCAATTTAGAAACCAATATTTTGTGTTTACCTTGTCGAATGCCTTACTAAAATCTGTATAAATAACGTCAACACCAAACGATTCATTTAAAGATTTGTGTACGTGCTCAGTAAAATTAATCATGTTTGTGAGAGTGGATCGAGTTTTATAGAATCCATGTTGCTTACTAGAAATAAGGTCCTTAACATGATTAAATATTTGGTTATGAAGCAATCTTTCAAATATTTTACTTATTGTATTTAAAATTGATATTGGTCTATAATTAGATACATCAGAACTATCTCCTGACTTATACACTG
Organism: Diogma glabrata; assembly: GCA_963693315.1. NCBI lineage: Eukaryota > Metazoa > Arthropoda > Insecta > Diptera > Cylindrotomidae > Diogma > Diogma glabrata. Next base: position 201,841,626 of record OY856187.1, read on the forward strand.
GTACAATTTTGCTAATTTTCCATTGGTTTGGAAATTTATTGTCTTTGATAGATTTACTAAACAATAAATAAATTGGATAATAGATGGAATAGCAGGTGTTTTTTAAAAAGAGAGGAGAAATTTTATCAGGTCCACATCCCATATATGACATGAGTTGAGTTGGACATATATGACATGAGTTGACTATTCACTCTATTTTGATTACATTATTACTCATATTTATTTTGTTTCATACAAAAGTAATTTGAGTTCCTATACCAAAAATAACCCTCTTTTAAACGCGTCTGAATATTCTTGCCGTAGCTGAGACTAGAGAATTGACAAGGTCATAAACACTTTTTGGTCGAACAGTTACTCTTAGAAAGTAAAGTGGAACAAAAAAGTGCAATTGTGTTAAGTTTATTCCCTATCAATCCTTTTGCATTGCTATAGACAAAACTCCACCCCTTTATCGAAGATTTTGATGTATTTTACAATAAACATCGAATACTTCAAAATTTAGACATTTTTATTTTTTTTTTTTTAAATAAAAGGTGTTGTGTTATAGGATTTACAATATGTGTCACAACAACACATGAATGCCTTCTAAGACCTAGGTTAAACAACAACTTGCGCTTTAAGGTGTTGATGAACGCTTTTTTTTAAACCTCTGCGGATTTAAATCACCTGAGATTATGGATTCCGGCAAACTATTCCATTTGTATGCAGTTCGGACAAAGAAGTCTTTCTGAGATCTGCCAGTATGACAGCGCGGGATCTCGACCGTTTGACTGGTTGGGCTAGCCGATTGCCGAGAGAAACGGGGGCAAGAATAAGTTTGAGGCATGGTGTTACTGATTTCATCTGAGCACTGTTGATGACGATATTTGTAAAAAACAACGAGGTCAGCTCAGCAACAGTGCGACGATGTTGTAGGGAATCAAGTTTTGATGTCGAATATCGATCACCCACAATTCGTATAGCCCGCTTTTGAGCAGAGTCCAAGAGGGCCAAGATGAAAACAGAAGCAGCACCCCAAACTTGACTACAGTACTCCATACAGGGACGAATATAGAACTTATAAACATGGAGCCATTGGAATGGAGTGAAAAATTTTTTGCATCTATTTAGGAGGCCGAGTTTTCTAGACGCGCTTATTGCAATCGCCATAGACACCCAATAAACTTGTGATACCCAATAAACGAATGTTTTTACATTCGCCTATTGGTTCATCACACATACTGAATAAAATATCTTTGGGGTACTGCGTCTTTGATCTGGAAACAATCAACAGCTGAGTTTTGGTAAAGTTGAAGTTGACCAGGTTTTGGTCACCCCAATGCGGCGACTTTTTTTTAGGTCTTTATTCACTTTTATGGCAGCGTCTCTCCGGGCGAGATTAATTCGTTCGTGCATTTTACCTTTTGAAGGAAGGGGTTCGAACGACTTGTGCAGAGTACTATCATCTGCAAAACTACTTATTGGGTTGCTGGTGATTTTCAACAAATCATTGATATAAATCAAAAATAGGGTTAGGGACAATACTGAGCCTTGAGGTACACCAGCGTTAATTAGTTTAGACTCGGATGAAAATCCGTCTAAGGAAACCGAAATGTATCGGTCAGATAAAAAATTTTGAATCAGCTTCACAACATTGGGATGAAAACCATACGCAACGAGCATGTTGATTAAGTTGGCATGCCAGACTCGATCGAATGCCTTGGAGATGTCTAAAGCGATAACGTATGTTTCACCACCTTTATCAAGTATGCTGTTCCAACAATATGCTACATAGTTTAATAGATCGGTAGTTGATCTTTTGTTTCGAAAACCGTATTGGCTGTCGGCTATTAAATGATTTACTTCCAGAAATGTTGAAATGTGTGTATTAATATAATGCTCGTAGACTTTGGATAGGACCGATAGTAAAGCTATTGGCCTATAATTTGAGATATGGGATTTTGGTCCCATTTTGGGGACGGGCAGGACATTTGCCAACCTTTAGCATGAGGGAAATATACCAGATTGGTAGGATTGGTAGAATATTTTAGTCAAAGTTGGTACAAGTTCTTTGGAAAAGGTTTTTAAAATAATGGGTGGAATGTTGTCCATTCCTGAGGCTTTGTTGATGTTTAACCCCTTTAAAAGTTTAGCGACTATTTTGGGTTTGAAGTGAAGTTCATTCATATTAACTCCTGAAGACTGGATTTGGGGTATTTCTTTAGGAGTTTCCAAAACAGTGGAGTTCAGAGCAAAGCGTTCAGCGAACAAGCTAGCTTTTCTTGCGTAAAACACTTTCTTGTTTTGAGAAAAACTCTAATATTTATTGGATTACTTGTTCATATATGTTGTTAGTCTGACAATCAAATATTGAAGGTGATTTGGTTTTGTTAACATATGTATTGAACGTATTTAAGTTGAATTCGAATAAATGCTTAATATATTTAAATTTTTATTCCTCTACTAAGAAGCATATATTGTTACGATTCTACAAAATCACAACGAAATACAAAACAAAATTATACTCAACCTTACAAACAAAACTAAAATAAATCTTTCCAGGAAAAAGAGTTAAGAACAAAAACATTAAATAAAATACATGCATACAAAATAATAACGTTGATTATTCTCAGAATTTCTGAAGTTTCCTTTGTAAAAAAATTTTGAATTCACCTGGCATCTCGATATAAAATAAAATTGTATTTAAGGAATTCCTTTTGCAGAACGAGAAATAACTTCAATTACACTGCAGAAGTGTAGACAGTTCAAATTGAAATTATCTTAAGTGAAATTTGTTGTGTATTACAAATATCTTCATCAACAGTGCTGAGATGAAATCAGCAGCATCATGCCTCAGACTTATTCTTACCCCCGTTTCACTAGGCAATCGGCTAAAGCAACCAGTAAAAATTTTGCCTTCATTCCTGTCAACGGTAATATATTAAATCGTCATTGTGTTTTTTTGTAAATGAGAAACTGTTTCAAACAAATCAATTTTTTGATTAGTGCTGGAGCATTTAATACATATAATACATTAAATATAATATATTTATCAGCTCAATGACGTTTAAATGTGACTTAGTTTCCTGTGCAGGCTTCGACAGAAATGAAAATGATTCTATCGTTAAATGTCACGGTTTGTGCTCCAAGGGATATCATGGAGTCTGTGTTGGTTTCCCAAGAGAATGGAAAACTTCGAAACTAGCTCTAATTTTACGTAATCATTTCATCTGTGAACAATGTGTAGTTGCTACGCCACTAATAGGCAAGTTCAACACTTCGTTGATAAGATTAACAGTTCGTTTGAGAACTTTAAGCAAACATTGGATAAAAAGCTGTTTTAAATTATTGTTGGAATAAAGCTGGAATATATGTCTATGTTAACAAGTGTTGTGGACAACGTTTCTGAAAAAATCTCAATGAACATTATTAACACAACTATCAAAGAAGCTGTTACGAATAAAAATCAAACCTCGTCTGAAAAACCAGTCAATCAATTTAGATATTTGTGAGGTTTCAGTTTTGGAAACTGTAAATATTGATTCTGTAAGCGGCAATAAATCACCTTACAACTGATAACCTTTTGCCTAAAACACTCAATATTAAGAAAATACATAATGAGAATGTGATTGTTTTTAACAAGTCTCACTCTAATTTGTCGTCACAGTCTGATCGTCATGTGATTGAGAGTATCAATAGCAATCGGCCTCCACATAAATTGCTGGCTTATCAGAGTAATACTGAATTTGATGGAATAGTTGGCACTTGGTTTATGAATGAGACGATTCGCTATGTGAAAACAATTCACTATAAGCATCTATATGTCACCAGGCTTAATCCGAACACTAAAATTGATGATTTGGTATCCTACATCAAGAAAGATAAACATTGACGATAATAAGAAATTTTCTATTCGTCCATTGTCACCGAGAAATGTTGAACCCAGTCGCTTGAATTTTATTTCATTGAAGATCGGTCTTACTGAGGATTTATTTGATTTGGCACTAAACGCTACCATCTGGCCTAAAGGTGTTTTGGTTCGTCAGTTTGTCGATCGTCCTAAAACTTTATCTTCTTCAAAAAAACTTTGAACGAAACAACTTTTGCGCTCTAGCGTAGTAAGAGATGATAATGCTGCTGGTCAATACAATAATGCTGTTTTAGATCTAAATCATATATGTGAGCTAAAAAATGTTCTTCAAATTCATTTCAACAACTCTAGTGGTATTCGATCCAAGGCAGATAAAATTTATATGTCCGCTTTGAATACCAATTTTGATGTTGCTTTAGTCGAAACCTCACTGACGTGCTTTAACTCCGAATAATTTTTTCCTGAAAACTATCTAGTGTTTCGTCGTGAGAGATATATATGTGAAGAACTAAAGGGTGGTGGAATTTTAATTGCAATTAAAGTCAATCTCAAATCTGCTGTCATGTATACGTCAACTAGCGAGCTTGAGTTTCTAGCTGTTAAAATCAAGTGTGGCCGGAAATGGATTTATTTGTGCGCAGCCTATATTCCTCCAAGGAGTTCACGTGAAACTTACATGAAACTAATTGATTCGGTTGCCACAGTTTTAGCTTTAATGGATGAATCGGATGATATTCTTGTACTTCGTGACTTTAATTTACCACTTTTTGAATGGTTTTGGGTTAATGAAGACGCATTTTCTTCAACGTCAACCAATGAGTTGTCTAATGAATTTTTAGATAATCTAGTTTTGGACTTAAACAGTATAATCGCATCTTTAACAATCAAAATAGAATGTTGGATCATATTTTTTCTTCATGTGATTAACTCGCAGCGCAGCCTCTTTATTTGAGGATTTAGCGGGCTACTCTAGTATTTATCATAAACCGCTACAATTGGAATTAAATTTTATTGACTGTGTTGATAATAGTGATAATTCATTTTCGTATTTTAATTTTTCTAAGGGTGATTATAGTTAATAATAATAATAATTTATGTATAATATCATAAACAGCAGAGCTCGTACTAAATATTTACATTTACAAAGTTTATATTATAATTGGTTACATATAACTAAACAAAAAATCCTATCACTGACAAAATATGACATAGGCCAATATTTTATGATAGAATAGAGAAAATAAAAGTAAATCAAAAAAGGAAATAGCCAATTTTTACAAAAAATTGCTGAAACAAAACAAAAATGTAGTTGCCAATAATCCAGCCGGTTGCATATTCCTTGATCCTGTGACGCATTGTCTTTCTTGAAGATTAAAGCCCACACATAGTTATATGAAGGCTCGTTTCCTCAAGGAAGCAATAGCGTCTCATCATCAAGGATTATTTCACAGCTAAGATTTGAGGGTGCTACCGTTGACTGAATACAATTCATCCGCCACCACCCCTAAGATGTCACCTTGGCTAGTAATATCTCACTGCTATTGCCAGTGGTATGTGATATCTTACGTTAGCTCGTATATCGATAGCAGGGACTGGAGTACGCAGGGTTGTCACACCCGTAGATCAAAAATAAAAAAAAAATTCAAAACAATAAAAACTGATCCCTCCAAAAAATTAATTTAAATTTGAAAATTGCTGATTTAGTATAGGTAATTTGTTGAATTCATTAATTGCATTATATAAAGTTGTATTAGATCCAAATACTGTTGAGTTAATCTTAATGTTGCGAAGGATGCTATCGGTTCTAGTTGTATGTCGTGTACATATATGAGACTTAAATAACAAGTCGGTGTTTGAATGTATGTATTCGTTTATAATATTATAAACATGTTGCACCGCAACGTAACTATATAATTGCTTCACAAAAATATATTTTTCGATGTGTGAATCTCAATGGTTGGTGTTAACTTAGGAAAGCCATACATATTTTTTAGAGCTTTGTTTTGGATATATTGTATTTTCTGAATTTTAGTTTTGTAGGTGGCGCCCCAAATTAAAATACTATATGTTATATGTGAGTGGAAAGTGAATAATATATTCCCCTTTTAAGATTGTCTGGTATCAATGTTCCAATTCTTTTAATTTTTTCTTGAATTCCATTGATTGGTTTTCTTTATTTAACGGTCTTAATGTAATTGATTGTATACGTACATTTGATGAAATTTTAAAAAACGGGATAAATAAATTTGTTCCTGTTTGTCATAGTATTGAGTCATATCGTGAACCATTGTTTAATAAAAAGCTAATTAATTTAAGAAATCGCCGTGATAAAACTCAAAATTTTTACAAGAATTGGTTGTTCTTCACAACTGCTTCTGCTTACTTTACTTTTTACGTTCGTCGTAATGAATTTAAGACTTTGAATAATTATTTGTATAAATCATATATGTTGCAGATTGAATCAGAAATTTCAATTAATCCTAAGAATTTTTGGTCATTTATCGACTCAAAGCGAAAAACTAATGGCTATCCTAAGCTAAGTCTATGAACTTAAATGATTTTTATGCTTCAAACCTTGAAGATATCTGTAATTTATTTGCGTCCTATTTTAAAACAGTTTATTGCTCTGAAGATGGCGAATCGAACTCCCCTCCCCATTAACTTGCTCCTTATCTGGTAGTCCTTACAACCACTTGCAATTTTCCATGGATGAAATGAGGGATTGAATGAACTTAACATCTCTAAAGGTGCTGGACCAGATTTGCCTCCCATCCTATTCAAGAGATGCTCATGTACTGTGGCTGCTCCACTAATGTTAATTTTCAACAAGAGCTTATCCTCCAGTATATTTCCAGAAATTTGGAAGTTATCTTTCATAAGGCCAAGTTTCAAATCTGGTAAGCGTGACAATATTAGTAAATACAGAGGTATTGCTTTAATTTCAGTGTCGCCGAAGTTTTTTGAAAAACTAGTTAAACATTTTTTGGAATTTCTTATTAAAAAGTTTATTGCTCCAGAACAACTAGGTTTTTTATCTGGATATTCAACTACAACTAATTTAGTGTTATTCTCGCGCTATATCTCGGATGCACTGCAAAATTATGACCAAGTTGATGTTATATAATATATACACTGATTTTAGCAGTGCGTTTGATAAGGTTGAACACCCTAAATTATTACTCAAGTTGACAAACTTGATTGTAAAATGATTCCTATTAAATGGATTTTATCGTAACTATCCCAGCGTACGCAGTATGTTAAAATTGATAATTATTGTTCTACGACTTTTAAAGTAACTTCTGGTTTACCGCAAGGTAGTCATCTTGGACCTTTGCTTTTCATTTTATTTATTAATGATGTTTGTCACTGTTTTAAATTTCTTAAATTTCTATTATATGCAGATGATATGAAAGCCTATATTACTATAAAATCAATCACTGATACAGTTAATTTCCAAAGTGATTTGAATAGATTACATATTTGGACTGTAGAAAATGAGTTGTTTTTTAATATCTCTAAATGTAAAATTATGTCAGTTTTTAAAAACAAATCACCTATCTTAGTTGCTTATCATTTCTGCAATAATAGTTTAGTATACTCTTTCTAGAAGAAGTTCAAAGATTTAGGTATTATTTTCACAGCTTCATACTCATTTAATGATTATTTTGATTACATGATTTGACGAGCTAATTCATTGCTAGGGTTCGTCAAACGTAATACTAAAGATTTCGGTGATCCATTAACGCTAAAAACGCTTTATTGGCATATGTCAGATCAATTTGGAAGCGTGCAGAAAAGGTTTCTAATTTTTGCTCTTAATAGATTACCTTCAAATAAAACTTGCCAGTTTTCTTTAGAAACTTATGCAAGTCGATTAGAGCTTTTAACTTTGAAACCGCTGTATAAGAGAAGAAAGGTTGCTTGTGCGTTTTTTGCTCTGTTTTGAGAGATGTTTTGTGTCGTCGGATAGATTGCTCAAATTTATTGAATTATTTCGATATGTTTGTTCCATCTCGGCAGCTTCGTCAACGTGGTATATTTTTTGCAATTAATTTCAGTAGTACTAATTATGGCTCTACTGAATCAACAACTGTCTGAAAATCTTGAATAAAGTCTTTGAATGCTTTGATTTCATGATATCGAGAAATTTTTTTAAAAGATCTGTAAATAACCTTTAGACTTTTTAGCTTAAGTTCTTTTGTTAATTTTATTTTATAGTAAATTTGATTGTAATTTTTGTAACTATTGTATTTTTTTCTCATTGATATATTAGCCAAATTTATTAAATACGGATGGCTGTAATAAATAAATAAATAAGTAAGTAAAGACGTTAATACAGCGTACTGTGGGTCCCGTACCTACAAATGTAAATTTACCGGTAAAATATATTTTTGGTAATTTTGCCGTAAAATTACCGGTAGGATTGGTAATATTGGTAATATATAAAACTTTTAAACATTTAAATATAGTTGCAATTTCATTTAATTTAAAATTGTTGACTATCACAATTATTTCTAGTTTATATTTTTTTTTTTTTTTTTTTTTTTTTTAATAAAATGTGTTGTGTAATAGGGTTTAGAATATGTGTCACAACAACACATAAATACCTTTTAAGACCTAGGTCTAGACCTGGGTCCTACAACAACTGGCGTTCTGAGGTGTAGATTAACGCTTTTTTTAAACATCTGTGGGTTGAAGCCACCTGAGACTAAGTGTTCCGGCAAACTATTCCATTTGTACGCAGTTCGGACAAAGAAGTCTCTCTGCGATCTGCCAGTATGACAGCGCGGGATCTTTACCGTTTCACTGGTTGCGGCAGCCGATTGCCGAGTGGAACGGGGGTAAGAATAAGTTTGAGGCATGATGCCGCTGATTTCATCTGAGCACTGCTGATGACGATATTTGTAAAAAACAACGAGGTCAGCAACAGTGCGACGATGTTGTAGGGAATCAAGTTTTGATGTCAAAGTTCGATCACCTACAATTCGTATAGCTCGCTTTTGAACAGAGTCCAAGAGGGCCAAGATGGAAACAGAGGCAGCACCCCAAACTTGACAGCAGTACTCCATACAGGGACGAATATAGGACTTATAAACATGGAGCAATTGGTATGGAGTGAAAAATTTTTTGCATCTATTTAGGAGGCCGAGTTTTTTAGACGCGCTTTTTGCCATCGCCATTACATGATCGTTCCAGAGTAGGTCATTTGAAACTGTGACACCCAATAAACGAATGTTTTTACATTCACCCATTGGTTCATCACACATACTGAATAAAATATCTTTGGGGAACTCGGTCTTTAATCTGGAAACAATCAACAGCTGTGTTTTGGTGGAGTTGAAATTGACAAGGTTTTGGTCACTCCAGTCGGCGACTTTATTCAGGTCTTTGTTCACGTTTATGGCAGCGTCTCTCCGGGCAGGATTAATTCGTTCGTGCATTTTACCTTTTGAAGGAAGGGGCTCGAACGACTTGTGCAGAGTACTATCATCTGCAAAACTATTTATTGGGATGCTGGTGATTTTCAACAATTCGTTGATATAAATCAAAAATAGGGTTGGGGACAATACCGAGCCTTGGGGTACACCAGCGTTAATTAGTTTTGACTCAGAAGAATATCCGTCTAAGGTTACCGAAATGTATCTCTCTCTCTCTCTCTCTCTGGCGTTTACATCCCATGGAGGGATTTTGCCGTCTGTGCAATCAGCTTCCAATCGTCTCGTTCCATGACCAGTTGACCCCAGTTTCGACATCCTATATCACGAAGGTCTTGGATGATGTCATCACGCCAGCGTTGTCTAGGTCTTCCTCTTCGACGAACACCAGCTGGTTGTTGTTGGGACGCTTTTTTAATCATTCTATCTAATGGTGCCCTTTCTACATGACCAAACCATCTAATCCGGTTAGATTTAATGAATCCGATTACATCGCAGCCTCCAAGAAGCTGTCTGATTTCATGATTCATTCGGATTCTATACTGATTTTCAGCAACTTTACATGGACCATAAATTGTTCGTATGACTTTCCTCTCGAATGTTGATAAAATTCTACAATCGGAGGAAGTCAGTGTCCAGCTTTCGCTTCCAAAGGTAAGCACAGGTCGAATTAATGCTTTGTAAAGTGTGAGTTTGCACGACTGCGAAAGATGTTTAGATCGCAAAAGTTTTGAGTATGCGTAGAAAACTCTGTATGCGGCTGAGACACGAGCTTTAATATCTGCCTGCATGTCATTTGACGATGTTATTACAGACCCGAGGTATTTGAAGTTTTCCACACGTTCCACTTCATAGTCGCCAGTATTCAGATTGCCGGGAGGTTTATTCCTGGATGTTGTTAATAGTTTAGTCTTGCCGGTGTTAATGCATAATCCAAGTCGTTTAGCATTTCTTTCAAGCCGAGAGAGACTATCCTTGATATCGCTTGTTCTACGTCCGAGAAGCACAATATCATCTGCATAGCCAAGAATTTGACTAGATTTGTTAAATATACAGTTTTGTGTCTCAATGCGGCTTTTTCTTATCGCGTGCTCAAGCGCCAAATTAAATAGTACGGGTGCGAGTGCATCACCTTGTCGAACACCTGATGTTATATCAAAAGAGTCAGAAACTGACCCTTCGATTACTATTCTACAGTTTGATCCCGATGTTGTGAGTTTGCACAGAGAAACAAGTTTCTCTGGAATACCAAGGCATATGAGTGCAGACCAGAGGTTGTCGCGGATGATGCTATCATATGCTTGCTTGAAATCAACGTAGAGCTGGTGAATGCTGATGTTGTACTCCCAACATTTTTCCAGAATCATCCTTAAGGTAAAACATTGATCTGTGGTTGAACGGTTGGGACGAAAACCACACTGATAGTCGCCGATGATAGATTCGGCAAACGGGATGAGCCGAGCGAGTACGACATTAGCTAGTATTTTATATGCAGTGTTCAACAGTGCGATTCCACGATAATTTGCACACTTTAGGCGGTCACCTTTTTTATGTAGCGGAACAATGAGAGCTGTTTTCCATTCAGCAGGTAGTTCTTCTTGGTCCCAGATTGCAAGAATCAGATCATATATACGTGAGACCAGAGCTGCTCCTCCATTCTTAAGTAGTTCTGCAGGGATTCCATCGATACCTGGTGATTTGCCATTTTTTAATTTTTTGATGGCAGCTTCCACTTCTTCTATTGTTGGGTAAGGGACAAAAATCTCCTCACTTGACGGAGCAATTGCTCGAATAGGATGAACTTCGTTCGTCCTATTCAGTAGGTCTTGAAAGTGGGATCGCCATACTTCCAGCACATCACGTTCACTTGTTGTAAGCTCGTTGTTTCCATTTTTGATGGCTGTAGATCTTGGGTGGAAATCTTTGGTCAGATTCCGCGCATTGGCAAAACACTCTTTCGAATTTCCATTAGCCGCATGTTGGTTGATGTTTTCGATACAGCTCTTCATGTGTTCGCGTTTCTTTTTCCGTAGGAGTTTTGCTGAGGCTTTTCTGGCGCATAGATAATCAGTTTGGGAGCTTCGGGTATTTCTTGTTAACCATTTTTCTCGCAGTTTTTGTTTGTGCTCAATGCTTTCGCGGCACTCGTCATCAAACCATTCGTTACGTGATTTCGGTGGTCGTTTTCCGATTGTAGTTTGTGCTGCGGATATGATGGTTGATTGAAGCGTTTGCCATTCTTCTTGTATGTTTAATGGCATCTCAGATGGGATGTCATGCTCTTCTATGTTTTGTGTTACAATTTCCTGATATCTATTCAGTGTTTCCAGGTGTTTAAATGCTTCGACATTCCAGCGCACGGTCTTTTTTGCTTGCCTATTAAATGTAGATGATAATTTGCACTTATACTTAAAGATGACAAGCATATGATCGGTGTCCATATCAGCACCTCTGTATGATCGAACGTCAGTTACACTTGTAGAGTGTCTCTTAGAAATCATGACGTGATCGATTTGATTTTCAGTTCTTCCATCATTTGATTTCCACGTTGCTTTGTGGATTCTCTTATGAGGAAAGAAAGTGCTAGATATTACTAGATCATACATCATAGCCAGTTCAGCTGTGCGAAAGCCGTTATTGTTACTAGCATGATGCAAGCTGTTAGGGCCGACATGTGTTTTAAGTTCTGCACTTCTACCAATTTGCGCATTGAAGTCACCTACCACGATTTTTATATCGTGCCGCGGGATGTTATTGATGACTTCTTCGAGTTCTAGGAAGAACAGGTCTTTAATGTCATCTGCTTTGTCTTCAGTAGGTGCATGAACATTGATGATCGTTACATTAAATTTTTGCGTGCGGATTCTCATTGTGCATATCCGCATATTAATTGGGCGAAAGTCGATAACATGTTGATTCACGCGACGATGTGTGAGAAAGCCAACTCCAAATTCTCCTCCGTTTTCATGACCGCAATAGTAGAGAGTGTATCCTTTGGCTGTTTCGTGGATTCCACTCCCTGGCCATCTTAGTTCTTGTAACGCCACTATATCCAGTGTATAGCTATTGATTTGGTTTGTAAGTTTCAGTAGATCTCCTGGTCTTCTAAGGCTTAGCACGTTCCAGGTTCCCATTTTTAAATCGTAGTCCGGGTACAGTTTCCGAGGTCGTTCTAATAGTGAATCCGAGATAATCCGAGGCCTGTGTACAGAATTCATGACAAGTAGTTTTTTACGGAAATGGGGTGTTAGCCCTTCGCCCAACCCAAATTTTCGTGAATGGGTTCGTTCTGCATCTTTAGGTCACCAGAAACAACCTTTTTACATGTTTATATAGCGAGCCGCTTGATCCAAGACAGACGCCCGCTACAAACCGCCCCTAACATGGAGAACAGACGCTTGCTACACGTTTATATAGCGAGCCGCTTGATCCAAGACAGACGCCCGCTCCAAGCCGCCCCTAACATGGAGAACAGACGCTTGAGTTGCATTGGTTTTGTGGCGCCAATGACTCGCCATGGTGCAGAATCATTGAGTATAAGCAGTATTTACTCTGCCCCTCTCAACTACACCAACCTAATTCTGTTAGCATTACCCAGGTAGCACGGCGTGGACGTAGAATTTCGGATTTCACTACCCACCGAAATGTATCGGTCGGATAGAAAATTTTGAATCAGCTTCACAACATTGGGATGAAAACCGTACGCAACGAGCTTGTTGATTAAGTTGGCATGCCAGACTCGATCGAATGCCTTGGAGATGTCTAAAGCGATAACGTATGTTTCACCACCTTTATCAAGTATGCTGTTCCAACAATGCGCTACATAGTTTAATAGATCGGTAGTTGATCTTTTGTTTCGAAAACCGTATTGGCTGTCGGATATTAAATGATTTTCTTCCAGAAATTTTGAAATATGTGTATTAATATAATGCTCATAGACTTTGGATAGGACCGATAGTAAAGCTATTGGCCTATAATTTGAGATATCGGATTTTGGTCCCTTTTTGGGGACGGGATATAAACATAAAATGCAAATCAAATAAATCCTGAACACACTGGCTACAAATCCTGAACACACTGGCTACAACGATAACTGCTTTCTTTACTGTTACGTAAAATTATGCGTTTTTTGGAAACACTGCCGTATTCGAAAATGTTAAGGTATTACACATCGAATAGAAGTAAAAAATGTATTTCAATGTCACAAATGAAAAGAGCGAATTGACAAATAACCAAGCATTTTCAATCAAACTTACTTTATTTAGATCAAATACTTTATTTAGATTTCAACCAAACTTACTTTCTGTACGCAATTAATTCCAATCAAGCTCCTTTCATCGCATGTGGTTGGAAAATGAACCCAGTTCAAAGCTTTTCCTGCAATTGAGAATTGCCAACGGCGTTACACATGTCACTTTTCGCGTACTACACATACCGTACGGCCGACAACTGAAATAGATGAATTAATTACATGCATTGTTTCGTTGTCGTTCACGGGAAAAAATATAAATCGCAAATGGCTGAAGATATTTGCCTACAAAAACGCAAGGAAAATTTAAATATGAACGTGCCTTTCGCAAAAAAAAATTACAACAATGCGGTGATAATGGATCTGTTGCTGCTGCATCGTTGAATGTAAAAGTTGGTCGTGAATAAAATTACTACACGAGTGACCTTCACGGGTGATTAACACAGGTAATCAGAGAACTGCCAGCAACAGGGTAGGAAAAACCGTCTTCATGGCAGCAATTTGATCTCGAAATGACATAAATTTAGTTTTGCTTGCTACCAGATAAAAACTACCCATTTTAACCCACCGATCAACACCAGTAGACAAAATAAATGTTTTCCTAAAGTACTCTACTTTGTGGCAACACGTAGGGACGTAAAACTTACCTACACATATGGGTGATCAGCTGCAAATAGATTGAGCAACTGAGATATTCTCACAACAATGTGCACCCATTTTTCAATTGCAGTAGGGGGTTTCAACAAAAAAGCAAAAACTAAAATCTTTTAAAATAAAGATTATTCAAATTTTACTAGAATTTTACCAATTTTACCAAGCCTCAGTAACATTATGTAATACATATTACTAATTTTACCATGGGCAATATTACTTTTACATCTGCACCCGTACCTCATCATACTGTACATTAGGGAGAAATTGGACAATGTGCGCTCTCAATTTGATAAACATAATTCCCAAATCTCCGTCTGAATTCAATCACTGATTAGTAAGCAAGAACTCCAGGTTTTATTAAGTATTGTTACGACGGACTATTTCAATTTTTACTCTTTTACAAATTATTATAGTATTCAACACTCCCATCGTTTCACACCAACAGGCAAACAATATTCCCTTCAGAAACGACAACGGTTGATTGTGGAAACATCCAGTATGAGCGTCTAAAATAACACAAAAATATTTCTATTCAACACCCGGCTAAGAAAATGCTAAGGGGCTAAACCTGGGCTAAGCCCGCGCCACAACTTTTGGCGGTTGGGCCAGGTTTAACATTTTCAAATGGCCCAAACCTGGACCAAGCTTGAACTGATGTCCTGCGGCCAAAGGAGGAATTCCTTTAATACACGTAAAAGGAATTCCTTAAATACAATTTTATTTTATATCGAGATGCCCGGTAAATTTTAAAATTCTTTTACAAAGGAAACTTCAGAAATTCTGAGAATAATCAACGTTATTATTTTGCATATATGTATTTTATTTAATGTTTTTGTTCTTAACTCTTTTTCTTGGAAACAGTTTATTTTAGTTTTGTTTGTAAGGTTGAGTACAATTTTGTTTTGTATTTCGTTGTGATTATGTAGAATCGTAACAATATATGCTTCTTAGTAGAGGAACAAAAATTTAAATATATTGAGCATTCATTCGAATTCAACTTAAATAAATTGAATACATCTGTTATCAAAACCAAATCACCTTCAATATTTGATTGTCAGACTAACAACAAGTATGAACAAGTAATCCAATAAATATTAGAGTTTTTCTCAGAACAAGAAAGTGGTTTACCTTATAAAATATGTAGACAACAGGTTATTTTGTCAACAAAACTCCATGTGAAGAAAGAAATTCATGTAATCTATAAATCTCAAACTTTTATTTCCTTTTTATATTTTATTCATATAATTTTTTCTTTTCAATTTTCCCAATTTTTTTTTAATTTTTTATATTATACATTTTCTATTCCTATCCAATTGATTATTGATTTTCCCATTTTTTTTTCCTTTTTTATTTGAGTTTAATTTAAAATTCACATTATTGACACCAATAAATAGAAGAAGAAAAAGTTTGAAGTATTTTACTCTTATAGAATATGTACTTTGTTGTGTTTAGTACGAGGGGATTTTTTTTAAGTACGAGCAAAAAAGGAAATTAAAATGAAAAGGAAATGAGGTAAATTAAATAAGGGATTTTCAGTTTCATTATTATTCTTTTTTGACATTTTTTCTTTAATTCAAAGACAAGATGAATTTATTAGTTGGATAAGATTTTTTAATTTGATGTGTACGATAGAAGGAAATGAAATGTAATTGGTTTGTGTTTAAAGTGGCGTTGAGATAAGAAGTGACATTTGCGGAGGAGGCCATTTCTTACTGTTGTCAAATTATGACAAATTTATTAACAATATTTCTATGACCAAACTAGAAATTTTCCCTTTTGATATTTATTGGGTAATTAATGTTGGTTTTTTTCATTGTTGTTTTTTGAGTATTATCTTGGGAAGACACTTGTAAATTTGCAATATAATTTTCAAGTATTTTGTGTTTCTAATTTAAGAAAAATTTGCAGAGAATCGCTGCTGCTATGTTCTATTGAATTTTCTTTTGTGCTCCTTATACAATATACAATATACTATTATTATACAATATACTATTCAAGTCCATTCAAGTCCAGTCCAACCAAAAGTTATTTTTCGAATTCTAATTAGAATCAAACAGGTTTATTTTATTAAAAAAATCTCAAATTAATTAATTGAACATCTTATTTTATATAAGTTTTTTTTTATTTTTTATATGACTATAATCATTATATATCTTAGCAGTTTTTAATTGGCAAAAATATAAAAACTATTTCATTTAAGTTTTAATCTTTTATAATTTTTTATTTTGAAAATTGGATTAACTAGGATTTTCTTATATTTAGTAATTAGAAAAAACAGTGGATGAAAATTTTAGAAAAGTTTTGTTTAATATGAGAATAGCATAATGAAAATAGCTCCAACTTCTTTCCTTTACATTAAAGATAACCAAAATTTTAAAGGTCGATAGTTTAAGAGCTAATCCAAAATAAATAAACAAAATATTTTATTTATATTTGGAAGAATTTTGAAACTTATTTGTGAGAAAACCTAATTCTTGATTTTTTTCTTTTGTTAATTTATTATGTATAGTTGTTTACTTGAATTCCTGAAACCTTTGCCTTGTTTGGTAAAATAAATATATAGTTAATTGGAATCGATTTGGTTTTTTGGCCATTCTAATCATTATTTTCCTGTTGATTAGGGCTTAGATTTTACTAGGTAGTAACATAAACATCTGTAAAGGTTCACTGCTCATATTGTAGATGATAATTGACAATTTCCCATCTCTGACGAATTTAAAATTTTCTATAGGTGTTCGAACGCTTCTTTAGAACCCTAGAGTCTTAGGAAGTACGTAATATCTTAATCCAAATGATTCCTTGGAGGTTCAACTATTTTCAATCTTATTCCTAAACAGATATTTGTTGTCATTTTGTAACATACTTGTTTGTTAAAATTGAATTTAGAAAAAAACAATGTACTTGTTTTCAAAATTGGGTGGGAAATAATTAAAAAAAATTATTTACACGCACAGGGGTATGACTGTAACCTTGACACCGAGAAATTATTTCTAATTGAGCACAGTGGCTAAATAAACACACTTCAACGTTTACCTTGAATATGTTTCGCTAATCGCTAGTCTGGAATATTTTATGAGACATATATCAGTTGGCTTTCTCGCATACTGTTTCGATGTTTTCTAGTCTTATGATGGTCAAATTCATTTTCCCAAAAAAACTCTGTGACTCTTATTATATGGAATTCGCCGGGTTTTTGTGAGGTCAGCGAGTTTTATATATGTAAATGTATCGTATCGTAATGTGTGGTCGATTACTAAACTAAAAAAGTGGGACTAAAAAACGATTGAATATTATTATTGAATCATTATTTTTACTAAAATAAATTATCATTAAAATATGTTACCAAAGGCAGCGCCATATGTATTCGCCTCATTGTTGTTTTAGCTGTAGGGCTCTGCCGGGATGTGTGGCACAATCCGGGTAAGAAAAAGCTAATAAAACAAGCCCGCGCCACAGCTTTTGGGGTTTGGGCCAGGCTTAACATTTACAAACGGCCCAATCTTGGACTGATGTCCTGGGGCCAAGTCTGGCAAATAAGATTTTTTCACCATGCCTCCTTTAAATGTGTGGAAAGTCGCCGACTGGGGTGACCAAAACCTTGTCAATTTCAACTCTACCAAAACACAGCTGTTGATTGTTTCCAGATTAAAGACCGAGTTCCCACAAGATATTTTATTCAGTATTTGTGTTATGAACCAATAGGTGAATTTAAAAACATTCGTTTATTGGGTGTCACAGTTTCAAATGACCTACTCTGGAACGATCATGTAATGGCGATGGCAAAAAGCGCGTCTAAAAAACTCGGCCTCCTAAATAGATGCAAAATTTTTTTCACTCCATACCAATTTCTCCATGTTTATAAGTCCTATATTCGTCCCTGTATGGAGTACTGTTGTCAAGTTTGGGGTGCTGCCTCTGATTCCATATTGGCCCTCTTGGACTCTGTTCAAAAGCGGACTATACGAATTGTGGGTGATCGAGCTTTGACATCAAAGCTTGATTCCCTACAACATCGTCGCACTGTTGCTGACCTCGTTGTTTTTTACAAATATCGTCATCAACAGTGCTCAGATGAAATCAGCGGCATCATGCCTCAAACTTATTCTTAGCCCCGTTCCACTCGGCAATCGGCTACCGCAACCAGTGAAACGGTAAAGATCCCGCGCTGTCATACTGGCAGATCGCAGAGAGACTTCTTTGTCCGAACTGCGTACAAATGGAATAGTTTGCCGGAACACTTAGTCTCAGGTGGCTTCAACCCGCAGATGCTTAAAAAAGCGTTAATCTACACCTTAGAACGCCAGTTGTTGTGGGACCCAGGTCTAGACCTAGGTCTTAAAAGGTATTTATGTGTTGTGACACATATTCTAAACCCTATTGATGAAAAACGTGTTCTAGACAGAGTTGTGAAAACTTGACCATTTTTGATTTTCCTGAAACTTGGCATATAAGTAGTATGGACAAAATAAAAAATACAACTTATTTTAAAATTATTTTAAAGTGCATAGTTTGAGCATAGGGGACACCCCAACATGCATGAAAAATGAAAATTCTGCCAATCCGATGTAACTTTGAAATTTAATTACTCAAGAACGGCTATACCGATTTCATCAAACTATTTTTTGTTTGGTAGATGATTAATTAGTTGTTTGAAAAAAAATTAATTTATTGTTTTTATAATTAATTTTTCAATAAAAATATTAAAAAAACTTTTTTGAAGATGGCGCTAGGGTCGAAACTCGAAGATCAATTGGAATTTAATTAATTTTTTTTTCGGAAAATAGTTCTATCCTTACTCTAAAATATATCAAATTAACTCAGAGGCGTTAATTTTTGTTCTTGAGATATTTAATTTTAAAAATTTTTAGTACGACTGAAATTCGAATTTTTCTTCATTTTTTCAAACAACTTCCATTAACAAAAAATTTTAAGATCAATGAAATTTTAACTTTTTTTTTTAAATATAGCTCTATCCTTACTTTAAAATATATCAAATTTACAAAGAGGCGTTAATTCGTGTTCTTGAGATATTTAATTTTAAAGATTTTTAGTCCGATTAATATTCTAATTGTTCATTAGTTTTTCGAACAATTTATATCATCAAAAAATTTTAAACATAAAAACGGGAGCCCTGCGCTTGTTAAATGACGTAACATCAGTATATTTTATAACTGGTACTCACGCCTTTTCCAAACAAGAGTGTAGTTGCTATCACTCCCGTTTTTGAAAAGCAGTTCGCACTAGTTGTACACAATAGTTATAACAAATTATTTTAACAAATTCACTAAATTTTATATTCTTGATTATATAATTGATTTAACAAATTTAGGAAATTTAAAGCAAACTATCTTCATTGTAAGCTTGGTACTCATTATTATTAATTATACTAGATGAAAATTTGCTGTTAAATAAAAAGTTGACTAATTTGATTAAGCGAGTTTCGTCTCGTACAACCTGCCTATTCCTATCTAATAGTTTAAAATGTTTTGGAACACAGTTTTAGTAATATATTTTAATACAAACCTTACAATAAAGATGGCGTGCTTTCGTTTAGATTTTTTTATAAATATTTTGATGTGTACAATTTATTTTTGCGTGCAATAAATATTTTCACAGATGAATTCGTGAGAATAGGAAATATCTTCTTAACTGTTTGTATATCATGTACGTGTTTTGGTTATTTTATTTCAGAAAAAAAATTGTAAACGTAAAGCGATAAAGTATAAGGAGCACTTCCTGGGAAAATTTACATCCATTTTCTTCGAGTCTTTTAATTTTCATGAACACAAAATATGTTCAAAGTATGCGATCGAGAAAAACAAAAATGCAAAAAAACATGGAAGCATGGAAAATTTAGGGTAGGGGTATCTTTAAATGATGTAACTCGGTCAATTATTGTCGAATTTCAACAATTTTTTTTAATTTTATTCATAAAAGATCATACATACTTTTTACAAAAATTATTTAAAAAAATTAAATATTTAATTTTTTATTTTTTTTTAAATGTTTAATTAAATCTGTTATAATAAAAAAGCTCCGAAAATTTTAATCCCAAAAATTTATGAAAGATAGTCCCAATTATGCCCAATAACATATCAAAACTAGAGGAGGCATTCTCTTATAGTTTCAAAGATATTGAATTTTGAGTAATCCAACATCCGATAGATTTGATCAATTTTTACAGTAAAAAAATTAGTATACCATCAAATATTAAAAATGCCTCGTTAAATTTTAATCCCAAAAATTTATGAAAGATAGCTTAGAAAGATAGATAGTATAGTATGTAGCTTTCTAATCGAATTCAATTAATCATTTTATCATTTTACAAAGTCACGAATTCCTGGCATTTGTCGTGAGATGCCATCTGAATTAAAAAATTAAATTAATTTGGCGTTTTCAGGAATTTTTTGACTGTCGTTTACTTTTTGGTTGATTGATTTGTTTTTTTGCTCTCCCAGCCTGGTACAAAAAAACACCATCAAAGTTGTCTACAATATCTGAACATGACCACGATTTGGGTAAAATGAAGAGGATTTGATACTTTTCGGTTTTACTTGTTAGAGGACTATTATGTATTTCACAAAGCTGTGAGATAACGTCTTGAAAATCTTCTGCATCCTTCAAGATTGTAGTGTCGCATTTATATACTGTGTCGATTCCAAATACTTTAGAACAAATTTCGTGACAAACACGTTCTGCCTTTTTCTCCCGAACATGTTGCGTCATTTTGGATATTTTTTCACACGTTTCGGTATCAATAAAATTCAAAAACTTATTGAGTTCGATTTCAATATCTGTTTCATCAGGATGGAATATTTCCAATGGAGCATCGATCTCCATAATCTCAATTTCAAGTTCAATTGGAAAAAATTCAATATTTTTTTCATCGTCATAAGACGCTAATCTTAAAGTAGAGATTTCTAATTCCGATACACCACTTTCAGAGAAAACAGACGCATTTAAAGTCGGCATTTTTCGTCGAAGAAAACCGAGGCATAACTTGCAGATTTTTGTACTGCGATTGAATTATTGACACAACATCTTCTGGGCATTTATACGGAGTGCTGAACTTACCGTTTTTAAAGAATGGACGACAACATTTGTAATTACAAGCCTTTCCTATTGTTTTTGTTTTAGTACAACTTAAATATAAAAAATCAATATCGATGTTTTTATGCCTAGATTTTTAAAATACGCAACACAAGCACAATTGTCACTGTCACACACTAGCCACTTTTCTATTATTATTTGTCCAATGTTTTCCAAAATACCACTTTTCACTAAAACTGTAAGCGTAAAAATTATCACCAAATTATATTAAAAAAATATCGAAAATGCTAAGATTTTCACAATAAACAACACTCGGCCCAATTGTCACTGTCACTCACTAACCACTTTGCTATGATTTCTTTCCAATGTTTTTTAACTATCACTTTTCACTAAAACTATAAGCGTCTAAATTATCACCAAATTATTTCTAAATTGAAATCAATCTAAAACCCCAAATTTATAATTTAAAAAATATTCAACTCTCCAAAAAAATCTTTACATGTACCGCTTTAAACAAAATTTGGAAAGACAGTGACAGAGAACGCAACGAGAGTGTGCAATAATGTTTGAAAAAAAATATTGTAACGGATTTTTATATGTTTCAAATTTTGTTTGTTAAACATATCTATTTGCAAAATAAAAATTTAAAATTTTGTTATATGATCTGATCACTTTAAATTGTGTATCTATAAAACTATTAGAGAGTGCCTCCTCTAGTTTTGATATGTTATTGGGCTCGCTCGCTTAGCTCTCTTTCATAAATTTTTTGGATCAAAATTTAACGAGGTATTTTTGATATTTGATGGTATACTAATTTTTTACTGTAAAAATTTATCAAATCTATCGGATGTTGGATTACTCAAAATTCAATATCTTTGAAACTATAAAAGAGTGCCTCCTCTAGTTTTGATATGTTATTGGGCATACTTGGGACTATCTTTCATAAATTTTTGGAATTAAAATTTTACGGAGCTTTTTTATTATAACAGATTTAATTAAACATTTAATAAAAAAAATAAAAAATTAAATATTTAATTTTTGAAAAAATATGATCTTTTATGAATTAAATAAAAAAAATTGTTGAAATCCGACAATAATTGACCGAGTTACATCATTTTAAAGATACCCCTAACCTATATTTTCCATGCGCATTTGCTCACTATGCGAGAGACAAAAAAATTTTTTTTTGCATTTTTGTTTTTCTCGATCGCATACTTTGAACATACATATTTTGTGTTCATCAAAATTAAAATTCTAAAAGTTCTTTCTTTTTTTTCCATTCTTTTTGTAAATTTTCAAAATAATTGCTCTAAGTTGAATAGTTTCAATTATGAATTTTAAATAAATATTTTAGTCTTATTAAATATTGACATTTTGTACAATTTACCGACAATCTTGTGTTTTGTGACGCTCCGCGGTTGGTTAGGGTAAGCAATTTAGTTCTTTGGTAATAAATATTATTTTTATTATTAGAACTTTTTCTATGTTTATTTTGAATTGTTAAATTTAATTTTAAAAATGTCCGATAAATTTATACGTCTGGCAGCCATATTCTGTTCGTTTTATAACATCTGTAATTTAAAGATAAAATTAGCAAAACAGGATTTTTCTTAGAAATAAAGATAAACAGTTTTAAATTAACATAAAATAATTTTTTCTTTTAAAAAACTTCCGTTTGTAAAGATAAAACAATATGAAAAATAGTACAATTTTGTGCACTATGAATACTGATGCGTGTGAAATGAACATTTATTTATACTATTCGTAAACTCGACAAATTAAAAACAAACTGATAAAACTATATTTCTTTGTGTGCACCACCATTGATATGTTATCAAACTTTTTGTTTCCTAGTTTTGTATTGTACAAAAATAATGATAATGTTACTGTTACCGCCTACAAAAACTTTATTTAATATTCTTAAATTATTTCTAACGATACATTTTTTTCTGTTTATTTTTAGGTAAGTGAATTTCATCTCTTATAAGATTATATTTATACAAAAATAATGAATATCATGTAAGTCAATTAGCATATTTATTTTTGGAAAGAAAATATGAAAACTTTTTATTGTAATTTTCATTTTAAACAAAAAAAACAAACGAAAAGGAAAATTAATTTTAAAAATCTGTCTTGAGTGTCCACTTAAATTTTTGTCGACATAATCATGAAAACTTTACTGCTAGTAAATGCTATTACTCTATATATGCTAGTGTTGTTGTTTGTTACTTTTTTTATTCAATTTGATGGTTTTTTAGTTTATAAATTTTACTGTTGGGAAAATAGCAAATAGAAATGTTTGGTTTTCTGTGGGTTTTAATGGAAAAGAAATTTAATTAAAAATACGTTGAAATGAAATAAAGATGTTTTTTGGCCATTAGAAAAGGGTGTCTAAGCACATAGAGATATGTGAAAAATCAACTGTACAACTGTAGCAAAATCGATTATAGATTATTGTCGATAAAAACTGTGTTTGATCTTCAATATTTTCGCAAAAGTTCTGATGTTCTGACGTAAAAATCTTTATTAGAAACAAATAATTGATTTATTTGATTTTTTATGATCGTTTATTGTTGTCCTGTATTAAAATTTGTATTTGGTATAAAATAATTTTACCAACAGTTTTAGTATTGAATCCAACAGCATATGTATGGTGGGTTTTAAGGTGGGGTTTATCAACACGATCCCGCTTCAACTGCTGGTCGGAGTTATGCTTCTGTTTTTTTTTTCGAAAAAAAATTGAGAGAATAGATAAACTTTCAGAGATGAGGAAACTTTGGCAGCAAAATAACTTACATTTCATATGAGATAGTTGGTAATTCAAAATTACAAATATCAGATGTGAATTTCGTAATGAGATAAAAATAACTTCGTAAATGAGCAAAATCTGAGCTAGTTGTTGTGGAACTAAAGACCTTTTAATCAAAAAGTTCGGAGAAACCCTCTACGTTCACAATTTTACTGAACATTTGATTTCACACAAAATATTTATCTCCAATGAAAAAAAGGTTTTTAATTTCTAAATATTCCGGCATTTCCGCCATTTAATTTTATTCTATTTTGCTTCAAATTTCAACACATTTCATCATTTCTACAATTGTTTAGCTAAGACTAAGGATTTTCAAAAAATTTATGGCAAACTCTACCACATAAAAAATGTTCGCTACATTTACAGTAACACAAATATCAATCCTACCTAATAATTTCAAAATAACTTTCCCTCATCATAGATTCTCCTTGTCAAACTAAATTTAGTCCCAAAATGACGTATAATCTCACGAAATTTTCTATCTATTATATCATATCTATAGCAAACCCTACCCTTTTCCATTTGTACCATATTTTCATGACTCATATATTCATAATGGTAGCATAATTTTCCATCATTTTCACTCAACTGTAAATGTCAATTGCTTGATGATATTTTCATATAAAAAGACATAAAAAAATTGAAGTCTAATGAGACATTTTATGTTTTAGTATGATTTTTGTTTGCTATTAAGAAAATAAAACATAAGCTTATATCATTTTACTAATACTAATGTATAAAAATAAATTCTAACTGTTTCCCTTTTTCAACAAAAAATAGGAAAAGGCAGTTATTGTTATTTTAAAATTTTGAATAGTTGATTTACAAAAAAAACGATCGATGCGCCATTTCATAAATGTCAAATTAATGTTAGTAAATATTAAAATTTAAAAATGGTACCACTGATATGTCATCATATGACATTTAATTTCATTAATTATTAAATTGAAGGCTTGAAATTTTTTGTTGTTAAGATTTTTACTATTATATGTGACACTAATATAATTAATTATCTATTAAAAATTTTTAATAGTTATATCACATTTTTTACTAATTACTTCTACGTTGACTTATGAAACCAAACTAGCGCCAAGGTCGAATACTCGAAAAACATCTTCGTTTTGTTTTTTTTTTTGTGAAGTTTAATGGTGTTTTTCTTAATAATTGTTTTATGTTTTGTAAGTGGATTGGGGGAAGATTTTGATTGATGTAAACAAATTAGAGATTGCATTAATTGTGTTGCTTTGAAAATTGTTTATAAACTTGAGCAACTTTGCAATGGGTGCGAATTATATTTTTTCGTTATGTGTTAGAATCAAAAAGTTAATATTAAGGGGGGGGGGGGTAAGGTTAATTCGTACGAAAAAAGGCATGTTTTTGTGAATTTTATTAAAAAACACGGCAATGACAGCAATTATTCGGACGTGTCTCGGAAAAAAGTAGAATTGCAGTGTCCCTCATAATTTGATGCTAGATCATCCGAAATCAAAAAATCAAAATTCATTCGTTAGATAATAGTTTTCCCCAGGTAACGCTGGGAGGGTTTTTCGAAATTTTAATTTTTAGGTAGATTTCATATAAAAATCTACCTATTGCAATGGGCTTCATCTCGGAATTTCGGAAAAATTTTGGTGCCAAACGACTATGAATGATAAGCGGAGACGGAAAAACAAAAAAAAAAATGTATATAAATATATATAACGATATGAGCTATAACGGAATTTACCGGCACTCTCTCGATCGCATTTCTTGACCTTCACCGAGAATTTTTTCTGTATACGTTGCGGCAAAAAATCTCTTGAACAAGTTCGCGAACTGGCCATATCCGGGTACAGCTTAAGTGGCTAGAGCCAAAAAAGTCGAATAATCTAGGGCGTCATAACTTCCGTTTGAATCATAATATTTTAATAAAATTTATCAATATTAAATATTTGAACATATTTCTATCATTTTTTTCCAAATGACAACCATGGCGTTCCAGGTTCCTGAAAAATCATCTGTTTTAAAAATTTAATCAACTTTGTTGTCCTTGATTTTGCTGAAAATGGCCAATCTCACTTTTGAAAAGTTATGCACACGTTAACTAGAACATAAATCTTTCCAAAATTTAAAAAAGAAATAGTTCAAGTCTAGAGGTTGAGACACCAGGGCTGTTAGAACGAAACCAAACGCACACGGCCATGCCTTCTTCATTTTAGAGTTTATGTTGTTTAAACTCATATGTACTAACTTTTAGATAAACTTTTCAACTATAACCTCAGAGATTTTCATCTTTCTAACCTAAGAGGTTTCAATGTAATTAGCATTAAACCTAATGCATGCCATTCAATTACAACAACAACTTCCATAAAAATATAAAAATATCCCATAGAAATATTAAAAAAATTTTCTTTTGTTTTATTTTTTGATTTTTTATTTTTTTTCGCAAAAATTAAAAAATTTTTAAAACAAAGCTGAGTCATTATTGTCTTAAATTAAGGAATATTTTCTTATATGCATATTGATTACACATTTACAAAAGTCTTCCTAAATTGTAGATATTTGAATTTTTTGAGGTGTAAAAGTTGTTTGACAATTTTAGATTATAAAACTATGTGTGGTGGTGTTGTAGGTGTGACGTTGTGAGAACGTTTATTTGCTCTTTGATGGATTTAATATATGTTATAAAAAGTAGTTTTAACCAAATTAAATAAAACTGTTCCGAAATCGCATTGATAAAGTAGTTTCCGTTAATGTATTTAGTTTGGTTTGATAAATTTTTTGGAGTATTCTGGACTTGGACTATTCTACTTAAATTTTTTATTTAAACTAATCTGACACATCCAATTCTACAATTCTATTTGTACACAAAGCTGTCTGGTCCAGAAATCTACCTATTTCTAGCGGATATACGTGCCGCTTGGACTTTTTACTTATTTTGGAAATCTTTGAAGGGAAAACGCGATTTTTTGCGAAAAAAATCGGCTAATTTGTTATTGTAAAATAAAAATTATTAACAAATTTGCAAAACTTTCCAGCGTTACCTCGTAAATTATGTACAGATATAATGTTCAAAATTTCAAAAGGATCGGTGCAGTAGTTTTGAAGTTATGAAGAGCACCGACTTTGAAAACGTGAGTTGTGGGGAAAACGCTTTAAAGTTTTGAACACTGAAAAATCTGGTATAAAACGTTCATAAGCAAATTTAAAAATACTCGTAACTTCGTCAATTTTGCTCCAATCGACTTGAAATTTTGACACAATATTCTTAAAATATTATGCATTCAATTAAAAAAATAAAAAAAAATGCAAAAAAAAAATTTTAATACCTTAATCCCACCCTTAAGAAAAGAAAACTTTTAATCATGCGACATGTTTAAATTTCGTATTCTTCTCTTTGTATTAGCTCTAAAGTGTATGGTTCAATTCATTATTTCAAGTGTCAAGTTGTAAAAATGAAAATATCAAAAATATCATGAAAATATCAAAACAACAATTTTAATGGAAAGTCGACCAGTCTTTCAGAAAATTCTGTATCCCTTGAAACGGAGTCAGAACTCAGAAGGTGTCTAAAATTGTTGGCGCACGCCTTTTTATGCATTAAAAGAGAATATATTCACGAACCAACGAATAATAAAAACACCACATCTTTAATTCATCTGTTTGACGAATCGCCTCATTTCAAAGTTACGTCAAATCTAACTCCATCCGTGATTCAAATGAAACGCATTAGCATGAAAATAAGTTTTAACATTGAAAGATGTTAACTGATTGAGTGTGACAGAATAATTATTATTACTGAAAACACCAAAGATTAAATTCTGAGTCATATTGAAATTTACTTCGGCTTTGGAGATTATACCAGGATTAACTGTAAAATTCGATTACCTGATTTTGAAAATAATCTGAATCATTTGATCTGAATCATAACCAACGTAATGGTTCCTGAATTTTTATTTAAAATTTGTAAATTTTAATTTTTATTTCAATTTATTTTACAATATCATGTTCACCGTATTAAAATGTGACAAATATTTGCAAAAACGTTGTAAATTCTTCTCGTGACAAGTCGTTTAGCGTGAAACTATTTGTTTTTTATTGTAATGAGAATTTTGGATGTTTGATTTTTAGACAGTTAATGAAAACATTGTTTTTTTCGTGAGTAAACATTTGTTCACGAGACATGTTTACGAACGAAAAGCGTTTTTATCTCGAGTAGAAAATGCAATTTTTTCTATGATAACATATATAATCGATATTTACTATAAATTATAAAGTTAGAAATCGACAACAAAACATTCAAAATTCATATTCTATTTTTTCATGGCTACGTTGTTTGAAATACTTTGTAAAATTATATGAAAAACCGTAGCAACTATAATAGTCCAGGAATATTAGGGGTTTCACCTCGGAATGAGAGATAGTCAGCTATAAGCTTGTTTAAACCTTTAATTTGGCACTCTAAGTCTTGTCTCAAAACCTACTTATCGTAGGGTGTCCGCGACTACAGAAATTCCAAGGTCAAAAGTCAAAAATCGATTTTTACACATTTATTGCAATTATCTCGTTTCCTATGGGCTTTATGCCATTTGTATCTTTGTATAAATATTTACTACGTTTTCATGCAGATCGAAAAAGAATTGAATCCTTATCTCGTATTCAAACTGTAAAGTGTTTTCATGATAGGATTGAAAACGAGTTGAAAACATTCTTAAAACTGCGTTGAAAAACTGTCAAAATGTCAAAAAGCGTTTAATTGTGTTTCATTAATTGTGTTCAATATTTTATTTTTTTATGCTTGATATTGTATTTTTCTTTTCAATAAAGTTAATCAAATAAACATTTTATAAATCAATGTGAAATTAGTTGTTTTGTAATTAAAAACAAACATAAACATTTTACTGCGCATGACACGATCCAGTTTTCCGTTTTCATGTATTTCCGAATATTTGGATACCGATACGATCCCAAAAAAAATCGAGATCGTATTTAAAAATAAATAGTATTCAAAACTGTAATTTTTGATGTTTTCATGGTGAATTCAATTCGAATTTGGTTTTCAAATCGTTTTGAACTAATCATGAAAACGTAGTAATTGTAGAGGATTAAATTCTCTACAACTTTTGTTCAAACATTTTGATATATATTGAGCCATTTTCGAGATAGAGGGCAGAGCGCGCGCAGTGTTTAACTATTTAGAGTATCATTTGAGGTCAACCTGTAGTCCCGATTCAAAATATGCTATATAAAGTTTATAAATTATTGATAAATATATAATTCTAAATAATTTGCATTTTTTATTAACTATTATTGTATAATTAATATTTTTTTCAATATTTCAGTATCTATCGTGTAATTATAAAGTTGTTAAGGGAAATACTTTAATTATTTTTTAATTCTAATCTGGTTTATACTAATTACTTCCTAACTAAATAAAAAGAAAAGAATTAAATTTTTAATTAACGTTTTTATTTAAAAATACCATTCCATACATTATTGATGAACGTTGAAATTTAAAAAATTGCATAATAATAATAAGAACTACAAATTCTAATTTCAATTTTCTTCTTCATCATTGTCTTCCAGTCGCTGTAAAATTTCAAATTCCTCTGTGTTCTCGTCTTCAACATCATTTGTCTGTTCTTCCAGGATTTCGGGATCAAAAGTACCGTCTTCATTGATATCACTCTGATATGGTGAAGCATTAAGACAAGCTTGCCCATTACACTGGCCGCAAGCTAAAGAGCACTGCAACCCTGCTTTCCTACATCCACACCGATTATAGATTGCCAACAAGGTTCGCACTCCATTCTTAAATAATGATTGAACCGGGCAGTTTTCTTCTTCAAATTCGACCCAATTTGACCCAAATTCGGAAGTTTCTCGAGTGTTTTTACAAAAGTTTTTTTTCCTTTTCTAAAGAGCGCAGAAGTCGTGTCACAACCACTTATTGCGTGCAGAAAAAAAATGTGTTTTTTAGAACGAGGATATATATCAAAATTTTTGGAAGAGTATATTTCAGTTTTTACATTTCCTTTGCCAACTTCTTTAAAGAAAATTTCTTGTTGATCAGATATGTTACGCTCAATTCAAATGACAAGTAAATCTATATCTTCTCTTATTATAACAGCAGTTTTTTGACGTTTAGATTCATCAATAGCTGTTTCAAAAATCAATAATCTCAATAACTCTAAATAGTTAAACACTGCGCGCGCTCTGCCCTCTATCTCGAAAATGGTTCAATATACAAAAAAATGCTTAAACAAAAGTTGTTGAGAATTTAATCTTCTACAATATTTATACAAAGAGACAAATAGCATAAAGCCCATAGGAAACGAGATATTTGCAATAAATGTGCAAAAAATCGATTTTTTGATCTTTGGACTTTGACCTTGGAATTTCTGTAGTCGCGGACACCCTACGAGGTTTTGAGACAAAATTTAGGGTGCCAAAATGAAGGTTTATACAAGTTTATAGCTGACTATCTTTCATTCCGAGATACTTGCCCTTATTTGACTAATTTTCCTGGACTATAATTTGTTATTCTTTTTCAATAGTGAATTGACTTTTCGCATAGAAAAAAGTGTTTTTCATTATAACTATATCATCCATCAACACT
The DNA here is from genome assembly GCA_963693315.1 of Diogma glabrata. Taxonomy (NCBI): domain Eukaryota; kingdom Metazoa; phylum Arthropoda; class Insecta; order Diptera; family Cylindrotomidae; genus Diogma; species Diogma glabrata. The sequence continues at coordinate 201,872,271 of OY856187.1, forward strand.
TTGCTTTTCAATTAACTGAAAGTAAGTAAATTCAGCATATATCAGGCACGAAAAAGACAAACCATTTTCGAAAATAAACTGGAAACTGCGTGTTTGAAAATTTATAAGAACATTTTCAATAATTGAAAAAAAAAGTTTACCTTTCGTCTGACACCGCCAACGCGACAGTTCAGAATTGATTTGTTTCAAAAATTTTTACTCCCAAAACACATGAACTCAACGACCCGGTCTGAAAACACACATTATGAGTTGTGTATGAGAAGAAGTTCTATCGTAAGGAATTTAACCCGGGCCTCTTGAACGAAATTTTTTAGACTTTCTAGGTCTGTAGATACAGCCCTAGCCTTGTACCCCACGAGTATCGGGCTTAATATCCGATGATGACCTATTCATTGTTCAGAATGTGTGTTTGCCGACCTGGTTGTCAATTACATCATCCTGAATGTATAGTAAAAGAAAACGAGTTTGCGTAGGCAAATTTACAACAAAACTCAATGCTGCATGCAATGAGTGAATGGACGTGGACGTCCTGTGGACGTTAGTGGACGTGAAACTAGTGAAAATTGGTAGACGTCCTGTGTACACAGGAAGTTTACGGCGTAAACGGGATAGCAGAAGAAACAATTCTGCCTCCAGAAGAAACAATGACGTACACTGCTTACCTGCTTTCATAAGTATTCATAATTCAAACATCCAAACAATGACCCTTCCGCTCTTCATAGGTTCACACTGTGTCTGTGTAGCGTTCTACTGCCAGTTTCGTGAATCTATCAAAGATTATTTGACTAAACTTAATACTATATTAAAAAAATTAAAAGGCTCAGTAATTAATTATTCTAAGTGACTTCAACGCTCATTCAGCTATGTGGTTTGATCGTCTCACCCATAGATGTCACAAGTTAGAAGACTTCATCTCACGATGGGGTCTTTTTGTAGCAAAAACTCCTGATAACCTAACACGTTCGCACACAATGGTGAATCCTCTGTGGACGTTACCATTGTGTCAAAAAATATGGTAAAGCGTATCACAAATCTAAATCATACCGCCCAATTATACTCCCCGTACTAAGCAAATTTTTTGAAAAAGTTATAAATATCAGGTTACAAAAATGCATCGATTTAAATGGTGAGTCGTCCGAAAAGCAGTATGGCTTCCGGCAGGGTCACTCTACTGAAATGGCGGTCTGTTAAATTACTGACCGTCCAATTAACCGCTGAAAAGTACTCTCGGCATTTTCGTTGATATATCGGGCGCTTTCGATAATCTTTGGTTGATTTACGTTATGAGCTAGCTTAAAAGATAAATTGTCCTGGAAATCGCTACAGACTACTAGGCAATAGTCTGTAGCGATTACGTAAAGCAATAATAAATGATGACAAATGCTCAGTGTAGAAAAACATATTATATCGATCCCCCGCAAGGGTCTATTCTTGATATGAGCGCTAGAAGGTGCTGAAGGTAAAAAAGCGTAGTTCGGAAATAGCAGCATGTAAGAAAATTTTGTGTTAGACAATTTTGACTTAAAATTTTACGTAGATACAAATATATCTTTCGATGTGCAAATCTCGTCTATTTAAAAATAATGGTCGCCATATTACAGTCGCCATTTTGAATTTTAATAATTCGACTCCGAAATTGGTTACATTGACCGAGATTATTTTATAATACATTCTTTGGATTTTAATTTCCGTTTTACAGCACAAAATATAACGTGGAAACTGGTTTTGGGTGGGTTTTAACCTTCAGCGCTCTCTAGCGCTCACATCGGTACTACTTCTATTACGTGACAAGAATTATTTGAAAGTGTATGTTTTTAACAAAATATAAAAAATGTCATAAATTTTGAAAATTTGATTTTAAAGTTTAAAACCCCAAAATAGTGGAGAAAACTACCCTTCCAAAATTTTATAAATATTTTTTTCGGATTTTACGGAAAAATTGTAACGAGCCATTAAATTGGCTACAAAATGAAGACGTTTGTCGTTATACTACTAAAAATTTCAAATTTGTGACTGTTACTGACGTAAAGGAGGTTGGCCATCAAAAAGAATTCCAAAATTGTTTTCTGATGGAGTACCATCAATCCACAAAATTTGGAGAAATAATTTTTTTTTGTTTGTTTCCCGTTCACGTGGAATGCCCCATATATAATTAATTTCTCAATTCTAGCTATGCAAGTGATAGAAAGGTTATTAAACAGAGAGCGCGCTTAGTGACGCTCAAAAGCTTGAAAGCACGCTGTGAAGTCTCAGATACGAAAAAGCATACGTACCATTTCATTAGCGATGCAACCTTTTTTCGCCGAAATAAAGCACGTTTTAAGTGTTGGAGTAACAAACGATGGAAAATGCAATCCATGGGATGTGGGTGAAACCGCATAACACGTTCTTCTGAATTGCTCTGATTACTAAAACTTACGGTGCGATCTCAAATCTCACCTAAATGGAATTGATTCCCTGACAGTAGATACACTTAGTATTCTACTGCTAAAAACCTATATTAACGAAATCAAAATTGGCTGTCATGTTGCTCTTGAGCTTTTGAAAGATAGAAATCAGGTCTAATCTCTTCAGGTTGCGAGTGGTATAATGTGATATTTCACGTTAACTCTTATGTTAATAGCAGGCACTGCTGTACGCGGGTAGTCACCCGAAAATCAAAAAGTACAAATCAACAAATACTTCTTGCATTAAATTACACTCGATTGATTCATTTACTTTTATTAATTTAAAAAAAAAATGATTATCAATCTAAAAATTTAATCTTTAAAATTTAATTTTGGTTGATTTCATTCCGTTCGAATACGTAAATCGCCGACCAGTTTAGATGTGTTGTATAAAAAATTTTAACAGACACGTTTGTTGCAACCTGGAAATTAACAGATGTTGAAACAATCCAATTAAAAAAACATATTCTCTGTATAAATTTAACCGACAAGTTTTTTTTAATTTTACCCACAAATTTGTTTGTTGTTTGTCCTTTTCTCAATTTTCAAAATTAAATGTTGGTGTAATCAGTTTTACCTGATATTCTAACTGAAAGTTTTATCATTTGTGTTAAGTCTTGACAGTCAGCGAGTATCAATTCTGATTGCCTTTGTCAAGAATGGATAACAATGTTTTTTTTGTAATCTATAGTAACTAACTCGACAGTTATTAAAAGAATGTTGCTAGTTAGCAATTTTGATGATCTATAAATTCCAATAAAAAAATGATTTCATCACGTATCGTTCGTTACATTAGGCTCCAACAAAATGGTGCCATTTGACATACAACTAATTCTAAAATGGAATTACTAAGAAATCTGTTTCCACATTAAACTATCTCAAGTAATCGATTGACCACGGTAACCTGATTTAACAAACCCGGACTTATTTTTGTTCGTTTATTTCAAATTGTCGTCCATACGTAGTTCTTAAAATAAAGTAAAACATTATTGAACGTTAAACCATTTTGTTTTCATCTGCCGTAAAGCCATAAAAACATAAAGTTGTAAATCTTACAATTGAACACCCTGTACCATTGTATAAAAATATTCACCTAAAATAACTCAATAACTCAAATCAAACTCATAAATAAGAACAACATATTGTTATTTTCTTCTTTAATAAAAAACATTTACCATTGGTACCCCTAACAAATGACAGTTATATGCTGTGGTTTTGACATCTAAAACCTTGAACTGTGGTAGCAATAAATTTGCATGGATGTCATTATTATAAAAACTTAAAGTTTTTAATTAATTTTTTTAACAATTTTTTTTTTGTATAATTTTACCGGTTCAATCGACAGTCATGCGCTGGTAACCTGTTATTTTCGGTGATAATTTTAAATTTATGTCATTCAGAATTCTATTAAAAACAAAATTGTTTTTTCTTCAAATTTTGACAAGTGAATATTGTTATTTTGAAATGAAAATTCGTGAAATATCGATGAAAGAGTTCTTTCTGTTCTTGTGTTGAACGAAAAAGAAATTTCTTTGTTTATGACATAACCAACTTATAAATGTGTATCGTACACATAACACATTCACCTATTTGTCTGATATCACCTTTATTATTTTTAGCGTTTTTTTATGATCTCATTTTTATGGTTGTATGTTAATTACCTTATTGCTTTAAGGTTTAGAAATTCTATTTTAAAATAATAATAAATAGAATTTTGTTTGATAGCAGTATTTGTTTTGTCTGTTTGAAATTTTAAATGGGTTATTTTTGATGGTTTGTTTTTTTAAGGAAGTGCTATTGGAACATTTTGTTGACGTATCGAACATTGATTGATTGTTGACCAAGATGAAAATAAAATAATTTGCCTTTAGAATTCTATAAATGTTTCATTAACCATAGTGTAGGAACCCTTCATATTTTTATTTGTAATTTAATACAAACATAATAATATTTAAAAAATGAAATTTTGTTTGTTATCCGTCAAACAATAACTTCTGTTTTATAAAACGAAACACGCCTTAAGAGTTATTTTCTTTTAAAATTAAGTTAAAAAATACTTTTGTGAAAATTAGATAATTTGGTTCTGTATCCTTGTAACCATAATAATTTCCTGTATATTTACATTTTGATTCTTCTCCAACTGTATCATTTTGTGTACAAATAAAACAACAAAATTAGAAAAGTTTTCTTTAATTTTTAATATCCATTAATTTTTTTGTATTTAGTTTGATTGATGTTAAAACAAAAGTAATTATTTTTATGTTATACATTTTCTTTATTGTTAATTTAAAATAAAATTAAAAGTAACAAAACACGTAAGATAAAGTAAAGAAAATAAATTAAAAAATATATCTTTATTTTCCCAACATTTTTAATTTATCCAACAACTAAAAATAAAAGAGTAGATAAAAAATACCAATATTCTCACAAGCTAAACCTATCAATTAATTACGGTTCATAGGGTTAAGATTTAAAATTTTAATTTTATTTTCGATTAAAAGCTTTATACATCTTTGAATAATATTTTTTTTTTTGGAAAATGAGTGAAATGTTTTCTTTTGTTTTGATTAAAATACTGTCTTTAGGGTATTTAAAAACTTTTGAAAATTGTATGAAAGAAAAATGTTATATATACATTTTTTAAATTAAAATAATCGACGAAATTAATTATATGAAAAGATAACATTTCAATTTTTTGGGGTATATGGTTGAAGATTTGATATCGTTTGTGGTTGCATAATTATTTTGATTGGTTTCTATAAAGAAACTACAAACGACATGTTCTAGATTTAAATTTAAAATATAACTTCCGTATTTCATTTCCGCTCTGACAAAAAACCAATTTATAACAGTGTACGAATGATATCTAAATGCAACCACACACAGAAAATTTTCTTTGTATCAATTTTTTCTTTTAAAATTTGCATAATAGACGAAAGGATTTATTATATTATTTTCTGTTTTTAAATTGAAAAAAAAATCTTTATCTCACCATAACAGTTGTCTATAATCATCTTAAAGAATTTTTCTTTCATTTTCTTCTAAAAAAATAGAAAAATGATATGAACTGTGAATCATTTTGAAAGAACGGAATGACCACATCCATTTATACTTGTATAATAAAATACTTTTTCTTTGGTCACCAAGCAATAATCTTAAAAAAACCTGCTAACCAATAATTTTATAAAGTTAAATAAACATGAAATTTCGTCAACATTAATTTAGTTTTTCATTTTTAAATTAATTTTCTTTTACATTTTCTTTTCAAAAGTTGTAATGTTATATAAAATTGAATTATGATGAATATAGAAATATTTTAAATTTAATTTTGTAAAAGTTTGTTCATTATTCTTTTATAACAATTAATTTATTTAATTTTTTTCCTTGCTGTTGTTTTATTTTTTTCCCTAAGGAAATGTTAGTAGTGAGAGTTGTGATAATATATAAAAATTTCTGGGTAAGAAAAATTTGTTGTTATAATAACCACAATCCAAAAAATCTTATCTTTTCGTTAGAGGATTCTAATCAAAATTCTATTATAATTTTAATCAAATAGAAATTTCAAGATCAAGGATTACAGGACTGAAATCAAAAGTTACTGGCAATAAAACTTTTGTTTTTCACTTCTTATATATTTTTCACTTACCTTTTCCTTTGATTGTTATTTTCATCTCTTTACATAATAAGTGTATACAAAACGGAAAAAGGATAATTGAAACAAATGAGAGTGCAGTCATCATTAAATAAAAAAAAATATATAAAAACAAAAGTGATAACAACGAACAAACATTGTTTTTAACATAAAAAGAGAAAAACATCAAAGAAATGTGGAAACTCTGGGAAAGGAATGTTTGATAGGGTTTGGGTTGGATGACTTTTTTTTTATTATTTTTATTTAGATTGTTATTTTTTTCTTTTTAAAATATTCAATTGACCCTTAACTTGGAGATTGTTTTACATTTGACCTTTTTCTCCTGTATGAAAATGATGTGACTTTTTCTAGACTGAAGTATTGGGTGTGTGTAAAGTTGTATTTGGTTTATTTGATACTATATTCAAGATAATCGGTCGAAAAGTTATTTGTTTTGTGAAAAATGATTCTTAGTTTATACGTATCAAATCCCCATAAAATCTTTCTGTCTTATATCAGTGGGTTAGTAATCCTATTAACTAATTCCGACAAACAAAATTAATGTAAATAAATGTAATTATAAATAAATTTAACCAATTTTTGAAATATAAATTTATCATACCACCATGAAAATAAAAAAAAATCTTTTAAGCCATTCCACACAACTCATTTTTCTGATTATCATTTTATTTTCGGTCTACGATCCTTGTTTTAAATTTTTCTGTTTGTTTTTAATTTAATTTTTTTTTTCTGAATAAAATTTTCCTTTTATTTCGATGGATTAAAGATTACTTTTATACATAAAAGAACACAAAAGTGAGGGAAAAAATCTATAAATATTAACAAAACACTTATCTACGATCCAAAAAGCTAGCCAGCCAAACAACTAACCAACGGAAAATCAAGATTTTTTTATTTTGTGTGAGTGTTAAAAGTTTTTGTTTAAATAAAAACAATGTACCACAAAGGAATACTAATTTGATTGGGTTTTGTTCGTATTTTCAATTTGATGAAGTTTTTATGCATATGCTTTTTGGAATTATGATAAACGAGCGTGGATTAGACTTACAACAACGTTGCAAATGAAAGTTATAATTAAATTGGTGAAAGTGGATTTGTTTTTCGCAGAATTGCTACAATTTTTAGGGCGTTTGCGTGTCTCATGAAACTAAACTACAGGCATACGTCAACGACATAGATGGTGTCGTTATTTAATTGATTTATTTGCCCCAACAAGTTTGAAAAATCTTGTATTGGTAAAGCAAAATCTTCCGTAAATCTTTAATTTGATTTCTAGATCTCTTGCAAGCACAATATCATCTCATTTCAAATGCGTCATAAAACCCAAGCTCTTCAGCATTTTTAATTTCTTTAACAACCAGTTTGATTTTTTGGGTTGGTCCCAATTTACATCTGTCATTTGCCAATTTGTCTACTGCATTCCGTTTAATATTTGTCTTTCGCAAGGACTAAGGAGGCATCAGTTGTTGTTGATTTGTGAATAATTTTTTTATTTGATCTTTGGGTGTGACAAGCCCGCGTTCTCCAGTGCCAGCTATTGACATATGACGCAACGTGGTATATCCCACACACCACTGGCAATAGCAGTCACTAGCCAAGGTGATATTTTAGGGTTGCTGGTAGATAAACTGTATTCAGTCAATGGTAGCACTCTCAATCTTAGCTATTGCATATTCCTTGATGATGGCTCGTTATTACGTACTAGAACAAACGAGTATTCATATAATTCCTTGTGTGGCCTTTAATTATTGAGGAAGACATTGCGTCACATGATCAACGAATATGCTACTATAGCTGGATTTTTGGCAATTTTGGCCATTTTAGTTTTGTTGCTGCAAGTTTTTAAAATAAATTTTCTCGTAAGCCACCAACTAACATAAAAATCAACTGTTGTATGGTTAACCCACCACTCTTTTATTCCATCTACCTTAAAGAGGGGGCTGATAAAATCTTTCTCATAATAATTGAAACCTTTTACCAACGTTTAATGAAAATCGATTTGTAACTGTTATAAGCTATAGAAGGGATAAACACCTTAACAAATTAAAAATGAACCTTTAACCCGTTTAACCGGTAGTGATAAACCGGAAGTTGGAACGCCAAAAAATTGGAAACGGTTGTAGCAGATCAGCATAGGAGCTAGGGTGCTAACCATTTCCCACTTTTAAATCTATTGTTCTACTTTTAAATTTCGCGGACAATTTGCCAGAAAATTGATTACTAACATTGCTATGAGTGAATAAACGCACAAAACAGCTTGACCATTTCCTAGGTCACGGTTCCGACTGCGTAGATTGTAGTGGTTAGTATAAAATCGTGTATGTGCACTCTTGAGATACTGCAGAATTTTGTCACGGGTTAAATTTAGCCGGTCCGGTTATGACAAAACACAATTTTCGTTCTCATTTGTGTGAGACAATAACCTTCCAAGTAAATAGTCGGACCCATGTAGTGACATATGTTGCCCGAACACCATGTAATGTGATAAGAAGTCAATAATCGCAAGAATGACGTTGCGAATTTCTGCGGCAATTCCTTGAAGGTGTAAATCTAAGTTATTATGCTTAGTGTCACAAAGTTAAGTGCGGAGAGCCGACAAAATAGTCCTATTAACCCGCTCGAACGCATTACTCTGCGGTGAATACACTGGCGTTCGGATATGTTGCACTCCATATTTATGTAACAATTCTTGGAACAGTTTTGAGATAAACTGCATTCTAGAGATTATTCTCGAGAATTCTTTTTCTCGATTTCTCAAGAATTCCCTATAGATTTTTATTTCTCATTTCTCAAGAAATTTTGTTTTATTTCTCGAGAATTTGAAAAAAGTTAAAGACAAACAAAAATCACTCATTAAATTTTTTAAACCTTAAATTTAAATTTTTTAAGACTCACTAAGCTTTTCTTGCAGTCAGCGTAACCCTTCTACAATTTTACGAATTTTTCTGTCAGAATAATTCATTAAATTAGATGAGAATCGTGAGAATCATGTTTTATCTTATAAACTAAAATTTTACTCCGACTCCGTTATCCATATGATAAAAATGATGAATCGCTGACGAATTATTAGAATATTCTTTTTATTTTCGTATAATGTCTATAAAGGAATGTAATTTTTATGGCCGAATTTCACTTGAAGACTTAATTTATTCGATTAGTTTTATATGGATGACCTAATTGAGGACCAAAGTTTATTCAAGTAGTATAGTTGTTTTAATTACACCCCCAATAGAAATTGTGTATCGCAACACTATAAAAACCGAGGAATAAAACTGTTTCCTCTATTTGATTTCAAAATTCGTAAGAATAGTTTGTTTACTTTGATAGAGCATTTTTACAGGACTGGTATAATAATAATATGCAAGTCAAACATAACCCTTTAACTAAATATTTAGGCATTTATCTTGATAGAAGCCTCACATATAAATAGCATATTGAAAATGTAGCGAAAAAATTAAAATCTCGAGTAAATATAATAAGAAAACTTGCTGGAACTAACTGGGGTGCAAACTTCCATACTTTGAGAACTTCGTCATTGGCATTGGTGTTTTCTTTTGCTGAATTTTGTTGTCCTGTTTAGTTAAATAGTCACCATACCGATAAAATTGATGTTGAATTAAACAATGCTATGCGTATAATAACTGGCTATGTCCACTCAACACCTGTTCCTTGGCTTCATGTGTTGAGTAATATTGCTCCACATAATATTCGTAGACAAGATCAACTGTGTAGGATTTGGTCAAAAGTTGCGGATTTACCTCAGCTAATATGTCACCATGTTATAATTCATCAACCTCCAAGGCGTTTGTGTTCAAGAAATCCATCTTATGATTCAGGCGCTGTATTTTTTAATGGTGATACTTTCAGCATCGTGGATAAATGGAGAGATTTTTGGTCGTCATCTGCTGTTCTCAATCATAATTTAATTGATAATTTAGATGTAATTCCCGTTGGTTTTGATTTACCTAGAAGACTGTGGGTAACTTTGAATCGTATTCGAACTGGACATGGATGTTGTGGTTCCTGATTATTCAATTGGGGTTTTATATCGTCTTCTGCTTGTGATTATCCAGTTCAATCTATGCACCATATAGTAACTGATTGTCCAATCCGAAGGTTTCCAGCAGGATTGCCAGAACTTAATTTGCTGTCTCCTGATGCTGTAACTTGGCTTGATAATTTAGATCTAATATTGTAATTATTCTTCAAAATTCAAATTAAATATTATATGTAATGTATCGTTTTGTAATTTAACTTAAATCTATGTTTAAATAATAAATATACATACGCAAACAAACAACAACAGGACTGGTTTCCCATACAGAAAATGATTTGACTGTCAAGAAACTTAAACAAAGCGTTTGCTGATTTAAACAGAAACATCTCTTAATTCTAGTAACTTTAAAAAATCCCAGATAGCTATTGATAATTTGGCGGTTATAACTAGAGAATAGGGTTTATGAGGAGTTATTGGGTTAGAAAATTATTTATTGATTAAAGAAAATTAATAAAGAATTATCTCGAGAATTCTTGAGAATTCTCGAGAAACAGATTTCCCTTCTCAATTTTTCTCGAGAAACAGAAAATGTCGCGAAAAGCGTATCTCTACTGCATTCTATTTTTACTTTTTATAAACTTACCAAATACAGCAGAAATATGTCGTTTTATAAATAGGTACAAATCACGGAAGCTGAGCCATTTCTGAGTGGTTTTAGGAATACGAACTTTGAATAATGGTCCAGGATGATCAGAAGATATGTGTTTCCAGTCTCCAGGCTCAGGAACGGACGTTCCTAAGCCGTCTGTTTACCCATCTCTGGTCTCGTACAGTAGTTAAGTGTTTAATCATTTTACAGGTCTTGCAACATAATATTAATTTCTTCACGACCTGAGCCATTTGAGGGCAATATAGCTGTCATCTGAGCTTATCTAATACCCGCTTAGCTAGTACCCCCATGTGCGATGAGGATTATGGCTTGGGAGCTTGTTTGATTATGGGTTTAGTCAGTGTCGAAAGAACAACCAGTTGCAAGGGCAGTATATCTGTGTTTTCATAGCGCACGCTAAAAGGAGTGAACAGAATCTTACTCTCCCCGAGACATAAATTGTGTGAAGTTGGTTCCAGTTTATGAACTTTTGCTATTTGATCTTGATACTCAGGGTCGTTAAGTGCTGGTGAGTCGAGATCTATATTTAGAGGAATTATGCAGTCTGGATTATCGGTTTTGTTGCCATGAGAAGAATTAAAAGCTTTACGCTGAGCACAGAAAGCTTGGTTGGCTCATCGAGATAGACACAGGCAGGCGAGCATCCGGCACAACATTTACAGATCCTTTTCGATAGCCAATTTCAAAATTGAATGTTTAAAGTTTTAAGTTCCCACGATCAAGTCATCCGTCCTGACAAGTTTTTATGAGGAATTAAAACCTGAAATCTTATATCTCATGAATCAATAAGATTAAAATCTAGTATTTGAAGTAATCAAGATTCTAATAAACAGGTGTTCGGGAGACCTATTGTCATTTTGTCCAATTTTGAAATGAATCCAGATCTTCCATTTTTAAATGAACACGGATCATATACAAAAGGTTCATCAAGATCACTTTCTTTTTTGTCACCCACCTAAAAAGTTCCATCATAAATTTTGCAGTGAACAGATCTGATGTGTAAATCCTAAATGGGTCATAAATTAAATTTTTGCTAATTCTTTAAGACACTTTTAGATTTGGAACAATAGTACCAGTTATATCGTCGCTTTAATAATGAAATAACGTATGCTTTTATTCTTTATTATTATGTAATGGGCTCGCTGCATTCCCCATAAAGTAGCCATGAAAAAGTGATGCTCAGTTTTGGTTTGTTCTTTCTTTTAGTGTTTCCAATTCTCTCTACAATTTATTTACATAGTTAAATCTTTGTCTTTATTATATTATGTTATTTTAAATTCTCATATACAAAACAAAAAAAGATTCCACATCATCGCAACACTATACACCTACACCTTTTCAATAATTATAACAAAGGAAAAACGAAAACCATTAAATCATCATCATAAAATATTTGTTTCAAGGAGGTTTCAATATTTGTTTCAAATTTGTTTTATTTGTATGCATAGGCTTACTTCACCACAACTCTGGAAACAAAATATTCTGGATATAAAGTGAGCTAAAATCCATCAAATGCTTTAATTAATGGCTAACCAATGTTATAGATTTTGCGTAGTTCAAAAAATATAAATTCTGTTGGACGATAAAAAGTAAAAAAAAAATTTTTACCGGAAGTGAAAATTCGAAAATTGGAATGCAGAACTGTTACAAATCATACTCTCAGCATGTATACATCATTAAAATCAATTATCAGGAACTGATATTATTGACATTTCAATTAAACAAGTATTTGTGAGGCCCCCCCATCAGTTCTTTTTCATTCAATTCTTCATCTTTTTCCAAAGTGTCATCAAAATTGATAAATGAACTAAGTCTGTATGCTCCCAACAAACTTTGAAAACAAAGTGAGAAAAGTCAGCAGTTGTATGGTGGATCGCCACTGATCGATTTGACCCAAAATTTGAAAATTATCTTCTCACACTAAATGGAAACTTTTTCATTAGTTTCATCATAATCTCTTCATTATTGTAGAATATAGGCTGTACTGTGCATAAAGACACTGAAAGAAATTAAAAAAATTACAAAAAAAACATTTTACCGGAACTGGAAGTTGGGATGCAGAACTATTGTGAACAGTACTACATGATTATGTACCAAGTTTCATCCAATTCGATTTTCAGGTACAGATGTGATTGAGCTTTCTAAAAACAGGTGACTGAAAACAGGTGCAAAAAACAGTGCCCACCACTTTGTTCCATATCGCTCAAAAACTAATAAGCTCCTTGCCATACATATTTGCATCTTTTTCCAAAGTGTCATCAAAAATCATTCACGCAACGAATGTTGTATGCTCCAAACAAACATAAGAAACAGTGGAAAAAACACCTGTTGTATGGTGGACCCACAACCCTTTATACGTACTGTACTACTTTTAAGAGATAAGAACTTTCACGGTCTCCTTTTAATCCTTAATCGTTGTTTTTGGTTTGGTTTAATCTGTTTGCTTCAATCTCTTATGTCGAACCATTAATTAATTATCCATTGTTTGAATTGGCAATTTCGACAGTTAAACTTAGACATAGTTTCAAGTTGTCCAGCTGGTAGAATTGTCAATTTAGATATCATTTTTGATCTTTTGTTTGGTTTTAGTTGGAATTTTTTTTGAGGATTGTTTTCAGATTTATTTTTAAATTTAACTATAATTTAAAATGTCGAAATTGTCTATCAATTTTGCTAATATAAGAGGGTTGAACGTCAATCTTAATGCAGTTCATCTTTATCTTGAGAATCTTAAGCCTGATATTCTTTTTTTAACGGAAACGATTATCAGCGCGAGAGCTGTATCGTTGGACAAAACTAAATATGTTTGTCCTAACTATGAGCTTGAATCTTCTTTCTACTTTAAGCATGGTGTTTGTGCGTTTATTAGAAATTCTGTACGATATGTGAGAATAAATAATTTTGAATTAAATTCAAAATTTCACAATATGGTTTCCCTTAAGATTACCTGCTCTAATCAAACTCTTTTTGTCTTTGGATTGTATCGCTCGCCCAACTCACCGGAAAACATAAATTTATTTCATGACCTATCTGAAAAGATAGATAGGTTGACTGTATATCCTAACGCTAAAATTATAGTTCTTGGTGATTTCAATGTTCATAATAAAGAATGGCTTACACACAGCTCTAAAACTGATGAATTAGGTAAAGAAGCTGAACTTTTTGCTCTTTATCATAATTTCACTCAGATAATAGATCAGCCTACCAGAGTTCCTGACATTCTTGGCCAAAAAAGTAACTTGCTCGATTTGTTTTTGATAAATGACCCTACGTTGGTTCAATTTAAAGTATCAGAGCCTTTGGGTGGATCAGATCATAATTTGATCTCCACACATTTAAATATACAAGTACCTAAACAGTTTAAAGCTAATCCTCGTCTTGTTTGGGATTATAAAGCTGCAAATTGGCAGGGACTTAGAGATTTCTTTAAATGGTTTCCCTGGAAACGCAATTGTCTTTCCAGCCAAGATCCAAACATTGTTGCTTCTAATTTTTCAAAAATAATACTAATGGGTATGAGTAGGTTTGTTCCAAATAGTTTGATTGTTCCGAAGGTTGATCGATGGTTTTCAAGTAAATGCAAAAAAGCAATAAAAATTAAAAAAAAGGCTTTTCAAAAGTTTATTCAAAACAAGTCTGATGAAAACCTTAGATTATACCGAATAGAAAGAAATTTATGTAGAAAATTAATAGATGCAGAGAAACATCTATTTATTAGGAAAAAAGCAAATAAATTTGCTGAGCACCCTACTGGTTCACGAAATTTTTATAAAACCGCCAAGGCTGTTCAAGGAAATTTTTGTAAGTCTTCTATACCTCCTCTTATTGATAGAGATATACCTATTATTGACCCCAAAGAAAAAGCTAATTTATTAGGTAACTGTTTTTCGTTAAATTCTACATTAGTAGAACCCAATTTTCTACCTATACCAATTCCTAGAGTTTCTAACAAAATGGGGCGGATTATTTTTCGTAAAAATGTCATTCGGAAAATGCTCTTACAAATCAATACTAATAAGGCATCTGGACCTGATAGCATTCCTCCAATTATCCTTAAAACTTTTGCTAAAGAGTTAGCACCAATCCTAACTAAAATTTCCTATTTGTCATATAAGAAAGGGATTTTTCCTGATATATGGAAAATGGCTAGTGTACAACCAGTTCCAAAGAAGGGCGCTAAAACGGATCCAAGAAACTACAGACCTATATCAATTTTGTCGGTTGTTTCTAAAGTATTTGAGAAATATGTTAATTTTAATATTATGAGCTTCTTAGAGTCGTCAAAATTACTTAATGAAAGACAATACGGATTCCGTAAAGGAAGAGCGACGGGAGATTTACTCTCTTTTGTCACGCATATCTGGAACAAGTCGTTTGAAAACCATGGTGAGACCTTTGGCGTCGCACTTGATATTGCCAAAGCGTTTGACAAAGTATGGCACAACAATCTTATTTGTAAATTAAGATGCTACGGTTCAGATGAGCAACTTATTTCTTGGTTACAAAGCTTTATTTCCGAGCGCAAATTTCAGGTCAATGTTGATGGTGTTTCATCGAATATCTTTTCAACTAACGCTGGTGTTCCTCAAGGTTCCGCTTTATCACCTACTCTTTTTCTTCTCTATATTAATGACTTGCTAGGTTCAACAGTTAATCCCATCCATAGTTTTGCTGATGATAGCACACTTCATGCGTCACATGAAATGCCAAATTTGTATGCACCATCAAATCTTAATATCGCTAGATCAAACTTGATAGACTCATTAAATATTGATTTAAAAACCATCTTAGATTGGGGAGTTGCTAACAGTGTTGAATTCAACACAAGTAAAACTCAAGTTTGCCATTTTTCTAGGTTATCAACACCTAATCCATTTTTATTAAAGTTTGATTCAAATAATCTTGAAGAGAAAGAATCTATTAAACTTCTAGGAGTTGAGATTGAAAATAGTATGAAATGGAATTCTCATATTTTTAGCCTAGCAAAGAACGCTGTTCAAAAATTAGGATTTTTGGGTCGTTGTCGTAAGGTTTTTAATAGCGAGCAGCTTCTTTTAATATATAAATCATTTATTCGTCCCTGCATGGAGTATTGTTCTCACATATGGGGAGGAGCTTACATAAGTAGTTTGAAATGTCTTGATTCTGTACAGCGGAGAGCTGTTAAATTGATCGGCAACTCGACTCTTACTAACGAGCTTTATTCCTTGCAACATAGAAGAGACGTCGCTGATTTGACGGTATTTTACAAGTATATTATGGACGAACGGACGTCTGCGGAGATCAAATCGATTTTGCCTGAACCAGCAAACTTCGCGCGTTTCACTAGAGCATCAACATCAGCCCATCCTTTTACGGTTCGAGTGACTAGGTGTAGAACTGTCGCTTTTCAACGCGATTTTTTTAACAGAGTTTCTCATCTCTGGAATGCCTTACCGGCGTGGGTCTTTCCTGATAATTTTAATCCTCAAAACTTTAAGATCAACATTAATAAATTCCTCAAAGAAAATTGAATAATACTTTCAAGCCCTAGTTCCTTAGTTAGCATGGTATCTTCGGATATTCAGAGACGTTGATCTATATTGGTTAACACTAAACATGCCTAACATAGAATAAAAAAAAAAAAAAAAAAAAAAAATCTAATGTACTCCAAAAGCGGATAAAATCTTTTTCATGTTAATTCAAAGCTTTTACCAACGTTTCATGAAAATCGATCGGTAATGGTAGGCTACAGTATGGATAAACACCTGCAAAAAAAACTTTTTAACCGGAAGTAACACACCAGAAGTTGATACGTAGAAATATTGGAAGCAGTACTAAAACCTTATATACCATAGTTTCTATAAGATCGAACGCCGGGATTAGAAGTTATTGAAGATTTAATCTTAAAGGTGTTCGAGAGACCCCCGCCATTTCGTCAAATTTTAAAATGAATCCAGATCATCCATTAGCAAGTGAACCTGGATCATTTGCCAATGTTTCATCAAGATCCTATGGAGTAATGTCATGAAGTCAAACAGACATACACCAACATTTTAATTGGCTATTTTGATATAGGATGGTCCAAAACAAAAGAAAAAAGAAAATTGGGGTATGAAAGATTTATTTTTCTTGATAGATTGCATTACTTCTAATTAAAAACTAATTTAAAATTGTGGTGAAGTAAAAAAAAGATAGAAATACAATTACTACAAATGTCGTTGCATAGAAAATCTTTATCAAATAATTACATAGTGTGCGATCCTTCTAGAACGGATTAGGCTGGTATTTAAAAGAACTGTAAAAATTCTAGTTCAAAAATGTATTATAATTAAAAATTTTTTAAAAGAACTTGGCGTTATTACTTCCGTTTTACTTATATGTAGTATACTTTTCAGTAGTGAAAAACGTGCTTTTTCCTGATCTAAGACTTTCATATTATATAACTCATCAATTCTGGAACCTATAAAAGAAGCAACCTTTGTCAAAAAAACTTAATTGAAAAGACGGAAATAATACAAAGTAGAAATATTTCTTATTACTGTTAAATTATCATATTTCAAGATAAGGAAATGATATCAAAGAAATTAAAATATTTTTTGTGGAATAAAATAATGTAAATTTTTGTCAAACCTTACGAATTACAGAAATTTGTCGAATACTAATCATCATTTGAATTTGAAATTTGTAGAAATACCTTGAAATTGTTGATGAACTGGTTTTAAAAGATTGTAAATTGTATATGCTTTACTGCATTATGTATCTTTATGTTAAAAACTGAGACAATAATATAATAATCTTTTCGACCTTGCAAAAGTCAAAAAAGAACAATTATTTCTTACCACTACGAATCGTTTTTAACACAATTCCACTTAATACAAAATATTCCCAAACAAACCATAAAATAAATTTTAGCTTTCTGAATTATTTACTATCCCATTTTCCGTTAGTATCTTAAGGAAACTCTGATTTCTGAAATCTACTGTTATAATATCAAAATAGAAATAAACTTCCAAACAAACATAGAAATAAAAATTGCATTTAATCCCTCCTTTAACGCCATAAATACAAAAAATGCTACTTAGAATTAATAGAATAAAATGAAAAAGAATTTCCACTCAAGAATTTAAAGTATTTCACATGTATATACATATTTCCATACAGATGGTATAGTAGTAGTGTAAGTTCAATTATCTTAGCATTTTCTTTCAATTATTAAAAAAAAAAAAAATACGAGAATTTTTTTTAGAGTTAATTCGTTTTCTTTTATTCAAAATTTTCTTTGAGTTTTCAACATAAAAAATAAAATAATATTATTTTAACGACGAGAGAGTAACGATAATAAGTAACATCTTTTATATTTTTTTAAAGACATAATAGTAATTTTTAAACGAATGCATGATAGCAAAAGATAAATAAATTTTTCTTTTGTCCTAATTATTAAACTGAAACCAAATTTAACGTATACCACATGCATTAAGACGGTTATATATTAGTTAACTATTCTGACTTTTTATATACGATATTTTCTGTTGACTTACATGGATACAAGTTTATAAAGCTTTTTCGGTTACCTATTTTGTTCATATAGTTATTTTAATGAAACGATAAACTACAAACAGAGACATAAAAAACAGGTAAAATATTTTGAGTTGTAACACAAATTTTAATCGCGTAAACTTTTGAAACTGCTATCAGTCAGACTGAATATGTGAGACAACCTCATATTTATTTAATAAACATACATTATTAAAATATGCTTGTGTTTTGTGGAGCATGTACATTCATTACAATCATTATAATGAGATGAAAAGCACGAAAGTTAATGAAAAAAAAACTTTTGCTTATCATTTTTTTATAGCAAATATTTTGTTTGAGTTTGTTTCCTTCATTGTGTAAAGGAATGGGAAACAACGTGAATATATTTTCCTTTTGCCAAAACAATATTACTTCCAAGAATAACAAGCATATGTTCTCGTGCATATTTCATCGTTTACTTTTTGTCGTAAAAAATTTTTCCAACCTCTCAAATTTCTTAGTCGCACAAATTTCCTTGCTCACTCAATAAGTGTGTGTTGTAAATAAACAGGCATTCGTTTACGTTTCATGGGCGTCACAATTTCAAACGAGTTACTCTGGAACAATTATATAATGGAAATGGCAAAAACACGTTTATAAAACTCTGTCTTCTCAATAGCTGCTTCATATCAATTTCTCCGCATTTATGCGTATTTATTTGTCCCTGTAGGGTTATTTTTGTTATGTTTGGATCTCCATCCAACCCTTTTCAGACTTTGATCAAAAGAGTAGTATTCGAATTACATATATAGGTGCTCGAAATTCCAAAACATTAAATTTTGATTCCCTACAACATCGTTGCACTGTTGCTCGATTTCTAATGCCTTATGTCTCTTAAATTCTGTTCCTCGTTTTTCTTGTTAGTTCTTTACTGCAAAGAGCAAAGTTCTAGAACTGCCCGAACGGTAGTAAAGCTTTTGCTCTATAATTTGAAATCACATTTCGTTCTTTTTCTGAACGGCTTAGACAATGGCTAACTTACAGCATGAGAAAAAAGTATCGAATTTATAGGATTGGAAGAACATTTTGGTAAGAGTGAACGCAAGTCCTTTTGAGTTTTTTTCGGAATATTAGGTTAGGGATGTGGTCGAGTCCGGAAGTGTTTTTGATGTTTAACACTCTTTAAAAGTTGCCGAAATTTTTTTGTCTTAAAACGGGGCTACTTCATATTCGTTCCTACAGACTGATTTTGGGGTATTTCCTTAGGAACCTAGACGGGTTTGAAGAAAGCGTTTTGCGGGGCCATTACGGTTGACAATCAAACTGAATGATAAGTGGATAGAAAATTTAGTGCCGGAAATTAAAAAATTAATGGCGCATTATCCCGACCAGCATCTAAGCCAGAACCTATTATGATGCGGGCCAAATCAGGTTATAATAAGGCAAGCCTTAATGGGGTATTAAAATAGGACAACTATCAGTAATTATAATTCTTTCCCTATTAGGTGTAAGAGGAGGTGGTCCAGTGATCCGTGAAGGTGCATCATTTGGTCGTGCACACTAATGTACCCTGCCGCTAGCTCACTTGGCCGAAGGTTCTTCAGACCAACATTCTAACAAGAAAATTTAAAGAAGCGAAACGAATTAACTTGCGTGCCTCAAACACCGATCAGAAGTTAGTGATCACAATCTTTAATGCATGCAGTCCAACCCACCCACATCAAATAAATCAACTACGGTATATTTTCGACTTGACATATATTTTCACCATTTAATTTTCTCCAGCTAACATAATACACCAATTATATAATGTGATTCTTTTTTCTCTCTATTATAATTTTATTTAATCCAAAACAAACTGAGGACTAAACCGTCCTATTTTTTTCTTACCTGGTAACATTGGATTATCTTATTTCTTTACTAAATCATAATACTTGATAACACTATTTGTTTTATTTTACCACTTGAGTGTAATTAATTTTTCATAAACGAAATGTTTACACTACCAAACTTTGATTACTTTCATTTTAATTTTTAACACAATTTTAGTCAACTTGCCATCATACTGCACAAATCTCAACTCAATCCTGACTAAGTCCCCAACTCAACACTCTAAAACCAAATCACTGAAAAAAATACTAACATTCAAAAAAATATAACAATTAAATTCTTTTTATTTTTCCATAACTATGCAAAAATGAATGTAAAATAAACAGAGTTTGAGACATTCCGGAAGTGTCAGATGTACTTCGAAATATTTAAAATAAGCGTGTTTGATTTTACAAACAAGTGGGTTAAGAAGTTCTTGAAAATATATACATGCATTTTCGTATAACGCTATAGTATATTACTATAGGTAAAGAGACGGGGAATGGAAGTACGACTGACACAGAATATCTTTCCCATTACAGGACAGGACGGAAGGAGGAAATCTGGCTGACTACATTCGTCCTGAGAATCATAAAAACCAAGAAGTAAAATGGGAACTTGAATCGAACCCAAACCCCGAGACAAAAACTCTCAAGCTCTACCGACTGAGGTGGCTGGGCCAGACAAAAAAATTTACTAAAATATAAGAGCGAAATAAAAAAAAAATAAGGTCAAACACAAAAAACATAAGAAGCCAAAAAAATATGCCCAAATACAAATCCAAGAAAAAACTTGTGAAAACGATAGGGATAGGTTACAGCGCAAAAACAAAATCGAAAGTCAACGAAATACAATTTAACTACAATATATAATAATCAAAGGAGGTTTTGGCAGGTTGGTTCGGTGAAGTCGACTGATGACGAGAAGACAGAGGCGGTCAGAATGGCTCAGAAAGACCATGACTCAGAAAGCCAAGGGCCAGCATTTTGCTGCTTACTGTTTTCTGGGAAGCCAAAGAAACGAGTTTGATGTAGGTGTAGAGAGAACGTCAGTCACAGTGAACGAACCAGAACGACAGTCGATCCTTATCCCTGTTTTCGTTCACTGGTCTATGCTCTTCGTACCCTCAAGTTACGCTCTAGCGAATAAAATTTCCGAAGACAATGGCAGTTAGGTTACATGAGCTTAATACTTGGTGTTCCTAACGTCGTTGAAAATCTGTAAACGTGGTGAAATAACCATGATGGGATGACCTAGACGGTAAACCATCACTGGTCAACAATATCCGGACTTCACCACTGACGACCCTTCGCAGTAGTCAAGAATTTTCACCCTACTAAGGTACACAAGATCGTAAAACCTTAAATATACATGTCGGTGTTTTAAGTACTTACGTATTCTACTTTTCACCCCTAGAACAACTCATAAAAATCAAAAATAATATTTTTCAATAAACAATATTGGAGGAAGAAAAAGAAACGAAAATTCCAAAACAAGAACAAACAGACCAATTGAGTGAGGTGTTGACCGTGTTGGGCCATTTTAATTTTAAAAATACGAAAAATTCAAAATTTCAAAAAGATTTAAAATAAACAAAAATTCTAAAAAAATTTTAAAAGTATGTATGTATATAGCAGTACATATTTGTTTGTTTGAAAGAGAGTATTTGTTAGTATTAAATTAAACCTAAATTTAGCATTAGAAAATTGAACATAATTTTCATGATTATAATTTAATTAGACATAAAAAAATATCAAAAAAACTCTCAAATAATTTTACAAAATTCCATTAAATCTCTTAGAAGTTTTTATCTATAATAAAAAATTCAAATAGAGACTATCCATTTTCTTTTAAAAATTAGATAAAAAAAATAAATCAAAATTTTACACAATTTTTGCGGATATTAATTTTCTGTGGTTTGATTTCTATTTCGTATTTTATAAGCATTAAAATTCGAAAATATTTTCAAATTTATTATTTAGAAGAGACATAAGTTAAACCAAAAAAATTATATGTATACTAGCGGGACCCGGCGTGCTTTGCTACGCCTATAAATAAAGTTTGTGTGTATACATTTTGTTGACGTAGCAATAATTTCAAAGAGTAGTAATGAGAAATGGTTTTCTATTTTTTTTTTTTAATATGAATGTAAAAGGATCAGCACTCTAGTTGATCAGTAAAATATAAAAAAATAGTATTATATATAAAACAAAGAATATATAAAAAATACGCGATTATATAAGTTTTCAGGTGTGTAATCTATTTAGAACATTATACGGAACAAAAATCGATTCACAAATTTTCACAGTGCTCATGCGGTTTAATATACGCTTTCTTTACCGGTAGGTTACTAAAAACGTTGCAAAAAATTTTGATCGGTATATGATTTTATGGTCAGCAAGTGCAGTAAGAATAGCGACAATACATTCGATGAAGGTATAGAAGAAGTGATGCAAAAAAGGAATAAAAGAAGTGATGCAAAAAAAATCAAAATTATTTGGAAGTTTTTGTATATGAATTCATAGGATTTGAATTCATAGGATGAGAAATATTTCTATTTAGTCAACATTTTAAGTCATTTTAAAGTCATTATTATTGAATGTTGCAAATCAATGCGAAACTAATATCTTACACACGGTCAATATATTGGCATATATGTTCCATATATGGACAACATTAATGGAATATTAATTTTTAAGCGAATTTGTGAGTAATTATTGCTCAAAGTAATTATTAAAAGTATTATTCCCGATAATAAGTAATTATTGTCGGGATTGAACTCACGCTCATCAGAGACATCATAGTTCAAAGCCATCTTACAGACTCAGCCACAGTGGATGAAACAACAACGAAACATATTTCAATTTTCATGTTCAGATAATTTCTAAATTGAAACTTCATTATCGCATATTTATTTAAATTGAATTCTTCATCTGTGATTATACAATTGTAAATTGTATTTGTTCCCGACACGAAACACACAAAAACTGTTTTAAAGAAGTTTTTCTGAGAGAAAATAAAAAATGCTTTAAAATTGCAAAACTCATGTGAATTAAAATAATTACTTTAGCTTAATCACTCTAAAAATCTCTAAAAACTATTTATTTTACACCAAATAGTGTAAACCTTTTGTTTATTTAACATTATAACCCGTCGCATATTGTCGGTATCTCATAAGAAAGAAAATTCAAGAAAACTCGTCTTGAGTTGTTGATGGTCATTGCAAAAGCGAGTCGCATTGGAAACTAAACGTTTGAATTCAAATGCCATATCTGTTGCGATCATTGAAATACGTAGCAACAGTACATCTTCCACTTTGAATTTTCCATTCAAAATTGTAGCTTCAACGACATTGTTCATCATCTTTTTCACCTAAAATTTCCAAAAAAATGTGCTATTTCAAAATATTTGACATATTATTTTATTAAAATATTATATATTCATTTTTCTATTTCATAAAATTATATTCAACGAAAAAAAACATTGATCAAAGCAAGCTACGCGCATAAACCGATATTTAAAAAAAAAACCAATTAAAATAATTATCACCAATCACCAATGAAAAAATAATACACGACAATTGGAAAAAGCAAGCGTTGTGTATTTGGAAAACTTTAACATTAAAACCAATTTTTTAAATACAAATACGGCACCATCTATTGGCTAACCCAAATTTATGAGGCGTATATCACACTATCTATATATTGGTCAATAAAAAAAATTTGACATGAAATTGGAGAGTCGACGTTAACTTTAACTTAACCGTAACTTAAGACTCTATACAAAATTTTGATTTAAGGTTGGTAAGAAATTAGGTATTCTTTGACGTTTGATTTGATATTAATTTTGGTTTTGTAATCAATTTTATAAATCAATCAATGCTTTAAAAGTAACAAACTGATTTCACAATCAAAATTTAAAATAATAAATTTTGAAATAAACATTTGATACAAAATTTAAAAATAAAAAAATTTATTTTCATATTAATTTCATGCTAATATTTGGCTTTAATTAAAGTCGCTCTTTTTATATCTTTTGCATTTTTTAATAAATAAAATTTTATTTTTATGGACACTTGCAATTAAATATTAGTTTTCTTCAGTTTTTATACTAAACGTCAAAAAATCCTTAAGATAGAATGAAATGAACTTTACGTTAAGTTAACGTTAAGTTTACGTACCGACTATAAATGTTCTAGTGCATTTTCATACATTTGTACTTTACGTTAAGTTAAAGTTACCGACTATAAATCAAGCATAAAGGTTGTAAAATAAACTTTGCTAGTTTTTCATCCAGTTTTGATCACAATTTTTTTACCTCTAATCGTTCTATTTTAATTAGCAATACGTATAAGAGTATTTTTCAATTTGATAATGATTTTTGTAAATTAACATTGAAGACCAATGAAAAATTTAAAAAAATAAAAAAATAAATTTAAATTATTGTTTTCTTTATTTTTACTCTTACTTTTATTCAAACTTTATAAAAACCAATACACTAATTTTTTACAGATTTCGATACTTTATAGCACTACTATAATTAATATATAACCTCCACAAAATTGTTAATAATCTTTGGTAACGTATTTGACATAGCATAATATGCTTTTCGTTTATTATCAAATATAAAACAAAACTTTTTTACTAAAACAAATTTGATAGTCTAATAATGGCCTTATACGAAGTTAAGGCGCGCTATACACCTGAGCTAAACTATAAAAAAAAGCGAACTATGTTTTTAAAAAATAATGTATATAACGTAATTATAGAAAAAAACACTACCGAAACAAAATATTTAAAAAAGAAAAGAAAAACGGAAACATTACATTTTTTTGAAAAAGCTTTATTCGCATTAAAACATTACTTTTTTAAAAACATAGTTCGCATATTTCGCATAGTTTAGCTTAGGTGTATAGCACGCCTGAAGTTTACTATCAATTGAATAAATTGATTTACGCTGCCATCTGAAAGTTGGCATATGAACAATCCATATTTAACATTTAATATAGGGCGATTTTTCTGTTCCTGTGTTTACCGCAATGGCGCTGCAAAAAGGGGATAAGAGAAAAAATCACAAAAATTTTATATGGAATTCCATACAAAACACAATTTGAATAATTTTAAAAGTTATCTATGAAATTTCTCATTTTACTACAATTAAATAATTAAAATGTGTTTATGAAGTATTATTGACAATATATGAAGCTAGGGCTCGTATACTCGGGTGTTGGATAACCGGGTACCCGGGTATTTGGTCAAAAATTTTACTACTCGAATATCCGGGTAATAGCTTCGAGTACCCGGGTATTACAAAAACAAAATTCTTATGACGCTCACTGTCGCTTTTCCTGATTTGTCCAAAAAATACTTTCAAAAAATATATGTTTCAGAAAATGAATGAACCTAGATCTTTTAGAAATACTTCTATGACCTTAAAATGTAGATCCTTGAGAGATTCCTGAGTACTCCCACACAAACAATACAAATGTATTGTCATTTATTTTCCGATTGTTTAATTTCCATTATTTTTATAATTAAAATGTTTTAACTAACTTAACTTTAACTTAATTTAACTAAAATAACTACATTCTAAAAAAAAAATTAACGAGATTAGTACACCTCTTTCTCGTGAACTATATAAAAATTTGAAAAACGAAGTTGATGGACGTCGACAAAAGGATATAATAATATTATTGTTATATTTGCATCATGGTATTTTTAATGAGTTTTTAAGCTAAGCAACAAAAATGTCTACAAAGCAGCTTGCTCATCAATTATTATTACATCTATACTCGAATGAAAACAACATCGTAGTTGCAGATCAAAGCTCAAGTTCTTCTGATGGAGAGTGGGAACAAACATCAGTATATAATGAGCTACTGCATTGTCTTTCATCATATATAACTATAAAACCAAAGAAAAAAGCGAAAATTTAAATGTTGAGCAATCCTTTCGATTTATGGAGACAAATGGAGGTAAGCGAAACCAAATGTTAGATAATCTGTACGCTTCATTGCTTACTATAAATCCTACATCAACCGCATACGAACGGGTGTTTTCAGTAGCCGACAATGTAATAACCAAAATTCGCAGTTCGTTAGCTCCTTCCACACTCAATGGCTTAATATTTTTAAAATACTATTTCATAAACAAAAAGTTATAGTAAATGTTATATTATTATAATAGACTAAGAGCCCGCGACGGCCAGACCTTCGTTATTTTATAAAAGCTGAAAGTTTCTCTTCGCATACCCCCTACTCAGGTAGGAACGATTAGCGACGTATGAAGTTTGGATCATGGTGGCTTTGGCAGGGACCAGGTAATAAAGGGGTCTCTAAAGTTTCGTGAAAGTATAGCAGGTAATTATTTTATATATTCTTCGGGATAGTATTAGAAGTCACGTCACCCATTGCCAGACACTTACTATATTGGCAACCCCCTGCCAGACACCCTTAAACTTCATCAATTTGTTTAAATTTAAGGGTGTCTGGCAGGGGGTTACCACGATAGTAAGTGTCTGGCAATGGGTGACGTGACTTTTAATACTATCCCGTAGAATATATAAAAAATTGCCTTTTATACTTTCACGAAACTTTGGAGGCCCCTTTGTTACCTGCTCCCTGCCAAAGCCACCATGATCCAAACTTCATATGTCGCTAATCGTTCCTACCTGACTAGGGGGTATGCGCAGAAATACTTTCAGCTTTTATAAAATAACGAAGGTCTGGCCGTCGCGGGCTCTTGCTCTATAAAATTTGATTTCATTTAACGTTTAACATATTTTTAAGAATTAAATTAATTGAATTAAATAAATACAAATTATTAATTGAATTAAATATCTACAAATGAACTATTGAAAATTTGTTTTGTTTTAATTATCCAAATACCCGGGTTACCCGGGTACCCGGGTATTTGAGTAAAATAACTACTCGATACCCGGATACTTAATGTTCGAGTATTTTACGAGCCCTATATGAAGCATAATATATAAAATATTTTCTTTTCTTCTGTCCGTAAAACAAATACGAAAATAGGTTAAATTTTTCATACAACTTTGTATGGGAAATTTTGGCAATTTTTATGTTTCTTTTTTGAGCGACTTAAGAATAATATTTTATATATCACGATTAAAATATAGTCAATAATACTCCATAAGCAAATTAAAATTGTTCAATTGTGGTAAAATGAGAAATTTCATAGATAATTTTTAAAATTATTCAAGTTGTGTTTTGTATGAAATCCCATATAAAAGTTTTTGAATTTTTTCTCTTATCCCCCTTTTGCAGCGCCATTGCGGTAGACACCGGAACAGAAAAATCGCCCTATAGGGCGATTTTTCTGTTCTGGTGTTTACCGCAATGGCGCTGCAAAAGGGGGATAAGAGAAAAAATTCAAAAACTTTTATATGGGATTTCATACAAAACACAACTTGAATAATTTTAAAAATTATCTATGAAATTTATCATGTTACCACAATTGAACAATTTTAATTTGCTTATGGAGTATTATTGACTATATTTTAAGCGTAATATATAAAATATTATTCATAAGTCGCTCACAAAAGAAACATAAAAATTGCCAAAATTTCCCATACAAAGTTGTATGAAAAATTTAACCTATTTTCGTATTTGATTTACGGACAGAAGAAAAGAAAATATTTTATATATTAAGCTTAATATATAGTCAATAATAATTCATAAACAAATTTAAATTATTTAATTGTAGTAAAATGAGAAATTTCATAGATAACTTTTAAAATTATTCAAATTGTGTTTTGTATGGAATTCCATATAAAATTTTTGTGATTTTTTCTCTTATCCCCTTTTTGCAGCGCCATTGCGGTAAACACCGGAACAGAAAAATCGCCCTATACAATTAAAAAATATTTAGGCATTTAATCAAGATAATAACTATCCTATCTCTCAAGCTGGACCATCATACACACATAGTACAAAATTTCATTAAGATTGGTTACGTTGTTACGGAGTTCATCGCGGAAAAACATCGTGACACGTGATTTTTATATATATAAGATTATTCTTAAGTCGCTCAAACATGAAAATTGCCAAAATTTCCCATACAAACTTGTATGAAAAATTTAACCTATTTTCGTATTTCTTTTACGGACAGAAGAAAAAAAAGTATTTTATATATTATGCTCAATATTGTCAGTAATTGTCAGTAATAGTTCATAAAGAAACTTAAATTATTTAATTGTAGTATAATGAGAAATTTCATAGATAATTTTTAAAATTATTCAAGTTGTGTTTTGAATGAAATCCCATATAAATTTTATTGAATTTATTCTTTTTTCCCCCTTTTGCAGCGCCAAAAGAAATTTAAATTATTTAATTGTAGCAAAATGAGAAATTTCATAGATAATTTTTAAAATTATTCAAGTTGTGTTTTGTATGAAATCCCATATAAATTTTATTGAATTTCGTTTCTTTTCCCCCTTTTGCAGTGCCATTGCAGCAAATACCGGAACAAAATAATCGCTCAATAACATATGATAGTCTATATGGGCCATACATGGATGATTAAAAAGTCGATAAAGCAGGTTTGACAGTAAATTAATTAATTTACGCCGCCATCTGAAAGTTTGCTTATGAACTATCCATATTTAACATTTAATTCGTAATTAAAAAATATTTAGGCGTTCAATCAAAATAAAAACTATCCTATCTCTCAAGTTGGACCATTATACACACACTGAACACAATTTTATTAAGATTGTTTACGTTGTTGCGGAGTTTATCGCGGACAAACATCGTGACATGTGATTTTTATATATATAAGATAAAACCACATTCACTTCACTACCAGCATCATCATCATCATCACCCACCAACGACGACAACAACAACAACAACAATTTGCATGAAAATTGAATTTTTTTTGTTTCTGATGTTGTTGTAAAGTAAAACCAAAAAAATACATAACATACATAAAATACATAACATACATAATACATACATAAAATGAAAATTACTTATGTAATTTTTTGTTGTTGTCAAAAAGGGGTTGGGTTGGTTAATATGTATAATGCCTGAGTGTGTGAAAAAACAAGTCGTAGTTTGTGTAAGGAAAACTAAATATAAAAATAAGTTTTTTAAAGATATATTACATAAATTGTTAAGAAAATAAACATTAAAACTTAAGAAAGTAAAATAATAGTGATAAAAGACATTTTTGTGTTAGGAATGAGAGAAAGTTATTTATATTATGGAGAATGGTAGTTCATAAAACGAAGCACGGTAAGGGGTTGGAAATAGAGTTTATATTGTTGATGAAGTAGTAAAGTTTGGATAATGGAAAATAATGAGTTGAATTGAAATATGACCTAATTAGTCTGCTTTGTGTTTAGAAGATTGTATTGGAATTGTTTCTTAATTGCAGATATCGTTTAAGATCCTTTAAAGTAAATCATGATTGAACCGACTCTTTCTTTTTTTGAAAATTTTTGATGAAAGGAAGGTTGATGTTTTATGTTATTTGATATTTTCTGCGATTCTTTTCTACTCACAAAAAAACTATGACAATTAAGTTTTCTAAATTATTATTATTTTTATTTACAGGTAAGTTTTTATAACTCATTTAACGTTTTTCCATCCTTTGTTTCCTCTCCATGGTAAAATTTAACGAACGTAAGTAAAAATAAAAATTTTCTTAATACAAAAACATTACGATTATTTATAGATAAATCAAAATTTTATTTCTGTAAAAGTTGTTAATATATATATTTCTTACCAAAGTTTTGTCTTAAATTATACTGCATTTACAGCGACATAGCAAATTAGTAGATGTAATTTAAATCTGTGCTGTAAACACTTTTTATTTAAAAAACTTGCAACTAATTTAATATCTAGGCTTACTACAATTACAAACGATTCAAATACTTACGATTCAAATTACAATCTACGTTGTAAACTCATATTAAATATGACAAGATAAAGATTATAATATACTATCTACTAATTTGCTATGTCGCTGTAAATGCGGTATTAAATACGATCCATATAAATTCCAATCCATCACCTGCTATGTAAACACAAAATCAAAGAAGAAAACAGTATCATATGTTATAATATTTTAAACCCACAATCTTTATGTCTAAAACTTTCAAATCAAACTAAAAACCACAAAATATACATACCCACAGAATTCTAGCAATAAAATATCTAATCAAACTCCTTTATGACTGACACAATATTTGTAGTTTTATAAAAAAAAATCGAACAAGAAAATTTTAGGAAAATAAACCACAAAAATTTCAAAATTTTACAATTTTTGTTTTTATTTTACATTATTTGGATACACCTCTCTGCCTACCTGCTCGATCCACAATTTACTTTTCATCACGATGTTAATAATAATTGAATAAAATAAAGTAAGAAATTTTATATTAAAATTCTTATCGTATTTTCTTATTTTTATAGAAAACAAAAAGCTAAAAGAAAAATTGTTGTGTTTGTAATGTGTTAGAAAATAAAGAAAGTATAAATAGAAACTCATAGAAAAATTAAATTAAAGAAAGAAAATTTGAAGCTAACAAGAAAATAGCTATGGACAACCATCTACAAATTTATGTTAATTTCCCACGCGTGAATTTGTGTATTTTATTTTTTGTTGCGGTTACGTTTTTGGTTTAAACGTGGCAGATAGATAAGAGAGAGGCCTAAAAAAAATTTAATCAAAAAGTTTTAAACTGTTGTATAAATATAAAGCCTAAAGATTGGGTTGTTTGTGGGGTGCATATTACAAGTATAATTTAGGAATTATGTATTGGTTATAAATTTGTTCAATGCCGTATTGATCTGATCGTCCCTTGCGTATTTAAACCGTTCAAAAAATTAAGTATGCTATCGATGTTATTTTACATTCCTTTTAGTTTTTACTTAGGTCTTTTAATAAATAAAATTGTATAAAAGCACTCCATACTCAGTAGAATAATTTCTATTTTCTTCTTTCTCAGCTTAAGATAATAATCTTCTTTAAGTTGGCTTTGTATCCCGTTTGATGATCAAACGAGGTTTAGAACCATGTCAATCCGACAAATTTTATTGAACAACAAGTGACATAGATCTAGAAATTGGCTCAATCATTAAGCAACGTTAAAAGTAATGGTTCTTTCTTATACATTTATCATTAGTTGTAGTAAATAAAAGCAGAGACTCACGGTGGTCGTGTCGACGTCACAGAAATATATATATTTATAATTTCCTTTCTAATTCCTTCTGAAGTTGAGTTGAATCCTTCTGGAGTAAAAAAAATAAACTCAAACATTTAACTGCTATTTGTCTTTTTTCTTTTAACTTTAAACTAATAGTCACAAAAAATTCATTTTTGTTATGTTTTATCCTAAAACTTCTAGAATGATACACTGCACAACACCATACAACTCAAATCGTACACCTTGGTACCACATCAAAAAAAAACAACAACCAAACTGGTCTCTTCAACTTTCCAAACCCCAACCCATTAACTCAAAATGCCGAAACCAACTGTTTAGAAACTAAAAGCATTTCGCAAGTTTCAAGGGTACTCCTAACAGAGCAAATAAAATATTTTAATTCGAAATGATTTGCACAGGTTTATGCACACAAGTGGGTTTAAAAGTTCGGGAAAAAGTATAAATACTTTTTCGAACAGTGTTTATAGTATATTACTATCAGCAACGAAGATGGGAAATTGAGGTACCGTTGACACAGAATATCTTGACCATTACAGGACAAGACGAAACGAGGAAGTACGGCTGACTGCATTCGCCCTGAGAATCATAAAAATCAAGAAGTGAAATGGGAGGCGGGATCGAACCCAAACTCCGAGATAGACTCTCAGCCTCTACCGACTGAACTAGACAGTAGACGGACCAGACAACAAAAAACAAACTAAAAATAAAAAAAGACAAAGAGCAAAAAAAACCAAAATAAGTTCAACAACAAAAAAACATAAGGAGTTAAAAATATAAACCAAGAAAAAAATCAAAGAAAAACTTGGGGAGGAAAGGAGAAATCCATTTAGATAGGGTGAAGCAGAAAAATCGAGTTGAATCTTAACAACAAAATCGAGAACCCAAAAAAAAAAACAAAGTTGACCTGTAGTGGCAGTAATACTAAATGAGAGTAACACCTGGTGGTTATGACCTCATTAAGAACCTGTGAACGTGGAGAAATAATCATGGTAGGATTACCTAGATGGTAAACCATTAGGGGTCGACAAGATCCAGACCATGTCACTGCACCACTCAAGTCGCTCTCACAACAGTCAACAAATTCCCACCCAACTAAGGTACACGGGATCGTAAACCCCGTTAGGAACACGTCTGAAGGACCTTTTCTAAACATAGAAAAAATTTAAACATACATGTTTTCGGTGTGTCAAAGACTTACGAATTCTGCCTTTCACCCCCCAGAACAACGACTCTACAACAAACACACAAAAATTGTCTAAAACACAAAGAATTGTCTGCGCGTCAGGATTTACAAAAATCTAGCCTTTCGCCCACAGAACAAAACTATCAAACAAACTAAAAGAATTGTCTGCGCGTCAGGACCTTCAAGATCTTGCCTTTCGCTCACAGAACAAAACTGAACCTCGAAACACAAATGTTGTCTGCGCGTCAGGACTTACAAGACATCTTGCCTGCCTCAGACAGAACAACGCATAAATATAAATATTAATACAAAAATCAAAAAAATAATTCTAAAAAAAATTAAAAACAAAATACAAAAAAAAATTTCCAAATTCAAACCAAATATCAAAATTTCCAAAAAAAAATCAGCGAAATCCGACTCATGGTTAAGAAAGTAGAGGCTTTCTACTAGAAAAAAGTTGTTTTTTTTAAACCGTTTTGGCTAATATTTGGCCGGCCAAATTGGCCAAAGCCAAACGGCCGGCCGTTTTGATGCTAATATTTTTAAAAATTTCTTAAATTTAGAATCTGTGGAAACATTTTAATCCGTTTCTTTTAAATATAAACCTTTGCAGTTAGAGGTTTTTGACTTTTCGGCTTCAACAAAAAAGTTTGCAACAATCCCCAACAACAACAAATTGCAAAAACCTTTTAACAATCAATGAAAAAAAAGTTAAAAAGATTTAAATAGAAATTAATTTTTTTTTTCTTAGAAATAAACTATTATGATATTTCGCAGTAATTGCACGACGCATGATATAATTAGTGGGTTTGCCGTGTGTTTTTCAATAGTATCATAATTGTCACACGTATGTTCTGTGGTAGATTTTATATTTGTTTTTTCGTTCGTCACAACGTTCCAAAATTGTATAGATATTTATATGTAGCTAAATTTCTTTTAAATTTGTTCGATAGCTGTTTGTAATTAGTTTGTTTTGTTTAAACTAATCCGATACATCAGATTCTACTTGTACACAAAACTGTCTGATCTCGAAATCTACCTATTTCTAGCGGACATCCTGCCACTCGGACTTTTTTATTTTCAATTGTCACAAATTTCTAATTCAGAACAAATTCAGTTATGATGATTGATGACATAAGTTCTAACTTTGTATGAGAAAAACGAAAACAAAAAACTAATTATTCAGAATTACAAAATAAAAGCAACAAAAATTGTTTCAAATCCCTTACAATAATATTATATCCTTTATTCATATCTACTTACGTAAATTTTAGGAAAATATTTTATTACAATAATCTTTTCTCTTCTTACAACACCAACACAACACCACCCCCATCTTTGAAAATTCGACTTCATAATAATTTTTTTTAAATAATATTAAATACGTATATTTTCAGTTTTCACGTGAGATTGAAATTTTCTTATATTTTTAAAAGTTTTTATTTGAAAATTTTCTTTTGTATTAAAGTTTATGTGTGGACACAAACACGTGTTATAATAATCATTCTGTTAATTTTAATTATTTAAATTAGAATTTTAATATGTAATAAATAAATATTAGTATTATGGGGGATTCGATATTCGGTGTTTGCGAAGTAAACATCAAATTATCAAGTTATAATCAAATTTTTCAATATTAAAATTAAATTTCTAACTGTGTTTTATTTTTTGTTTGGATTTGTTGTTAGTTATAAATTCAAATCAAATTAAAGTTAAACCTTGAAATATAAATTGATTGTTTTGTGATTATTGTGTGTGGATGCTCACAAATAAAAGAACTATAAGTCGCCAGATGCGTAGCCTCCCTAGGAGCTCGCTCAGCAGCATTAAGCAGATGAGTCAAGGCATTAAAATGAGTGATATCCCAACAGTAAACAGGTATGCAGGTTTACCACCTAACGTTAATTTATCAAAATATGCCAAAAAACCGCAAACTAGTTCTCCGTCTGGTGAAAATGCTAGAAAACAGGTAGAAAAAATTCCTCCAATAATTACAAAATCTTCCTCAACGGAGATTCATAAAACTATGAAGGAACTAAATATTTCAAAATATAATATACAAATCATGTCAATTGGCATAAAAATACTTACATATAGCCTATCAGACTATAACAAAATTTTTACTAAATTAAAAGAACATGACAATGGTATGTTCTCATATACGCTTGAGGAAAACCGTTTTGTTAAATTTGTACTATGCGGGCTCCATGATATGGATACAAATGAAGTTAAGAAAAGCCTTGAGAATAGTGGCCTGAGTCCAGTTAATGTTTGGAAAACTATTCCTAAAAAATATCGTCGAAACAGTGAAGATGCCCTTTATTTTGTTGCTTTCAAAAAGGGATCAATGTCTCTGAACCAACTAAAAAATATTAGATTTGTTAATAACACAGTGTGCAGATGGGAGATTTGTCGATCCACCAGCAAAGGTCCTCTTCAATGTTATAAATGTAAAATGTATGGTCATGGAGCGAACGCATGCTACATGAAGCCAAAATGTAATTTCTGTGGTGGAGATGAACATATTGATGATATGGAGTGTCCTTTGCAAAACGATATTACTAAACATGTTTGCTGTAATTGTAGTGGAAATCATACATCTAACTCTATAATTTGTCCAGAAAGAGAAAAATACATTCAAATAAAAAATCATCTGAATCTAAAAAATAAGTTGAGTCGACCTTCAAATCAACCAACGTTTTCATTTCAACAACAGGATTTTCCTATTATTTCTTCAATACCTCATCAAAACAACAATAAAAATTTTAATAATAATTGTAATAATAATTTTGTTAACAAAAAAATGCAGTTCAGTACAGTGGTTCAAACAAATGCAATCAATCATGAAAATTCAATTAATATTAATTCAGATAGCACAAATGATTTGTTTGCACCACATGAGTTATTACAAATTCTCAAAGAACTTGTTTCAGGACTTCGGGGTTGCCATTCCAAAGAAGAACAATTTGATGTTATGGCTAATATTGCTATTAAATATGTCTGTTATCCATAATTCTTTAAAAATTTGTGTGTGGAACGCGTACGGTATAAAAAATAAAAAATTTGAGGTAATTCAGTTTTTAGATAATTTTAATATTGATATATTACTTATTAGTGAAACGCATTTAAAGCCTTCTATTTCATTTTCGATTCCTAATTTTCGCTTTTATCGTAATGATAGAGAAAATCTTCGCAGGGGTGGTGTTGGTATTCTTATAAAAGATTGCATTAAACATTCGCTTCTTCCTGACCTTAAATTAAATTGTATAGAATCTCTGGGTATTAATATAATAAGTAGTGATAATAATCAACTTAAAATATTTTCTGTATATTGTTCATATTCGAATTCTGAGCATCTCAGAAATGATTTTATAAAAATTTGTAGTGGTAATATTCCTTACCTAATTGGTGGTGATTTAAATTGTAAGCATCCTAACTGGTTTTGTCCTAGAACTAACCGCGGTGGTCGAACTTTATATGATTATTCTATTAACTCTGATTGTGTTGTTATCGCTCCCCACTCCCCATTGTGTTGTTATCGCTCCCCACTATAGTCCTGCTGGAGTCCCTAGTATTATTGATATATTTTTAACAAACAACCCTCAGTTGATATCCGAAGTTAACACCATTCAAGCACTCTGCTCCGATCATCTGCCAGTCCTCTGTTCAATAGTATTTAATAATCAAGTAGCTCATTGCCATCGTAAATACTTTAACTATAAAAATGCTAATTGGAGCATTTATCAGAATCATATTTCATCTGAAATTGAAAATTTCAATTTAAGTTCAATTCATACTATTTCAGATGTCAACGTTGCAGTCGATTTTTTGACAGCATCCATTTCTTCAGCTCGTGAGCTATCCGTACCGCTTGTGCCTGTTCTTCCAACTGATAAATTGTTATTATCTGATCAAGTGTTAAGTTTTATCAGACACCGAAATTCGCTTAGAAGATCTTACCTCAGAAGTCGCCTTGCTCACATTAAAACCTCAATAAACTTGCTAAATAGAATTATTAAATATCATATAAATATTCTTTATAATCAAAAATGGCAAACGAAGCTTGAATGCTTGGATAATGGTTCAAAAAACTTCTGGAAAACAACTAAACATTTTAAAAACCATCGCAAGTCCATTCCACCATTAGTTACTCCCAACACTGGAAATCGAAGTTTCTTAAATACAGAAAAGGCACAAGTATTGGCTGATGTCTTCCTTGACGCTCATCAAATTCCAAACTCCAATATTGTAATTGAAGAACAAGTGAATGAATTTTGCACTAATTTCAATAATTTGGATAACAATGCTACAATTCCTGAAATTCGCCCTTCTGAAATTTCTGATATTTTGAAATTCCTTCCAAGGCTCAAAGCTCCAGGTGTAGATAATATTCCATTTATTTTACTTAAAAATCTTCCTGAAAGTGGAATCCATTTTCTTAAGATAATATTCGAGTGTTGCTTGAACCTAGGCTATTTCCCAATTCAATGGAAAAAAGCAAAAATTACTCCTGTCTTAAAGCCTGGCAAAGACCCCACTCTTGCTACAAGCTACAGACCTATTAGTCTTCTTTGTACATTGGGAAAACTTTTTGAGCAGATTATCGAAAGAAGAATGGAAGACTTCATAACTGACAATCAAATAATTATAAACGAGCAATTTGGTTTTAGATGTGGGCACTCTACAATTCATCAAATCCATCGTGTAGTCAATCATATTAAATCTAATAGATCTTCGCTAAAATCTACTGGAATGATATTATTAGACCTTGAACGAGCCTTTGATAAAGTTTGGCAAGACGCAGTCTGCTATAAATTATTTATATATGGATTTCCAATATTTTTAATTAAAATCATAAAATCGTTCTTAACTGATAGAACATTTTTTGTCCAGATTTTTGATTCCATGTCTTCTATACTTAGTATTCCAGCTGGGGTTCCTCAAGGTGCCGTATTGAGTCCTTTGCTTTTTTGTTTATTCATCAATGATATTCCAAGAGATAGTGAATGTAAATTATCATTATTTGCTGATGACTCTGCAATATTTGTGTCAGATGAGCTGGCGGTATCTATTATCAATAAGCTTCAATTGTACCTCACTAAAATTCTCGAATTTTTTAAAAACTGGAAACTTAGTATTAACATATCAAAATGTGAAGCTATTTATTTTAATAGGTGCAGAGCATCCCGTAAACTTCCACAACAACCTTTTCTGATTCAAAATTCTTCTTTGGAATGGAAACATTCAACTAAATATTTAGGAATTTATTTGGATAAATCATTAACATTTAAGACACACGTCACTCAAATACAACAAAAATGTAATGCACTGTTCAAAAGTCTATATCCTCTACTCAACAGAAATAGTAAACTAAATAGGCATAATAAGACACTAATTTACAAGTGTGTGATTCTTAATATCA
The DNA here is from genome assembly GCA_963693315.1 of Diogma glabrata. Lineage (NCBI taxonomy): Eukaryota > Metazoa > Arthropoda > Insecta > Diptera > Cylindrotomidae > Diogma > Diogma glabrata. The sequence goes on from OY856187.1 coordinate 201,910,201, forward strand.
TACTTTATGGTGCGCCAATTTGGTGGGACATTGCTTTGTGTCATAAAAAGAAATTTCAAATAATTCAAAACAAATTTTTAAAAACTATACATAAACGCCCTAGACGTTATAGCACTTTGAGACTGCACAACGAATTAAATATAAAGCTTGTCAATGTAGTTGCTAGAGAAGCTAATGATAGATATATAAATAAATTAAATTATATTGAAAATGAGTTGATAAACGCAATTAGCTTTACTACCGCTTAATTTTTGCAACGTAGCTTTTAAGTTTAGATTTAAGTAGGTTAGGTAAATATAAGTTTTTTATTAGTTACTAAGCAGACTGAACTGCATTTGAATATATAAACATTCTTTTTTCATTTATTTTTCGCAACACTCATAATAATTAATTTCATCTGCTGTAAAGCTTACTATTAAAAGCTGATCTCAGTAAATTATTAAATGTATACAACTGTATTATAAAATTTAAAGTCAATAAAAGGATTATTATTATTAGTATTATGTCTTAAGTGGTTAGCCGGTTAGTTCATATTTTTTCGATTACACATGTATTTGGTTATTTGATTTGATCATTTATTTATCAACCTTTAAGTTCATTTGGTTATTTAATTTTTTTATTTTTGCATTCAATCGAATCTACCGTTATGTTTTGTTCTTGTAACAATCTCATTTTGTTTAAAATTATAAGAGCAATTTCACGAAGATTCAACAACGTTTTGAGTTGACCAACACACAGTTACACCGTTAAAAATTATTTCAAAAAATTAACAGTGTACATTTTTAAAAACTTTGTTCTAATACCTATTCAACGACATATCATTTATGAAAATCGATTAAGTAGTTTTTCTACAATCGCTCGTCAAAATGCACTCACATCACAAAATAACAAAAAATTGAGGGGCACCCTGTGAAGACCCCTGGTCGAAAAAAAAAATTCTAAGAGAACTTGTATTTTTTGTTTATCAAAGACTATCTATAAACAAAAAATAACCAAAATTAAAAGGGGTCAAGTCAAAATTTCCCAAAAATTTGCTGAACTTGCGTGAAATTGCTCATAAGGTTTTCTTTGTGAAGTTTTGTTGTGGTTACATTTCTTTATCTTTCTTAAAAATATATTATGAAATAAAAAAAGAAGTGTATGTATGTGTATTATAGTGTGTTTAAATTTTTGTAAGCAATTTTTTGCCTTAGTTTTATTTTAATTTAACCCAATGAAATTCTCTAAAATGTAATGACATCATTCAATTTCACCAATAACATTTGAATTATACTAATAACAAATAGTTATACGTCTGGCCTACTGCGATATTAAAAGTTATCAAATAGTTTTTGAAATAATTAACTGATGTCCCAGTAGACCAATGTATAATCCATAAAAAATATAAAAAGAAAAATGGCAAAAAATTTTCTAAACGAATTCACCTCGTTCGTTGATAAATTCTCATAATTTTTTGGAAAATTTCTCAAAGTGGTATTGATAATAGCCCTCGGCCTACGGCCTCGTGCTTTGATCAATATACTTGCTTTCGAAATTTTTGGCAATCAATTATTTCGAATTATCACCACCCTTGGGAAATTACTACTGAAAATTGTTTGCCTTAGTTTTATTTTAATTTAACCCAATGAAATTCTCTAAAATGTAATGACATCATTCAATTTCACCAATAACATTTGAATTATACTAATAACAAAAAGTTATACGTCTGGCCTACTGGGATATTAAAAATTATCAGTTGTAATTTCCCAAGGGCGGTGATAATTCGAAATAATTTTTTGCCAAAAATTCCGAAAGCAAGTACATATATTTCATGCATTGAGGGATCACTTTTTATTGTTTTGAAATTTTTTTTTATTTTTGATCTACGGGTGTGACAACCCCGCGTACTCCAGTCCCTGCTATTGACATACGAGTTAACGTGAGATATCACATACCACTGTCAATAGCAGTGGGATATCACTAGTCAAGGTGACATCTTAGGGGTGGTGGCGGATGAACTGTATTCAGTCAACGGTAGCACCCTCAATCTTAGCTGTGAAATAATCCTTGATGATGAGACGCTATTGCTTCCTAGAAGAAACGAGCCTTCATATAACTATGTGTGGGCTTTAATCTTCAAAACAGACAGTGCGTCACAGGATCAAGGAATATGCAACCGGCTGGATTATTGGCAACTACATTTTTGTTTTGTTTCAGCAAATTTTTGTAAACATTTGCTATTTACCTTTTAATTTACTTTTATTTTCTCTATTCTATCATAAAATATTGGCCTATGTCATATTTAGTCAATGATAGGATTTTTTGTTGAGTTATCCATTCTTTAACCAAAAAAACAAAAAAAGAAAGATTTACGTCCATCAACATCTTTGAACGTATGTTGTTGTGGGACCTTGGTCTTAAAAGGTTTTTATGTGTTATTGTGACATATATTGTAATTCCTACTACACAATACATTTTATTTAAAAAAAAAAAAATATTGATAAAAGCACGATGCCGAAGGCCGAGGGCTATTATCAATACCACTTGCTTGAGGAATTTTTCAAAAAATTATGAGAATTTATCAACGAACGAGGGGAATTCGTTTAGAAATTTTTTTGCCATTTTTTATTTATTTATATATTTTTTATGAATTATACGTTGGCCTACTGTGATATCTATCAGTTAATTATTTCAAAATTAGATTGAAAATTTTTTGCCCTAGTTTTATTTTAATTTAACCCAATGAAATTTTTTAAAATGTAATGACATCATTCAATTTCACCAATAACATTAGAATTATACTAATAACAAATAGTTATACGTCTGGCCTACTGGGATATTAAAAATTATCAGCGTAATTTTGAAATAATTTACTGATATCAAAGTAGCCAATGTATAATTAATTCATAAAAAAATATATAAATAAATGAAAAATGGCAAAAAATTTTCTAACCGAATTCCCCTCGTTCGTTGATAAATTCTCATAATTTTTTGGAAAATTCCTGAAGCAAGTGGTATTGACAAAAGCCCTACGGTCTCGTGCTTTTATCAATATACTTGCTTTCGAAATTTTTGACAAAAAATTATTTCGAATTATCACCGTCCTTGGAAAATTACAACTGATAACTAAAATAAACATATTATGCTTCTTTACCTACAATGTATTTGTCACATAAACTTAATTACAATTCAAAAAATTTTAATTGAATGAATTTTTTTAATTTTAACCGCAGGAGGGATCGATTTTGATCGATTATGATCAATGTTGATCTACGGGTCTGACTACCCTGCGTACTCCAGTCCCTGCCATTGACATATGAGTTAGCGTGAGATATCACATACCACTGGCAATGGCAGGAGATGTCATTAGCCAAGATGATATCTTAGGGTGCTGGCGGACGAACTTTAATTAGTCAACGGCAGCACTTCCAGTCTTAGCTGGGCAGCGTTCCGTAGCGGTACCGCTCATTAGCTCTTCCGAGGAATCGAACCAACACGTAGTTATGTGTGGGCTTTGTGCCTCGATTGAGGTGGTGGGCGGTGCGTCTGGGGTGCGCTGCATCAGCTGGATTATTGGCATTTAGTTTTGTTTTGTTTTCTGCAAATTTCTCACAATTTGTTTTTCACTTATTATTTTGTTATTATTTCTTCATCTTATCATGAAATATTGGCATATGTCATATTTTGTAGTATGATAGGATTTTTTACTTAGTTATGCATTTTAAAATAAAACACAAAAAAATAAAATAAACATTTTGATATATATATGGCAGTACAACCGAAAAAAAATAAGTCTGCAAGTGGTAAAGCAAATTTGCGCAATCCACCCGCCCATAAAGCGGCATGTCCACGGAATTTGCAGGGACAAAACATATATGAATCAATAAAAAATTTTAAAATACATGTTCAAAACATCTGCGGATTGAACGCTAACCATGACCACGTGCAACATCATCTTGAGCACGACAAACCGAACATTCTATTCCTTACAGAAACACAAGTTTCTGAAAATTTTCTCTTTATAGAATCGCTTAATTCCAAATATAGGCTCGAATCAGCTTTCAAACTCCATCAGGGCGTATGCGCATTCATTCATGAGAGTGTTGCGTACACGCGCTTTCCAAATTTTGAACTACACGGTGACGGCTTCAATACAATGGTTTTAAAGATTTGTCTTCCAGAAATGACTTTTTTTACAATAGCTTTATACCGGTCCCCCAACAAACGTAACCCAAACTTTTTTAATATACTGACAAAAATTATGGACGAGATTAGAGCAAAGTCCCCTAATTGTGAAGTTATCGTTACCGGTGACTTCAACGTCCACAACAAATCATGGTTGGAATTCTCCAAATCGACCGACGATGTTGACAATAGTGGAAAACTGGCAGAAATTTTTGCCGCGTCTCAGGGCCTATTCCAAATTGTAAAAAGCCCGACTTTCACTCCCCGTAATGGCGGTGATAATAGTTTTCTACTAGATCTCTATCTTACCACAATGCCAGATATTACGAGTGTCGATGTTGCGAAAGGTAGTATTGGAAATTCTGATCATTATTTAATCTCATCAGTTATCAAAACTGATTTACTTAAAACTACAGCTCCCAAACCCCGTAAAATATTTCACTACTCAAAAATGGATAAGAGTGGTCTTCAAAATTTTTTCCATGGTTTCCCTTTCGACCGTCATTGTTTTTACACTGACAATGTAAATGTTTCTGCTCAAAACTTTACAGAAACCATCCAATTTGCTATAAATAAATTTGTCCCTTTCTCCATAGTAAAACCCAAACAAAAATACTTGTATTCGAAAGCTGCCAAAACGGCACTTAGAAACAAACGTAGATCATTTAATATTTGGATTCATAACAAAACTCCCACTAATCGATCCCAATATCTAAAGGCCAACAAAATATCTAATCAGATTATCTCAAACGAAAAGTCCGAAATTGACAGAGCGAAAGCCTCAAAACTTACGTCTATGTCTGTTTCTGACAAGAGTTTCTACAGTGCCATTAATTCTTTAAATTCTGGTACAAAATTTTCTATTCCCCCTATTATTGATGGTGATTTAATCGTCAATGATCCCGCAAGAAAAGCTAACTTGTTCGCTGAACGCTTTGCTCTGAACTCCACTGTTTTGGAAACTCCTAAAGAAATACCCCAAATCCAGTCTTCAGGAGTTAATATGAATGAACTTCACTTCAAACCCAAAATAGTCGCTAAACTTTTAAAGGGGTTAAACATCAACAAAGCATCAGGAATGGACAATATTCCACCCATTATTTTAAAAACCTTTTCCAAAGAACTTGCACCAACTTTAACTAAAATATTCTACCAATCCTACAAATCTGGTATATTTCCCTCGTGCTGGAAGTTGGCAAATGTCCAGCCCGTCCCCAAAAAGGGACCAAGATCCGATATCTCAAATTATAGGCCAATAGCTTTACTATCGGTCCTATCCAAAGTCTATGAGCATTATATTAATACACATATTTCAAAATTTCTGGAAGAAAATCATTTAATATCCGACAGCCAATACGGTTTTCGAAACAAAAGATCAACTACCGATCTATTAAACTATGTAGCGCATTGTTGGAACAGCATACTTGATAAAGGTGGTGAAACATACGTTATCGCTTTAGACATCTCCAAGGCATTCGATCGAGTCTGGCATGCCAACTTAATCAACAAGCTCGTTGCGTACGGTTTTCATCCCAATGTTGTGAAGCTGATTCAAAATTTTCTATCCGACCGATACATTTCGGTAACCTTAGACGGATATTCTTCTGAGTCTAAACTAATTAACGCTGGTGTACCCCAAGGCTCAGTATTGTCCCCAACCCTATTTTTGATTTATATCAACGAATTGTTGAAAATCACCAGCAACCCAATAAATAGTTTTGCAGATGATAGTACTCTGCACAAGTCGTTCGAGCCCCTTCCTTCAAAAGGTAAAATGCACGAACGAATTAATCCTGCCCGGAGAGACGCTGCCATAAACGTGAACAAAGACCTGAATAAAGTCGCCGACTGGGGTGACCAAAACCTTGTCAATTTCAACTCCACCAAAACACAGCTGTTGATTGTTTCCAGATTAAAGACCGAGTTCCCCAAAGATATTTTATTTAGTATGTGTGATGAACCAATGGGTGAATGTAAAAACATTCGTTTATTGGGTGTCACAGTTTCAAATGACCTACTCTGGAACGATCATGTAATGGCGATGGCAAAAAGCGCGTCTAAAAAACTCGGCCTCCTAAATAGATGCAAAAAATTTTTCACTCCATACCAATTGCTCCATGTTTATAAGTCCTATATTCGTCCCTGTATGGAGTACTGCTGTCAAGTTTGGGGTGCTGCCTCTGTTTCCATCTTGGCCCTCTTGGACTCTGTTCAAAAGCGAGCTATACGAATTGTAGGTGATCGAACTTTGACATCACAACTTGATTCCCTACAACATCGTCGCACTGTTGCTGACCTCGTTGTTTTTTACAAATATCGTCATCAGCAGTGCTCAGATGAAATCAGCGGCATCATGCCTCAAACTTATTCTTACCCCCGTTCCACTCGGCAATCGGCTGCCGCAACCAGTGAAACGGTAAAGATCCCGCGCTGTCATACTGGCAGATCGCAGAGAGACTTCTTTGTCCGAACTGCGTACAAATGGAATAGTTTGCCGGAACACTTAGTCTCAGGTGGCTTCAACCCACAGATGTTTAAAAAAAGCGTTAATCTACACCTCAGAACGCCAGTTGTTGTGGGACCCAGGTCTAGACCTAGGTCTTAAAAGGTATTTATGTGTTGTTGTGACACATATTCTAAACCCTATTACACAACACATTTTATTAAAAAAAAAAAAAAAAAAAAAAAAAATTGGTTCACATATCTTTCAAAGATTTGTAGTGGAGTTTTAGTGTTTTTCGCAATTTTAAATCAAACACTATTAAAGATACCACGGTTTTTTTGTAACATTGGGAAACGAGTGCCAGACAAATATCAAACCTGCGTTACCAAACCTGCTTTCTAGGAATAGGAAGAACATGTGCGACCGGTTTGAAATCAATGTTGGGCACTGAAAATGACAGATTGTAGAATTCTATCATCGGTTGAGAGAAAGGTCATACGAACAATTTATAGTTTATGTAAAGTTGCTGAAAATCAGTATAGAATCAGAATGATTAATGAAATAGTATAACTAACTCCTGATAGGCCGGAATATAAACTTGTACATTAATTTAAATCGAATTAGATGGTTTGATCATGTCTTTCAACTATGCCTTTCAATTAGAAGAATGATAAAATAAAGTGTTCCAACAATACCCAGTCGATATTCATCAGAATGGAAGACAAAGAGGGCGATGACCTCCCTGAATAACTTCATGCTATAGAATGTATTCATTTAAAGATGAGCAATACCAATGAAAACTGACTACACAGACAGCAAAATCTCTCCATCGAAAGTAAACACCAGCGAGTGAGGTAACATTGTATAATTTTAACTAAATTTGACACATCTAACTAACAATATACATATTTTATATAGAGTCAGATAACTTTGACTAATTTAATCTCCACTGACACTATTCAAAACAACATGTAATAACTTTACGTTTAGCTTTACATATAAATATTTATCACTTCCTTAACCTTATATCAAACAACATCCGTCAAAAAAAAAACATAAATGGAAGTAAAAAATAATAAAAAATATCAAATCTAGGCTTCCCTTATAATATGATGGAATTTTTTCATCATATATTCAACGATTTCTTTTGCAATTCATTTTTGTCTACTTGTTTTTTTTAAAAGGAATTTACAACACATTAAAACCAACAAAAATATTGAACTTGATAAAAAACAAAATCTTTTCTTCTTTATATAATAATAATGTGTTTTTTGTATTTTATATATTTATTTTTTTAATGTTATAAAATTTACACGAAACACCGCGTGCAAAATACAACACAAAATTTGAAATCGAAAAACAAAATAAATTCACCCTCGCTAAAATATGTACATTTTTCTTCATTATATTTCCATTACAGGAGATCAATGTTTTATATAATATTTGTGTATTTTGTAGATTCATTTTTCCAATTTTCTTGTTTGAAAATTATTCTGTTTTTTAATAATGTTGTAATATATTGTATGCGTCTTTAAAATAAGATTGTTTAAATCCTCCTGCAAAATTGGATGAAAAGCGCGATTGGAATATTGTCGAAGGTCTCCAGTGCTCATTGATTTAAATAGTTTTTTTATGATTGACTAAAACAAGCATTTGGTATTTGAAATAAGCTTCACAATTTACAATTTCTTGCTATTGAACGATTATTTAATGGCAATGGCAGAGTGTGCCTAGAAAAATCGATCGCTTTCTCTTTTAATAAGTTTCTTGAAACATTCGCGTTATGAACATTTTTCCTTCAAGAAGTTTTTAGTATGTCATTGAATTTTATATTTTGTGAGAGTTTTATAAAATGACTATACATATTTTCAAATTATTTACACTTTCTTTCGTTTTAATTTTATTTGAGAGAATTATTCCGTTTTTGTCCTTCATTCCTTGATTAATGTGTGTATATTTTTGTATATATAATTATTTAAGTAATGTGTGATGTGTATATTTTTCTCTATATTTAAGGAGACGTTGCGTTATGTTATGATTTTTATGCTGTTAAAGGTCGAGCAATTTAAACGATTCTATAAGGATCGTATATTAAATTTAGTTTTTATTTTGTATTGGATAAAATAAATTTTATAATAACTTCATAGAAATAATAATGTGAACTGGTATTGTTGTTAAAATAGAAATGAATTAAAGAATTTTAGGGTTCGAAAACGGTTTCGGAAAAAAATCTGCACCCAAAATTATTTTTACTTTTTAGTACCGTGGGCATTTTGAAATTCTTTTTACCTTCGGTCCACAAAATACGAATACTAATAAAGCTTCCAAAATTGCCGTTGTTGCCAATACCGATAATATCGATCTAAGTTCCTCACGTTACCGGTAATACCGATATTCCAGAAAATAGAACAATTGGTTGAAATTTGATTAAATTAAATATGTATAAACAAAAAAGGTGAAAAACACGTGAAATCAGCAAGGTCTGGAAATGAGGTTTTAATTTTGTATATCTAGGAATTCGTTGACATCAATAAAAAAAAATTTTCTGCGTTCTTAGTTTTTTTTTTTAACCCTGTCTTTAGATACAGGGTGATGAAAAATCAAGAAATTGCTCGACCCTTGGTGTATTTAAATGGCTCTACAGTAAAAACTACCAAACCGCTTTTAATGTTTTATAGCTCAAACTGTGGGTATTAAACAGAGCTAGTCAAAATAGTAATTGACATTAATATGACCTTGAACATTTTATTTTCTTTTTGAAAAATAACGGTAAAAAATTCAAAATCGATTTTCTAGAAATGCGTATTTTTAAAATTTTTGATTTTTTTAAACATATGAAAGGTATATGTTACTAACATTATTTAAAATGTTCAGGAGAGGAGAATTTTTTGTTTTTTTTATTAATTTTATTGTAACATGCTTTAAAATTTTTCATCATAAATTCATAAGAAAAAGTGGAGATAAAAAAACGAACAATTTTTTTGGATATACATATATGTTTTTATATTAAATTTTTAATTTTAACTCCAAATAAATGTTTTACAAATCTAAAGACAGGTTTAAAAACAAAAGGTAAAAACGCAGAAAATTTTTTTTATTGATGTCAACGACATAAAACGATACTAAATTAAAACTTCATTTCCAAAATTGTATGTTTGTGGCTGATTTCACGTGATTCTTGCCAATAATTAAATTGGCCAGTCATTACTAAGATTTATATTTTACTTCAATTTATAGTAAAAAGAATACAATTAATAGTACTTAATTCCTCAGATTCTTAATGAACTAGTTTATTTTCGAACAAAAGTTAACAAATTGCAAGTTTCTGAGAGAATATATTTCATTAAACATAAAAGCAATACAATATTTTATCCATTTGACAAAATACATGTATCAATTTGATTTGATTTCGAAGAGCAAACCAAAAATTTGTAGAGAATTGCACTATTAAAAAATAATTCGGAATCCTGACCCTGGAAATCTTTTATTTTATCACAGAAATAATATTCACAAAAAAACTATGTACCTAAAGAAAATTTATACTATCAGAAATTATATAAAATAAATCAAAAAAGCTTACATTAATGAGTTTTTTGATGTTCTACTTGAAATTCATGTGAATCGTTTTTTCATTTTTTTTTTTTAATAGTTATGGAATTTTTGTTTTCCTTTGTAAGATTTGAATTTATATCCATCTCCGACACTGACAGCACATACTCCACCAAATCATTGCCTGATGACCCATTCAAAAATTCGTACATATATAATCCTCGTTGAAATAAATCTACCACTTTCAAATATTGGTGACGAGCTATATTTGTAGGCGCCAATTTACAAATTGAACTCAACATACTTTTCGTATTCAACTTCTCATTCACTTTTATGCGAAGAACTTAAGACGAGTTATTTTCACCTTTTCGAACACAATTTCGGGCATCCAATTCATATTCATCCGTTGCATTTTTTCACCCACTATCGATTTAATCTTCCCTTCCCTTCAGTAACCGAAATGGTAAAACAACGGTTTCTCTATCTTCGAATCCGTTTTCTAATACAAACACTTTCATATTTAGAAATACAAAAATATGTTATTTAAAATAAATTAAAAATGTTGAAATTTGTTTGGATTATTTATTTGATTTTAAAAATTGCTGCTAGTTAAACTTCTTAGCACACAAAACTTAATAAAAGGCATCGATCGAATAAAATGGTCAAGTATAAATAGTAGGATTTTCCAGTACTTTGTTTCTTTTTCTATTGTCTCTCTCATCGTATATAAATTAAAAATTTCCCCTTCTTTATATCATGTATTTCGTTAGTCAAACCAACTCCTTACAAACAAAATAAATTTTAACAGCCGTATTACACCCACATGTAATACCATTATTAAGCTTTACAAACAAAACATGTTCATCATTTAAGTAGACAAAAAGACAAAAAATGATCTACATATTGCTAATTGTCATTGTGACGTAATCAACAAAAACATCAACTGAAAAATGTTAAAATATAATTGATATACATAGCTGCTCCTATGTTTGTCTCATTCCAAAGGCCGGAATCGTAATAAATTGGCAAATTATAAGCGAATTTCTTTACATATGAATATTCTTATTTTTAGAGAAATATTCGAAATAGTCAGTCGTTACAAATTGCATATATGATATAACTATTGAACTAATTTTAAATAAGAGTATGTGATTTTATTTTGAATTTTTTGTACGTACTATCCTCATATACAAAAAACAAAATTTCATTATTGTGTTGCACCGATTCAAAAATTATAGCTTAACATAATAAAATTTTATGCAATGAATGTATGCAATAACGCATTATTGTTTATTATTGTTTTAAAACCATACAAATAAAGATAGTTTTAATACCGTCAAATGAATAATAGTTATTTATTTATCTAGAACGAAAAGTGAAACTTTAAAGTACGAGCTAGTTGTTTACGGCCGAGGCGCCTAGCCTAGTCCGAAATTACTAGTGAGTACCTTTAAAAACACTTTTCGTTTGAGGTAAATATAAAACTTTATTTCATACTGGAAATTTTTTAAAATAAATAGAAATGAGTTTTAAATTTTGCTCAAAAAGTTGAACTTTAACGTCCTAGGACTTTATAAAATTTTATAAAGTCTTAGGACGTTAAAGTTCAACGTTTATATAGTGCAAAAAGTTGAACTTTAACGTCCTAGGACTTTATAAAATTTTATAAAGTCCTAGGACATTAAAGTTCAACTTTTTGTACTATAAATAATCCGAAAAATGTCGTTTTAGATATCAGTATGAAATAATAATATCTCTCAATAAAAAAATAAAAATTTTTTATAAAAAATGGTGCAATAAATTTAGCTTCATAAATTCATTAGAAGCTCCAAATGGTTCGAGTTGGAGAAGGAGATCACAATGGACCGTTAAAATCTAAGTGTATCGTACTTACCGTGGATTATGTTGACAGCCACAGCAACCTAACCTTGCCTACAATTAAAGTTGTAGTTAATGTTTTTTAGTTTTATTATGGATTTTATTTAATGTGACGAATTTTCTGTGGGCACAAATATTAATTTTTTCAGTAATTCGGTTATACCGGGCCTTAATAATGGTAATTCCGAAAGACATTTTAGGACCAATACCGGTATTAACGGTAATGCCGTTACCGGATTATAAGCCCAACTAACAAGGCAAACTGCGTTAAGCATTCATATTGTTACGTTTTTCCAACCTTACTTCGAATTGGCCTAACTCACAATTCGATAAACGCAATTCCCAATCTCTTTCTGAGTTCGATCACTGATAAGTAAGCAAACACACCAGGTTTTATTAAGTATTCAACACCTTAATTGTTTCACAACAACAGGAAAACAATACAACAAACAATATTCCTAACTAGAATATTCTTTCAACAGCTTCAGAAACTCCAACGGTTTATTGTAGAAATTTCCAGTACACCACGTTCAAAATAATACACAAAATATTTGTACTTAATAACACTTTAAACTTTATTTACAAAAACTAATTTAAATATCACTTTTATAATTTTAAATTCACTATCGCAGGTTTAAAATAAAACTAATTAAAAACTTCAAGAAGCAATTTCCTTATATACATTCTGCTTAATCTCTAGAAATTTCTAGGTCACTTTTTAGAAACCTTGAGAAAATATTAGAATATTCGATTATTTTACGTTACGTTGATTTGATTCATAAAATCATAAAACAAATAGACCTTAATTCTAAGAACATGTACAACAACAACATGTACAACATGTACAACACTATTCATTTCATTCACTTTCTGTTGTGTTTTGTTGATTTTATTTTCCTGGAAGTGACCGTAATCGTTTAGATCTTTCTGTAATCGTCTAGATTTTTCTGCAATCGTAACAATATATAATTAATTATATACGTTAGCTTTGGCTGGAGAAATAAATGTGTTTACAAATTTAAACATTGAGAATCGAAAAGATCGTTTTAATATAATATGTGAAAGCGAAATTTGTGATGAATGAATCATACTACAGATGGTCCGAAACAATCTGAAACCTTGAACTTAAAAAACTCGAATCTCCCTCCTTAATTTTTTTCAAAATAATGACAACATTTTATTAATTAAATTCCGGTATAAAAATTTCAATTTATTATGTTTGTTGCACGTTTCAGTAATTTAAATTGAATCAGTATTTCTTTTAACATAATCGAGATTATTATATTCGATATTTAATTTCCAATTCTGCTTAATTTCCTTCTTAGCTTAGTTTTTGGTCGATAATTTTCAGATCTTTTTCCTGCAGTTTTGTTATTTTTGGTGAGAATTACACTTCAATTTAATTTCTTTTTTTTCAAGATTTACAATTTTTGTATATAAACACAACCAACCATTTTTCAATTAAATTAATCGGCCTAGAATCGTTTGTTCTGTTTTTAACAGCGTAAGGATATCGAATTTTAATACTAATAACAGCTTATAACTGTTTTTAACACCTCTTATTAACGGAATTACCTACTTCATTTATTAAATTTATTTCATTTGAATAAAAACAAATAGTCTCACACCACTAACACTGATCTTTATGTCTTATATGTGTTAATTAAGAATTAAAATTAGTTATTTACAATTAACTGTTATAAACAATTAAAATCGTTGTAGCTTAGCTTTTTTCAAATAGAAAAAAAAAATATATTTTTAAATGTGACTTTAATTTGAATGATTATTGTTGTTTTAATGAGGAAGAAATAGAAATAAATAGGAATAAATTAATATGAGAATCTTGTCTTAATTATCGTATTTCTATGATGTTTAAGGTGAATGAATTTTATGTTTAGTTACCAGATAATTGTGTCCTGTGATTTGTGTAATAGTTGAATTAATTTTACATGAAACAATTTATGATATGAGATTTTAGATTCGGGTTTATAATTTGTCTTTCGATACTTTGCTGAAGCAGATTTTTTGAAATGAAAACTTTAGGCTCGTTGTGCGATTTTGTATGGGGAAAATTTTTCAACATTTCAGTTAACATCAAACTAAATAAATATATTAAATATAAAATACCTCTATTCGGTCGTAACGTTTCCAATTTCAATATGGATATCGCGGTCGACTGAGGTTCTATAGGTCGAGAGTTCAATTCCTGGAGTGGTACATTTTTTTATTGTTTAATTTTTATTAAATACCATTAAAATTATTGTTTTTTTTTCATAAAAATTTTAAAAATTTCTAACGAATTTTAAATTGATCGCTAATGCAGTTTTTTAAAGTTATTGCTACTGTGTTTTACCGTTTCGTTCAAATTATTATCTTTCGATATTAACAAGAAAATTAATTAGTTTTTTGGCAGACAGTGCTAAAAATAATTAAATATTGCTTTTCTCATCATTATTTTCTATAATTTCATTCCCGTGAAATAAAATAAGGAAAATAAAAACTACTATTTGAGTTTGTATTTCTGTTTCAATATCAGTTGACATCTTCATCACAAAAGATTGATTTAAACACAGTTTAAGGCTGCGGACAATTTACGGTATTTAAATTTATCGATAGTGCAGTTTTTTAAGGTTATTGTTATTGTCTTTTAGCACAGTGTAACGTCAAATTTTGAATGAAAATTTCGAATGCATTCAGGGGAGTCTTACGACATCTCAAAATTTTCTTCAGTTTTTAAAATAAATGTTTTCTGGCTATTCTGTTTTTTATATTTTTTTGTTGTTTTCTTTTTTCATTTTTATTCTATTTTCTGTTAGTGATTGTTGTAACATATTTTAAGTGAAAACTTCTTTAGGCGCGTTGTGCGATTTTGTATGGGGAAAAATTTATATATTCGAGTCATCGTTACGCTAAATAAATATTAAATATAAAATAAATATTAAAAGAGAGTGAGATAAATTGTAATCATTTGTTACTTTCTTATTTCTTATTCTCATTTTCTTGATTTATAATTTTTTTTTCGGTTTAAGTGTGGTGTGTAAGTATGGTATAGTAAGTAAAGATTTTGTTGTATTTTTAAGTAAAAAAAATGTGTTTGTCATATTTCATTTGTGTGTTTTTCTTTATACATACTTTATTCATACTTAATAAAGGAAACGCAATTGATAGTACGAATAACCTGAGAATTGTTGAAATTAATGATAATATATTATAAATAATTTTACTCTCGCTTGATCCATATTTTAATTGTTTTCTTTTTTATTGAATTTGATGTTTTTCTCGTTACTAACAGTGTGGAAGTGTGGTAAAATAAGTAAAGATTTTGTTGTATTTAGACGATAAAAACACCGCTATTTTACAGTTTTATGTTTTCACTTGTGTCGGCAGTCCTCAAGACTGCCTTTTTTAGGTTAGAAACGATGTGTTAATTGAAAATAAAATATTACCTGTCTGATTAATTCACCATGATGAGTTTTCTAAAGATATTTTTATTAAAGTATTTTGTAATATTGTCTAACATATCATCACATATCAAATCCTTACTTTTCTGTGACTGACTGATCTACTCCATATCAATTTTATTTCTCTGAAAATGAAATGTGATCGATTCACAAACACACAAACAGTAATAAAAATAACATACATGTTCTTATAAAAACCACTATAAAGCCACATAAAATCTAATTTCATTTCTTAAATTCAATTTACAATCAATTTTTTGTTTCCTTAATATACATACATATATAATTTTTAGCTTCTTTTACTACTTATTCGTCTTCATCTTAAATTTATTAAATTTCTTCCATATTTTCCATTAAAAAACATGTTCATTTTTTTGTGTTTTTATTATTTCATCATTTTAAAGAAGCAACAAAAAAGCCATTAAAACCGTAAATTTTTCAATTTTCATATATATTTTCTTCCTCTTTTTTCTGTTGTTGCTATGTTAAATGACAAGATGATGTACGAGTATTTTCTACTCCACAGATATGTTACGTATTTGTAACTCATTTACTATAAAACACCAAACCAAAAACAAATGTTTAAGTTTACTATAAAATAAAATCATAACTTTTGTGCGGAATAGTCTGAAGTTTACATAAATTTGTTTAAAAATCAAATTATAGTCCATTCACCTAATGTCTACGACACACAAATCCCCTACCTCATCAACTTAATTAATCACTAACAGTTTATTGTATGTATTAATCAGTTTCTTAATGATCATATTCTTATTTTTATGATATTGACCGAGAAATAAGAAGAAAATCCAATTAATTTATTTTCCGCTTTTGTAATATTTTTTTTTAATGATCTTGAAAATTTATTTTACGATTTAATGATCTTCGCTAATCCATATAAATCTTCACATGCGCATACCATACTAGTAAAAATTGATGTGTGTCATTGTGTTAATAGTTTAAATTAAAAAAAATATATATGATAATATTTTCATAATTTTTATTGATCGTTTTTTTTCAGTTCAATTGATTTTAATTTATAATAAAAAAATTTAATTCGATAAAATTATGATTTAACAAATATAATCACAATTCACAAGTTCTGGTGTGATATTTTTCTTTACTGAATAAATGCAGAGTTATATTTAGGTCAAATTAATTAATGAAGTTTATGATTTTTTTAGTTCTTGGGAATTTTGAAATATGTCAACAAAACAACGAACGGACGGACGGATGGGATGACTCAATATTTAGAAAAAATTTTTGATTCTCAATTTATCATTATGACAAATAAAACTACTAATTTTTTTTTACAAGTTTTTTGTGTTTATATGCGTTACCTCACCTTTCTGATATTTTAAACAAATTAACTGGTTGATCATCAAACAACTTCGAAAAAAAAAATTTAAATATTGAGGTCAGTGCGATTGATTATTGATGATCAACGTTCTGTTGTTTTTTTTAAGTTCAATATCGATTGTCAATAATGTTATCCTTGTCACTAGTTTTTATGAAGACATCGGACGAACTATAAATATCATGGCAATAATGTGTTTTTGTAATTAACAATTTCTTGTTGCGCTGGGAGCGATCATATTATTTGTCTTATGTAATAAATTTTTTTTAAAGAATTTATGTTTTTATTTTATGACCTATGTTCGTTGTAATAGTTCAACTACATCTTTGTTTTGTTGTAGACAATGATTTAGGTAAACAAATAATGACTTAGGTAATCGTAAAATATTTGGTTTTTGTGTCTAGGTCTTTGGACTTTTGTCTTATTTGTACAACAGATTTTAAACTTTTAAGGTAAACACAATCGATAGAATAAGTCATGGTAATCATATCTATTCTTTCATTAAGTTTCGTTTTAAATCCGATTGTGATATGGTTGACAGATTTGTGATTAATTTAAAGAATTAATTTAAAATGTGTGTGGGCTTATAATATGTTCACAATAACACAACAATACTTTTTAGGACCTAAATCCTAAAAAAGTATTGATGTGTTGTTCAGGAATGCTCTGTTTTGATCTGAGCTCAATCAGGGTGTGGATCGGGACCCGAGATACTACAATCCGTTTTCGTCAGAAAAACACCAAGGTTTAATAAATGTTGATATATTTATAATATCGTTCGTGTACAAATAAACTTGTATATATTTAAATATACTAATTTTAGTTAATTAATTAATTAATGCTAAATGCATTTATTTAATTTTAATTAATTAATTTTGCGAATTGCACCGTCAAAACTTAAAACACGAGAGAGAAAATTATTTATCTACAAGATGGCTTTTTTCTTCACTATTATGTCAAAATTATGCGTTTTTGAAAACACTGCTGTATTTGAAAATGTTTACGTACTGCACATGGAATGGAAGTAGAACAGCATTCAAACGACAGAGCGTGTCGAAAAACTACCCAGCATTTTTAATGATACTGTATTCAGACTGTACCTGATACATTTCAATCATGATGAATGTTCCATTCATCGCATGTGGTTGGAAAATGAACTCAGTCCACCGTTTTTCCAGCAATTGAGAATTGTCCAAGACGTTACACATATCACTTTCCGCGTGTGACACATGCATGACCGCTACTGCGATGGATGCATTAACTAGGCGTTCAGTAATTAAAATCTAATTCGTACACTATTTTATTCCCATTCATGGGAAAAATATAAATTGCAAATGGCTGAAAATATTTGCCTTCAAATCGGCTAGAAAATTTCGCTGCAAAAAGTTTACCACGCGGTAATAATGATTCGTTCCGTTGTAAACTCTCAACTGTTGAAAATTTCATCTTTCTGCTGGTGCGGCTTCGTTCAATGTAAAATTACATCGTAAACAAAATTATAAGACGGGTGATCAGCACGGGTAGTTAACAAACTGTTAATATCAGGATAGAATGCATTCTTAGATGCATCAAGAGGAACTGGTAAAACGTATAACGGTACAAATATGAGTGTCCAGGTGCCAATTGATCCCTCGAATTTTCAATTGCATTGGAGGTCCACAAAAAGACATACAAACTTTAAGTTTTATTAGGTTGTAAATTAACTAATAAAATCCAAATGAAACGATTGTCGCGGATTTTGTTCAGTTTTGGGCTTGTGATCGGTGAAATTTACTTGATGCAGTTGATAAAACGTTTGTGCTGCATTGCTTAGATCGAATGGCATTCGAGTGAATCCGAAGAAGCTAAATGGGGTCGTGCTTGCAGTCTTATAAATATATAAAGTTGATTTTCTTGGGGTTATAGTTTATATGATTTATCAATAATAACACATTTATTAAAATGGTATTAATAAATTTTATTATTAGTAATGTTAACGCCTTTCGACGTCATTATAAATACGTCATCTTCAGAACTAAAATATAATCAATTACAATATCTTGAAACACTAAGTATAAAACAAATCGCTAACAAAAAACAATAAATAAAAACTAAAAAAATTAAAGTAAATTAAAAATTAAAGACATTTTCCTGACAACAGAATGAGGTTTAGGGCAATGATACATGTAAAAGAAATATCTTTCAGACATAAAAAATTTCGGATTTAATTGGTTGAGGGGCGGTAACATTTTTTAAATTTCAAAAAAATATTTTTGACTGAAAGACAGAAAAAATATCTGTAAGATAAAAAAACATAACCTAAAAAGATATTTTTTGGTTGACAGTTTAAACTGATTAACTGGAAAATTGATTTTAAAAGTAAGTTTTACCAATAATCAATTACAATTAACTTAATTTGATTATTTAATTACAATTAAAATAATTTGTTTGCTTATTCATATAGATTTAGGCATTTTCACATTGGACCAAATTTGTATTTTTTTGTTGCGATTATCGCCTAATAAGTAAACAAATTATTTTAATTGTAGCTAAATCATCAAATTAAGTTAATTGCAATTGATTATTGGTAAAACTTACTTTTAAAATCAATTTTTCAGTTAATCAGTTTTAACTGTCACGCAAAAAATATCTTTTTAGGTTATGTTTTTTTATCTTACAGATATTTTTTCTGTCTTTCAGTCAAAAATATTTTTTTGAAATTTAAAAAATGTTACCGCCCCTCAACCAATTAAATGCGAAATTTTTTATGTCTGAAAGATATTTCTTTTACATGTATCATTGCCCTTATTTAAAATATAAAGTGTTACCAACAATATAACAGTAGTAGAATAATGGTAATCAAATCACTATTTTCATAAAGAAATTGACTTTGGCCTTATATTATGAATTTTTCATTTCAAAATAGAATCATTTTAAATTGGTTGAACTATATTAAAACATCACATAAACATAACATCCGTTTGCCACTACACCGTTCCATAACTGTACCGCTATTAAATCAATTTCGAGGTTCGATGCTCCAGTCGCTCTTGACGAGGTTGAGACAACTGCAGTACGATTGGAAATAGAAATAAAGCATTGAATATTTGATTTCTATCACTTGATCGATCGCAGAAACTTCTTGATATTTTTAAACATGCTAACTTGTGTATGTCAAGGTCGAAATTTCTTTAAAATAAAATTTTGCTTTTAACTGAAATAAAAAGTGGTCAAAATTGATCAGTTTTTTTTATCTTAGAGTAACTAAGGGAGGAGGTGTGACCTCCTTTGATTATTTGGAAACGTGGCAACTCTATTTATAGCATTCGACATCCATGTGGTATATTATTATGGTTGTTTAATGAGAGACTCTGTTGAAAAAATCACACTGAAAAGCAACAGTTTTGCACCTTTTTATATATAAACTAAAGGATGGGCTCCAACATTTGCTTTGGTGTTACGCGATAGGTTTGCTAGTTCAGGTAAAATTGATTTGATCTCATTGGAAGTTTGTTCATCCATATCATATTTATAGAAAACTGTCAGATCAGCAACATTTCTTCTGTACTGCAAGGAATCAAGCTCATTATAATGAGCAGCCTTGCAGCACAGAAGAAAAGTTGCTGATCTCGCTGTCCATAATTTTTTTAAAGAAACTGAATACATTTTCAAACCTATTCCTAATCCCTAGTTGAGCATGGTATCTTCGGATATTCAGAGACGTTAGCTTATAATTTATTATAATTAACACTACACATGCCTAACTTTGAAAAAAAAAAAAGAACTTAGAAGAATTAAAATAATAATAGAAAAATTAAAATTAAAAAATATATGTTCAAAATTTGCCAAGTTTTAATTTTGTTTATTATAATGGATGTATGAAAATTGTTGGGCGTAAAATAATAAATCAAGAATTTTATTTCATTTGTCTTAAACTACGTATACCTTTTTTACAAAAATTTGTTACAACTGTGGGTACTGCTCACATGGCCCATCGTCTCCACTTTGCAGTTACTGTTCTTTTCTTAATATTACATGCGTTCCTGTGGAACGAAATAGCTGCTTAAAGCAGCTTTTGAGTAGATCACCAATGGAACGCCGAAAATTGGAAAAATTTTCAAATATAGCCACACAATTTTATTATTCTCAAAAATTTTTATTTTGAGGTGATGTTTAGATCTGACTGGTCCATTTTATTATTAAAAATACCAAAACAAGTTTATAAACGATCTAATAAAATCGAAAAATAATCCTCTTTTCAACTACACAACTTGTTCGAGGTAGAGTAGATCAAAGCAAATTTGAGTAAGTTTGATTTTCAATGGAACGCGCCTATTGTGAGTGTCAAACTTACAGTGGTGGAAAAAAATATCTTATAGTAATTCCACTGAACTTCTATTGCCCACCGATCTTCTTTTACCTTTCGCCTACTTTTATCGTTTATCCATTTAAACAATGTTTCCACTTATTTGTCGCTATCTTTCATCTATATATTATCATTTTTAACCCTATTATTTAACCTAAATTCACAACAACCTGTAACAATACAAACAAAATTTCACACCCATGAACTTGACTGTATCATTAATAATCAAATAACATTAAAAATACGAAATCCGTTACACCATCATCATACATATATTAAAACTAAATACGGTAATTAACTTAGATTTTAAAATAACAAACCATAAAAAGACAAGATCATTGACTTAAAAACGATCTTCGCAGCGAACAAAAAAATATACATCATTAACATATATAACGGTAATACCAGAAAAAACATTTTTCTTACCATATTATATAATTCCCTTTAAACAGTCAATCACCTTTGAAATATATTTTAATACCCCTTAAGCGATACAACAATAATATATAATCAAAATATTATAAAAACAAAATACTATAATATATCCATCCCTCCTTCATTTTGTTTGAAAAAAAAAACATTTATAATAAAGATTTCGCGTTTTTGTACCGTTAAGAAACGCACATCACTAAAACAAAAACAAGAAAAATGCAAACCAAATTGATCGTAATAACATAAGAAAACATGCAAAGAATTAAATATATGTACATGATCATGCGGAAAGAAGAAAATAACGAACACAACAATATCAAAGCTTAATTTAATCAGCAAAGGCATCATTATCTTTTTTTATTTTTATAAAATTTACCGTTACTTTGACCGATCGACTAACGGGGCTTTTTTTTTTTATTTACATTTTACAATATTACAAATTAAATTATGTATTTTCTTTTGTTTGATATTTTCTTTATTATTAAATACGATCATATTGATGATGACGTAATATTCTATTCATTTAAAATATTTATATTCCCGTTTTATTGTATTTATTGACACATTTGGAATAAAAGAAAATTTACCGTTATATCTTGCTTTTTATATTTTTTGTATGAGAATTTGTTTTTGCTGTTGTTGTTTTTGTGGAATAGTGAATTTAGGTTAAGACGAAGAGAGACATCATTAAAAAAGATTTGGTTGGTAGGGAATTGAATAATTTAAAATGACAGATATTCCTCGTATGTTTTTCAAAGTTTACAGTTTTTTGAATTCATTCACATTCAACGGCATTACATATTCTAAAATTCATAACTACATTTTCTACGACATATTTGATTTTAAAATTATTTTTTTCTTGTATCTTTTCAGGTAAGTCGTCGTTTAGTTTTAAAAACTGAGTTTTTTTTTTATTACAAAAAAGTAATACTTCTTCACATTTCATGTAAGTTTTTTTTTATGATTGTTAAACTTCTTTAAACATTATGTTTCCATTTGATCTTGTTCAGAAATAGAAAATGTATTGGAAAAATAAAAAAATGAGTTCGTTTAAAAACTAAAAATGGAATGATAAAGTTTGTACAAATATACAATTTCTTTTAAACTTATCGATTTAAAAGTTTTTTTCCTATATCCAAAGGAATTTCGTTAATAGACATAATATGTTAGGACTTAGGAATATGTGGAGATAAAAAATTATTTTTTTTCTGGTATATATCACGTGATGGTAATAATATTTTGGTGTGGATTAAATGATAAATTTTTATATATTATTTATAAATGAAGCTTTAATGGAAAATGGATAATGGTAGTGCAGTGATTTCATTGACTTGTTTTTCTTTGAAAAATTTAAATGATGATTTAAAATTTAAACACGACAAACGACTACCGTCTTCCTCCGAACATAAGAACCAGTTCTTGTAAACGAATAGAAGAACCACTGGCTCTTTTATTCGTTTATAAGGACTGGTTCTTATATTAAAAGAAAATTCATTAACCCGTAACTAACACACTTTAAAAATGTTACCTTTAACACACACTTGGGTCACGTTGACCCACTAATTTTTTATAGAAAATTCACTAATTTAAAAATGTAAAAACTTTAACACACACTTGGGTCACATTGACCAACTAATTTTATAGAAATTTCACTAATTTAAAAATGCAAAAAAAAAGATTGCAAAAAAATTAAAAAAAATTAAAAGAAGATTGAAAAAAAACCGACAAGAAAAAAAGGACTGGGTCACATTGACCCAAGCGTGTTAGTTACGGGTTAAGATTAAAAAAATATAATATTGAGGATATAATTTTTGAAACGCCAAAATTTTTTTTATTTTGTATTTCCTTAATTTCGCTAAAACTTTCTCTATTAAGAAATATTTGGTTATATATACGAATAATTGTATAGAATTATTTCTAAACAAGTTTAAAGGCAAAAATTTATTGCTTGCTGCCTTAAAAATTTGCTGTACAATAATTATAGGGAATCCCGAAAATTTTCACAACAAATTAATTTGACAGATGAAGGTAGTAAAAGCTAAAGCAAATTTTAAAGCATATTTGTTTTTAAAGTTTTTCAATTTAAAATCAAAATGGATTTTAGTAAGTAATAGTAATTGAGATACTAATTGATAATAATTGAAATCTATATTGGCTTTGTATATTATATCTACCCTGAATTTTATTAAAATATATGTACAGAACTAAAACAAAATTATTACGCATTCAAATATAAGAACCGGCTCTTTTATTCGAAAGCTCTTCTATTCGAAAATTTTGTATTAACTTTCTAAATACAGCAAAATGACAGCTCATTCA